>OY720644.1:17038057-18238057 GCA_963169105.1 Ceriagrion tenellum
GGGTGGATGGGATAGGTGGAAGAAGTCAGGGCCGGCTGGCTGGCTGGCTGGCTAGCGGCGTGAGGCATGGGGACAGATAGGAGTCGACTGAGAGAGTTTGATGACTCCGGGTCAGAGCGAGATAAAGTGTGCTGGCGAGCGCCGGACTTCGGACTGCTGCCCGTTGCCGTCGCTTGTTTCTTTTTTTCAGGGCGGGGAGCGTGGCAGGGGGTGAGGTTAGGTGGTCCGCCGGTCGGTGGCGCCCGGTCGCCGGGGTAACGCCGAGGATATGGGTGCGGAGTGGTGTGCGACAAGGGGATGGGTGCCCATTTCAACCCCCAAGCGGCTGATCCCAAAAACCACCCTCACTCCGATCTCGTCCGCCCCCTCGCCCGCCCCTTACACCTTGACACTCCGATTTACGCGAATTAATTCCGCGGATTTTCCTCCGCAAGGCTAAGGAAGCTGAGGAATATTCCAATGTCCAACAGTATTTCATTTTTTTTTTTCATTTAAAAATTTTACAAAAGTATGAATCCAATGCAAACAGCTCATATAGAAAAAACTGTTAAAGGGCGATTCTCTGTAAACTCGTTATGGCTGTCCGAACCGATTTTTTTAAAATAATAAAATTTAATAAAATAACTTTCACTCTTTATTTAAATAAAAGACTAAAACTTTTAGCGCAGTTGCATTTATAACGATAACAATTTTACCTATTTTTCCAGGTATTATCAAAGCCCTAAAAATACAGTCCCCTGGCTGTCCCATTCGCAGAATTCCCACTTATGTTAGAGGAAATATTTAAAATGAAGTTACTAAGACTACATCAATGTGGCAATTAATATCTAAAAATATAAGAATTAAATTATATTTTTTTCATAAAAGAAGGTCTAGTTACGTATTTTTTAAATTTAATATTGTCATGTAAATGTTGTCCGTAGTTTTAAGATAAAACTCAAATAGAGAAGAAGAAATCGAAAACTTCGCTTTTATTAAGCCATTTATGTCAGTGGTACTCGGTAAAGTAGAGGTATGTAAAATATAAGAACATTAAAAAAAAGAACATTGTAAAAAAATTAAAACACTTAAAAAATATAAGAACTTTTATAATATTAAAGGAAAATAATTGTTCGTATCCTCCTGAGCCTGTTAATGGCTCAACAGAAGGTTCCCCCATTGTTACTCTGCATTACAAATGTTCTACTAAAACTATTCACCATTTAGTATTAAAAAGGTTTTTTTTCATTTTCCGTACATGAATATAGATGAATTACAAAAATACAAAATATGTTATATGAAGCCTTAATTACGAGCAATATTTATTCTACAACCATTGTTTCACTTTTCTCTTAACCTCACCTATTGCATTGGAATTCAGTAGATCAATTGGCAGTCCATTAAAAATATTTGGAATAATGCTATTAAGTCTATTTCCTCCGTAATTATTAATTACCATAGAAATACAAAGTTTCTCTGTAATTCTGTCAGCAAATTCCATGCCCATAAGGAAATTTATGTACTGAGTTCATTTTATTGGATGACAAAAAAGAGGTAACAGGTTCACCAAGTCGAGACAAACTCCAAACGAAAGAAAATAAGATAAAAATTTTCTTCTTTCAAGCGAATTTTGTTTACAGTTCGAATTCGTTAAACTTTGGAAAAAGCATTCTAAAATTCCTCAAATCACCGTCTTCTTGACAATCTTCAGTATTCTTGAAGACGAGTCTCGAATGAATGTATAGTGAATAAAGGACCATAAAGAATTATTTGGGACCGTTAAATAGCTTTTACTACAAAGGATGCATTATTGAGTAGAGCAAGCTCCTCAGATGGAGACAAAGATTTCAGTTGGATTAAATATGATAAAAAAGCAGCTGCATTCTGTAGGTTTGTAGTATCTTCTATCGCTATATAATCATCAATCATCTTTTAATTCCTCACATCGATTATTTTTCCCTTGTATTTGTTGATATAACTAAGGAATTACAAAAAAATTGCAAATCTTGTTCAATGCCGGAGTTAGATATATCTGTAATGCGAATATTTACGAACATATAACTCCTTACTTCGTTAAATTGAAGTGGATGAAATTGGAACATAGAAAAATATTTAAATTATCTATCTTGATCAACAAATATTATCGACTAAAACCCCGGATTATTTGTATAATTATTTTATTAGAAACCAGAATGATCCATGCAGGCGAGTACGCGGAAGAAGACGATTTAAAATTCCAAGGTGTAGAACTAATGTTTATCAAAATTGAAAAAGATTTACGCTCTCTAAAAAAGCAGTGTAGACCGCAGTATCCCTCCTACAATAGAAAGAACTTGGTGAGCATTTTACAACCCTGTTATTCATCCACGCGACCACTGGAGGTTTTACCTCGCATACATTACATATTTAAGGGGCTATATTCCTCAATTGAGTGTTTTTATACAAAAATTTGTGTTATCAGAGGAAAAAGGACTGTAATATATTTCCTTTACAAAAATAGTGACAGCAAGGCAATTCGCATATCCTTGCGGCGACCTGGTTAGTTCAGCTAATTGAATTGTTTTCTGGCGGTTAATTTTTTTGGCTTTTTCTATTGTTGGATTAAAACAATTATCTTCATTATATATTTATATCCGCATTGAGCTCGATCTTGCAATTCCTATACTGTTAAAGGCTAATGTTACTGACTGAGTAATATCCACTCACTTCTCAATATAATAATAATAATACTGACGCATTCACTTACTTATCTTAATATCTCAATCATGTTAACACGGCAGGCCCACAACTTCAGTAGATTTTCCTCAAGTAGGCTTAGGAAGGAGAAGTAGGTATTAAGTATGTAGCATGGTAATATGAAACGTATTATTCTACGTTTAGGAGCAAATCTATAGATAAGTCATCAATTTACAAATATATATCGAGTGCCATAAGGCTAAGTGTTGAAAACGCATTACATTGCCAAGAAAACAAATCGAAAACATAAAATGTTTTCACTTTTATCAATACATATTGCAAATTTTATCAATACATATTACAATTGCCAAGAAACCAAATCGACAACATAAAACTTTTTCACCTTTATCAATACATATTGCCATTAAGTACCAGTTTGCAAAGTTTCACAATAATTTGTACGTAAAACAATCGCCCTCATTACCTTATACCGTACGAGAGAGCAAGAATGCAAAATTGGACCGGGGCCCTGGTTCGTTACTGCGTTAGAGTTAACGACTGCGTAATCGCATTACTATATTCCTTCCTTTGTAAAAGAAACTAACCAGATGCATGATGCAGCGTAAATGCAATGAAAATAATGAGTCATCGAATTCTCTCACTCTGATTCATTCACCCTGATCGCAGTTTCAGTAACCCAGGGTCATTTTCAAGAGTACCATACAAAATAATCGCCGGGCAGCCAATAAAACTTGAAGGCCGCACATGTATTTGTAGCCAGAAAGGTCGCATTGCTTGAACTTTATGAGTTAAGAATACGCTTTCAAGAACTATTTTAGCTCGTTTCCATCCGACTCTCAAGAAATGCAGAGAAAATAACGTCACAAACTGGCAATTTCATCCGTCATTCATCCAAATAAAAGATACCATATCACCATCCTAGTCTAGTTCATCATTATAAGCGGTCGTTTCATCCGACTGATAGTGACACGACCATTTTTGTAGATAAGTTAAATTAAAAATGGCTATTATTAATATAAAACTATGTATTAATGACTAAAATACCCAAAATAATAATTCTTGTTCGACAGCTAGGGAAGACTGGGTCCAGTTTTGAATTAAAAAACTGCTCACAGTTATTATTATTAGTCCGAAGTAATTATTAGTTACTCGTGCGCAAGAAAACCAGGACGATTCCAATTTCAATCTCCTCCAGGAGGATCATTTTCCAAAATCGAAAACAAAAAATTCGAAAACAAAAACATCGAAAAAGAGTTACGCTCTCTAAAAAAAGCAGTGGAGACCGCAGTAGCCCTACTACAATAGAAAGAACTTGGTGGTCATTTTAAAACCCTGACATATTCATCCATGCGACCATTGGAGGTTTTAGCGGTGAACAAAATTATCGGACGGGAAAGTGGGGGGGGGGGATTAGGAGGAGGGAGTAGTTTGGGAATGGAGGATGTATATAATAGAGCATCGGTTAACAGTACGGAATGGAGTGAATTGATTGAAGGGGTGATCAAGAAATTAATTGAAACCCAGAAACACAAAGCTTGCAAACAAGGAAACAAGAAATAAAATCGTGATTGTTTCAGTTTCCACAGCTGCACAAGAAATTACTCATTTTAGCATTGGATGAGTCACACTCGGGAAACCTTTTGATCAAAGAAGAAGATTTACAAAGAAAAGATGAGCCATTCCGTTCACTGCGAAATTTATAGGTAACAGACAATTTTTCCACGGATAACCAAGTGCTGGTGCGGGAAGAATCTCCGGGAAAAATTATGTTTTTAATCGGTCAATATCTGCCGCCAGTCACGTAGCGGTACTTTTTAGTGGTAAAAAAAATAACTCCGAAAAGTAAAGGCAAAGGGACTACATTTCAAATACAAAAGTGATGGGCTGTCATAACAGTTTAGAACATCCAAAGGTCAAATATTATAAGACGCACATCTTTATCGCCTGCAATCGAGCGTTTCTTTCGCGACCGATAGCGGAGACCTCACAACCGCAAAACAAGTAATCGGAGATATTTTTTCGGCAAGGGAAGGAGAAGAAGATAACGCATGCGATGGCGAAGCAGCATTTCAGATGGATACAGACACCACAAATAAAAACTGAATGCCCTCCGCTACAGATCTCATTAATGAGAGCAGCAACTTTTTTCCTATGCCTTCTCTATAAACTACATTTTTATTACAAATAGTCACCCCGAAAAGGAGAAAATATAAACGAAGTAATTTTTTTAATCGTCGGCAGAAAAATAAATGTCTCACTTATGAATTATCAATTATAGTTACACATTAAAATTATTCAGCAATAATTTTATTTTCAGATACCTACAATTATTCAGCAATAGTTTTATTTTCACAAACCTAAAAGAATGACATTTCAAAACATAGATAACGCTCTCCAAACTGATGATAATTACTCAACAATGAGGTAGTGAGATGATTGAAATGAAAGACCTTGTTCATTCAACATTTAAAGGATTTAATTACGACTTATATTTCGTCCCTGAGCGACATCATCAGGTTTATGGCGTCTGTCAGAAATGAAACCTCATCGTGTGTCGCAATCAAATCTTGTTAATGTGGAAAGAACAAAATCATTCACTTCAATAACGAACCTATTCCATAAAGTTACGCCGGAAACCATCACCTCCATCAAGAGGTAATAAAATTTGGTGTAAAAGGGTAATAGAAAGTAGTAAATCTATCGGCAAGTTTTCTTCCAAGACATGGAGAGGTATCTACTTGCGAGAGCAATAATCAAGCAGTGAAATGTATATCGCAAGTGTCAATACGGCGAAAATAATTATGGCTTTTGTTCATGTGCATGCGTCACCTATTTGGTTTCCATATCTCTACTTTACCGAGCACGACTGTTAAAAATGGCTTAATAAAAGCGAAGTTTTCGATTTCTTCTTCTCAATTTGAGTTTTATCAACATAGAGCACATATTTTTCCTCATAGCTCCACCATTTGAGGTCCAAATAGTGGAATCAATATTTTTAATATGCAATTTATTGCACGCGGTGGATTTCAACTGAGGGTGGCGGTGATGCGTGGGGACCAGCCCTCTGCAGGTTCGCAAATGATTTCCACCAAACCAAGCAGAGCCCATGGTGGGGCTACCACGTTGCTTAGGGCGCAGTAACTTAAAAATTGTGTTTTTAAAGTAAAACACTCATTATGGTGGCTGGAGCGGTAATCGCGGGTCATTGAGAAAATAATTCAATAATTCTTTATGTGAGTCGAAAAACATTATTGGGTCTCATTTCATTTCACCGTATTTGACTGTGATAAATTAAATGGAAGCCCCGTACAAACTAGTTTTAGGATTACCTTGACAAATCGTTTTGAAGCTTTAAGGGAAATATTCAAGTATAAGTGACTGTGAAGAGGTAGAGAACATGTGGAACAGTTTGAAACACACAATAACAAAAACTGCACAAACAGTAGTCCCCAAAAAGGTGAGAAAGAGAAAAATATGGTTTAATGAGGAATGTGTGGAAGCGTTAAAAGAGAGACAAAGGGCGAAAGAGCAATGGATTCAAGGTGGAAGATATGATGAAGGAAAGGCTGAATTTGACGAAGTAAGAAAAAGAACCCAGGCGACGTTCAGACGAGTTAAGAGAAAATATATTAAAGATTTGATGGAAGAAGCACAAGCAGATTTTCATGGGAATAAAAGCAAAGAGCTGTATAGGAAGCTTCTTAAAGATGGGACAAGAAGGCAACAACGCTTTATAAAAGACAAAGATGAATGAGTTCTAACTGCAGAACAGGAGATAACAAGAAGATGGTCGGAATATTTTAGTGAACTGTTGAATGGAGAGGAACCTAATGAATTATTTGAATTCGTAGAACATGTTACAGTAGAACCAGAATGCCCTCCTCCCACAATAAATGAAATAAATGAGCATATTAGGCAACTGAAAATGGGAAAAGTGCTGGTGAAAATGGAATTTCGGCAGAACTTCTTAAAGCTGGAGAGGAAGTCCTTGTGCAAAGAGTGCACAAACTGATCGGTATTATTTGGAAAAAAAAGCGATCCCGCATGACTGGAAAGTAGCTCATGTATGCCCAATCCATTACAAGAATGATAAATTGAAGTGCGATAGAGGAATAGCCCCATTAGATGTGGCTTATAAAGTCTTCTCTAAGTGTCTCCTAGCTAGGGTTAAACCCTTAGCCAGTGAAATTATAGGAGAATATCAAGGTGGCTTTCTCCCCGGAAAATCGACAACTGATAATATATTTTTCCTAAGACAGATATGTGGAAAAATGTACGAGTTTGACCAAGAACTACATCTACTGTTTATTGAATTTTAAAAAGCTTATGACTCAATACATAGAGAAAGCTTACTACATCTATTATTCGAGTTTGGGTTTCCAAAGAAGCTCGATGAGCTAATAGGACTATGTGTTACCGATACAGAAGTGAAAATCAAACTAGAAAATAAAATAACTAAAGGGTTTCCTGTAAAAACTGGCTTAAGACAAGGGGATGGACTATCACCTATCTTATTCATAGTGTCCTTGAAAATATCATAAGGGAAGTTGATAACCATAATCATAAAGGAGTATTATCGTGTGGAAAGAATATTACCCATTTAGCCTATGCTGATGATATTGTAATAATGTCACAGTCCCAGGAGGAACTTAAAGAGTGTAATGCTCACACTGCAAACTGCAGCCGGGAAATTTGGCCTGAAGGTAAACCCAAATAAAACTGAATACATGGTTATAGGAAGGCACCGCCTATCGGATGTTCTACAGATAAAAATAAATGAAGAAAATTATAAGAGAGTGAGAGAGTTTAAGTATCTTGGTGCATTTCTGTCGAAAGAGGCATCAAATGAAGTAGAAATAAAAGCAAGAATTCAAGATGGTAATAAGGCATTCTAAGCTCTGAGCAATATTTCGAAGTTCCGGAACGTATTAAAAGAGCTTAAGATAAGATTGCACAAGACATTAATTCTCCCTGTGGCTCTCTATGGGTGCCAAAGCTGGAGCACACGAAAACAAGATCTAAACAGACTCTTAATATTTGAGAGGCGGGTGCTTAGGAAAATATATGGGCCAGACCAAGACAAATTAACAGGGGAATGGAGAAGACGATATAATCAGGAACTGTATGACCTTTATCGAGACAACACAATAGTAGGACTACTAAGAATCAGGAGATTGGAATTGATAGGACATGTGGAATGGATGAGCGATGAACGATATCCTAAACTTGCAATTTGCATGAGCCCGGAGGGGAAAAGACTAAGGGGAAGACCAAAGGAAAGATGGATGGATAATATAAGAGAGGATCTACGGGAAGGCATCTAAGGCAAGCCTGGGAAGATTGGAGGTAAATTGCCAAAAGAAGAGTGGAGAGCCTTGGTCCTGACATCGCGCGGTCCACTGGGCCTGATCGCGTAAAGTAAAGTAAGTACATATATTATTTCGCGCTTAAAAGAAAACCTGACCCTGCAAAGTCGAATTACTACGGAAAATATGTCGCATACCACAAGGCTATGTTTAAATGGCATTCGACTACCACAACACCAATTCGGTAACATGCAATTTTGTTCACTTACATTTATAGGCATAACCAATGAGAACAATAATCCAACATTCTCGCATTTTTTTCAATGTACAAAATCACTCAAAAACCACTGTAAATTACATATTCTCTGCGTTGATCATGGCTTCTCTCTTAGCCGTCAGCCGTTTCTCGAAGGACATAATATATTTCTGCCGAAGCGGGTGAAAAAACGTTAAAGAATGCTCATTCAGTAGCACAAAACATCGGGACTCAGGGGCATGTTCGTCTCTCGGGCAACTGGGGTCTTTTTTGAGATTCCTCGTGGTTTCCGAAGTCGAGCGAATATATTCTCTCTCTCTTTCTCTCTCTTTCAATAGAATTATAAATATAAGATTCAGGGTACACTTGCAAACTGAGCTCATTTCAGCGACCTAGGTTTCGGCAACTTTTGCACTTCTAAAGGTAAAGATATTCTTTTTTGAGAGCGTTACTCATGGGGTTTAGAACTAAATATTAGTAAATTCACCACAGTGCACTTCCTGCGAAAGTCATCACGCAAAATCCATACCTACACCGTGGATGGAGTGAACATAAAATCTTCAGATACAGTAAAATATCTTGGAATTACCTTAACTTCAGATATATCGTGGGGAACACACATACAAAACATATGCGGCGCAGCATTAAAGAAACTAGGTGTTGTTAAGCGCATAATAGGAAGGTCCTCGGAGGAAAAAGTAAAAGAGAGATGCTACTTCGCTCTGGTTAGGCCACACCTCGAATACGCCGCGAGCATTTTGGACCCTGGACATAAAGATTTAACCAAAAAATTAACAAAATATAAAGAAAAGCATCACGCTTCGTTAAAAACTTCTACGAAAGAGCATTACACAACTGGGGTTTAAGGTGGGAGCCCCTAGAGACTCGGAGGCTGCTCACTAGGCTTAGGATGCTTGAGACATTCAGAACTGGTGTGTTTCAAAGCGACACAGAGAATATTATCATGACGCCTCACCACATTTCTAGATCTGACAGATGCGATAAAATAAGAGAGATACTCTGCCGAACAGTTAGGTACAAAAACTCGTTCTTTCCGCGCATAATAAGCAACCAAAATAAAAACTGAGCTCCTCCTAATACACTCCCATAGTACATGTTACCATTTCACCTCAAAAAATTTTACATCTTTACACGGCTGGTGACCTACCACCACCTGCCGCACGTCCATGCGGCGGCTCGCGGGGTAGTATGTAGATGTAGATGTTTTAGGACGGAGAGGGAGACGAGAGAGGGAGACGAGAGAGGGAGTGAAATGACGTTCGGGAGTGAGATGGGAGGGATGTATGGCTGGAGGTCAAAGACGAGGATTATTTCGGGGTGATGTCACACGATGGATGAGCCAAGTCTATGGAGAGATGACACAGAATTATCAAGGAGTGGCTGGGGTATAAATCGTTATTTACAGTAGATTTCTTATAATTTTATACAGGTACCATAGATATTATAACTTTCTCTGAAAATCTAATTTTTCTTTCCCTTACATTACGTGAGCAGAACAATAGTATGAAAATAACTTTGATGGAGTGTAGGCTTTCTCAGCTGTTGATAAGTACAGGCGAAGTTTTCGAGTTAGACTGTGTCTCGAGAATTTTAGGCCCAGCGGTGACTCTTCGTCGAAAAGATGATTAAATGAGAACTCGCAGCTCCACGATATATAAACGCAAGCAGTTACACAGCAAAAATCACTTCACCCCTGAAGAAGCTCGCTGCAACGCGGGTGACACGTTGGGACTAAAATGTTCGATATGCATTATAGCTTGGAAACTTCGCCAGTAAATAACTTTGATGTTTTCAATCAATTAGAGGTTTTGAAAAATTCAACTTTGATTCGCCTTTGTGCCATCCCTTCACATGTTCATTCGCGCGAGTTTTTACCGCACGCCCAGTTTGGCCAATGAGTGCATGACACTGCAAGTAGCCGAGTCGCAACAAAATTTGTGTGCACCACTTTTAATGTATCTGTACTCTGAGTCAAAAATCATTCTCTCTCTCCCTAGGCGAGGAATGAATGCAAGAAGAGAGGAGACAGAGGAGCAGGAGGAGGCGATGTCCGGCCGAGATATCCCCAGGAAAGGGGAAGTCAAAATGAGTGGGGGAGATGGGGCGTCGATGATAACAGGAGAGAGGGGGAAGGGAGGGATGGAAGGGCTGGTCTGCTGGTCGGTTGGCTGGTCCAGGGGGGGGAAGTGGGATGTGGAACTAGAGAGAGGGGTGATTGGAAGAGAGGCTGATGATGGGGAGAGAACAGAGGTGGGGGTGAGGGATAAGAATTAAGGAACGTAGTACGATTTGAAGGCAAAGAACATGGTGTATTACCAGCTAAGGTTGCGATTGCTCGCTAGGAAACTTCTCTAAGTCGAAGTGGTCCACCTGAAGGTTTCTCCTGGAGCAACTTCAGGCCAAAGTATCAACGGGAATTGGAGTAAAATCTATCGTAAACCTCAAATCTCTCATACATATGCACCTCGAATACGCCGCGAGCATTAACAGGTGTGTTTCAGAGCGAAACTGTGAATATCATTTTGGCGCCACACTACATGCGCAGATCTGACAGAAGCGATAAAATAAGATAGATACTCTGCCGAACAGATAGATACAAAAACTCGTTTTTTCCGTGCACAATAAGCAACCATAATAAAAACTGAGCTCCTCTAAATACACTCCCATAGTACACGTCACCATTTCACCTCTAAAAATTTTACATCTTTATATGGCTGGTGACCTAACACCCCCTGCCACACGCCCATGTGGCGGCTCGAGGAGTAGTATGTAGATGTATCGTCATCAGGGGACAACTAATGAGGAAAATTCTCTCCGAGTTCAGTGTACCTGATGATGGCGTAACAGCCGAAAGTGGTTGTGCTTGTAATAGTAAATCTATGGAAGACACAAAGTTTTGTTCACTATAATGTTGACCTTCCACCAAGATTTCATAGTTTGAACCAATGAGGAAAAGTACCGACAGCTTGGCGTCATCAACATGGAAACGCAAAAAAATTCTGAAGTGCTAAATGGAAATGGAAGAGAAACTATAACGCACTGATCCTCATCACCGATTCTTCAGATACGCCTTCAAAATATGCAGCGAACGCTCAACAATTGAATGACTGACTCAGGTTCAATGATCTTAAATTACACTTTTCAAGTTATGCTCCTACTTTTCACTCGAGCGGGCCTCTGGGCAGCGGTCAAGAGAATAATGCGCTACGACAAGGAAGGAAATTTCAAGTACGGTTTCACGTATTTGCGCACATGGAGATCTCTACGATTATTTAGGAAAAAAGGCCCGCTGTTCCTGATTTATCTCTCGAAACAGCCATCGAAGGGGTGGGGACGGGAGGGTTGTGGATGTCGAGGCATTTTATAACCACCTGAACGCACCCTTTCCTTTTCCCCTCTCAGCCTTCATCTCTTGAAGGGATCGCCTCGAAAAACGATTCCCTCCCGACTGCACCCACTTCCACGGCCCCTCCTTCCTGCCCCTCCCCCTCCCGCCGTTCGTTCCCCCTCCACCGACTCCACCTCCCCTCATTCTTGAAACCCCCTCCTCGCCCTCATTCCCACTGCGCTGAAAAAGGCGGGAACACTAAAACTGTATAGCGAGCTGTCTGTCTCCGCCACAATAGTACCTTAAGGTAGTGCTAGCGAGATAGTTCCCTAATCATAATATAGACCATATTCGACACATACGTTCTAATTTCACCAGCTGAGGGACACACAAAATAAATATTGCATTATTAATGGTACAATAATATAGTTTTACATGACAGAAATTGAAAGTAATCAAATGAAAATATCTAAATAAGCCTTAAACTTGACTCATTTTTCTCACGCGGTACGTTTGAACCTCCATCAAAAAGGAAGATTTTTTGTTATAACCAAGAACATACTGCGGTAACAATGGGATTAATTTTCAAATATAGTTAAGAAAACACACAAACTACAGGCTGTTAGATTTTTTTCGACATTTAAGTGTTAGAAATACCTCATTTTGTACATAATGAACCTCTGTACCATTTCCCATTTAAAAGGGCTGGTATTTTGTGGAAAATATCTCGGAAAGTAATGTAGTAAGTGGTTGAATTTTTGGTGTCAATGGAAGGGTGATATATTTTTCTTTAAAATGTGACCAAATTCATATATTCCTAGGTAAAATGATATTTCACTCAAACTACCTTAAGGTAGTCCAAGCGAGATAATACTTCACATACCATTCAATGAATTTGGCTTGCTTACAAAGAAAAATATCTCACGTGTCCAAAAATACCTAAATGTCAGCAACTTAATCACTACTTTTTGAGATATTTGTCCAAACCCTGATCCGTTTGCCGGAGAAAATGGTGCGGGCAATCCCTCCAAAGAGATTATATATTTAAAAATGGGAAATTTATGACAAATAGATCATTCTGGAAAAGAAATGGCGTAGTTCGTATGCTTTCTCCGCTATTTTGAAAAAATATATAAATTATTTACTATGCTAATTTTTGCAGAGTCCCAAAAATATTTTATGTTTGGAGGGGGTTTTCACCGTGTGGCGCTAAAATAATGAGTCAAGTTAGACATATACTTATAAATAGATATACAAATATAGATATACTTATTTTATTGCTGAGAAAGTCAGGCATTTAAGGCAATGCTATTGCTCCATTAATGTTATAACGTTTACTATATGCTTCTCGGCGTTGATTATAATTACACACGAAATTTTAATATTGTACCAACTATGACTCGGGAAAAATCTCCCTTCAACTACCATAACTGATAATATATGTACAGATTTCTTCTCAACGCGAATTAATACATACCTAGAATACAAGTTTTACCAACAAATAGCTATGTTTCAGGCCGAGTGCAATATTCGCAAAAACATATTTCACTTGAATCTAGGCTGAATTTCGAACTCTGCGCTGAAAACTCTAGTCATAACTTAAAAAATATTTTTAAATTGTCGCAGCATTTCCACTACTGCATGTGCTGTGAGTTCCAGCGCATAAACAGATGCGCGTAGTCAAACAAGGTCCAAGAACTTTCTTTTTCACTTACTTGAAAACTTATAACAATGTGCCTTCAATGGCCCACGATTACTGCTCCAGCCACCTTCACTCTTATTGCTATCTGGTCGGCAAAATGGATGCAGTGAACGGGCTTCCTAATCCGGAATCCCAGGTTCGTATTCCGGCAGTTATGATGATTTTTCAGCGCAATTCCGACCCCTACTCGGGTGCTATACGGAGAACATTACAAGTGCACGGCTCCATTGATCGGTTGGGACGTTAAACTGCAATCCCTTGGGAGCCTTTCGTTGAGAGCAGGCTAAATCCGACGCAAGAGTTCCCTCCACTCTTCCTTCTTTCATCATTTATATCTTCTCTAGCTCTTCACACTGATAAACTAAGTCTGATTCCACACTATTAACGTTACTTGTCGTCCCCCCTAAATATCTTAACCTATCCACACTTTGTCTCCCCTTCTATATGGACCAATCAGAATACCCATTGTTCATTCCTGCCGTTAATACGGTGATGAATTTCGAAGACATCGTCACGGGAGAAATAACCGAAACAAATTGCATGTAACAGATATGGTTTCTTGGCTTGACTGGTTCAGAGGTCAATTTATTGAATACAGATAATTTTTTATACAGATTCAGATTTTTTAAATTTTTAATACAGATTTTTCCCTAAAGGCGAAAATTTTCGTTTCATATTGTTACAATGGTTACCAATAAATATCAAGGTATCGTGAAAGGTAAAATAATGCGTATATTCTTACGATTTTCGCATGAATTTCCAATTCCTCGCCATAAACCCAACTCATAGCAATGATTTAATTGAGCAGAAATTATTAAAATATTTATTCCTAACATCATTTATGTAACAACATACGTGGTTATTTCCAAGGTTTAAATATATGAATCCACTTAAATATCAAGTATAAGGTCCGTGTTAGTGATTCAAACAATCATCCTTCGCCAACGTTTCGGAATTTAATGAATTCCATCTTCAGCGGTCTCTTTATTAGACTTAAGACAATGCACATCAGGATGATGTTCCTTAAATTTTATTATTATTTATATCCCAAGTGTTATGACCATGGCAGGTTTAACCTCAATATGCATTGTTAATGATTCAGTACCCTTACATATAAATTCTAAGCCCTAACACGGACCTATACTTGATATTTAATTGGATGTATAAAACAAGAGGTCGATAGCAGAATACTGTATAAATATATGTACTTACGAAAAGTGCGGTTCAAGATTTTTTTTCGACTTTCTTCAAAAGTTATCAAAATTTGCACTCAAAGAGCCACAAATTGCGCTCCCAACACCTTAAGTCCAGATTGTAAGCTATCCGGGACTAGCCACGGAGTTCCACTTTTACGGAGTCACCCGCAATGAACAATTGTGCGAAATTCCACAGAGAAAAAATCCCAGTCAAGGCGGATGATTTTTTCTCTGTGGAATTTCGCACCTTAAGTCCACCCTGGAGGAGTTAAGCGCCCAATGGGAGAGGGAGATTTTTCCGTAAAGAGAGGTATTGCGCGGTCATATTAGTAGGTTCATGGCCAATATTTGTAATCCCACTTAAAGCGTGGATGCTGCAATTAGGTTTTCAGAATTTCGGTTTGACAGTGCAATACACCCGTCCCAGCTATAACATCCCTAACCTGAGTGCATCACTGCTATCGTAAGATATCATAATTCTGACTCTCAAAAACTATTCCTACATGACACTTAATTCAACGCATACAATGGTATCCTAGTTCACTAAACTAAAATTAATCCGCAGCCACGATCTCGCCTGAGTCCTCAAATTCGTATTGTGAAGCGTAGTAAGAGTATTGTGAAGCGTAGGACTGTATCCAACTTTTATCAGAAGAAAAAAACACTAATAAATCACTGTAACTGTTCTAATCCACTGTAGTAATACTACGAAAATTAAATTTCGTTAATCAATTTCTAAGCAAAATCCGAATTATCCCTCACAAAAAAAAGAAATGGAAGAATGGTAAGTGGTCACATTTTCTACATCTACATACTACCCCGCGAGCCGCCGCATGGGCGTATGGCAGGGGGTGGTAGGTCACCAGCCGTGTAAAGATTTAAAATTTTTGGAGGTGAAATGGTGACATGTACTATGGGGGTGTATTTAGAGGAGCTGTTTTTATTGTGGTCGCTTATTGTGCGCGGAAAGAACGAGTTTTTGTACCTATCTGTTCGACAGTGTATTTCTCTTATTTTATCGCATCTGTCAGACCTAGAGATGTAGTGAGGAGTCATAATAATATTCTCTATGTCACTCTGAAAAATATCAGTTTTGAATTTATCAAGCAACCTAATCCTAGCGTGTAGCCTCCGAGCCTTTAGGGGCTCCCACCTTAATCCCTCTAAAAGTCGTGAGACAATATATGTACGCTCGTAGCAGTTTTTAATGAAGCGCGCAGCTTTCCTTTGTGATTTATTAATTTTTTTGGTTAAATCTATTTGACCAGGGTCCCAAATGCTCGCGGCTCTTATACAAGAGCGTGAATTAGAAGTCGGGAAATCCTTGAATCGGATAAGAATCCTCGACGTCCTAAGGAGTGCCAACCTTCGAGATTCAGCGATAAAGTCATTCAGGTTCCAGCCGATATCCACTCGGCAAATAAAACGATCGGAAAGGATGATAAATGAAATTCGTCAGTTGGAGGGCGCGTGTTGAGTGGTAGAGAGAAACAGAAGAGGCTAGGGGAGCGGGAGACGATGCTATGAGGAGAAGAGCAAGTGAGGGGGGGGGGGGACTGAGGGCAGGACTGCATCTTCAGTCTAAAAAGTAACCCTCACGTTGAGACGTGCGAAAATATTTAAGGTAGTCCGAGCGAGATAATTCCCTAGTCATAATAGAGTCCTTATTCGAATTATACGTTTCGATTTCACCAACTGTAGGACACATCAGTTGATATATTGCATTATTAATGGTGCAATAATATAGTTTTATATGACAAATGGTAAGTAATTAAATGAAAATATCTAAATAAGTCTTTAACTTGGCTCATTTTTCTCGCGCGGTGAATTTGAAAATCCTTCAAAACGGAAGGTTTATTGTGATACCCAAGAACCTATTGCGGTGACAATATGATTAATTTTCAAATATGGTTGAGAAAACATACAAACTAAATGCTGTTAGTTTTTTACAACATCTAAGTGTTAGAAATACCTCATTTGTAAATAATGTCTCTCTAGAGTGCATACACGTACCATTTCCCATGTAAAAGGGCAGGTTTTTTTTGGCAAATGTCTCCGAAAGTAATATGGTAAGAGGTTGAATTTTTGGAGTCATTGGATAGGTGAGATATTTTTATTTTAAATGAGACCATTTTCATTGATTTCTAAGTAAAATGATTTTTGGCTCAAACGACCTTAAGTAACAAATTAACGATCTAATAACGAGCTCCACAGGACATACCTAGCACACAATCATTTACATTACTAGAACTGATGCGTTTTCAGCCGTCCAATACGAGAGGTTAAACGCAATTTGAGAAGTGCTGTTTTTCAGCAATAAATTCACAGGACGTGGATGAGACAGCATCAATAATACACTCCTATAATACATGTTACCATTTCATCTCCAAAATACTTACATCTTTACACGGCTGGTGACCTAACACTCTCGCCACACGCCCATGCGGCGGCTCGCGGGGTATTATGTAGATGTAGAATAGTTGAGCGAAGATACCCGTATTCGAAAACACGAATTTCTTAGCGTAAACGATGTCTGCAGAGCGTATGGAAATTGTACAATAGATATGAGCAGTCGGCCCTCGGCCCCCGCCCGGTTTATGCACTGTGCACTAAAATGTTATCATGTTCTTCTGTCTCCACATCTTAAATTAATTGAGCGCACATTTTCCCTCACGAACTGGAATCCTAGCACCAACACCGTGCATAATTAATGTGGCATTGATGGAACCGACGGAACGGGCTGAAGTGAGCTGCTCCAGGCCAATCGCAAAGTTCCGAACCTCTTGGTACATTGTGCAACACGATATTTTGCGATGGTTTGTAAATAAATTCACTTTGTAATATTCCACAATGGTCCCACCAAGTTCCATTGCTCCACCAAGTGAAGCCTGAGAATGTATTATATATACGATATTTGGCACCAAATAATGATACAGAAATCGTTCGATGTAATCCTAATCCAACAATTCATGAGAAATCAGGCGATTCGAGAGGCAGAAAGGGCTGAAACTGCAGGGTGAAAAGCCGCCTTGTGCAGTGTGTACTGTCTCTCCGAAATAAATACAATATTCATATGAATGGGGTAACACTTGGCGAGCCTGAAGACAGCCTGCAGCGGATAGGAAATCTCTTTGTATGAGAGAGCGAGTAATAGTTAGATAGATAAGCTAAAAACGCAGTAGAGTATGTCTTTAGGTCCACTTTAAGGACTTCTTTTTCCGTCCATGCCCGAAAGAGGTGACGTCAAAGTACTTATTTGTAACGCATCTTCATAAAATACGACTTTAACGCAGTGATGATCATAAATGATGACTCCACGTTTACCTATCATAAAAAAAGAAAAAACTCCCCCGAAAAAACTTGCCTGTGATTTCGTGGACGAAGACTTTGATATCGGGTTCTGCATCTGCTGAGGTAATATGGTACTCTCCAACCTTATACCTTAAGTAATGCGATAATACTAAGACAAAATCAATGACCGTGGAAATTTTTAAGCCCAAGGTCTTAGGGTAGCCAGGTTGGGGAATTACCCACGTGGCTGGCGCAGACAACTGACGACTATGTGGGGAGCAAGACGACCACCCTACATACGAAATAAAAATGTGGAGACAATTAATTTTTTTCGCAGGAGTAAAGGATACTCCACACGAAAAAAAAATCTTAAATGTTATCCTAGTTTTCACGAGGAAATAGATTCAAAAGATAGACTGTATCAAGTAAAACTTGGCTCAAATTTGTTTCAATAGAGACATTAGGCATTTTAGTGCTTTTATAAGTCATATTGATTCCATTGCGCAAACATGGAACAAATTTAAACTGTTTTTAATTTCGGAGTTCTTGAACATTATTTGGTGGATGTCTGATCGCCTTATCAAGTAAGCTCATAACTACGTACACCGTCAGTTTTTTTGTAGCAATTGTTTTCGCCCGAGCCCAAGGTTAACTTATAACTTATAAATGACTCAAAGCATACATATGACTTAAAATTTGCCTTCTTAATAATCGAGGCTGAAACGGTCTTGGGTCTATCACCGACTTCCTGTCATTCCTGTCTTTCTTTAATGCAATTAAATAATACAGTGGTAAAGATTGATGAAAGCGATACCTAATGTGAAATTTTTTCACCACGTAAAGAAGCTAACTTATGTATTTACTCGCGTCCTTAAGCACTCAGCCTTTCATTGATTCGCCACTGAACTCATCATTCCAAATTGTAGTTATAAATGTGGCTTGACGCTTAAAAAATGACCTTTAGCCAAGCAGAAGCTTCAAATTCACTTGCTAGCAGCACTAAGGGAACATAAGCACGGACTTCAAGGACAGTACGGAGCAGAAAGAAGTGACTATCAGTATTTATCACAGAAAGTTGGAGCTGAATCAGCGTCCAAAAAAGGGAGCGAAAATATATAAGGGGGTACCAAAGTCTATCGAGTGTTTAGGGTCTCTAACGGGACCTATCGGTCTCTGTTGGCACTTCTACGTAATATAGATAGTCAAGTATTTTGCTCGAAAGGGAAGCTTTGATTCTGTAATAACATTCCGCAACATGCAGTGAAAGCTATGTCGCATGACTAGGAGCGAAGATTATGAATCCAAATAGCAAATTCGATTTCCGATTAAGGACTTACAGCTAGAAATAAAATTATTAACGCCTGCGTGCTTGTTCTTGTTACAGATTGCTTAAAAGAAAGGCATATTATGGCTCTTATCTTGAATGACAAGGAATAATAAAAATTAGAAACTTACTACACTTCACAGATTTATGCTTCAGGTAACTTAATCACAAAAATGAATTCCAAGAATTTCCGCGGATTTCTTAGTTTGTGATGTAGTTTGTCTGCGTTGATTGTTGAAATTTGGTAATATTTGAACTCGTCATATTTATGGCTTATTTTCGCCATTACTTTAGTCGCGCCAAATTCGGGAGTAGCATGTAAGCAGAACGATGCCCGGCAGGCAGCGATACTCATCAATACATTTCTACACTCGCCATTTCGATAGAAGTATATTTCCATCAGTAAAGCCACACGAAACCATAAATGGAGGGAAATTCATACGAACGTAAAGAGAGTGTAGTCGACACAAACAGATGAAGATGACTATCGAACGACTCATTACTCAAAACGCGAGCTCTCGGTAAGTTGAGCAATCATTAGCCGATAAGAGAAAATGCCGAGTCCTCGATTACGATTCAGATACAGAGAGGCGGGAGGTTATCCGCTTCTCATCTATGTGGAATCTAAAGTCTGACTGAGCTTAAGAGTCTAGTAGACCGTACCCTGGATTGCGAAGAGAAGTCCCAATCCAAGATAAAACAAGTCGACTGCCGATCACATAGCCCATGTCTCACGGAACAAGTCTCTCCTAGAATTTCTTAGAACCGCACGGTTCCTCGCACAAAATTGTCAGCACGTCCGATTTTAGAAAAAGCTTTAGTTCTTTCATATATATATATATTTCTTTAGAGTTTACATGCAACAACCAGGAAAGAGATGGAAATAATATGAACGGTGGAGAGAAAGATTAAATCGCGCCATTTTTTCTCATTGTTCTTGTAATTAATTCAACTTTTAGAAATTCAGTTCGAAAAAAGTACAATACTTTCAGCGTTAAAATCTCAAAAATGTCTTCGAAGGGTCCTCCGCTGGCCGTCATAATTTGTTGAAAAACTCTATGGCTATCAAATGAGATTAATCTAACTGGCTATCAAATGTAAGTATTTAAGTAATTGGCCGTCTGACCCAACTAGATGTCTGTGAAGGTCCTTCGCGAGTGTAGTAAAGACCAATATTGTGATGTGGAAGACAGCTTAGCGAACGTCTGTATTTAAAATGTATGGTCTCTCTGAGCGTCCGAGATGGAGTACTGATCAGTTCCGATGTTCATAATACTGTCCAGTTATTCAACGAACATTGGATCCCTTACCCAACCTTCTTTTAAGAAACAGTCATTTAACCAACAAGTTTTCACTGGAAGGGCACCTTAAATGTAGTTACCGAACACAATGAAAAAAGAATATCTGAGACAATCTATGGGAATGAAACGAGCTAAAAACTACCGTGATCCACCTTTTTTATCTATGCCCCATTGTAAGTTAAATTGTGGACAAAGTAGAACCATTTTGCCTTTCCATTTCCAACAGCTGATTCTATCACGTGTGAAAGTTGCTATCCTAGAGTTGTTTGGCATGGCATTCTCGGTACTCTTCCAATGAATAAATGCTGGCACACACAGAAGCTAAGCATCCCAGTCAACGCCATTCTTATGACCGTAATGATTTCCACACAGAACTTGCGTCATGGGAGGCCATGACAAAAGCTATGGTACGGTAACTTGAGTGCGCTATATCTCTGCACAGAAAATCTCAGAGAAGCAGTTACCGTGGCACATGGCCTTAGGCAAATATAAATAAATCAAAAATCTAAGACGCTATACAGATGCAATGAAGAGGCAACATTGGGTAAAAGAATGAGGCGAGTTTTGGCTATGACAACCAAAAAATACGAGAAATTTCAATTATAAGACGTCGGTGTTGCAAGTAAACGTTGCTCCGAGTCTTAAGGGTTTTTTCAAGGAATCAGTAAATACACTATAAACACCTGATAGTCCTACAATCGAAGAGTAAGGATTGATAGTTTATATGATGAGCAACAAACAAATGAGGTCCTTTAGAATACGGAGGTATGAAATGGTAGGATTATATGGGTACTGGATTAAATGTGGAGAAGAAATAAGCGTAGGCGAGAACCGTACCTCAGAATTCACCACCGAAAGACGCCTCCACCAGGGTCCACGACGTCTCAATCCCATCCACCCGTCCACGAACGGAGGCTAACCCTCAAAGCGCAAGCAAACATTAGAATTAGACCCGAGTAGCCATTTCATCACGGGATTTGAACGCGGACTTTGGCAAAGATTATATAGTATTCTAGTTAATGCCGAACAATTATTTATAAATGAATAATATGCTATATATGTCTATTTTCTTATCTTAAAATTCAGAATCTCGGAGAACAATCTGATGAACATATTCCATTTCCATAAATTTTTTGAAACTCCCTCACAAACAAGAAAAAAATACCAAACCTAATTCTTAAAAAACGAGCTTTCATATAAAACTAACATTTACGAGAAAGAGTTTATAAGCATAAAATTTATCCTTTTCCCGGGATCATACGTTGTTCTACTAGTCGCCGCAGGAAACCCTAGTCGGTGTCCGAGAAAATCGCTCGAGGGAATCGTGAGAAAGAAAAATAGGTGGATAGAGCAATAAATGAAGAGAAATATATCTCTATAGAGAGGAAGGGAGGGTTGGTTGTCCACAAACCCCCCACTCAAGCTCCACAAGAGCAATTCGAGACTATTAATCCGTCGAGACGAATTTTGCTGTTCATCCGCTCCCCCTTCAGATTCCCTCTTTCCCTGGTCTCTCTCTGCTCCGCGTCTACTCTCTTAACACCATCTGCCAAAGGCCCCGGCGGGGGTACGTGGGGTGCGAGGACCCAGATAAAACAGTATGAAAGGTAAAAATAAATATCAAAACTATATACCGTGGCACCCTACAAGGATGTTTGGAAAGAGGCTATTCAAAGCATTCACTTACCGTCAAATACACACAATTTCTTCTTCTTAGGTATCCAATCCTTAGATTTGTCTGCAGCAGTCCTCCAGTCGGCTCTCTTTTCGGCTCTTCTTTTCAGTTCCTGATAGCTCGTGCAGTTCAAATCCTCCAATAACTGCTTCGTATAATCAGGTCTTCCTCTACATCTTTTTCCTTCAGTCATTCCTTCTAGTATCGTCTTTATCATGCTCTCGTGCCTCAGAATGTGCCCCACAAGTCCTGTCCTCCTGTTCCTTATACTTCTCCATATGTCATTCTTTTCTCCTATTTTCTGATAAACTTCTTCATTCGTTATTTTATTTTCCAACTGATCTTGAGTAGGGATGAGCATCGATAGGAAGCCATCGATACATGCCATCGATGGTCCAGCGGAGCTGCACTATCGATGTTGAGAAAATATCTATTATGAACCATCGATGGCCGACTATCAATGGCGAAACCATAAATGATATTGAAACTTTAATACGGAATGGCTTCGAGGTCAATGATACAACAAATAAAAGTCAAAATCATCTACTTTCACCCCAATAAATCTTTCTGTAAGCTAACTTTTAAAACACATCGTTTAGCAAAATTTTAGCAAAAAACTCAATACACAAGAGGAAAACATCGACGGTTACCATCGACTTAGATCACCAATAGTGTAATAACTTCGAGGAAAAACTATCGATGGGGAAAACATCGACCATCGGATACCAATCATCGATATTTTTTAATCATCGACCATCGATGCTCATCCCTAATCTTGAGCTTCCTCCTGTAGCACCAGTTTTCAAAGTACTTAAGTCTCCCTTTCCCTATTGTCCAGATTTCACACGATATCCAAACATGGCTCGAAAAAGAAAGGTTTTAATAGGTAGAAGGTCTTCTGCGGCCAAGAGATCGAGTACATAATGAAATAGAGTAACTATTTAGCAACACGAGGAGAGACTCTCTGACCAGCAAGCTCTGAACAGCTTTGCACAGACTTTCAAAATGAAGAGAGGCTACGGCAACAACGAGAGAGGAACGATGAACTCAGGAATTGCGAAACTGCACTCTGCTACACTCTACTCAAATGGAACGTAATCGTAGGACAATTCTTAATTCAAGGCGAAGAGTGGAAGTCGATTCGCAGAAAGCACTGTTCAATTACAAGCCTGAAGTGGATTATCATTCACATACAAATATAATCATTGGTGAAATGGAATCCATTTGCCGTAACTGTGAGGCTAGAAAATTTTCGAATGAACCTGCATGAATGTGCTGCTGCAATAGGAAAGTGCCTCTGCCATCACTATGAGAATCTGCAGATCCAAAATGCAAGAGGAGTCATCGAGAGAGTGAATTATAGAAACCAAACAAATCGAGCTAATATGTAAAAATCTAATACTAAAAATAGATAAAAATGTAATGGTGTCTGTTTGTCCGTCTGTTGCTCCATTATGCAAAAACTGCTGGACCGATTGACATGAAATTTGGCATTTAGATAGAAAATATGTTTGGTCATAAAATAGACTATTTTAAAAAGCCTTTGGGGTCCTCAAGGATCCCAAAGGGTCCCTGGTGGTCCATGCTAAGCATTGGGCTCGGTGCAGTAGTTTCATTTTTTACCTTTTAACAGTATTTTTACTCAAGATAGAGGGCTGGGGTTTCTTTATCGTATGGCTAAATAAAGGAAGTTTCTAATTATTTCAATCGATTTTCTTCCTTCCTTCGTATTTTCCTGAAAATCACATTTTGGCTAAAACATTTCACATTTTTCTTTTAAATCAAAAATAGCATATTCCCTTAACACCAAAGATTTGATTTTCAAAGGATATTTGCGCTTTTAACATTTAAATATGAAATTAACCTGCATATAGCGCATAGAAATATGATAGCCCATGGCCCATAGACCCATGGCCCATAGACCCATGATAGCGCATAGAAATAAAATATGTATAAGAAGGGCAAGGAATACCAAGGGCCCCATGATAGATTACTTCGGAGGGTAATCGATAAGTTTTACGTATACTTACAAAAAATACACTCTTCAATATCTTTTTCAAAGTAGCTCTCATAGAGGCACTTCATGCGTATGAGAGAACACTTACGTAGTAAACGATACACATAAATACCCTGGTGTCAGCGTCTCTAATACAATGAACACAATGTACCAGATGGGTTACGAGCTCCTCAAATGACACGCTGACAGTATTCTTCAAGCTTTGTCAGTCAGTTTCATTATATAATAAGTTCAATGTTTCTCATACCCGTTGTATTTCAACGGGTATCTTCCGCTAGTCTTCAATAAATGTGACTCCGGTCTCAGGGTCACTTATTCCATATATTATGAATACTTGAATATAGCATCTTTGACTTACGTTTTATAAACTCAGATGAAAATAAAATAGAGTTACCAGACTATTAATTACTGTAATTCAGCCTTGAAAGTGGAGATTTTAACATGGATTTTGTTGAAGTAGCTCAAATTACAGAGAAAAACGTCAATTTGGACAAGAAAATATGATCAAGTTTTTTCCTAAAACCGTTTATAAGAAGCGAACAGTCCTGAAAAATAGAATAAATTTAAAATGTAGGCATATTGCCAACTATATTTCAAAGTTTTCAGCGAACTATTGCCGTCATCGAAGTCGAAATTCTGTAGTTCCATACAAATGGCGCCGCAGTACCTATGGCTGAACAAACGTGGTCATTAAAAATACACTCGTGGAATAGTCGGCATATTTTGTGCCTTTATCTTGTTTTCCAATGGATAGCTCATGTAATCAGCCCAAATGGGATTTTTTAATTTGAATACGTAAAAATATGTAACTTAGTATTTGTCTCGACTCGCCAGAGCCACCTGATGGCGAAATTTTTAAAACATACTCTTGCTTCGTTCATATTACATGCTTGGCATAATACACTGATAAAACAAGATAAACCCAAGTGAAATGTGGCCCAAGAATTTTTCCACTCACTCGCAAAGTAATAAAACTGTGCACAAAATGACTTTCCATTACCGCTTCAGCCTCATTAAAGTACGGTCATGCTGGCATGCAAGGCGTACAAAAGAGAAAATATCACAGGATCATAATCCAGAACATGAAATATGCATACCATACAGAAATTCAAAATAACATGGAAAATATGGAAGAACGCCAGCTATAGTAACTTGTGTACATCATGTAAGGGGTATCGATCACGGTCTCGAATTGTATAAGCGGAAAAAACGGGAATTTTAATCCCCGTCCGCCCTGCAACTTGCAAATAGATGAAAAGGGAAAGGCATCCGAGGCGTCAAGAGGAAGGAAAAGTGTCCGGAGCGAAATCGGACAGGCGCTGACCCTAAGGGAGGGAGCGCCCTCGGGAGGGTCAGTTGTAAGGGTGCTGGGGCGAGTTGAAAAATGCGCACAGGGGACAGGAAGGAAGGCACCGAGACGAGGGTTTTGCCGCCACGGAATCGAAAGGCATCAGTCTCAGTCAAAAGGGGAGTGAGGCAGTCAAATGGGGGCGGGGAGAATGGCAAAGGGGACACTTTTAGAGTTGATGTATTGATACGTGTGTACTTTTTCAGACGCGCCTCCCCAATCCACCCTTCTCATCCTTCAAACTCGGAAAGAGGGCGCCCGCAAGGCATACATCTTTCTTTTTTTCCGATGTAATTAGTCGAAGGTTTGAAGATGACGTGTTTCAAAATTTTTCACGCCCTGCCACGCTAGTTCATTCGTCGATTTTCGTTCGTTAATGGATGAAAAAAATTCCAGCTCAAAATTAGTGGTTTTGATCCATAAATGAAAAACTTTGCAATTTTCCGCAATATAAATTTTACTACGACCCAGGCTTCGATGTTTTTACATCACCACCAGGTTTCGATGCTTTTACATCATCATCATGTGATGATGATGTAAATGTATGATGTAAAAACCTCGAAATCTGGGTCGAAAACCTGATAATGATGATAAAAACGTCGAAACCTGGGTCGTAGTAAAATTAATATCGCGGAAAATTGCAAAGTTTTTCATTTATGCATCATGCATAAGTTCCTTACAATTTCGCAAGAATCTTTGGGTTTTATACAAAATTAGCGTTTTTTTGACTGCGAGAACGACTATTGAGAGAAAATTTTTTAAGAAAACAATGGAAATTCCCTCTGGAACATACGGTAGTGAGAACTGGACACTTACAAAAGCAAATACCCAAAAGTACAAACATTGGAAATGAAATTCTTACGAAGAACGACTGGCTACACACGAGCAGATAGAGAATTAAATACAGATATATGGCAAGAAATCGGAGTGAAAAGTATCAAGGTAAATGATACGAAATTATAGAAATAGATGGAGAGAACGCTTAGAAAGAATGGATGAAGAGAGATTACCCAAATAAATTTGGATACACTGAGCGATAGACAGAAGATCCAAGGGTTGTTCACGCAAGAAATGTGAAGACCAGGACCACAGAAGGTGGTAGCGGGCTTAAAACTACAGACATGCAATCAGAAGAGGATGGGAACGGGAGGAATAATTGAATCGTGAGGGTTATATACAAGAGCGAAATAATTGAACAATGGAAAATTATGAGTGCCTTGGTCGAATTTTTATGAAATATGGAAGGATAGGAGTGGAATGAGAGACGCGTGGGAATGTTGCAGTGCAATCCGGGCGTGGTACGTGGCACATATCGAGGAATGAGTGCTTGTTTAGAGAAAATAAAATCGCAATATTCAGAATTTTTCCCCACATTCTTTTAATGTGCGATGGCGAAACTTGAGTAAGTAAGAATAAGCGAACTTTAGGATAAATGCAATGTAGATGGTAGATGTTATAGAAATAAAAGTAAAATAGAGAGCGTTTGGAATGAATAGGGCAATTAAAATGAATAGAATGTATGGTTCTGTAATTAATACATGACGAAATGAGCGTGCCATAAAAGTCCCAAATTGAATAAATCCCGCCCTGCCCAGAATAAATATTGTTTTTCAACTTTCTTTCGAGAATTTCCAATCAATGCATTAGCAAATGATATGGTACGAAGTCACTTGCATGGGTGCTTATACACCAAGGGTTGAAATACACCATGAAAAATTCACTTGGATTGCCTGGGATTCGAACCCGGATCTCCCAATTGCCGGTCAGGTGTGTTACCAATTACACCACGAAGCCATCTTCCTTCAATAGAAATTTTGAAGGAAGGGGGCTTGTTGATGTAACTAGCTAACAAACCTGACAGGCAATTGGGAGATTCGGATTCGAATCCCGGCCAAGTCAAATGTTATTTTCATGGTGAATTTCAATCCTTGGTTCTTTAGAGAAGTTCGGATTGGTACATTCGCTATTTGCTTCACATGGTCCATAATACTGGCTTTAGTAATATTGGTTTTAAAAGCGCTCTCAGTAATCTGTGGAACACTTCAAATTTGAGTGAAAGCATTTCAGCAGGTCGCGTGTAATCTAACAATCTGAAAAATCAACCAACTTTTGAGTGATCAGCTCCACAGTAGATGGCAGTTATGCCGACAGTGGGGTTGAAGACGAACAGCATTAAGTTTGGAGTTAAATGGTTAAAAGCTTGGTGAGAAAAATGGCACATATTTGAAAAACTCCATTCTTTCCTTTTTAAAGAAATGATGAACACCATCTTGGCCAATTAGAAAATATACCACCAGACTAGTAAATTCATATGATGAATGAGGAATAAGAAGGTGGAGAAATTACACTTGTATCGATTTCCTATACAAGTCAAAGGTTAAATATAAATACTAACTTAAAAGTAGAACTGAAACAAGAATGGTGTCATGAAAACGACATTTAATCAGGAATGAGAGAATTTAACCAAAGACAATAGTTTTTCATGCATTCAAACATTTACCAATAAGCGAGTAAATTCTGACTGAGATCATAATCCATAATAAAACTTGCATTAAAATAGTTTTATAATATCCAGCGTAGTTTCTAAAAGTTTTAAATGGATAAACTCAAGGTTAAATTAATAAGTCGTATATTTACATAGAAATATATGTACTGAAGGAAAAAAACCACTGACTCACAAGACAACTAATTACCATGACTAATCTATGGAACCACTTAATGTACTACGATGAAATTTATTCAAAATAAAATGATGAAGATGAAATTATGTACTTTTGCAAAATAACCTGACGTCGACTGCGTATATTTAGTGATTCCTAGAAAAAGTTGCTGGAACAAACAATTAGCTCTTACGCTTTATATCCAATATTCAACCGAGGAATGAAAATAATTCTGTGGGGGCGTGGTATTGCCTTCGCTAGCCAATAAGGTGTTTCTAAGTTCGACAACTGTCTGTATTTCGCCAATCACGGCTGAAATGAATAAATAATGTAAAAAATGGTAAAAATTTAAGAGATGTGAATCGATACTTAAATTTGTTCAAAAATAGCGCCATTTATTTATTTTATTCCATCTACATGGTTTTTAGATCGTTATTAAAATGCACACATTTTTTATAAAATTACATAGTACAGTGGAAATTTTATTTTACAACAAAATTGTAAACATAGCGATACACCCAGCTTTTACATCACCTAGCTTTGTGGCGGCCTGATTGGCTTTGTTGATTTTACTAGTTTATTATTTGCTAATATTTACTGATTGATTTTTCACACGTGATCCGTGGTAAGGAAATATAAGAAGATTCCACCAAGTTTGGGCTAATGTGATTAGTTCGGCTGATTGTAAGGTTTCTATTGATCAAATTACTCCGTTTTATTTAAACTAGATCGGTTGAATAAAAGGAAATTGATTCAGCGAGAGCGGTAGATATTGAGTTGAAAGAGAATGACGAGGTGTGATGAAAGGAAAACTTATAAGATAGTATAGCATAAGCAATGTAATATATTTTCGTATAAACATAATGTGTTTAAGGTAGTTTGAGCGAAATATAATTTTACCTATAAACCAATGGATTTGGTCTCATTATAAAGAAAAATACATCACCCTTCCATTGGCATAAAAAATTCAATCCCTTGCCACATTACTTTCAGAGACATTTGCCAAAAAATACCAGCCCTTTTATTTGGGAAATGGTACGTGTGATCACTCAAGAGAGACCTTATATTAAATATGAGGCATTTCCTACACTTAGGTCTCGTCAAAAAATCAACAGAGTGTAGTTTGTGTGTTTTCTCAACTATTTTTGAAAATAAATCATATTTTTACCGCAGTAAATTCTTCGGGATCACAATAAACCTTCCATTTTGATGGACTTTCAAACATACCGCTGAAAAAAATGACTCAAGTTAAAGACTTCTTTAGATATTTTCATTTGATAACTTACAATTTCTGTCATATAAAACTTATTTTAATGCACCATTAATTATGCAATATTTAATTCGTGTCCCACAGTTGGTGAAATTAAAACTTATATATCTTATATGGTCTCTATTATGATTAGGGAACTATCTCGCTCGCACTACCTCAACTCATTTACTCTTCATACTATGAAAATTTTGTCAAAAATAAACCGTTAAGGACACTCACTTCGGCGCAATGTAGGTACCGCTTTCACATGTCCGACGGTCCGCGGCTGCGCCCAAACCTAAAAGGCCTTCACTGACACGCGTCACGCCACGCCGTGTAAGATTCAGGGAGGCCGGTCTTAAATCATCCTGTTACTGCCGCCCAGATAACACACCTCAGTCTGTGAATTGTGTCCACATTTTCGCCGTATCAACCCCATCGTTTATCAAAGCATGCATAAAAACAAATAACCCATACTTAACTCGATAAAAGGAAACGAATAGTCAATTCGCCAATCCGTTCCTAGATATTGAATATTTTGACAGCCGTAAAAATACCCCCGAAACCTCTAACGTGACGCGCGCATGTTCTTTTTTAGTGCCAAGGGTTAGGAGTCACTCGGGCGTGTTGTATATGATTTGTCTGACACCTCGAGATATACGTTGCAGTCCACATAAGTTCTCAAGTTAGATACGAAAAATGACCACATTTCTAACGATCGACTACCCATTCTTTGGAAGGATGTGATATTTCCATGGAATATTGAGTCATTCACCTTGTTAAATTATGTTGGTTTAAGGCGATATAAGTTTTATTTTAGCTACATTGACCATAAGAACTGTTTTAAACGACTTCCAGGAAGAGGAGTAAAATTTATATTGCTAAATTCTTATCCAATATTTTCCGTTTATTGTTAATATAAATTTATCTTTTTACAGCTGATGATGTGTAGATATTTTTGAGTTGGATGCTCATTTTGAGCCATCGTCATTTCATGTGTGCGCTTGAGGCATCAAGTGACAGTGCTTTGGAGTTCGAAGGGTCTTGCGACGATGCAGGTTAATGGGCTTTGGGACGCAACCCCTCGCGATGTATTTCACGCGCAGCCTACCGCATGCCGGTATCTATGCGAAGCCTTTAATATATCAACCCTAATGGTGAGAATGTTCAGCTTAAAAGAAAATTCTTAATAACGTAGACAAAGACTGTAGGTCGTCTTCTCGCCTTAGTCCGAATATAGCTCGAGTTCCAGTCATCTCCTATTTATAAAAGTAAAATTTTTAAATTGTAACTACAATTCAACGATTGAACCAATGTTTAATGTACATTAGTTTCCTTGATTAATGAAACTGTTCCAAAAACTGAAAAATACAATTATTGTATTATTATTTTAAAATGTGACCTTTTAAAAACACTCAAAAACGTTGATCTCTTGGCTTGGCTCGGGTCGGCAGGTATTATGACAGTTGTCTCTTTCAATATAATTCTCATCTTGTTTCAGCGAACGTTTTACCCGGGCCGTACAGCTAAGGCATTATGCTAAATCTAAACTAATATGCTAAAGAAAAGGTATAACTTCCATACATACCTCCTCAAAGCAGGACGTAATTAGGCTTCCATAAAAACTTATTTAGACTGAAACGCAAATACGACCGAGCGAAATGCTCAGCAATAGTCAGTTGCGTTTGAAAAATAATAAATAATTAAGGAATGTAACGACGAACTATATCATTTTCCATTCTTCATTATTTGCACTGCCGGCACTTTTCGCAAGAAAAATTCCTTGTCGAAATCTGACGCACATGAGTCCTTCACCTGAGTCTGAAAGAGACGCACTTTTACAAAAATCGCTATCAGAATTCGCGAAAAATAAAAATAATTACAAAAAATAAATTTCGCCACAGCTTTTAAAACATTCTCGTTCGTTGCTACTCGTTCAAAACCCTCTAACAATGTGAATCGGGAGAGCACATCTGTCACACATTAGAACAGGTTGTTGAGCCACCGAAACTACAGACGAAAACGAAGATATGAGTCTAATATGAAAGAAAAAATAAATCGAATAAACAAACACTACGGGGAAACGAAAGGGAACACCCGAATCAACTCGAGTTCAAATGTACAAATACGAGGACGCGACGTCATTCTTTGACTCGGCAAACAACACGGCTCCAATCAAAGACTACGCCTCAGCAAACACGCCTACTCAAAGAAAGCAGTCCTCCCCCTTCTCCTCAAGGCTTCGATCGGGAAAGGGGAAACACATTCGGGCGTGGATGCGTGCGGCGATTCGTTTCACACGAATTTGTATCAATAAAGAAAATTTGATCGAGGTTTTTCCTAAGTCACTATAGACGCTATAATCGAATTTTACGTTTTAATTTCAACGGATGTAGGAAGTATAAAGGAAATAATGTAATTCTATTGGCTCATTAATATTCTTATATATAATTAACATTTAATAAAAATACCTATATGCCTTAAACTTGACTTATTTTTCATGTGGCACATTTAAGACCTGTTTCTAAGCCATTCTGAAACAAATGATTGGGTAAATATTTTATTTATTTCTAAAAATAGTAGATGAAACATAGGCGCTACATAACGTTATTTTTTGACATGATCTAGGTGTTATAAATTCATCATTTTTTAAAATAACGTCTCTATGGAGTGCATACACTTACCATGAATAATGACTGGTGCTTTTCGGCAATTATCTCAGAAAGTAGTGCGGTAAGAGAATGAGTGAGGTAATATTCTTTACAATGAGATCAAATTGATAGTTTTCCTGGTGAAATAATATCTCGCTCAAACTACTTAAAGAAGTCCCACCACGAAAACGTAAGTCAAAACAAATACTGAATTACAACTTTTTAAAATGGTTTTTTAAAATCCTGCATTCTTTCAACTCTCTTTCAACTTTTTCCTCGGAGCAAAATGTAATACCCTGCAAAAGTGGCCCACCCACATGGACGGTACACATATGAAGTCTTTTTCGAATCGAATAATATCTTCTGTGAGATTTACTTCTAAAAGTTTCAAAATTTCGACTGATAACATCAAAATTACTTCTGGTACAACCTTATCCCATGGAAATGGGCTTCAATTTTCCTGCAAATATCTCCAATTGCGGTGCCAAAAGTGGCAGATATTTTTGAAAAGGAAATGTATTTTCAATGAAGTCAAATTCATTGAAATCCATGTGAAATGCTATCTCGCTCTTATTCCTTTCACGGGTCATATTTTGCGGCCGTCCAAGCACTCGCGTTGTTAGTAAATTCTTCTCGGGATTGGCACTGGGTAAGGTTATAAAAGGCCAAAGTTTCGACGAGAAACTCTCTCGTCGTCATCAGGGCTAAGACTGATCATTTTGATGGATCACAGACCGTCCAACCGTCCAAGCGCATTCAAACCATTCAAACGCCAAAACCAAAATTTATTTTTCACCAAAAATTACAATAATTGGTCATTTTTGCCTAAAACGATATATTCAATAGGGTAAACGGAAAGTTCTTAACGATATACTCCTTTAGACAAAACCAGTACGCTAACACGAGACCAGTTTTACTATTATCGAGTAATTACCACGCAGATATGCATTCAGAATGCACCACCCTGCAAACGTTACTTTCCTTGTGCTCAGCATTCAGTCTGAATTATTATCAACTTAGTCTGTTTCTTGAACAATGATTATTATTTAGAATTGCTATGATTTATTTGGGTTCCTATAAATAGCGGAGCATAAAGACCGATTCATGCATACAATATTTACGCTAATATCATATTTAAAGTGTTATGGTAAACATCTACATCTGCGAAATACAGTGTAATCCACCACTATGGTGTGTGGCAACGGGTAATTACACACCAGATGCTCATCCCAGTTCAAATCAGAACCGCGCATTTATTTATATTTCATAAGAATTAGCGCAAGATTTGGAGAGTGTATTAAATAGGTATCGAGGACCGTCGGCTATACATACGAATGCCATAACAAAACATAAAACTTTAAGCGTCAACACTAGTTGCGTTAACTTTATTATGGTGTATAATATTGCAAGTTGGTGATAACACATCCCTGTCCACAAACTTGAGATAGCTTGCAGGGTAATATGTAAATGTACAAACTGCGCGAGTAAAGCATATGAGAAATATGCCATTTTAGGTGTCTCATTCTAAAATACATTGCATTCACTTATGAGTTTCCTCCGCTACTGGAAATAATTGTAAAGAACATAAATAGTTCGAATAATATCGGAAGTGGCAAGGGAATGCCCTTGCCAGCCAGAAGGCCACGGATTCGAATTCCTCAGAGGTGGTTTATCGCTATCCAGGGAATTGTTATATGCTTATCTATAATATATAATTAATAGCTTGTAGTGGACGATATCTGTTACCTATAGATAAATTATTTTTTTCATAAACTAACACGTGAATACATACATTTTTCGGCCCAAGAAGACAACTGCAGCGTTGATTCTCTGGAAATAATCTTTTGACCAAAAAATATGTCACATTTCACATCCTTCTCAAAAACTAAAATGGACTGGAGCCTTAGTTTTCATAGCCGTAGCGATTTTCTTCCTAACACCAAATTTTCGCCAAAAATGACATAAGCATATTACGGGAATTTATCTCAATTTCACCCAATACTTTGATAGGGTTAATATAGTACAACTAGATGGAGGACATGTCTGTTTAAATAACGAGAAAATAATGCGTTTAAATTATCTTGAGGTGGAGCTTCCTAAACTAAAGCCACTTAAACTCATCTCTTCTTCAACTTGTTAGCATTTAAATATGTGTAAAAAATAAATGTTAATACTTCGGATACTTTTTCCCAAACAATGAAGAGCCACGTATTTGAGGTGACTAATAATAATAATAATATATTTTACTCCACAGTTTCATGCATACTTTTTTACAAATAATAGGAACTTTAGGCAGACTCAAAGGAGTCACCTGTATGGAGACCGCCTTCCTTAAATAAATAGCATCGCTGGCATTTAATAATCACGATTTTCCAAAGCATAAAAACAATTAATTGGAATATATCAGTTTTTCCCAGATTATGAAAAATGGAATACAATGTACAACAATAATAATTCATCGAGCAAATATAGTACATTCATGTATAACACAATTAATACTTACAAATTATTGCATAGAGGACAACATTTACGGTTTCGTACAACTTTAGAAATTTGTTTACGTATATCAATTTACACCCTAATATGACAATGTAATGCACATAAAATCATATAAATAGTAATACATTAAGCACAAATTACATTCATGTCATACAAAAATTTGTTACAATTTAATTCATAAGTTAAGTAAGAGTTCACGTTGGGATGAAGGAGGGAATACTTAAAAAGTTCGGAGGAGAGATGGAATAAAACGGAATGAAGGCTCGGGAGAGGTGGGTAAGAGGGAGAGGAAGAGGAATAAAAAGTACAAGAGGCTGACTCCTTCCAATTTATGTTCTTTCCCGGCTCCGACCTCGTTAATAATTTGATCGATCGCCTGAGATCCATATCTCTCCCGGACCTCCACCCTCCCTCAAAGGGTCCACCTCACACTCCCAGCAAGGTCTTCCTTCACGCCCACCGAGGAGGCGAGACGAACGGGAGGAGGCGTAAAAAAAAAACTGGTCCAACCCGGGCGGAAGGTGTGGTGTGGCCTCAAGCCGTCTGTCTACCTCTTCTCTCCTCCGTCTCCGCGTTCGTAAACCACGTGCGCGCTTCCTTTGTTCTCCAGGGACCACATTCGGGAAGGGCTCGAAATTGTCGACGATATCGTGACGTCGCAGTCTCGGCACGAGTCAACAATTGTAAATCAACAATTGATATTTTCCGAGAATGTGACGACGACTTTCCGTCATTGTTGAGGGTACGGGTCCTTAGTGAATCGAACCTCTAGGGTTGGTTCCGTTTCGGCCGCTTCGAAGCACCACCTCCATGTTACGACGGTAGCATTTCTTCATAATCCGGCTTTTCGGCGAGTCTCGTAATTCGACAGAAGTCTTGGGTCTTCCTCGACTATTTTCCCCATTTGTTTCCAATCTCATAATTGTTTATTTCATCTTTATCTAATAACATTTTCATTTATCTACAAGAGCGTTTCATGATAAACACCTCATTTTCGTCGATTAAAATAGTGTGCTTTTAAGAGGCCCTCACTTAAAAATGCTCCATTAATTTGAAAATTATTTTCATCATCTTCCTACATAACGAGGGAATTATTTACGCTGAATTCAGAAACCAACTTTGACATCATGAATAGATTTATCAAGTAATAGATATAGAATCTAGTGTCAGTCCTTAAAAGCGCAAGTTAACAAAATAAGACATCTGAATAGACACCTGATATGGCAGATACCCCGAAAAATCACTGAATAAGTTTAATATGTGACTCAATTGAAATTAATCGCTCAGAGGACTTTTCTAAAGTAAAAATCTTCACGGAAGTTAACAGATTTGAAAAAAATAGGCGAGGTTTCTTCAGCCAAAAACCAAATCCATCGTCGAACACGCTAAAATAAAATAATTATAAGTAATTCTTTTAGATTCCCGCTGCGTGGAATATAAAATTACAATCAAAAAGGAGGCTAAAGGAAATAATCTAGACTTTAGCAAAAATGAATAATCAAGTCAATCTATTTTCACATCCTGACCATTTGCCAGCCATTCTGGGGCAATTTTTACGTAATTCTATTCACAAATGAATTAAGTCCTACACGATAAAGTCCGTATTATTTTTGTAACGATCAGCTCGCGTGAGGATAATAACCACATATAGCCGTAAAGTTTTCAGAGATAGGTTTCGAAATCACACGGTTCGAATATCGTAGCTGAATAAAGCAAGAGCTTAAAACGTCTCGCTTGTTCAAAAACATTAATGCATGGTGCAGTAGCGGCACCGCAAATCCTCGGCAACCATTAATAATACAACTGCTTTGGTATATATCAGATAATTATTTTTCAATTTTACCCCTAGATAGCAGCACTGTAGGCCCTTGGCTATTTTTCTTTAAATCTCCGCAACACAGAGAGAGAAAAAACTTTGGCTGATTACCACACATTTTGTTTCTTTCCAAATAATGAGGACACGAACGTTAACTGAAAGAAGTCTGATGAGGCTGATACATAAATTACGAACAATTTCTAGTCCCTGAAACTAAAAAATCTTTCCGCGAAATGAATATAACTTCAACCTCTGGTCAAATGAGAGTACACATCTCCCAAACACTTAATTCTGAGTATACGTCACTCTCCGATGACCCTCCCAACATCATCATGTTGGCACCGCATCCAAGGAGTACATGACACATATCTACAAGATAAATCAAGAAAATATTATAAAGAGCTATAAAGTTGGTGCTATCTGGCAGATCATTGCAGCTAACATAAACGGAAGAGATCAATATGTTACAAAGAAAAATAAATTACGATTTTCCTTCATAAAAATATCTAATTAAAATTTCGATTGTGTAAAACTCAGAACTCAGGGTATCGCTAAATTTTACATGAACACTTTTTAAATGCTAGTAATTTTGGAATATTAAGTACAATTAATGCTTTACCTTAGCGTCTATTAACGCTCCAGTTCGCTATAAAATACAGTGGTAACGATGAAGAAGAGCGTCAGACCAAACCCCTGAAGTTATAACGATATCTAATGGTAGCATTACAGAGAATTTAATTCAAGCTAAGCAGAGCAAGGAATTTTCAAGATCGCAAATTAGAAAAAGAGTAAGCCATTACTAATAAGCAAGGGTGAACGTGAACTGCTAAGATAAAGTCATAAATTTTCGCATATTTATTTTTTATTCGTTTCCTCACTACAATTTCAGCACAAAACACGCCATCGGCAAACAGCAAAAATGAAATAGACAGAACAATCGGTCTCAATAATTGAGGATACTCTCATTTGCAAGGACTAGTTAATGTTAAACATAGTGACAAGCATACGGGAAATCGGACATACACTGGCATAAAAGAACGCTAACCCAACAGAAATGGCTAGCAAGAAGAACAATTCATTCCATTATAAAAAGACATTTCAGTCTCTGCAAATCTGTAATAAGCTGGTTAATTAAGGTTGATGAGTATGACATCCTAACAGTTGAATTGACGCCATCGGCTAAGTACGACAAGACGAAATTTGCTCAAGTTTACAGGGATCTGCGTCTGCACAAAAATATCAGAAACAACACACGTATCTATTTCCAAAATTACGCATCTCCATCAGATCATAAAAATATTTGTTATATTATTAATGCAATGCCAAAATAAAAGTATTTTTGTAAATATTGGCCAATTGAAGCATTGGCCATTTTAAGCGAGAGAAAACCGCTGAAAATTACGGAGTTTTGCAACGAAATGAACCGAAACTACTGAAACACAATACACACTATCATGCTTCCTAAAAGTAACAACCAGATGCTTGAGAAACTTCACTACAACTTTTCACGACTCACAAATAACCACTGTGAATGCGTAAGTATACGATAGGGGAAAATTCTGGAATCGGGTACGGTGTTGATAATGGTAACGGATTCAACGGGACTCAGTAAGGTAAATATTTTCGTGAAATGTTTTCATTCACTCGTGCCGTAACTAAGGTGTGTACAAACCACGGTACAAACATATGACCAAGGCCTAAGGTGGAAAACGCAGTGTTAGACGACTAGGTTTCCCTTGGTACACTCGATCTTCATTACCTGACAGATTGTTTAGCAACGTGGTACAAAAAAGTATCTCTCACGAACTACGATGTCATCGATATGGAATCCGAGCTCTAATGGAGGGAAATCTTTCACATCACACATCCCCTCCAAGTGCTGAATATATGTAATACTTTTGAAGTGATTAAACAATTCAGACAGGTTATAATGTTCTCATGATATGATGGTAACATGATAATACGTCACTAAATTCGTATTTCTGACACACTTTTCGTCGAAAATGTCGCAAGTAACAGAATACGTCGTTGATGATGCACAAGCAGAGGCTGAGTCCACGAACCGACAGAAACAAAGCATTTAAAGTTAAGAATCATAACATTAACTAACACAGAAGGCATCACTTAGTGGGATGATTTTATCTGCATGATGAAGAATAAAAACACTACACTAAATGTATAATCCACACTGTTTAATTACATAAACCGATCTAGGTTTCGACAACTTGCGTCATCTTCAAGGTCCTAAATGCAGAAACCAAGGTCGGTTTATATAATTGAATAGTGTAGATTATACTCTGAGAGTTTTATTATTCTTTATTATGAAGCATTTCATTCCATATACGAAGGGTCATATTATAGGGCAGTGAAGCCTGGACAATAAGGGATGCACAGCAGGGAAGGCACATACCATATGAATGCGAAGTATCGGAAAATGATGAAGAAACAAAAGACGAAGGGAATCAAATAAAGAAGTCCTCCTAAAAGATAGAGAAAAAAGATGCATCGGAGAAAATTAATAATTCGGAGAAAAATATGAAGACAAAATCGTTTGCAACACAACAGCTTCTTGATTGTAATAATGGGAGGATAAATTTGTAGAAGTAATTATCGAGGAAGAGGAAGGATGGAATATTTGATGGGAAACGATTAATTTCGCCAAAGTAAACAATAGTATTGTACGGATAAGTAACAAACGGATAAGTAAACAATGGTACTGTAGAGGAGAATGGAATGAAGAGGGTCGGCGATTGCTACTGTTCATGATAATATTTAATCCAATTGTTGGGTTAATACGACCAATTTGCCAATATTAACCAACTCCTTGTAAGCGTTTTGTCCGTCAATATCATACTACGTAGTTATGAATGCGATATTGGCACTGGCCCCCCGTAGACAAAAAAGGAAACCAATAAAATGTATATACCTAAATGAGATCTTGATCAAAATATATAAGTGCACAAAAAAGCCAACTATAATTATATCACTACTGTACTCACTATCCAACTGATCCCAATGCATCTTGAAGTCAATGAATGTATTACAATGAATTCCTCAAAGTTTCCTCGGGCTCCCGTTCGGGTGAGTGCGTCCATGTCCGCCGACGTTTTGATACTCGACTCGAGCATTGTCCTCAGGGCAGGTTAAGTAAGAAGGTAGGATATTGACGGACTAAAAGTTTACAAGTTGTTTTATATTAGCGAATTAGCCATTAAGCCAGCAATTGCTTTAAATGCTCTCATGAACAGTACCTACACCCGGACGGAAACACAAGTAAATTTTGAGAAACTCATACGCCGGGAAAGCAATATATCCCACTTACTACAGTGACATTTTCCAAACGGATCCTATAAAATCTATATGCGCTCGCCAAGAAATCGTTTAAATAACTCTTAACGTACTTTTTTTTAATTCTAACGTGTTTTCCATATATTCCTCAGGTCATTTTACAAGGGCAAACTATTAGCTCAGAAACAACTCTTTATTTGCATTCCTGTGAAATGTGAGTTGGTCAGCCAAGCTGATACTCCCCGAATCTATTGGGTAAGAAGAGAAGATGGAACTATGTTACGGATATTCTAGGTACCTCAGACCAATTTCATTAGATTGAAAAAAGGAGAGGCTGGTGGTTATGTGTAAGAGATTGGTTAATTTAATTGAAAAATGAAAAAAGGGAGATGTTAGATATAGATGCTATTGGTGTTGGTCGCCACGTGGCAGATGTTTGTTTATGGTTACTCAGAAAACACACTGGTTGGTGATATTGTTTTTTTACTGTTGATGAAGCATCAAGAGAAATTAACAAGACATCAACTGATAAGGTTTTGCTTAAATCAGCAAAACTAAACACCTTACTAGCTTTTAAAAGTGCTCTTACACAAAAAATATCTGATAGGTACCAGAGAAAATAGTGCGATAGATATTTTTGGTAACAAAAGTGAAAAAAAATTTCACCCTGTTTTACAGTTAGGGAAGCCTTGGGAGACTACTAGCAGGTACGATGTGGGTTTTGGGGTACAGCTATGAGTTACCCTACAACCCACCTGAAGGGTCTGTGGCAGGGGTTACAAGGAGAAATGAAGAGTGCCATAAGGGGTATGACGGCAGAACCTTTATAACACGATGACGACGAAGATAAACCCGGAGGGCTCCTGTTTCTTCTCTCCTTTCCTACCCTCCCTCCCTCTCTAATAGGGGAGGGAAGAAAAATAAATAAAACTTCCTTCGGAAAGAAAAAAAAACAGGTACGAAAATCGCCCAAACCGCAGTTATCGGGACCACTTCATCATTCTTAAGGCCAAAAAGCAAATCCCGAACGCGAATAATGAATGCAGTGCCCCCCCAACCCAGCCCCAATACAAACTTTCCATGCCCTACCCCAACATCACATTATGCCCTCCCCGCCCACCCTACCCATTTTTAACACGCACTTCCCCACCCCTCGACCCTCTTCCCCAACCCCCCGACCTCACACCCCTTCCACCAAAACCTCTCTCTCTCTCTCTTAATCTCCATCCCTTTCTTAACACGCTATCCGACCAGCCAGCTATTCCTTTAAGAGTCACCATATAAGCCTGCATACATCTGCATCTTTTATGCCGCCGCCGAGATATCGCATTCCCCGCTTCTTAACATCTCCACGCGGAGACATGCATATATACGTCCCCCCCACTCTCAACCGACCGCCGACTAATCGCCGCCATCTGGGGAATAAACTAAAAAAGAAGAAATGGTCGCGAGAATGGAACGAGGTGAATAAAATTAAGATGGCGGCGCCGCGTCGGCACACACACACACTCTCTCTCTCTCTCGAAACAAAAGGAGTGCGCCATGATCGGAAGATGGCGTTCCGAAACCTATCCCGTAAAAGAAGCCTTGCGTGATGGATGGAATAAGACTGGGACGAGAGGGGAGGGAAATAATTTTCTCAAGGATCAAACGAACGGAATGGAATCGTCGATTATCTCCCGAGAAGACTACGATACCCACACACGGATAGGGATCGGCATTCTTTTTTCGCAGGAACGACGGCGATTGACAAACCCATGATGCAATGGAATGGGCCAGTCTCCAACTCATGGCATCCAGCACTCAAGCCACAGACTGCGCCAAATCGTGGCAAAACTAATCGGGCGGCGGAATCATGTAATTGAATACTTTGTAAGCGACACATGACATCATTAAAAATGAGGAATTGGACATTAGCCTTAAATGACTAATCCGTACTTATACATTGAACACGACACTTCAGCCCCTATACATTCAGAAACGGCAGTGTCAATATGGAGGAGGTGATAATGAGATTGACAAATTTTGAGGATATAGGGACTATCAACGGTATTAGCTATACGGAGTCACCCGCAAATGCACAATCGAAGCGTGGCAATCAAATAATCGGACTGGTGCTACATAAAATTTCATTGATCACCAATTACAAAAGAAAGATTATCACCTTCAATGTACTCTCCTTGCCGATCCCTACAACGCTCCATACGAAGTTTCCATTGTTCAAATCAGAGCTGGAAGTCCGCTTCTGTCAGCTTGTTGAGATCCTCCGTCGCTTTTGCTTTCGCCGCTTCCACACTGTCAAATCTTGTCCCATTAGGCTTGTCCACTTATCCTTGTAAGTGCCTTGGTGGCTTAACTCTATAAGGAACTTGGTCTGAAATCGAAGGATCCGAATTCGAGTCCCGTTCAAAGCGAATAATTTCATATTCAAGGCGGTGGAAATTCGCATAGTGAGATTGTAAGGGCAGTGAGAACATTGAAAACATTGAAAATCTCCACGGTGGGAAAAGGCAAGATGGGACATCGAACGAAAAGTGAAAGTTAGGATGTAAGTTACTCGTATTTTCGATTCGTTCGACTCATGCGTGCATTCTTCTGTCATGTCAAGTGATTGGAAGATGCGATGATAGTACCTTTGCACAAATGAAATGGCTGAAATGACGAGTGCAATCATTGCTGAACTATTACGCTGTGGACTTTTTATTAAAAAAATGGTAAAATACATATCGAAAGATTGCAATTGAGAAAATCTGGAGGGAGCGATGCAGGTTTATGCCAGTACTGGATTTATGGATGCTCGGACCAGCTGTTTGCGCTGCATAAATTGGATTGGAAATGCATTGGCTCACAAAATATATTTTTTAATGGGCATTTCTGGATTTAGGGAAGGAAAATATAACGAAAATAAAAAAGCCAAGAAAACAGATAGAAGAAGAGAAACGATGTGGAGGGTATTGACTGACTATAGAGTGAATAAGCAGCTATTGAGAGATGAGAATGCGATGTAGGAAAAGCGGCAAGAGGATCTAAATGACTGGCTTGAAATAAAAGACGGTGTACACCAAGGATGCGTAAAGGCTCCATGGCTGATCGATGTTCCGATAGTGTTCAATCCGTTGCATGAGAGAGAATCACGGCAATAATGTTGCATTTCGATATTAGATGTAAATGTGCTAGTTCTGCAACACGTTAATGATGATGCATCACTGGCTGAGAGTTGGAAGGAATCAGAGGTTCAAAGCCAACTTATATGATGGATCAGGGAGAATGGAATTCAGGGTGGTAATTTTAGAGACCAAACTAGTGGTTTTAAACTATTAAAACGGAAAAAGAAATTTACAGAGAGGGTGAAATCATTAACGGATGGATCAAATGGATAGTTTCGTATGCCTTGGCCGAATGTCTGCGTGGGTGAGAGGATAGACGAAGGAATTGAAAGACGAGCGAATAGTGGAAGGGAAGTCGCAAGTATTATGTGTATCAATTCAAAGAATGCATGTTTGTCTAAGGAAGCAAGAATTGTAGTTAAATGAAGTTAACTCCTTGTATAATCGTACGGAAGCAAAACTTGGGTAGGCCAGGGTAAGCGCGAAGGTAGGCTGAATGCAGTAGAAATGAATTTTCTAAGGAGCATTTGCAGTAAAGGCAGAACGAATAGGGTTAGGAATGTGAGGGTGATGATAGAATGAGGAATGAACGCCCAGTAGTGGACATGCATGTCGTACTCCGCTGGCTTTCCCACGTCGAGATAATGAATGACAGTCGAATAACGAAGTACACTGACGATAGAAGACTAAATGGCGTGAGAATAAGGTGTAAACCAAGGAGTCTTCGAAAGTGAATATGACGGAAGAGATTTCTTAAGAGGTGTAGGTACTATTTGGAGTCTTGATGAGGTTCCACCGAAACGATGACATTGAAAACAAGGACTAAATGTCAGCACTTATATTGAATTGGTTTAAAAAATTCTGCTTTCATTGCGTAAGCTACATGACACCAAAATTAAGATACAAAATATGCAAATTTTTCCTTGAATACACTTTTAATGACCACTTCTCTGCAGCCACAGATGCCGACTGCAGCGCCATTGATAAGGAAATGTCACATTTTGATATCAATTAGCGTGGTAGTTAAATAATAGCTCAAAAAATAAGGTGGTGGGATGCATTTATTTTATTTTCAATAAATTCAGGGATTTATCGTTTCTTTTAAACACTTATCCGAAAAAATGGCATTTGCATTGAGTATATGATATTTTCCCCGACTTTCTCCCATTACGACACTCAACTCCATGAAATTTCAAGATCAGTTAGCGAGAAAAATCGCACGGTTAAGTAACATTGTGATTTTCGTATCAGGGAGAGGTCATGTTTTTCTATAAGTATCCTGTACGTGAATAAAATGACACTCCTGTCCTTCTACGGTGGGACTACATTAAGAACAAGAGAGCAAGGATGAAGCAAATTTGAATATAACTGAACCAAAAAAGTTAAATCTTAGGATAGGGTAGCGTGGGAGACATTATCAAAAAGTCCCATTTTTCCAGGCCTAAGTCAAAGAATTAAGCCGTTTAAATACGTCTACTGCGTAATGATACGGATTAATGGCTATATATGAATTCACTTGAGCTAAGGTTAAATCCAAATAATCTTTTTTGTGATCTCTGTTTTCCTTCGAAATTTTGACTACTCATCTTCAATGCCTCTATGCCTCATCTTAACGGGTAATTTTTTCCACTTCAATATAAACGGCGATGACGGGGGGTAAAATATTAACTTTTTCAAAATGTGATTTCATTTTGATGGCAAAATATACAGTTCTGGAAGTCAAGGTTTTAGACGAACCTTCCTTTTACATAAGAACCTTTTTCTAATTTAATTTGAAGAAAATTAACGTAAAATAAAATTAACATGTGTATCAACTATAGGTCAAATAACGATAAAAACAACTGCTCCGAGGAAAGGATCCTAAGTGATAGATAGTGAACATTTATTTAACGGAAGCGAATTTGCTAGGAAAACCCATAAGGTATATTAAGAAATGGGTGTGCCTCCGCATTTTAACATCCACTGCTCATCCCACATTCTTGCAAGGATCGTTGTTTCATGACCCGACCCAAAAAACTTTGATTTAATAAAAAAAACTTAACGGTAGTTTTTCCTATGATTCCTTCAGCAAGGTATTACTATTATAGTACCCCACTACTAGCTGTCTACCAACGCAATGATATCCATAGAGCACTACAAATATTACCATCCTAGTCCACCGCTATTTAAGCGGCTGTTTTTTTACACACGACCCTACTTTGTCAATAGAAGTACCTAAATATGTGTGGTCCGTCACGTGTCTGTGATCCGTCTCGTGTGTTGAAATTAAACCATAACGAAGGTATTTGAAAAAAATACCTAACGTACTGGAGGAAGTACTTTCGTCAAGTCTGAAATATGAGTAGTGTAGTCGTACTTCTGAAACAAACTCAGCATGTAAATTATTTGTTCTCAATCACCAACATCGTGTTATTGTACACAGTTATGACAATGTTATTCAACTAAATTGTGACAGTTAGTGAGGCGATGTCTATGGTTTCAAGTTCAGGAAAGTACTCACCACCGCATTTTTATCTCGGTTAATCAGCGCTAGGCTGTACACCATAGTTAGGTGCGCGCGTAATTATGGTATGCAGCATCACATATATCAGGATTTAAATCCTGATGTATGTGATGAATTTTTCTCAGCATGTCAATCGTTTTTAAATTCTTCGGGTTTGTTTGTGTGACTTGTTTCAGACAGCAGGGGTAATAAACCTGAGCATAATACTTCGGTGTACTTTTAGATAATATGAATAATTCATTGATACAACAACATATGATTGTTTCCTAAATAAATAGTAAGCATTTCACACATTTTATAGTTATAAGTTTGCTTACAATCAGTCATAAACTCTCATTTCGTTTCGTTGTTGTTTTTTCTGTTATAAGGATTTTCTTAAGGTTAAAAGTTTTCTGAAAGAAATGGGTTGTTTATAGTGCTCAAGCAGTTTTTTTGCATTTTCTTTAGCGTCAAATGCTCCAGAAAAAAGATGTGAAATAACTTTTACTTCACTTAATACGCAAATATGATTAGTGGAGGGACATATTTCCCTATTAAACCATGATATCGTCTGCTTTTACCCGTGCGAGTTCACTCATTGTTCGCATTTGAAGGATAAGTCTGAGAAATGTGAAATCTCCAACATTTCCAGTGTAAATTTGAGCCAATGATCATTCACTTCTGCCAAATATATTCTATGGATGTGGTTGTTTTGAGTAACGGAACAGTAAATACATATATGGAAGACCTATGAATACTTTACCATTATAAATACCTTTATTTGATGCTATGGAACGTTATGAGCTATAGTTTGAAACAGTGAAGTTGATGCGCAGATAATGGAGATGATTGATTTTGATATCCGCACAAGTTTGAGGTGTAATACAGTTCAAGGAAAAAATAAAGATTACGTACAGTGAGTAATTGTGGATTTTCCTTTGCAAAAAAATGAACAGAAAGGAAGTATATTAAGGTATTAAGACAGGTTTACAAAAATATGAAAAATTGGTCAGTTTACTAGAATGCCAAGATAGAATACTTATATTAATTTGTGAATTCCCGCTCTTTGTATTTCTCTCGGTGCCAATTCCAACTGTGCCAGTGATTGTGTTGTTCCGCATCCATTTACGTATCTAATACGGAAAGCTACCTCCGATATTTAATGTCCAAATAAAATTTTTTGCAAGATATTATTGAAACAGCATATTCAACGAACGAATAAGTTCTTAGACTTTCCTCAAGGATTCCACCTATCCGCTGCAATTCACAAACCTTATGTAGATATGTAGATTAATAATTGGCTGTGATTTATGCAATGAAAGAGAGAAAAAAGTGTTAAATTCGTGGGGCTGTGCATTAAAATACAAATAAACACATATTTCAAAGGAAAATAGCCAAGAAGGTTTTCTGGGGATAGGGGTATATATATTCTCCTTAAGAATTTTAATTACGAAGGCCACTCATTTATAACTGATATTGGTTTAAAAGTATTCATTAGGCGTAGATAATATATATAGGCGCATATGATATGAATCATTTTTTATCATTAGTTTTTCGTATTTTATTTGCTTCTCTGGATTTATGTACTTTCATTTATTATCTTTCGGCTTTATACTTCCTTAATTCCTGTAGTTTATGCATGTATACGCATTAAAAACTCGTTTTTACTATGCCTGATGGTTTGCTTCAAACTATTTTTCCTTACTTCACTTGTTACCTTTACCAGAAGATGGACTGTTGAAGACATTATTATTATTTAAGAGAAAATCAAGGTATCTTATTGATGTTTATAACTCTTGAGAACTAATGCTACAATATTAATTCATTTATAAGCAGAATACGAAGTAAAATTAATTTTTTTCTTCCTCGCTAGCTTATTAGTATTCGGTCATTAAGACAAAAAACCGTCATTAAAGCGTATTTTCTTTAGTGTATGAATGATTCATTTATTTTGGTGCAAAAACCCATACAACAACCACCCGCCAGTGAATTATGAAATTTATTCTCTTGCTCCTATTTGACCAAACACAATCCGCCATGAACTCGCCATCAGTATCGATCCCAAATTGTATTGACAGCAGCTTTGATTTCTTTCAAGCCATAAAATAAAATCACAACCATTTCGCTTAAAATTTACTCAATAACTGATCCATCGCATCAAAGTTTTCTATCGTTATTGCTCTCATTCATTTACGGACGCATAGTAGGATGAAGGTATATGGGATGAAGATAAACCTAGGAAAGACAAAGGTAATGCCAGTAAACTGTGAAAATTATACATGTGTGAAATAAATGAAAGCGTAATAGGAAAAAAGAAAACCTACCGGTACCTAGGAACGATGGTGACAGACGACTGGAGAAGTATTGCAGAAATAAAAGCAAGGATAGCAATGGCAAAAGAGGCCTTCAGCCAGAAGAAAAACTTGCTATGCAATAAAAGCCTGGATCTGGAGCTGAGAAAGAGACTAGCTAAATGTTATTCATGGAGCGTTTTCATGTATGGATGTGAAGCGTGGACATTAGGTAAGAGGGAAAGAAATAGAATAGAAGCTTATGAAATGTGAGTGTGGAGAAGGATGGAAAAAGTAAGATGGGTAGATAAGATGAGAAATGAAGAGGTTTTGAGCAAAGTAAAAGAAGGAAGGTCGCTCCTAAAGGAAATAAGGAAAAGGAAAGGAAACTGGTTGGGCCATGCGATGAGAGGGAAAAGTATAATAACTGTGGCACTTGAGGGCTCAATTGAAGGAGAGAAAAAGAGAGGAAGGAGAAGAATTAAATTGGTGGATCAGGTGAAGAGCAACAGCTATGATGAAACAAAGAAGGAAGCTCGGGACAGAAGCGGATGGAGACAGCAGTGGTGAACGGGACCTGCCAGCAGGCAGAATACCAGATGAAGATGAGTAGTACGAGGTGTGTTCAAAAAGTTAGGTGACTTTTCAAATTTCGCGGGCAACATACATTTTATTTTCGATTTTTTTGTTTTTTTGTGTTGGTACACATGTCCCAAACATTTTTTTACAGTTTCAACAATTTAACATTTTTAGTTTGTTATTGACAGATACAAATGTTAGACGTGTTTTGGTGTGCTCGGCGATTTTCTGCTATTAAAAAAATGGATCAAAGAATTTGCATCAAATTTTGTGTAAAAATGGAGTTAAGTGCTCCAAAACACTTAAAATGTTGACAACGGCATACGATGAGTCTGCTCTGAGTAAAAGAAATGTTTATAAGTGGTACAAGCTCTTCCAAGATGCCCGAGAAGATGACAATGACGAACCTCGCTTTCGACGCCCCAGCACGTCAACAACAGATGAAAACGTTGAAGCAGTGAAGAATATTGTTTTGAAAAATCGTCGAATCACTATTAGAGAAGTTGATGAGGATGTTGGCATATCGATTGGATCGTGCCATGTAATATTTTGGCATGTTTTGGGCATGAGACGTGTGTCAGCGCAGTTCGTTCCGAAACTGCTTAATTTTGACCAGAAGAACCGTCGCATGAGCATCGCTCAGGAGCTGTTGAATGACGTCAATGATGGTCCTGATTTGCTCAAAAGGATCATGACTGGAGACGAATCATGGGTATATGGTTATGACGTCGAAACCAAAGCCCAATCGTCCCAGTAGAAGTACCCAGGATAACCAAGATCGAAAAAAGCTCGCCAAGTTCGATCAAATGTCAAGGTTTTGCTCACTGTTTTCTTCGATTACCGTGGCATATTGCATCAGGAGTTCTTACCACAAGGTCTTACGGTCAATAAGGAATATTACCTTGAAGTTATGCGCCGTTTGCGAGAATCAATACGAAAAAAACGTCCGGCATTGTGGAAAAACAATTCATGGCTTTTGCATCACGATAATGCACCTGCTGACTCATCGTTGCTTGTGAGAGATTATTTGGCCAAAAACAACACCACAATCATGCCTCAGCCACCATATTCACCGGATTTGGCCCCCTGCGACTTTTTCCTGTTCCCAAAACTGAAGAGACGTATGAAAGGACGGAGATTTGCAACGATTGAGGAGATAAAGACTGCATCGCTGGAAGAGCTCAAGGCTATACCAAAAAGTGCTTATCAGAATTGCTTCGAGGATTGGAAAAAGCGTTGGTACAAGTGTATTATATCTGGGGGGGATTACTTTGAAGGGGACAACTTGAATATTGAAGAATAAATAAATATTTTTTCATAAAAATATAGTCACGTTACCTTTTAAACACACCTCGTATGTAGGTAATTGTTGAAGATCTTTAATGAAAAAGGGACATGACCGCGCACTCTTTCCGTGAGTTTTAATTCCTCCGAATCGCATCCACATTTGGTCCATGTCACTGTTCTTTATTCATCCTGCAGTTCATCATTCAGTCATTGACTCTCCATGTTCGCCAACAGAGCCAGCGTTCTATTCTAATCCGCATTACCTTTTTCATTCTCTACGTTTATGGAATCAAATATTTGGACTGATTTTAGGACATTCGCCTGCGCACTGGAATCTCTAAGGACATGTAAGGCCTCCCCCATTCCAATACTTTTCCTTAGACCGCATTCCTCCTCATCAGGGAATACTTTATCTAATTTATAAGTACCTATGACCTCTAAAAAGGTATCATCTAAAGTCTTCACATTTCTAGGCTCTTTTTTCTTAAGAGATGGAAATAGCTGCGAATTGTATTTGCTGTGTCCCATAGGGTTTGTTCTTTTTCATGAATATCACAGATTATTTTGTAGATTTCTTTGCTGGACCCATGCCATCCTAAATGACTTAGCAACCAATAGAGCATGATTTTAATTCCAGGGGAAAAATTTACTAGAGCATGATTTAAATTACCATTCCTTGGGCCCCTAACTGCGTCATCAAATTCTTATTTCAAATAATATACCTTTTTTAATCCTCTAGATATTTTCATCCCTCAATGCCACGCTATTTTACGTTTTACGCTGGTACGTGTCTGCAGGTATTATACATCTCTGTTTTTCAGTCAGATTTCCGATAATTTAATTTCAAGGATAACTCTTTGAAATGACTTCTTACAGTTGTCGGCCTTAACTATTCTCTAAGTTACGTTGCTCGCTCCAGTAACACCAAGGGGTGTTAATTGAGCATAAAATAAACATTAGCTGACCTGGTATTTCAACGCAGATATTTCAATTCCTGTTCAGATGTTTCATTCAGCAACTCCACCAAGCTTTCTTAATTCAATGCGGGATTTTAAGAGGATATATCCAGAGTGGATTTCCTTCCCTTTAGCATTCACGGTTACAGAAGCGTCGCGTTAATGAGGAAAACACGTTAGGTCATACCAAACTTTGCTGATGGAGACTGATCAAAATTTAAACAACACATTATAGAAAGTGCAACAATGATAGTTGGGGGTCATTGTCCATCGCATTAGTCCGGCAAAGGAGAGACTACAGTTAAAATCATGGTCAGGCCGAATAATGAATTCCGATGTGAATGTTCATATCAAAGCCTTGCAGACAGAAAATATTTGTTCGAAAATCATTATCGTGAATTTGCTCTCGAATAATGCTTACACCTCCCTGTAAAGATTTCAATCTCTTTCCAAAAGAAAAATTTCTTTTCTACTGGTCATTTTCCTACTTTTAATTCAATTGCTATTTTGTACATAATTTACAGAGAATAATAAATCTACCAATAATATATCATTAGAATATGACTATATTTTTGGAAAATATGCTCTATTTCATGAGTGTCCAAATGTATAATAAGGAAAGGATCAAAGTCGCATTTTACATCCCTACCTGTTAAAGGAATATAATATGTTAATAATCCATATCATGATCTGTAAAATAAATCCCATTCATTACCAATATAATTTAAAATTTAAATGATTGAATGCTCAAGTAAAAGAAACTGGACGAATCAAGGTATATACTCTACTTCCTGTTTTACTATCATCTTCTTCCACCCTCTTATCATCGACATAGTCAGTGGGGCTACATTGAAAATGTTCTTGTGTGTATCTTCACATTAACGGTTGTCAATAATAGAGCAAATAGCAGACTATCGGGACACTGGTGACTTGCAGAGTCGAGAATGGGAATTAAAATGTGAAAAGCTCAAAGGAAACGTTAAGACAAATAATGGCTTGTGTGACATGCCTACCTTTTATAATTTACGATAAACTAACAGGCAGGTAGTTGCAGCAGTGTCTAAAAGTCGAAGTGGGACAATATAAAAATGTTTTTAAAAATATGAATTTTCATCTGAACTAAGCCGTGTACTATCCTATAGTCATTGAAAAACTTTTAAGTTTCATTCATTACTTCCACTAAATAATTCTCCCAGATCTTATAAATTTCAACCGAACTTCCATCAGATTCATTGTTTGCAGATAACCAACATTGTGAGAAGCAAATGATCAAGCATAGTAAATACTATAAGAAAATAAGCAAGAATATGGATAAAATAGAGAAATTTTGAAATTTAAAGCCAAAATAAGTATATATATGAGATTCAATATACAATTAAATATATTAAATATTAAAACCTACCCGAAATCTTAAAACTACTAATAGAACAAAGACAAAATAGTAGCAGAGCACGAAAAACACCATCGCCAATAACCTAGCTACCAATGAGAAAAATAAAGTTTATTCTCCATCAAAAGCATTTATTGAAAGACATTATTCTCTTAGATATTTTATCTGCCATTTCCTCTAAGATGAAAACTTAAATATGCATCATATTAATGAAAATAAACAAGCCCGTTCATTTATAAGAAATATATCATTCAACTATGATAATATACTATTACATGAGAGTTTTTGTTAGTGAGAGAGTCATTACCGGTCAACTAAAGACAGCCACCAAAACGCATTACTAAACTAGATTTTTCAATGATGTAAGTCACAACAAATCGTACGAAAAGTTGTCAGAAAAATACTGGGTGGACTACGCAGAAAACCACGAGGATCACCTTCGCGAAAGGTACGGATTTCGGCGGTATTTTTGGGGCCATGATTGTCATGAGAAAAAACAATAATCAAGAGAGAGAGAATTCCTAAGCCGAACTTAATGAAAACTGTAGATATTGGTTCATTAACGACATTTTTACAGCATTCTAACCCACATTTGATCGGAGAAAGTGAGATTTAAAAATCATATCATCCACGGGTTTACATTTTCTTCTGGAGTGAATCTGACCTCTGACAAGTTTCATCTGAACTGTTCCCTCCATGCTCGTCTGTCTTGTACAGCCTCCCTCAGCTCTTGGTAACTCCTTCCCATCCCTATCTCAGACAACATAATATGGCTTATATATCCCTCTCCCTCTCTTTCTCTCAATCTTTCCTTCCAATAGTCTTTCCATAAAGAAGTCCCTCCCCAGGACGTGGTTCATTCACATCGCCTTCCTCATTCTTATTATTCTCAAATGTGTTCCTTTTCTCATTATTCCTTACCAGCACGTCTTTGATTCTCATTCTATCACTCCATTTTATCCTTCCCACTCTTTTCCGTAGCCATATTTATAAATACCTCTTCTTATTTCCCCTCTTTCCTCCAGACGCTCCATGTTTCTTTTCCATCTACATCTACATACTACCCCGCAAGCCACCGCATGGGTGTGTGGCAGGGAGTGGTTGGTCACCAGCCGTGTAAAGATTGACAATTTTTGGAGGTGAAATGGTGGCATGTACTAAGGGAGTGTAGTTAGAGGAGCTCCGTTTTTATTGTGGTCGCTTATTGTGTGCGGGAAGAACGAGTATTTGTACCTATCTGTTCGGTAGGGTATTTCTCTTATTTTATTGCATCTGACAGACCTCGAAATGTAGTGAGGCATCACGATGCTTTCTCTGGGTCACTCTGAAACACACCAGTTCTGAATATCTCAAGCAGCCTAAGCCTAGCGTGCAGCCTCCGAGTCTCCACGGGCTCCCACCTCCCTCAAACAGTTGAGTAACACTATATGTTCGTTCGTAGCAATTTTTATTGCTTTTCTTTGTATTTTGCTAATTTTTTTGGTTAAATCTTTATGACCAGGGTCCCAAATGATCGCGGCGTATTCGAGGTGTGGCCTAACCAGAGCGAAGTAGCATAAAGCAATACACTCCTAATAAACTATTTAGCAAATCTTATCTTCAACCCTACTTTGATTGATTTGGCTGATGGCAGTCGCTTGACCTTACTGAAGGCTCACTTTCCCTGATTTCTTCTCACTTATTTTTTCCTTTACGAGCGGAAACAGATATAGAACAAACATGGCTTTTCATTCGGTATTCTTACGCAATGTTTTCAATAGTATCTCATTAGATCTCGCCGGCCTCGGTGGCGGCGGGGTAAAGTCCTCGGATAAAAATCCTCGCCTGCCAAACCGAAGGTCGCGGGTTCGAGTCCCGCCGGGGTAGGATATTTACACCTCCCTGGGCATGGTTGTGAGTGTTCGTCATAATTGAGTTAATTGTAAGAGAGGACTGTACTGGCCTAAATTCGCTCGAAATAAAAAGACAAATTATTATTATTATTAGATTAATTCAAAACAAGCAGAAGGTTGCAAAATTGACGATAAGATTAGTATAGATCTTTTAATCCAACTATACTTACTGACAACTTTAAAACAAACAAAATTATCTCTGCATGACGAATATTGAGAGCCACCTTTATCGCCCAAGCCTTCCTTTTTTTCCGTCCCTAATTTAAATTCTGAAAAATCATTCGTGTCAAAAGTAACGCCATTAAGACTGTATTCATGATAGATCTACAACAAAGTGTGGTTGTCAGTAAGTGGATGAGGTTCTGCATATTTTATACGTACATACATTAGAAGACAGCTTTTGCTCATATCTATGCTATGCCGATTGTCGTCATCAGAGATACGATCATTTTACAGAGAAGGCATGCTAATCATTTAGTCATCATGATTAATGGTTCGCTCTGCACTTGCGTCATAGAATAAAATATATCGCTACAACAAGCGGTCTTTTGATCTTTGAAACTGAATGACACGGAGTTTTGCGCAAGAATGGAAATAGCATACAATTAATTAATTTTACATTCACTGCCACCTAGATAGAGAGAATTTTCGCGTTGAGTTATTTCAAGCATTCGATCACCATTTATTACCTCCGTTTTGCTAATTTTTTACCATTGTGCCTACACATTATTCGTCCTGAGAATATCATTTTGTGGAGAAAACTGTACTTTCTCCATTACGGAAAAAGAAGGGCGGAAATAGGGTGTCACTAAAATTGTATTGCAACGAAATTTCGAACAGCAAATGTATCCCCTCATCTATTAAGACGGAGATTTTCAGCCGAAATGCGGAACTTTTCTTAATTCGAATTTGTCGTCGTTTTCCACCTTTTTCGTCTCACTTATGTCGGTGCAACAGCAAGAAGTGACGTGTCAGCTGAGCGATATACTGCATGTAACGATTCACGGAGACATCGCTTCACTCGAGGCTTCCGTGGAAGTCAATTTCCACGAGTGAAGCGCCGACTTTCCGGATGAGAGGCGACACAAACCTACGGTGGACGCGTATTCTGCGCGGCCGCCGGTGTCTTTGGGCTCCGCCGGGACATACCGATTAAGAGGAGTATGTGAATGCCCAGCCAAATTTTGTCTCCAATGGGGAAATCAGCCATTTAAAGGTGTAAAGGATGAATTGTTGTGGGATTACGTGTGTTTTGGAGTGTTTTGAGTGGAGCTCAGTTTTTACTATGGCCACTCATTTATCGAAAAGAGAACGAATTTTTGTACTTATTTGTGCGGCAATGTATCTCTCTTATTACATCGCTTCAGTCAGACCCAGAGATATGGTGCGGCATCCAAATGACATTCTCTGTGTCGCCCTGAGACACCTGTTTTGAATTTCTCAAGGAAACCTAGCGGCCGAATCTCTAGCGACTACCAAACCTAAACCGTCAATAAGCTGAGAAACACAATAAGTTCATTCGTATCAGGTTTTTTCGGGTCGTGCAACTTTTCTTAGTATTTTATTTATTTTTGGGTAAAATATCAAAGAATGAGTGCCTGTCTAAGGAAGCGAAAATCGCCGTGTACAAAAGTGTAATTCTCCCCACTTTGTTGGTATGGTAGTGAAACATGGGTATGTCAGGATAGGCATAAGAGTATATTTAACGCCGTGGGTATGAGTCATCTTAGGAGTGTTTGCGGAAAAAGTAGAATGGATAGGGTCAGGAATGAGTGGATAATAGATGAATGAGGGTTAGATGCTCCAGTAATGGATGTTTGTGAAAAGTGTGTACTCCGTTGGTTTGGCCATGTTGAGAGAATGGATGAGAGTCGAATAACGAAACAGATATATAAGAGTGAAATGAATGGTGCGAGAGGTAGAAGTAGGCCGAGAAAGTTGTGGTTGAATGTGGTTGAGGAAATTCTTAGGAGTAGGAATATTAGAAGTTTTAAAAACAGGAGGGCGGGTATGAAGTGCAGTGTATGGGGGTAAATGAGGCAAAAGAGGTTTTCAAGGATAGGTCAGTATGGAGGAAATTATTGAAGCAGAGTTAGGTGTACAAATATTTATTTATGAGTGAAACTTTGTGACTGTGCTCACCCCGGAACGGAACGGCGTGATTGTATGCATGTATCTCTCTGATAAAGAATATCAAAGAGAATACGATTCAGGAAATATGATTAACCATTCTTTGAAGACTTTTATAAACCGATAGGGCATCATGTGAACGTTGAAGAAATGACAATTTGTGAGAATTCCGCAAGATATCCGTTATCCAAATACACTTACAGCGTCACTTGCGAATGTAAATAAGTGCTAAAATATTATGCATAGGAAAAATCATCCTCCTATGCTGGGGCTCTGACCCGGGTTTGTCTAGAGTATAAATGGTAAGTCGATATCATTCCGAGTGCCTAAGACAGCAGGTACCAAGAAACCATTCTCCACACGGGAAGGGGCCTCGGAAGCTTGACTGGTCGTCAAAAATTCTTTCAGGAGAAGATGACGCCTCAGAAAATTTATAGGCAAAGGCAACCGGCGCGAAATCTCAGGAATCCGGGTTCAAGTTCCAATTGAGAAGAATAGTTATTCCTCTGTGGATATTGCACACAAATTATTGACACAGACTTAGGTGAAAAAATATGTATTTATGAGTGAAACTTAGTGACTCTGCCTACTCCGGAAGGGAACGGCGTGATTGGTATGTATGAATGTAAATCTTTCCGCATATGTTCCAAATACTCGCGGGGTGTGTTCTAAGCTGTGAGAGAAGCACCTCTTCATTTTTCCACCAAAGGAACTTTGTATTATATATTTGACTGCAACTAAATGAATAAAGTGGTGTACATTTCCTGCCGTTAGTTTGTAGTCAACATCTTATTAGGAGATCGCAGGAAATTGCAGGCCATTAACTTCACCAGTTTTCCTATTATTTAATATTTCTGGAACTACAATATCTCCTGAAGCACTCCAAAGCGAAACTCTCGGACAGTGAAATTTCCTAGATATTTAATTCAATATTATAAATTAGTGAAAGATCGGGGTTTACCATGTTTTTTAACCTTTTCACAGGAAAATGCGCAGTAGAAGGCTGAAATATGCCCAATAGAGAAACATGATCTTAAAAATTTTAAGCATCCGGCGCATTATTCGATATTCATACTAATATATGTTGAATAAAGTTTTCCAATTATTAAACTCTTCTAGGATATACCGAGACCCCTTGATATTTGTTAGCAACAATTATAATGGTTATAATGTTTTACTTCCAATTAACAAGAAAATCTGTTAGTATGAAATCGAAAAATATGAATGTCTATTGATATTACATTTTACTAATGACAGGTTTGCTAAATTTCACGAAAAGGACACAAGAACTCCCATCTGTAACAACGAACTTGTTCCAGAGGGGAATGAGTTATCAAGAAGGTAAAGCATAAAAATCATTGAACCAATAAATTGAAAATTTAACAAAATCACAATGTTTTAACAATTTCAATTGATAGAAGGAATAAATTAGTCATAATAAACTCTCCAATCTGGAAGGCCATAATTCGCAATATCAGATTCATAACAACATGGCGTGCTTCTCAAAAATTCAGGACATAAATTAAAACATTCGCTGAGCTTCGAGTTCTTTTAATTTTTTAAGAATGATAATGCTCACAAAATGTCGTCGATGTCCAGAGAAATATAAAATATACTTATACCCAAGGTTTAATGATCACTAATATAAAAGGAATAGTCAAAGAATTAACATTGCGGAATCTTTCAAACGCAAACCTATAAATGAAACTCGAGAATTTTTATGCATCCACAGCCACACTTCACTTTAATTAATCCTTTATTTCAAGAAATGTACGAGTAGAAAAATGAAAATAACGAGTATTTTTTTAACTGATGGTTTTGCCATCAAAACTATGTCAATCTATACAAAATACTATGTTAATGATAGTAGATTTACTCACGAATACCATGAAGGATAGGTCAAAACTCCTTCACAAAGAAGTAGAGCGCAGATATAATCTCACCTGTAGCATTACAATAAAGGAGTAGGGTCCAATTCCTCATGGAGTCATAGTAATATCGGATGCGATCGTCATTTTTCAAGGTTTGGGGAAGAGATAAAAAGATCAACTACACCATTTTATTCACGTAAGGACGCGGAGAGTGACAGTTTGCCAATTACTAAAATATCGACCATCCCTTTGGATACTCATTTAATAAATCTGCATGACAAACACGGAGCATGCACGGAGGGCACTCCATTTGGTCAGTGACCTGGGCCATCGGAATTTCATACAAGAAATGAGGAAAATTCCTCCGAAGTAAGGTTTTGGGGAAGGCACTGATAGTCAGAAGGCGAAGTAGCTTAGAAAATTTAGAATTAAGAAGATGAGGAGCAATCTTGGATTGTTAAATACAAAGAAGAATCAGATGGACTCGGGACGACTTGAGACATAAAACACACTCATTGAGACGTTTTACAAGTCCTCAGACGGCTTTGTTGGATATATACGTGAAAAAGGAACAAAAGGGAAAATTCTAAGAAGAACAAAAGGAGTGAGCATAGAAGCCATGAGCATATGGATGGAAGAAAAAAGGAAATAACAGGGTGTTGCGGAATCAGCAGTGATCAAGGAAGAATTGAGGGGAGAAGTTAACAGGCTTCAAATGATGATGATGTTGAAGAGTCGACAGTTTAATATTTGCTTCAATTCAATAGTTTAAGACATGTTATATTGGATATGGTGTACATTAATTTACGATCAGCATTGATATCACTAATTAAAATCTTTTCATGAAATAATATTGCATGCATTAAAGGGAGACAAACTACGCAATAATTCTTGTAAAATGATTATATTAGGATTTTCATTGGTTGGGGGAAAGAACAAGTACCAAATCACATCTTCATTCCATATCATGCAACGACTAACTTGAAATATATAATCCACACTATTGAAAAAATACAAAATACAGTTTTTATGAATTATCTGATAAGTTAATCACGATATCATGACAATGAAAAAAATTCCGTCCTCAAATACTATTTTAGCGAAGACGTGTACGAAGCAGTGCATGGGGGTAAATGAGGCAAAAGAGGTTTGCAAGGATAGGTCAGAATGGAGGAAATTATTGAAGCAGAGTTAGGTGTACAAATATGTATTTATGAGTGAAACTTTGTGACTGTGCCTACCCCAGAAGGGAACGGCGTGACTATCCACTCCATAATTGACCTAATGAAGCAAACAATTGAGAATAATGAGGGGTAAATTTGGATGAAAATGAAGGATATTCGTTCATCATGCTTCTTTGACGCCAAATAAATTCGCCAAGTAAATGGCTCCAGGAGCAACATTAATTAAAAGCCATGAATATTAAATTTTCAAGAAAAGGATAGGAAAAATAAATTAAAGGGAAAATAAATCATATTATAGAAGTTGGTTCATTGACACTCAGTGAAAAATGACTCCAGAAAAATATTAGTCGAAAAGTTATAGAAAAATAACATCTTAATCCTGATCTCGTAAAATATGATTACCACCCACTTCAAAAATCATAGTAATTTAAGAAGCGATCAAGTTTCTTAAACTTTTCGCGTGAATTATGGCTCCCAACCTCACCAATCCTCTTCCGCAATGCACAACAAAATCTGCGAGAGGGAAATAGCTTGGAAGAGGAGATGAAAAAACAAAAAAGAGAACCAGAAAGAGCAATATTAGATATAATATATATGTATATATACCGGTACAGTCGATTTTTTTCCGCTTGGAATCGGCCATCATTGCATCTTCACACCACCATTGTGTTTGTCAATTTTATGTGTTCCTATCCACTTTCTTTCTTCCTTTCTGTTTGAATATTTATTTGTATGTATTTGCCGCTGTGCGGTCTGAGTGAATAAACGATTGATTGATTTGACTTGACCGAATCAAATGATTTTTTCATGGCGAATTTCAACCCCGGTGTATATACACCCGTGCGAGTGACTTCATACCCCATCATTTGTTAATGCAATGATTGGAAATTTGAAATATATCAAGACTAATAAAGCTCAGCACAGTGCACTTCAATGTAATGCAATGAATCCAAGGCAAACAAATACTCCCAAATACTTTTTCACACCCCCTCTAGAGTTCATGTAAATGTGAACAGAAAGCAAAGATACTGTCTGATAAAGGCTGCTTTTTACTAGGGATTTGGCACATCTATGCGGGAGTAAAAACTAATTACGTACATTTTATATTTGTAGAATCTACATCCTTTTCTCCAGGTAAGAAGGAATTACCCGAGTTGTAGTCATCGATGACAGACACTCTTTCAAAGTTAAATTGCCATTCTTAAGAAGTTTCGCCATTATGTATATTTCAGCTAAAACATAAAGAGTTTTGGAGATGTTAATGACCGTCTCTTTCATTTCCTTGAAATCACTTTGAAACCACTGCTGTAAATCGATTAGTTTAAAATTATCCTCAATTTCTATTGATGATAAATCATGTCATTCCGATCAATGTGTGTCATTGATATATTCTCCATTAGAATGTTTGTGACTTTCTCTTGAGACACTTTCACAGACGCATTCAGGTATGTTAATTACAATGACTTTTGCTGATAATTATTGGTCATTAACAAATAATTCGTTCTTCTGCGATAAAGAGAGGAGCAATGGTTGCAAATAACACAAGAGATAAAAGGAGGTTGAATTACAAGTATGAAAGGTTAATGAAGGTGGGGTTTTCTTGCCATAGAAAACTTATGAGCAGCGAAGCGACTACAGGATTTATGTGTATGACTACAGGACCATTTGTATGGAAAATGAAAGTAGAAACGCAAGTAACGGTTTATTTTGCAATTAACAGTCACATATTTTGAGACGGTTCTAATTCCATCAGCTAAAATGACATCTAATTCATCTCAAATCGTTCGATCTTATCGGTATAACCAATCTACATCACAAAAAGTCTATCCGCAGTTTTAATTGCATAGAAATTACTGATGACTTTGATTTTTCGCAATCATTACTCAACTAGCTTGACTTTCAAGCACATGACACATGCGATTTCGCCAGAAAAGCTTACCGCAGTAGGTTGAGTGCTTTAATGAACCTCGACACACCCTAAATATGTAAGCACAAAATTCACTGGCGTAGTCAGACCTGGAGAACTGAATTCATTTCGTAATTTTTTTCCTCTTCACTGATAAATCAGTACAACAATGGCTTCCCAGAAAATTCTCAAGTAATTCGTAAACCTGAGGAATTTCGAAGAATTTCGTTAGTTAAAATTCATGGGAGCTTCAGAACAAGGAATATGTTTTTTTAAACCATGCAGGCAAAACGTAAACACGCATAGGGAGCGTAAAGTTAGGTATACTGGGCACGACTGAAAATTAACTTCTCTAATGATACCCAGTCCACCACGACAACCACAGATATGTATGGTATGAGAGGGATATCCCTCTGCCCAAATTCGCCAAGTAAATGGCGCCAAGCATTCAAAGGAACAACAACACAACAAGTCAAGGGTCAATGTGAAAGATTTGATTCGAAAACACAAAAGCGCGAAAACTTTATTGAGTTCCTCGTTTCCCTTTCGAGGGATAACTTGACGAAGTCAATGCTCTTGACGAATTCAATGCTCAACTCTATGAACACTTGCTGAACCCCAGCGTTCAGCAAGTATTCATAATAATTATCATTCAAAGCGCATCAGCATAAAACCCTAAATTCTCATAAACATCCACTAAACGGGAAATTTCAATACGGGGGCACCGGAGCAATTACTTTCGAATTGATTTTGCCCATCTTAGAATAAGTAATCTTAGCAAATAAGAAAGAAGATATAAAAAGAATGCTTAAATGAAATTGGGAAAAACTGAAAAGAAATAAAACTTTGACATCGAAGCAAAGAAAGCAAAATTATGGTTTTGGAATAAATCGGGAAGAAAAAGGCACTATGAGTCTTGGGGAAGAATATAATCGGGTTGCTACCCGGAAAGTTGAAAAAAATGGCTATCTGGGAAGTTATATCGCCACTGATGAAGGAAGCTAGAATGATATTGTGAACGGAAAACATCGATCAAAGAAGACATTCTACCAGAAGAAGAGATAAAAAAAACAGCCAGCAACACATGATTGAACGTAATGAAGGAATACATTGAATAATATTTGGAGAATGCTCTTTCATGCGGCGGTGAAGTTATGAACATTTTCAAATGTAGAACAAAGAAAATAAGAGGCAAAGGAGATGCGAGAATCAAGATCGAGAAATGGTGAAGATCATATGGAAATAGAGTCGCCATTGAAGAAGTCCTTCAAAATGACAAGATGTTTGATGAAAACTATGAGAAATACAAGAGACAAGCTAATCAACCACTTTTTAGAAACAGCAGCCCATTAAAAACAGAGTCTGAAATTTATTTAACTATCGGTAGATCATGGACGGAGAAAACAGGAAAAATTAAGAATAACGTCATGGAGGAGGCTAATTTAGGTATCAAATTGTGATTCGTTGGGAGAGAAGAAGAGCGGAGATGAATAGCAAATAACTTTTCAGAGATATTTCATCTGGTTTTGATAAGAACGATCTCTGGCCATATGTATACGAGCTTTAAAAAAAAAGACACAAATAGATAAAAATATTACTGATATTTCCAAATCCGTCATTAAAACGAGCGTCAAAATTAATGACTATCAACCAGGCCAACACAGAGTTAAGAGATATGAAAGAACGATAGAAACTTAGCCGGAAACTTTTGCTTTTCGAACAACATTCATTTACGATTGGCCACCAAGTGATTCGCCAATTTTGTTAAAACATATTCCTCAGGTACCATTATAATTGCCTTATTAACTTTTGACGGACAATTAAAACCGCTGGGCACTTAAAACACGAAGAGAAAACGAATCATCATCAGAGTATTTGCATTGCCGTACAAAGACATGATTGCAAGAGGCAACAATTATTTTGTTTGAACTAACACCACTAAGATCTAGAGGCATAAAAAAGCCGGAGCCACAAAACTCCCTTACTAAAGAAGAAAGTTTTCTTATATGAGAAATGGCTGCTGGATAATATTCCCAGAATAAATATAGCCTACAAATTATCAGCTCGTGATCTACAATGATGAATTGTAAAGATGCTCTTATTTTAACGGCATTTAATTTCTTTGTAACATCTCACATTATTTTCTACGACTTCCACACAGTGGTTCCCATATACGGGGGTCATGATGCATAGTGAGCTACAACAATTATTTTCGAGGTAAAACTCGGGATTCCAGGAAATTTTTAGGAGAGGAGCAAAATAAAATGTACATAGGGATTACGTCATTGAACCAGGGAGAGTTGCACCACCATCTACAGTAAGCTTCTTTTTGATTCCATAGAAACCGTCGTATTTTCTACATAATTCAATAGTATAAATTTTCAAGAGTGAAATTGACAAAATTATAAACAAATTTACACATGAGTCTAAAAGAATGAATGGTAAAGCAATGTTTCTCCCATCATTTAACAAAAGTGAGCATTTCGAAGAATTTCTGCATCCTGAATGAATACTAAACTGCAATCACAACCTACTTGAACGAATTTGACAAACCTCAGAATTTTTGCCTTCGCATTTTTATGAACATATGAAAATACACTGGCAGAAATTCCAAGGGATGAAAAGACAAAACAAAATGAGTATCCCAATACATGTAGAACACAAGGATATTTTAGTTACGCTTAAGTATGAACCATAGATGTGACTCTTCAAGATACATGTTCCTCAAATTCTGTTTTTCGAATCGGAGTCGGCAAACAAAATTAAATATTAATCGGAGAAATTTAAAGTAAAGTAATGGTCCAAAAAATCCATACGTGTGTGTGAAGATTGAGCTACATCCTATGTCAATCCAGTAGGAGCACTGGCAAAGTAAACTCTCTCCGCCAACAAGGCTGAGAGGAAACAAAAGACACTGGAAGGCGCGAACACCGCCGCGGCGGTGAGTGGAGAATCCAGCCTCGCGGCCAGTGAGCCGAACATTTGCCGCGAGTTATGGAGCCATTCGCCCCGAGCGACCCCATGACCGACCCTCTTTTGTGCTTTGCATCTTATTTCAGTCGAAAAAGTCACACCAATCTACTCTGACAATAGGGAAATTAATATTACTTAAAAATGCTGCGCTTCACGATGCCTGCTAGTACGAAAAATGAGGGATAACCAAGGAGTTGGACGTCACCGAGGTTTCTTATGGCCCTCGGAGAGCGCATTATCTGGGGTTGCGGCGTCATCCGTTTCTACGGGTCATTTTACACGAGGCACTTCACAACACAGCCTGATGTGTGGATGGGTATGTAGTGAAAATTGCATCTTGCAAAGCGGGGAATTGCTAAAATGACTGCCTGACTGCATGGACAAAAGAAGTGACGATAGCTCCTGTTCTGATTCCGCGCTCGCGTTCTCACTGTCCGTACGTCAAAGAGCGCAATTACGTGCACCATGTTGAGGTGGCTGGAGCGCTAGTCGTGAGTCATTGAGGGCTCTTCATAGATGCATGTCAAGTAAGTAGATAGAAATTCTCGGACCACAATTCACATATGAACAACTGTTTATTCGGTGTATAATATGGATCATGCATGTGGTAGGTATTATAATGATGCAAAAATACATTTAAAATTTTTCGTCTGATTTAAATAATTGTCATGGCTTCGGTTCACGAAATTTAAGCGACTGTCTTAATAAATAAATAATAAAGAATAATAAATTTAAGAATAAGCGAGTAGTTCTTAGTTTAGCTATATTCGGTCGCAATTCCTCAATTCAGTTGACTGAAACACTAATTACTGCGTATTGAGGAATTAGTCCGACCAATCACAGCGTTGGAGGAAAGGAGAGGATTAAGCCGGTCATAATGATCCTATGGACTATGATTTTTTTTCTCCCATAATCCTTAAATAAGCCAATATTGTCACCAGATTTGGCTGCTGATAGTATTCAGAGCCGACAGAATTAGAGAAAATGGACACAGAATAGCGAGAGGGAAAATGAACTTGGACTAAGTACAGTTTGGACGAATACAACTTGATTGAAATGGTGAACAACTTCAGGCTCCATAGATCCTTAAAAAAAGATATATAAAATCTCAAGGAAGAACATCACCAGGAATCAAAATGATGCAGTGACAACAGATGGTGTTATATCTTCACTCCATGAGCAAAAAAGTGTGCAATTCTTGAGTCAATGGCAGTTTTTAAGTACAAGCCGAGGTATTGCCCTCTCAAATTATATGCGAAGAAAATGAGTTATATGAACCTAATATCAGTCCCTCGTTTATATTTTCTTTTTGATAGTCAAGTCTACGGATGTAGTGCTTATGATCTAGACTGTAACAGAATAAGTATTGCCCCCGGCCCCCCTAATACCTCTTCAGAAGTTAAATCGCACTCGCTTTCCCCATTCTAACAGTTCCAGTTCGAGGTATTAGTAAATGATACTATGGCTGTCCTCACGGAGAGGTTTTTAGTCTCGTAGAATCGTGATTGTTTTAAAGGATAATATGCTTAGCATACAAGAATACAGTGTGGGCATTAGAGATGCAGGCTAGGATAAAGGTGGACCTAAAATGGCCAACGGAAAAATACTGGGCATGGCAAGTTAGACAAGGAGACTGACTGCTGGAATGAGGGGTGAAGGGGCGTGGAAGGCCAAGTAATCCAGGGGAGGGTGTTGAGTAAGCGAGAAAGGAGGGGAAAGAGAATTGGCTTCATGGTTGGGATGAAGAGAGGCAGACCGTATGTCGAGCTGAAGAAACTGATGATATGGAGAGACAGTTTCCAATAGAACCGGGTGGGTTACTTTCCTCCTTAATTTTCCTTACAAGCGGATGGGCCCAAATCAAATTTATACCAGACGGCAGAAATTAAATCCCAGCATCAACAGCCTGAAAATGCTGGTGGAGTCAGCAGTCAAAACGTCGGAAGAAAAATAACTCTTCGTGACGCAAATCGCGGAAATTTTACCAGAATCATTTGCTAGGAAAACAGCAATTTCTACCCCTATCTTCCCACTTAGACAGAGGTAGATGGAACTAGATCATTTCATTATACCAATATACAGATTTTCGGAATCATCCGAGGAACTGATACGGATGTTGCGACTGTTCCTAGTAAAGTCAACTCATGCAATTAAATATCATAATTCTACAACATACCCTAAATTTATGTACTCAGGGAATAGGAGCATAATTTTATACTCAAGGGGTTTAAAATTAAATACGGCAAAGCATGGAAATGAGAATTACTATCGTCGTAATTTACATGCGTACGTAATCCTTACATAATATCGGACTTTTCAATGATCCGCGGCATCGCAAGTACACAATGCATCGAAAAAATCGGACATAACTGGGAGGATTACTATAAAATTTTCGCACCGTTTGTTTAAACGTCTCGCATCGGAATACACGTCACAGTCAAACTGATTGACCGAGTAGTGCTAGGTTTTTTTGTGGTTTACGTCCGTTGATTTGCGAAATCAAATCGGTTCTTCAAACGACTTTTTCGATTCGGAACCTAAAACTTACCCAAAATACCCTTGTACTGCCGATGAATAAGTGAATGAAATTAAAAATGGATCGATGGGCGCCGAGAGCTGCAACACAATCGTCCTTGGGATGGTAATCCAGGAATGATGGATCTGTTTCGGCGTGATGGCTCACTTACGATCCACATTTGCTTTTCAGATCGAGCCGGGCGACGATGACCGGGATCTGCGACGCAGAGACCCGCGAAGGCGACGGCCGAAGCTACGACGGACGGGCTGATATCGCCATCTTGCATGGACCCGCCGTGAGAAGTGACGGGCAACAAAGAAAAACCCTGTTTTCCTTTTCACATTTTTTCCAATTAAAAATCGTTTTAGGATAATAGAAGTCAATATTCCTTGGAATTCTTTGACGTTTTTATCCGCATAAATCCGCTTCGTTATCTTCCATAATACTACCCAGATCTTCGTGAGTTCTCCTCTATGAACGTGTATGTTTCAAGTTTGAAAAACAACAAATCGGTACGCACCTCGCGTCTAAAATTACATTTAATCAGGTAGAAAATTGCTTCAGGGTGTTGAAAAGTGAAAGACTTGACAAAATACGCTTGACAATTCTGGAGTAGAAATTTCTGCCCTGGAATATTTCATCAGCAGACTTGCCCGAAAGTAAGGTACTTTCCTGTACACAGTTATAAAAATATTGACAAGATTAAACCAGGAGGTATTGAACCACTTAGTAAGCTCTCATTCGAATTATGAATAGCTTCTAATAATTAATAGGAGTAAGAGTTGCGACATATTACCCCGCAATATTTTCTTGCGTTGAAGTTTTAGACAAGATGTACCCCCATCAACTAAATAGCACAGTTGACCACTCGCTTGAAAAGAACGTTGCTTCCTATAAATGAATTGCGGCTCATTTGTTTTGAAATGTTCGAGTGGTATTAATCTTAGTATCCGCAGTGTGTACATTTCAAGTGGTGTTAAGAAAATTCTGACGCCTTATAAATTTTGAAATCAATTAATTAACTATTTTAATCAGCTCTAATAAAAAACATGCATTTAAGGTATTTTGCGTCTTATTTTCATTGCTTTGCTCAGCAAAACTTTTCATTGCTGAATTTATTGATATGAGCATTATATACCATTTTATTTCATTCTTTTTCGTAAAAAAAATAAACTTAATTACTTCACAAGTTATTCTGCATCATGTAGAACAGCTTAGTTCATTTCCATTACAAAATAAACAGTATGTTCCACCAAGTTTCTCCTCTAACAACAGACGAATGGCATAAAAATTGTGACTACTGATTGTTAGCAGACATTTCTAGAAACTGAGGAGTAGGTTTCGTACCACGGCTTGTTTATGTTGGAGAAGGGACACCCAATTGTGCAAATGAATGTGATAAAGAGATAGTGCAGGAGTCTCAGGATAGTTTGATTCCCAAAAAATAATTATAGTTTGTTAATAGAGTCGGAATGATGATTGGGAATGAGTCAAGGACTTGTCGAACGCTATAAGAATGTTTCAATGGGAAAATATTTCATATGCATGTTTATTTTAGTTCAAGCGCCATTACTCCTGAGGCTCTATGAAGACAAATTTTTTGGCCATAATTAACGCTCATACCCTTTATCTCCTGGCGAGCAGTGCTCCGCCGGACTGGCGTGATATGAGTGCAGGAGAGTGGAAAGAAACGATGCTGAGAGGCAGAGTGAAGAGAAAGGCGCGAAGAAAAGCGAATCTGGACGAAGTCGTCATTTTCAAAAAATCTAGCAAAATTCTACCCTCTGGTTCATTTCACAACGCAGCCATTACTCCGTAAAGAGTCGCTTCAATGACCTGAGATTCGACGAGAAAACCGTCCCCTAACTTCAGTGGCAGCGAACCAAAAAAAAAACACAGGATTAGGGAAATTCTGAGATTCGGCTGGCCACGTGCAAGGCATTGTGTCAGCGACATCCGCGCAAAATAATCTTCAGGAAGTTGTTCTGCCCCGATACGTCCATATAATAAGTGTCCAATCCCCTTAAACAGAGGCCTGCCGTTAATATTCAACTAATTAATAAAAATTGCGTATTGGTCACTTTTTATATAAAAAGATTACGACACATGTCCGACGACTCCCCATCATGTTCAGGCACACCGTTTAATTATTATTTCCATTAAATATTTCGTCGTAACAGAAAGCATGCCCCTTCATAGGTTGCTTGATAAAACTATTTTTAATTAGTAGCATTGGACATCTAGAGTATATCATCTTCAATCACTCAGGCAATGTAGACTATATATTCTTCAGATGACGTCCCATAGCAATGGGAAACAGTCGGCAAGTGATTCTCCAGGAATTATAATGGAATTCGGATGAACAGATACCGTCGCCAACATATTAGAGAGAAGACGAAGGCATCTCACCATCGAAATATCCGAGTGCCATAGCTGTGGGTATGTGAGTTCAGTACTATGCTGGTATCCGGCTCATTCTACCTGGAAATGAGTTATATTTGCGAACGGTCGAGTTTGCAACGGAACACTTCAAGACGGATGGTGAAATCGGATATAAAGATTGATTCTCTCATGCCACTGCCCACAGTATATATCGACTTGAGCTCCTCGGGCCAACAGTGTCGAGGACCGATTGAATGGGCATCATATATAAGGACAGGTATTTATTACTGGCATAAGTCGATGGGCCCTCGGTACTTTTCGAATGAGAAGCTTAAGCCGACATGCACCGACTCACGCAAATAACATTTTTTTAAATTGACCATGTATATGCTTCAGTATAGCAATTTCCCGTGATGGAAAATAGAAGTGTAAGCAATCACAGAGACATTGCATGCTGGAAAAAAACATCATATTTATATTTTAAAGGATCAAAGACTGATATTATCTTTTTCTAAAGGGTAACGTTTTGGGATACAGGTTGACACCGGCATTTCTCAAATGCTCCACTGATAGACGGATAAACAAAGGTTAAAACTTCGCCCGAGCGGGAGAATATAGACCGGTCACCGGCCGTCGTAACTGCCGGGGACAAACTGCTTCCTTCTCCCAGCCGCTCAAGTCAACCACGCGGGAATGTGTGAGCTTGCCGCCCGGATGACATTATATGCATGCCGGCGGACCTCGTGGGCTATTCTGTAGCTGCTACCCTCTATAGCGATTAGTTATCGGATATTGTTAATCTGAGCGACATGTTCAATGAAATGCATCGGCAGAATCGTTATTGGACGGACGCGACTACCTCCGTTTGATTAAGCTTTAGAGGAGAGGTACTTGGATAACTATTTACTAAGTACTAGGCCGAGAAACGTCAGTTGAGAGAGATAGAGAGTAGTCATACAGTTAATACGAGTGACGAGATACATAGAACGTCAAGGGGCAACAAAAACTGGGACTTTTTTTACGCTTGATTCAATCCACAATCCGCATGGTTTTAAAATTGAAGCCTACATCTAAATAATATACTACCTGCCGCCTCGAGGGTGTGTCCCGCTATTGAAGTGCAATATTTCGTATCGGCAAATAAATAATTGCGCATCTTCGCTATGAACCGAAATTTCGCTCGTAAAGTTTTCAAAGACTGCCCGTCGTTACAACCTCATCCAGAATGGCGTAGTCGGCAATAGAGGGATTCATCGAATGTGACGATTGTCGACACCGATTGTCTGTCGACAAGATCTCGAATGAGAAAGAGAATAGGCCCACAACTTGTGCGCCGTACTTACGTTTCAGTATCGGCTTCGGATGACTCTGCTTGCGTCGCGACATTCGGACCCGCTTGGCCAATCACAACACAGGCTATCTATTCCCCAATGCGGTGGTATTGTTGTTGTAATCATTCACACACGATAGTCGCCGAGTATGACGTCACATTCCCGCTCCAATCCTGGCACTCCCACAATCCAACATGGCGCATGACGTTTAGAAGACGAAAAAAAATAAACACGCGAGAGGCGTGGATCGCTTGGACTCCCGATGGCACGTGGTTTAGAAAACCAAGAGCGCCGTCTGAAACACGGCACCCCAACCCCCAACTATTGCCCCAACATATGCGAATCCACACTCACAAAGACGATACCCTGATTTCTTCTCTTCGAAATACAAGCAGTCCACCACCACCAGCGCGATACACAGGCACACTGACGAGTCTAATGCGCACCCTTCGCGTCAAATCTTTTTGAATCCTTCCGAGCCACGATAAAAAATCAGTGAAACGTCAGTCAGATCGGATTTTTTTCTCGAACTGTGACGAATCACGAGACGGAAATCAACCTCCGCGAATCGCCGCACACACGATATCGATCACTCGACACTTTCCCATCACTGTCTCGTCGATTTCGACCGATGACACGGCGTCGAAACGACGGAAAAATCGCGGTTTTTCCGGGCGTTCGAGGGCCCGAGGTGTTAACACTCCCGCAGCAGATACAAGCCACCCGCCAACTGCGCGACGAATGCCCGGAGAGTTTTCGACTCGCGAGCGCCCGATCCGCAGCCTCGCTCCCCCGCCGCCAGATGGCAGTAGAGTGCGGGCGACCGATTCCGGAGGAGGCGTGGTGTAAAACCCAAACGGGATTATTTTATGCATGCGGCTCGGACGGCCCCAGACGCAAGACGAGCGGAGGCGGGTGACCGTGAGTTCGGCGTGTCGCCAGGCCCACAGGCGCAGCCCAGCGCACGTGATCCTCGCTCCGATACGAACGCCCGAGGGCAGAGGACGGAATTCTTCCTCCTGCAGGGATGTGTTTCTGACCTGTGCCACTCCTCAATGGGCGGTTCTTACGGCTAGAGTCTCCAAAAAGTAAACTGCGAGGAGCAGTTGTTCAGCAGTTGAGCGTTGAGCAGGTTGATTTTGCCCCCCCTAGAATACAGGTGGGCGGGAGACTCGACCAATAGGCGCGGAGCCTCGGCTTGAAAGCCACGCCTATTGGTCACCTTGTTTCTTCCCTTCCCGCGATCAAACTTCTCTTCCGAAAATAAACGTCTAGCTCCCTTTTGGTGACACTTTTTTCTTTCTCTCCAATATGGTGGACGCATAAACTACCTCAAAGCTTCATATAAAAACATAAAAACGCAGATAAGTTCCGAAAAACTTAACAACAAAAATAATCATGAACAAATGTTATACTAATTGATTAAAAAATATTTCTAGCATAATTTTTTTAACCAAAAATTTGCAGACCCTTATTTTAATGACCCTTACACTATTTTGTAATCTCTTTTTGAGTACCTTAGTTCATTCAATAGTTTCTACGGAGGTGATCCAATAATTAATGGAAAATATTTTTCCTCAGCCGTTTACCGTTCAAATCTTTTCTAGCAGTTCGCGCAAAATCCTTAAACATTCTGGCATTACCTCGTGTATTCAATAGATACATATCTACCCCATTACACCCTCTAGATTCCGCCACTTATTACTCACGAGTGCTTATTCCTCGAATAAATATATAAGGCAGCTAGCCTTTATATCAAGAGGTCAATCCTTCAGCATACGATTGGACGCACTCCATGGCTACAATTCAACTTCTATCTGAAAAATCTCCGCGCAAATATTTTATGTTTTCTCATGCTTAAACTTACATATTTCTAATCTGCTGAAGAAAATGGCGCAAAAACACTTCCCAATTCAATTCAAGGTAGTCTCCAAACGGCCAGCCCTGCCTGCGACTTGGCGGTTTTTCGACGCTCTGAACAAATGAATTACATCGTAAAAAATTGCCAGCATTAATTTCTGTTCTCACATATTACAATATTCAAGATAAGTATTTGAAATAATGCTGATGAGTCCAAGCATATCAATTGACGATGCAAAAATAACACGGGCGATGCTCTTACGGGGATATTGGCAGATCGATAATATTTAATCGTTCTTTCCCATGATAGAGTCAGCGGCGCTATGTTTGAGGGGTATCTCGAAGGCTCTGGGCACAGCATTGATGGCAACTTTCGAATGGAATACTCATGTGCCTCATTTTATTCCACATGTCCCTCAAAATTGATTATATTATGCTGCCGTCCTTTTACGTATTATTTGTACAGTGGCGGAAGAAATTAACGCAAAATTTTTCGCACGCCAGAATGCGGCATTTTTGGGAACTTCTAGGAGCAGTACACACTCCAAAGAATGGCAACACTGAGGGAAACATCGTCTACCGCAAATATTTGAAATCCGCAATGGAGCTCAAATTTGTCGGAGCCTAGAACTTAGTCATCAATCGCCTCATTTTTGAGCTTTCGTCTCATATTATTCGAACATTCTGTCGCGGTGCATCGCTGTGTTTGTTTCAGCATGGTTCTTACGTCGAATGATGTCATTTATACAGAAAGACTGAATATAAAAAATATTCACTATCCCACCCAATTCAGTATACTATATGCTAAAATCTACATCTTCTACCACCAAGGGATATTCATTGTGGTCGACTTTCCGAGGATCTTTTTGAATGACGCGTACTGCGTCTGTTTCACCGAAATGATATAAATTGAGATTTATCCGCACCAAATGTCGATACAAAAAAGATTTAATTGAAATAAGTATAGTCTACGTAATGTAATTTTTCACGATTTTCTAATTTGTAGATTGACGAAGTTCCTTTAACGGATATTTACTAAATTCAAAACGGATATTTATTAATGAATCGTTCTTGACCCAATATAAATCCGTCTTTAGTTCGTCAGAATGGGATTAAACTATGGAAACATACGTTAATGTAGATAATTTCACGAAATATAAATAAATGTGCTCGCATCGATACCGAATTAATAAGGCATATTTTCCCGATATTTCTTTCATCTTATCACAGAAAGCTTGGTGATGAGCTGTCCACTGTTACGCTTTATCTAGTAAATGCAGGATATACGAATAAACATTCAGAAAAGTTTACCCAAATTAGGTGTAGTTATGGGTAACATATGGATGATTGCATAATATCTTATATGCTTAGCTATAAATTCGCCGCACATATGAAATTAACAAAAAGCCTTTTAAAAGACTTCAGTTTGGATCATTAATGAACTAAATTAATAGTTAACGTTAATTTCGTAGCTGTCAGATGTATTTGGCTAACTAAAGAGTGGTCCGTGTTCGATTTTTCATGAACGCAAATGAGTTTTTATATAAATTTCCTCATATTGGCGACATGAATGAATTTAATGTGTAGCTGCAATGACTGCAATGACATAATATTAATTTTTTTAAATACGAAAGAGATAAAATTTGCCGAATAAAAATAATTTTACTTGACCAGAAATTGAATGAAAAACTCAAAAATGTCTCGACCAGGGGTGGGATCAGGGTTCTTTTCTTCTTATGGTCGTTATCGTCATCCAAAAGGCAGGCCGCATTGGTAGGTCAATGCTCAAAGTCCTGGGAGTGCACTCCACTGCTATGTAGCACCCGATTTTTCTTGATGACGATCAAGTTTTCGAAATCATGAGTCTACTCGAACAATGTTATTATGAAGAAACATGATTGTGATTCAGGTTTGCAACCCAGTAACAACTACTGAGCTTTCTTATGTCAAGGCGAATTTATGATGATGTTTTGTATCCTTTCGGTGAATTTATTTGCGTCCGTATGCGTTACTGTGAACTAAGTTACTTTTAAAATGAGTGGTGGTATTGTCTACGAACGTTTAAAATAACTAAAGGTTAGGAAAAAGCCTACTACTCTCCCGGGAATACAAACAGAAAGAAGCTGTTCTCATTTCACCTCATCAGCCCAGACCATTCCAATCAAACGCCATTAGTTCCCATCATGCATGGATTTGGAGGCCAGCCACCTTTAGTCTGAGTAAAAGCAACGAGCAACCTTGGAGGACTCTTGAGGATTTCCCTGTGTCGATACAAAGCTCCACCAATACTAATCCATTCAAAATCGGAAGGTATGAAGGGCGTATTAAATTGATTTGGGAAATAGTATGCCTTTAATGAGAGCTTACTTTCCCCTTGTGTTGCGGGCGATACCTTTTCTGCCATAGATAATGTTTCGGACGTCAGGCGTTTAACTCACAGGAAAGAAGTGGTATTTGACTCCTCTTACGCCCTTAAAAGTATTCGACGGGGGCTTCCGATTTTTTCGTAGCGCAACGAGCCTTTTCTTTCTGGTGCTGCAAGTATTTGAAACCTGTGCGTTATTCACAACAACAAACCACCCCGACCATCACCACCCGGAACTTGGCCAAGGTTTACTGATGACTACTTCATTGAGACGAGCGTCGATAGACGAACAAACAGAGCGGACAGCGCAAGCCGAGATATTGTTCAAAGTTTTAGCGGCCTCTCCCAAAATTCTTGGAGGAAAAAAAGATCTTATTAGCCTTTAAGTATGCCTCATTTTTTTCCCAGAGGGAGGAATCGAATAGTAGGTTTGTAAAAGGCAAAAACATCTGTCGAAAAATTACCCGAAGAGGTGTTGCGCCTTCGACTTTCACCCACTGAACTTTTATTTGGTGTTTAAAAGTAAAAAAACCCATTTCTTACTACTATCAAACGAAATGCATTAAATTCATGTCCGCTATAATAAGAACTATGTTTAATCAAATGTATATCAACATTCATTTTTCGCCCGCAACTAGGAATACTTATGAGTTCACAAATGTCAAAATTCTAGGAGATGGTTCAAAACAAATCATGTAACATAGATGGAGCGGGCTGCACGGAGCGCAGCGTTCATTATGAGAAAAATGCGAGAAACAAACGTTTTTCGACCCCCTCAAACGAAACAACCCCAATTTAAGATGCAACGAGGAAAATCATGGAGGAAGAATGGGAAATGAACCCAGAAAGATGATACCAAAATGTGGACAACTCCATGTCACAGAGACTTGGTCAGGAAATCGAGAATGGTGGGGGATGGATTGATTATAAGGCTAATAAACATCCACATTCTTTATGTAAATACCAGCATATTTCTCGATGATCAATTGCTGTGATCATGTGCACACATAACTCAAATTGAGAGAATTACGCATACATTTCAACCTTCTCCACTCGTTCTAAATAAAGCATTATAGTGTCCCTTTTCAACATCCGTTAAAATACATTACCACTAAGAGATGAAATTTATGACCCTGTAAAAAGTCTGTTAATATCTTCATGTGGGGCCACTCACAACTTTAACTTCCATTGAAGCAATAATATTACGACACATTTGAAGAGGAATAGGTTCTTTAGGAACGTAGCAATCGTATAACCTTTTATGGTGCACATTCCTAATTTGCACTCCATTGACTACTCTGCGGATTTATGAGGAGTATACAATTGACCATAGGGAAAATATCTAATCACTGCTTAGTCGCTACATGGAAGAGATGATTTTTAGTATTTTATCACTTTCACAGGGGAAGATATGCGATGCATTTTTGTCTGAGTATTACTTACGCATGGGTATAAAAATGCTCCCCATAAAATTTAACTGCGTAATTATAGCCAAACATTTTTCACTGCGAATATGTCAAAAGATATTTAAGTGATTTAATAATTTACCTTATCCTTTAAGTATTATCCTCCATCCTATAAGTTGAACTGTTGAACTACACGGTTAATGTATTGCTCATAGCAAACCTAGAAAACAATGCTGGGAAAGCTTCAAATACCGTTTTAAAGATACTTTGAAGAAAATTCCACCCTTGTTTGGTCTCTCATTCAGATAAGTAATCGGTATTTACAAGTTCGGCAGATAGAACCAAACTCTAGTTGCTAATAAAAATAACTGTCCTCTTTACTAAATCATTTCAAAGTAATTTAAAGGTGAATGTAGCATCAGGTAAGTTCACTAAATCGAGTAACTGACACAATCAGAGATCCGGTCTATTGCCTCCTTCATGAATAGCTTTTCATTGAGTGGTGAATTGGCGAATGAATGGATTTGAGCATCATACGACAGACAGGACGTAGAAGTCAAGTGGGGCCGAGTACCCGAGAATGGGAAGTAAACATCTCATTCGACGACCAAGGAGACCGCTCTGATTCTTTTTCAAAGCCCGAATATGTGTAAAACTCACACACTCATGGTTGAGGTCAATCTCCATTCCCTGGGCCTTCCGCGCATTCCTGCGAAGTTTTGGCTGCAATAAAGTCACATCGCGTAGATTAATTATAAAGGCACTAAAAGAGGCCACGCCAGGATTTGAACCCCAGGCATTCTTGGCCGCAGACAAACGCTCTCCCTCTATAGTCCAGTCTGTGGAGAGAAAAAAGGGTCATTTATAACGTTGTCTTGATACAGGTTAAGAATAGTCAAAAGTTGTAGGAAAGGGAGAGTTATATATACCTATATATTTTTAAACTTCGAACTAGACGTTATAAACAAATTACAGGGGTTCAAAGTTGGCTAAAAACGGTTTTTTAATTCTACAAGCCAAGGTATTCACTTTAGGAAAAAATGTTTCAAATGTTTTTTGTAGACAATTAAAAAACGCATAATTTGAGCTATGGTAAGTTTATTTTTGATAATTATTTATTGCAAAAACTTTGAAAAACCCTCCAAAATGGCGTTTTTTTGCATATCAATTATTTATTGCAAAAATGACTTTTTTAATACTTTTTTGCTTTGTGATTAAGGCCCCCATTATGACAAAAAAATAGGATTTATAAAGCCAATTTGGTTAATTTGTTGCTGAGTTATTCCATTTGTTTATTAAAAACATGTATAATGTTCAATGCTGTAACTTTTTATTGGACCAACATATAGGGTCGCATAAAGGCTCATTCTCTTCGTAAAGGTCCAAAATTTAATAATATTAAAGAAAAATTGAAAAAAAAAATTATTTTCAACCCCTCAAATAACGCTTACAAAAAAGGTCGGTTGTTTATAAATAAATGAAGCTTAAACTGTAGCACCCCCATAAACTGTAGATATTTTTTTCTTCAAGATTTGAGTAGCTGAGGTCAAAACGAAGAATTTTAAAAAAAAAGTTGTTTTTCGACCAATAGCAACCGAGATAAGATTTTTTTTTTAAATCACTGCTGCGTTGTTATAAACAACGGAAATATAAACAACAATATTTAGGCCGGCCGGCCTTGTTTTTTTTCGCTATAATTCATTCATGTTTTTTTTAACACTTACAAGTCAATATTTTGTAAATCTGACAATAGATATTGAAAATATAAGTCTTTGAGGTCCAAATGCCGTCGGATTTATTTATTAATTTAACAGAGATTTCGGCTGATCGCACTCCAGCAGGGAGACTCTCGAGGCTTGAAATTACTGCATGAAAGACCTATGCTGTTGACCGTTCACTTGTCCTGCATGGTCAAAAATTCATCCAGGGACTCGAACCTCCGACCTCAAGGTGAGTGGAGGTCTACCCATCCCTACGTCACCCGCCACCGAGGACGGAAGAGGCATGTGCATGCTTGAAGGTAACTCGTATGAGTGTAGCGTATCATGGCCTAATTTATTTTATGATGTGTTAATTATCATTTAAGAGAAATGGAATGGATAAAGAGGTTGTATACCGGCGAAATTGTAATTTAAGTACCTCAAGATTGTAACCCTCGGCCTAATTAAAAAAACTGCGTTACTGACTACTTACCTACGTTCTACCGGAGAAGCAAAAAAAAACGATTGTTGTTGACGTGAGGTTAATTACCAATTTAAAAAACCTTTCTTTTCCTTTCTATCCCCTTTCTAAGACGGCTTGATTGAACTATTCAGGGACCATAAACCAACAATAATAGCATAAAAACCCAACATCGTATGTTTTGAAGTTACGCGGTTTGTTAATTAAGCCGACGAATTGGAGATTTAAAGAGGACACTACATTATGATTCCAGTAGTGCATGTGAATGAATTATGGTAAATTGAATAGAAAGTAAACAGACATGAAGCTGTCATATTACATTTGAAATCCGGGTACTATTGTATGGGGCAGATTTCTTGGGAAAAAATATAGTTTTTTTTTAACCAAATTAAGAGGAACGTACATTGGAAGAGCTACCAGGAAGTAATAGAACTAATATGAAATAGGGAAGGATGGAGGGCTGCAGTCAACCAATCTTAGGATTGAACAATCAATGATGATGTGAGTGCTATGCACCATGTTAGAGTTTTTACCAGCCATTTCTTAACATATAGTCTCAGACTCCCCTATTTCAATTCCTTTCTTGTAAATGCCTCTTTAGGCAGGGCAATGCTAAATCTTTTGTCCCTACCACCAAACTCATTCGCCTCCTAAATACCACCCAGATACGAAATACGGTTCGACCCAAAGTTCTGCTCTCCCACTCTTATGTTTAGCTCCGCTTTCTTAATTCTAGAAAATTTCTTCGCTTTCGTCTTCTTATGGTTTATCTACGTCCGGTAACTTTTACACTGCAGATGTAATGCATAACATTAAAAGATTCTCATTCATTTTGTTCCACCTCCTCAATAAAACATGTCATCAAGTGGTGATAGACAAGATACGTCACTATATGTTCCTTAGTGAAAGTTGTAAGATGTACGCTCAAAATAAGTTTATGTGTAGAAAATAAGTGCTGTTTCGCAAAATGATACAGCGGCATACCTCAAAGAAGCCGCTTCCCAAACTGTGATTTGGTGCAAAATTACTTATGTTTTCCCTTGTAGCCTCTCTATCAAGAATTTGAGATTCTACACTTATTAACTTGAATTTTCCACCCTTAATCACAACTTAAGAGTCATTTATTATTAACTCTAGCAGCGAGTGTATTTGAATCGGCAAGTTTCTTCTTCACATCCATATTGTCGACAACGACTAAATTAGGCTAGAGTGTGAAGATGGAAGATACTTGATTTCATCGACCGAAAATCCAAGACAAAATAGAATTCATGACTGGTACTATGAAAGCAAGTCATCACCCAAAAGCTTTCATGCATTTCACCATCAGATCAGGACATAGAAAATAGAGGAAATAAAGGTGATGGGAGATAGATAAGTTTTTGGTACCTTATAATGATGGTCTTTCACCATGTCGAAACATCTCATTTTCATAAAGTATTGCATATATTCATTGGTATTTAATAGATTACGATAGTTTTAAATTACTTCAGTTGAATTGTTATCGGAAATCAAATTTAACCTAAAATTTTAATTTAAAATCATTTTATTATAATTATTATTAGTTGCGTATGGACCCGATTGGATCGCGAAAAACATTATGACTCATTTCTTATTTCTTAGTTCTTTTCTTATCTTCCACACTTCTCTCATTCTTTCTCCGTGGATTCTCTTTCTCTCTTCCGTCCACTTTGTCCCTGGTTTCTTTGGGACTTCCTTCTCTGACATAACGTTCCACTGGTGTATCTTATTTCTGTTGGTGATTCTGTTTTCAATTTCTCTAGGGTCTATTTTTGCTTTTTCTAGATCACCTCTGACTTGTGACAACCATGATATTGTTGATCTGACACCTTGTAAATATGTGATAACCTTTTTGATGAGTCTTTTCGGTGGGAGTCCGAAAAATTGCAGTCTTCTTTTTCTGATATCCGCGGCTAGGTTGGACGTCATCTCCGTAGTTTTCCTGGAGTGCAGCCTAAACCCTTCTTCTGTTAGTTTTGGGCCTAGAATTTTCCTCGCTATCTTTCGCTCTTCCTTCAGTATGTTCTCCATTTCTCTTTTCATATGAATTGTAAGAGTTTCGCTTGCATATAGAACCTCCGATTGAACTTGATAACAGTGCTGTAGTGCCTGATCTTTGTGTTTATGGAGATGCATTTCTTGTTTTCATCATTTTATTATTTATAACGCTTTATTTAAGCTTAGTTAACGATATGAAACTTAAAACACTGAAATGTCATGTTGACAGTTAACTTGAAGGAGTCAAAATTTTTTATTAATACTCACGATTATGCTCATGTATTGGAGTGAATTACTTTATTTAATCTTTACAGGTTCATGAATAGCGAAGAAAACGCCATTTGACTCCTGAGGACACATCCTTTTATTTTATTCTTGCTAATCTTTTCCATGTCCCTTGCACAGTACCATAATTACTCATTGAGGCACGAGAAAACGATGCGGACTTTACGCACTTACTTGCATAGAAAATAAAATAACTTGAGCTTTCGTTATTGGTGCTATTTGATCCTTGATTTGTCCCCTAAATATCAAACGCCCAGGAAATGTCGCTTTTAATGGACAACGTTGGCCCTTGGGATTGAGCATATGTGTGTTGTACGTGTGAAACTGGTAGGCAATTGTGCATTTTAACTTCAAGTTGCATTTTTAAAGTCAAATACTACATACAAACATAAATACCGTTGAATTTTTCTCCATTGGAAGGAACACATCTTCACATAATATACTACAATACTTCTCCCCTAGAAGGAATCCACTTGTTCTAATTTCTTTCCTCTCAGTGTGACTTCTCTATTCAGCAGTTCTCTTCCGCATAGTAGGATTTTTGTGTTGGTCTTATTTATTTTAATGTTTTATTCTCGGATAACTTGGCCCATTGCATATAGTGATCTTTGAAGGTCATCGTAATTTTCTGCTATGACTGCGATTTTGTCTGCGAATCTAAGCATGTTTATTTCTTCTCCGTTTATCTTAATTCTGTTCGTCCAATTTCTTCGGCCTCTCCTATTGCCTCCTCCAAGTACATGTTAATAGTGCTGGTGAGAGGTTACATCCTTGTCTTATTCCTTTGTTTATTTAAGTATCTATTTTTTCCATCTCTCATTCGCATATGTGGTAGATTATTGTTCTGTCGTCGTAATCCATTCTGAGTTTTTCCAGCAGTCTAAATATCTTGATCCACTCAACATTGTCGAAGGCTTCCTCCAGGTCCACAAAGGCTTCCTCTAGGCCCCCATACAACGGCTTGTTCCCATGTATTGTTTTCTCTACCACTACCCTTAGACAGAGAATGGACCCCGGGAACCTCTGCTCTTCCTAAATCCAGATTGGTTTTCGTGAGGTTGTCTCCAATTTTTCCCTTTCGATCCTTAGGCTTATTATTCGTGTATTTTTACTGTGTGCATCACCAAACTCAAGGATCGGTGCTCCCCACATTTCTCGATCGGTCTTCCTCGTTAATGTCGCCCTAGTCTTTCATTAGGCTTTCCACCAGAGGCGTCGGCCCTTGGTAGAGTACTTCGATGTATTGCCTCCATCTTTTCCCAGTGTATTCACCCTCTATCGATATGTACCCATTCACATCCCTGATGTTGTTGCATAACGTTTTTCCTCCTCGAAGTTTTTCTTCACTAACTTGTATACTGTTTCGGAGTTCCTCCTCCTCATTTTTTAATAGACTTCCTCATCGCTGCTTCCGACACAATTCTCCCTCGCCTGTTTGCATCCCCAAATGACCGGGTTACTTAGCTTCTTGTCGAGGGTTGCCTAACGTTCGTCTCAGGGATTGATGTATTTTCTTCAATCTAATATTAGTTTCCAAATCACCGTCGTAATTCATGGCTTCCTCGTGCCGACCTTCTTGCCCATCAGTTGCTCTTTGACGATTGTCCTCATCAGATCATGTCATTTTTCTTCGGGACACATTTATCCTTCATTTCCTAGATTCTTGTCGACGACTTTGGCGAAAATTTCTCTTTTCCCTTCTTCGGCCAGTATTTTTGCGATTCATCTTGGTTCATGTTTGATCTTCTTAATTATCTTGCATGGAGGGCGAGCGTGGCTCTGCATCGGTCACAAAAAATGGTCATCGCGAAGGGGATAGGTACGTTGACTTGAGGCGTTCGAGATGTTGGTTTGGGGAAAGATTGAAGGGGTGAGCTGGGTGATGCGAAGGACAAACGAGGAGGTATTGAATATGGTTTGAGAGGGGAGGAAGCTGGTGGTGAGGGTTCGGATTGGATATTTGGGGAGGCGACCGACGGCTAAGGTCATTTGCATCATAGGGGATAGGTAAGGGAGGAAGGGTGGATGGAAACCCGGCGTCGGCATTAGCCTGTTCTTAACGAAAGGCGCCAAGGGGGCCACGATTTTTCGTCTCATCGATCGATCGGATCCGACTGACGGACTGCTGTCCTTTAACGCTCTCCACAAGACACTCAAGTAGGGATCGGGTTCCCTCTGAAAAACATCCGCCTCTGCAGGGATTTGAACCCTGGCCGCCTGTGTGGTAGGCGATTACTCTAGCCACCACACCAACCCGATCCCCGCGAGGATTCGGAGAAGGCAGAAGAGATGGATGGAGGACGTTTCGGAAGGAGAGGGAATGTTAAATAGGGTGATAAAGGAGAGAGCACTCGTGAAGCGAGGACGAGGAACGGAGTGGATATTGATTCTGGACGAAATCGGAAGTGGTAGGAGATACGAGGATTTTAGCGCGATTTCATTGCAGGACATCTATAGGAGGGAATGGAATACGTGACAATGCACCAAAAATTGGGATGTTCTGACAATAACTGTTGGAAAATTTATCATTCAGCTGGTAGAATACTCAAATAATGAAAAAAAAATGTCAATAACTTCTGGCTTAAATTTTAAACAAAATCCGCTCTATAAAATTGATACATTTGGTTCCCATATCTAGACATAACATTAAAAGTGTACTAGCTGAGATAGGAAAAAAAAATTCGCATTAAAAAAATTAAGTTCTACTAAAGTTCGTTGTCTCAGGCGTGACTTGGTGGAATTTGCTTAGCAATTTAAATGAAAAGATAACATAGTTATTCCACAAAACATTATTTCACGACACATGATGACGTGCCACGACGAAACTTGGATGGTCTTGAAATAAATTTGCATGTAATAACTAAGTAATCTTTTCTTTTACAACTTCCCTAAAGTGTTCTTCAAGGACCGGGGTGTGATTCAAAATGTACATGCAAAAAAATTTTTAAAAAACTTGCGGGGATTTTTCTGACCAAAAAAAACTCGTATTAGCTATTTAATTCATTAAACTATATTTATTAGCCATTGATTCGAGTAATAATTTAAATTTTCAACATATTCACCAAAATATCTCGGACATTATTTTAATTATTATCATCTCATTTATTTATCATCTCATCGACGTCAGTTAATTCATCAACGTCATTGAATTCATCGATGATCGATGACATTCATTGTCATCGACGCGGTTCATCGCAACGCAATGACTAAAATCATTGTTCATTAATTCGATGAATCGACTCATCGCACAAGCCTACTGTTGGTGGTAAAGAATACCCCCGATTGAACCATCTACATGTGGTGACACTAGTTCATTCACGAATGTAATGAGAATCGGAAATGTTTGCATGTCCAGACTCGTCCGTCGACCCCGCTACACCAGCGACGACACGGCTGGCAAGTTTCACCGGCCCCAACACCGCATCAGTTGGAAGCCTTAAAGCTCTCTCCAGCGGGGAAACTTGAAGCCGAATTGACTACGGAGTAGGATATCCTACTCCGTGGAATTGACGATCGCTTTTGTGCATTTTGCCATGTTGTGGCTATGAAAACATTGGGTGATCCTATGCAAAAGCATTGAAATCTGGTGACTTTCGTGGCCTTATTGTGGCTCAGTTGTGGATGTATTGAGTCCATCGAGGATTTTGTCGAATAAAACGTGCTTGTGGCTGCCTCCAAAATCAACATAAGTGCGTAGTCTCGCGTTTTCTATCGTAAATTGGGGAAATAAAGCGAGTGCCGCGAGCGGCCATCTGTGCGTGAAAAATGGTATCGTGCTCTGCATTTGGCTGCCAAAACAGAATAAATAAGATATCTAAACAGCTACTAATATTATTATTGAAACTAATATTATTGTCTTTCCCAAAGTTCTTCGGTGTGGAACGTATTTATGCTCTGTATCAGTCGACTGCGTTCGATTTTTTGTATAGGTACTTTTAGCTTTGGCCTTGTACGGATGATCTTCATGAGGGATTAAAAGCCTCGTTTTCAGTTAAGAGTTGGTTAAAATTATTGATAATTGATGTATTTTAATGACTTTTTATAGCTACAAAAGGCGTGGCATTAAAAAATGTTGCCCATTTGCCGTCGAGTTCCTTTCGCAGTTAGTAGACTGTACGTTTTGGACAGTTTTGCATTTCATTATTACATTTATCATCAGTAATCCACAGGTCCGAACAGTTATTTGTAATGGAATATGATCCACTGTGATGCCTAACTGGTTGCAATTCGTGTTCGTGGCCGATTTTGGTCACACCATGCTCACAATAGTATTGGAGAAGACGAAATTGTTTGTATTTCTGATATCCATTATTAAGCACATATGTAATTAATTGTGGACTATTGAAGGAAACGAACAAAAATTTGCACCCAGCAAATTCTATGACGAAGATTGAAACTACTTGGAATGCAAAATGGAAATGATCATAGGTATTTGGTTTTATTTTATATTTTGGTGGCATGAATGCCACCGCGCCAGAGTCAGATCATAAGCCGGCAACATTTACCCATCATAAGTACGTGAATTCCATAGTTTATCTTTACTTAGTAGTTTTTATATACGCGAAGAGTAATTGTGACCCATCAGTGACAGGTTAGGTGGAGCCCTGCTTAAATTACATTTACTAAGTCCAATTAACAATTTCGCTTTCCTCTTCGTCCATTGGTGAAGACATGTAAGACTCGCTAGTCTATTTAGCGTAGTTATTAGTCCTTCGGCATCAGTGCCTGTAGATGGTGTCATGTATAAATCGAAAACACCCTTAGTTACCGCCAAAAGATAGCAGTCTCGGAAGACTAACGCAGGTCTCAGATCACGCATCATTTAGCCGATGACGGGTGCGCTTGACGCCAAGTAGTTTCAATCGTCGATTGACTTTCGTTCAATTGGTTGCGATTTCAATAAAGGCAAAGAATAGGGAATTTGTTCGTTTGATTTTTCTGATTCTCAAGAGTAAAACGCTATGGATATGGACATTGTGACACGTAGAATGGCAGATAGTCGATATTAGTATTACGGTGCACACAAGATCAGCAGGCAGACCGTGTTGGTGTTAGAGATTCTTAGGTGCACGACGCCGTCACATAATAACAATTGTATTTATTCCATCCCATGCGTTAGGTATCAAACATTTTGAACCCTGGAAGTGGCCAATGAATAGGACGAATTTTATTGTGTGTGTTTATGCAAGTCAAAATAAAACCTAAAAAATTTTCATTTATTTTTGCAAAATATCATACGGAAAGTTAAAAATAGCTGAAATTTCGCAAAAAAATCGTGCTAAAAACCAAAATACGTTAAATTTCGCGCATAAAAATTTATTCGTGAAATTTCGGTGAATTTCGCAGCCGTTAAAATAGCTAATTATAACTTAAAATACTTCACGAATCAAAATAACAACTTTCTTACTCTTTAAAACAAATTCGTGCAAAAACCCATTCACGAAATTCCAGGGTCCCTACCTATAGGACATCTAAACGTGTGAATCAAACATGTCCGCGAGCGACATAAAAACCCTCCGCTGATCAAAGTTTGGGGACCTCCGGTCTCCAGCATGAAATGGAAATACTTTCCTTAATTATCATTGGTGGCTTTTATGGTTTAGGTAGGTAGGTATGATGCATGAGAGAGTCAGGGTTTGAGAACATAATGCGGTTAATTCGTCAATTTTCTTCGACAGAGCGGAAGCTAATCTCTGAACTTGTACGCAACTTATGTCTAAATTGATATCGAATAAATGGTTTTGCGTATAATTTGTAGTTAACGGTCAAGGGAAGCTCTAGCACACGAATTGCGCTAAGTATCGAATAGCACATTAACATAAAAAATCCACCGCAGAGAATGTGAGTCACGACACGATAAGTGACAGAAAATAATCTGAGCAATCTCCAACAACGTTTTTCACTGTATACGACCCTTACCGATGATAATGGTATTAATTCAAATTCGTCTAAGCCTCTGACAACGTAGTTCACTGTTACAAAAACGGCAGCGGTTGCTTCCAACAGTCCCGCGTAAAGTCCGAGGACCACGATGCGATCCTAGCGTTGCGAGTAGCGACTCCATCAACTACATTGCACAAGAGAGGAAGCTTGATCAAATTTGTGGCGGGAAGATCCCTCCTTAGGCAGTGGCGCCCTCCGATTCTTACACATAAGCTCAATAAGACAGGTATGCTTCCATAAAAATCCTGATTTACACTAAATACAAGCAGGTTAAGTCCATAATCATCATCAGCACTCATCAATCCGAAGAATGGTTGGATACAACTCACCAAGACTCCTCTCTTGTCATCCGTTTCATTCCTATTTAATTGCTTCTTTTCTCACCAACTCTCCGCAGGACATCTTTCTCGGAGATTCTCTACGTCCTCTCGATCTTCGTGATCCTTCGATAAGAGCACATCGCCATTGCTTCAAATACCTTTTGTTCTGCAACTGCTATAGTCGAGGCTTCATTACCGCGTGGGAGCATGCTCCAAATATCGGATTCAACAATGTGCTACCCAATGTCCTGGCTAGGGTTAATATAATACACTATAGCTCCATTTTTGCTTCAGCTATTCTGTTTATAATATCTTTCCTGCTTCTTTCATCGCACGTGTCCCTGCCTCCCAGAAAACAAAATTCTTCCACATGTGAAAGTATTTACTGGCGTGGTTTTATTCCCAGTCTATGTCGATTTTTTTTCGCCTGCTAATTTCCATCCATATCTCTCTGTCTTACAAACTTGGTTATCTCTTACAACCACTTTCCACCAAGAATAACTAAGTTTTCCTCCTCTTCCAGAATTCTGACTACTTCTTCTATCCTGTCGCCCACATCTTTTAATAAGTTATCATCGTAATCTGACGTTGGCAAGTAAATTAAAGTAAATCCGATGCTTTTAATAATAAAAGCCTTAATACGTAAAATTACATTTCATATAGATGTTGGCTAGTTTGCCTCAAATGAAAACCTGTTCTAAAGGACCTCAAAAACCTCTCAACCAAAGCTCATACATTGTATGAATGGATGTATATCTGTACCACAACTATTCGAGGTGTGGCCTAACCAGGCACACTTGAATAACTCTGCGAATTATTTGAAGGCTCATATATATGACAATTTCGAAAGAGTTCCAATATAGAAAGGAACTTTTAAAAATTATACAAGTTTGCATTATGTTAATACCTAGGTGTAACGAATAACCAGCACGTCATTTCATACATATTCTGTAAACGGAACTAATACCGTTTATTGTGCATCGAAGTAACTTTCAATGAAATTAATAATGCGGCATGGAGAGGTGTGAATTCATAACAAATCTGTGATGCATTTGCAAGACATAACCTTTTATTACAAACGAAATCATAACAATAACAACATGATTTTCACTTCCACTATAATTAATATGATGTGATAGGTACATTATAACATATTTAACACAATATTTAATTCCTAAACATACAAAAATGAATAATGTGGAGTACTTAAACTCTTGTGCCGCCGACATTGTTCCAGCCGCTCAAAACGCCGCAATTGTTTGCTTGGAATATGTCGATGATTTTCATTGGCTGTTCAGATTTTCTATTGCTACCAACCTGCATGACCGTCATACGTACTATGACGGTGCTTTACATGATCGCTCGATGACGCCGACCGTCATAGGAGGCCGTGATAGCTATCACCCGCCGTCATCGCTTTCAATTTATATAATCGCCCCGCTGAGCGAAGTAGCATCTCTCTTTGACGTTGTCATCAAAGGACCTTACTATTATTCTCTTAACAAAACCTAAATTTTTTTCATGCAGTGCCGCATATGTTTTGTATGCATGTCCCCCATGAAATGTCAGAAGTTAAGGTAATTCCAAGATATTTAACTATATCTGAAGATTTTATGTTCACTCTACCCACGGTGTAGGCATGGCATTTGCCTCTTCAACTCAAAAAGGAATTAGTCACCTCACTTAGAGTACCGCAGTCTTGTGAATAGCGATTTAACTGAGGAACTGAACACTAAGCAACAGCGCCTGATGAACTCTTACGTGAGAGTCACTTTTAATCTACGGCTAGATGATGGTAACTCCCCTTACCTTAAAAAGCTCTCCTGACTTAACGTTAAATCTGCAAAAAAATATAAAATGGCTGGCCTTGTGTCAAATCTCTAAAAATATGAAAGTTCGCAATACATAATATATCCTTTTCCCCCAAATTGCAAATTATAAACATGGAAACAAGGTAAGATCCGGGTTTCTCTCAGCCCAGTCGATACATGCTGACACCTGTATATGGTCGAGGGAATTCCAGAATGGAAAAGGCAGAATTCAAAGAATCGTCTGACTGCCTTTATTCCCTCATACCTATAACCCACGTGTGCTTACATCATTTACCTAGGTCACCACTCATAAATAACACCCTTACTCTTAAGGGTAAGAATTCTTCTATCGGCACGATTGAATTCCTTCGGGGATCGTTGCGTGTCTTCAGCAAAGAATGAAAGGAGTGAAATGAAACCTGTAACAACGAGTTTATGACCGCTATTGAAACGGTGGCCTAAGTTTATGAAGAAGAAATATGAAAGGTGTCACACCAGTTTAAGGAAAAGTTAGATTCCGCTTTATGATTTGGTTCTTCGGTCTCAACTTAAAAAATAAGGCAGAACTGCTTAATATTAAAACTTGTTTTCTATGCCTGTTTCAAAAGAAAACAAGTATTTTTACCTGGACAAGGTATTACAATTTGCAGGAAAAACAAAATTGAACGCTTTCCGTTGTAGCACTGATCAAAATTAGGACTCTCGTAGAATGGTTCACCCTAGACCAATTGACATTGGTATTACTCTTCTTACGACAAGGTTCCTGATAATCTTGAGGTTGTATGTGTGAATTTATCGCCAGCAAAAAAGTGAATATTGCTACAAATACTTAAAACAAAGTTTACCGCAGTCAATTAGCATTTTGTGCAAATGGACAAGATATGAATATTGATATGACCAATATATGAATTAAGTATTGCCTTTATTGGAATCCAGCTATGCTAATGTGAATCCATGCGTATGTTGCAGGAGCGAGCGTCAAGTGGAACGATGCCGTTTAATCGTCAATTTATGTTATTTCTGATAGTCTCTCCCTTCAAGTATCTATCTAATATTGAAAAATATTGAGTGTTTTCAAGGCAATATTCTAATTTTAAAATAATAATACTTCACTGCTAGTGAAAGTAAATACGACGTGGTGGGGTTCAATTAAGTCGATTGATGCCGCACATAACTGTGATATCCTTCTTTAGCTCCTCAAAAAAATCATGTCATACCGTCTGGGCATCTCATTTAACGAGGAACCTGAAAATATGGATTCAAATCGACCGGTCACCATTAGATTTATTTGTTTGTGGTTCAGCGTATACATATGCTTAACAATGACGAGTTTTCGAGCGTTTCACTTCGCAAAGCCCGAGAAAAAAACGGGATGGAGAGGTATTGGGAAGCGGGCCAATTTAGAACCACCAACCGCCAGCTTAGAATGACGCGAAAGTTCAACGCAAATGCGAACATGCAGACGTATAAAAATAATTTCTCCATTTAAAGAAAAATTTCCATTGAAAAATTCAAGGATATTTGGCATAGGTATTGTCATGGATATATATTATGGATTGGGATCTCGTTGCCAAAAACTGTTGTCTAGAATTCCGTAAACAAATAACTTTTGGAAAGTGGTGCCACCTAGTGATGAAAGACGGAAGTTCAAATGTAAATACAGTCGACAGATTGTAGATTCTCAAATAGATTCATAGCAATTTCTCAAAAGAGTGATGTTGGAATTTATTTGACCATTGATCATCTTATTTCCATCATGTTTGTAAATGTTCTAAATACAAGGCTTTGTTCTTTACATACTAGTGTCACCCCTCTTCAAAAGTGGTAAACAATTTAAGTCTAAATATCAGAACCAGATAGGAGGGTGAAGAAATGATAGGGCGTGGCGTGGAGACTTGGGAGCACGGGCTTTTCAAATGGGTGGCAAAGAACATAGCCTTGTATTTAGAACATTTACAAACATGATGGAAATAAGATGATCAATGGTCAAATAAATTCCAACATCACTCTTTTGAGAAATTTGATTATATTTTGCTCACAAAATATTTGCATTGAAGACAGTTAATGCCTTTTTGGTCATCTTAGGCATAACTTTTTGGAGCCTGGAGACTATTTGGAATGGTTGCTGAATTTGCTCAAAATTGCCCACTAATGCTCAAATCAGTTCCAAGTCACTACCCGCTGACTGGACTAGCTATAACACGTTTGCAATGAACAGCGCTATCAGCCAAACTCATGCGATGCGTCTCGACATGTAGATGCTTGGCCTCAAGTGGAGTGGGGAAGAAGTGGTAGGGGGGAGTGTGGTGCCTGGAGACTATTTGGACATTTCAAACAGGCAGTGCACACTTATGGGAGCCCCCATTTTAACAAAAAGCTGCATGCACGACCCCTTAACATAATACAATTTCAGAAATTTTTTGCACTCCTCATTTCCTCATCCAATGTCACCATCAGAGACCCTAAGACCCATGACTTTCAGACATTGATGCAAAATGGGACACCCTACAGCACCCTGATGAAAATTAAATTTGTGTAAACTCTAGAAAAAATGAGTAAAATAAGTTTGCTCTACACCAGGGTTGAAATTCACCATAACGAAATCATTTGACTTGACTTAAGTAAGTTGTTAGTAAGTAAGTAAGCTGAAACCTGGCCCCAGGTTTATTACATATGGTCTACCCCACTGACGTACACCTTATGTTGTGCATTTCCTCTCATGATGAAATAACAATTTGTTGTTGTTCAGAATTGAACTATGCAATGAGAGGCATCTATCATCCTCGTGGAATTCATAGAAGTAGGTTATTAAGAAGTTGAACGAAATATTAGTAGAAGACCAGAAGCAAAACAAAAGGTTCAGAGAGCAAAAGGTGATGGGAATTTAAGTTTTCCTATTACCGTTTGAGAGCCTAGCCCAGAATCTATTGGGGTACCCTTGTCCTCCTCCTTGGCTGCTGCATATTGGATAAATAATTTACAAATGGCCAGGGTTATTTCCCTTCCTTCTTTGGAAATTACTTCCTTCCCTCTGCACTAGTCATCACCATTGTATCCTCAAACTTAATGTATCCACGCCATGTCCACTTTTCTCCCATTTTGTTTTATAACTGTTCCAAAATACACCTTTCTAAAATTGTTCAATAAGATCTGTGACCTCTATTTAGCACTAAGTTTAACCACTAGGGAAAATCCCTCATGGTTTATGACCTAACAAGACAGACCGCCAAGCCCATGCAGGATAATCCCAGCCGGTGGAGTGGGGGGTGTAAAGAAAGGGGAATATTTCTCTTCCTCCCCCACTCTCCTAGTCAGGGGAGGGAGTGAAGGGTAAAGGGTAGGGAGGAGTTGACACTCCTAAGTTAACGAACTTAAGACTACAGTAAAATATTTTTGAAATATCAATCTCTTTTCACTCATAATATGTAAGAGTTTCTACGCTAAAATTATTTTCACACAGTATTTACTTGCAGAAAGACTTCTCAGGACTCCATCTGGGTTGGAATGTCCACGATCATGAAGGGTCATGAACCTTCAAACCCGGATGGAGAAGCCTTTCTGAATTCTATTCACCGGGATAGCCTGAAATCTAGTATTTACTTATATACAGAATTCACTTGTACATGGGAGATTAATGCTAAAATTTTCTCACGCAAGTTTTTACATTTGAAGTAGATGATAAACAAATTATGAAGCAGGCTAAATATATGATTGATGGAATTTGTAAAATAGTGATATTATTGATAGAATTAATTGTTTTCAGTTAAAAGAAAATATTTCAAAATATCCCATACTACTCCGATTATAAAGATTCTAAAAAGTTCTAATTTTAAATATTACACTGGTTCCCATCTATGAAATTCTTATGTTTCACATTGTTTCTAGTTGTTAGGTATTCCTGATCTTAAGGTTAGCTAGTTATTTTTTGTTGAGATGCATAAGATGTTCACAATTATGATATTCCAACAGTTCCTTGTTGCGCTTTTTCCACGCTAACTATGTAGGATACCATAAGGATTCCCATTGTTTACGCTGTTGCTGTGCAAGTAGGTGAAGGAATAGCCATCAATGATTTCCTGAGATGAGTCCCGATTAGGCCCTGAACCATGAATACAAACCAAGAGTTCACCCCCACTTCACTTGAACTGAACGTGTTCAAAAGAAGGAATGGTTCCGGAACGCTACATTTCATTCAAAATTCTACGTCAATGAAACTAAAGTGAAGCCTTACATAACATTTCATTCCAAACCAAAACTGAGGATCAGGTTGGTGTGGTGGATAGAGTATTGGCTAACCGTACGGATGGCCAGGGTTCAAATCCCTGCAGTGGAAGATGTTTTTTAAAGGTAACCCAATCCCTACCTGAGTGTCTTGTGGAGGGCACTTCAAGTACAGTACTCCATCTGTCGGATGAGACGTTAAACCGTGGTCCCCTTGGCACCTTTCATTAAGAGTAGGCTAATGCCAATGCCGGGTTTCTATCCACGCTCCCTCCCTTACCTATCCCGTATGGTGCAAATGACCTTAGCTGTCAGTTGCCTCCCCAAAAATCCAATCCAAACCATTACTACTGTATTTCTCCGAATATAAGCCACACTTTTTTTCCTGATTTTGGGGCCTCAAAATTGGGGTGTGGCTTACATTCGAGGTGCGGCTTATATTTTATTTATTATACACTTTTTAACCAGCGGTCAGCCATCTGAAAGCATGCCAATAAAAATGGAACAAAAATCAATTGAACAAATGAACACCTGCAAGTTCTTGGGATTATTTCTTAATTATAAAATGTCTTGGGCAGAGCATATAAATTTCCTTAGTGGCAAGCTAAGTTCATGCTGTTACATCCTTAGACAGCTTAGTCAAACAGTAACATGAGAAACTTTACTAAGTTTGTATTTTGGTGATTTTTACTCATATGTTTTATACAGTATTATCTTTTGGGGATCTACCCACTTGTCTTTGAAAATATTCAGACTTCAGAAACAAGCTGTCAGAATCATTGCCCAGAAGTGTAATAGATCCCCCAGTAAACCAATTTTTAAGGACTTGAATCTTCTTTCTGTGCCATGCATATATATTTATTTCTTTTTATCAGGTATGTGAAGAATAACATTGTTAATTTTGATGTGAACAGTGTATTCCACCAACACCACACAAGGACAAAAAATGACATCCATAACAATTATGTACGTTCAAGAGTTGCTAAAATGGGACCCAAAGAAATGGGCATAAAATTGTTCAATAAATTACCACTGTGTGTAAAAGAAATAAAAAGCATCAATGCTTTTAAATCAGAACTGAAAAGGTACTTACAAAATAATTTGTTCTATTCCATTGAGGAATATCTCAATGACACTGCCAGTTAAAACATTTAATTGTGTATAATATATGTATGTATGAATATGACGTGCCCTGTATCTTTTTATATCAATGTATCAGATCTTTGGGCAAATAAAGATATTGTTATTATTCGAGAACTTTCTTAAAAAGTCGTAAAAATGACAGATTTGAGCAAAGCGGACTCCAGTTAAAGTCGCCTGAGCCACGGACGTCGGACGTAGTGCCAGAGTAGGTCTGCAGTGGGCACACGCAGGTGAACAGGAGGGGGTAAGGTACAAGGTTGTAGCAGTGTGTCGTATGTCTAGGGCGGCTCGCGGCGTGATCCAAATGGCTGTAAACAATATGCAATGCTGCTGGCACGAGAAAAGGTCCTCCCATGCCGTCTTTTATTTGCTTTTTACACTCTGAGGGGATGCACTGAAAAGGGTGTAGTTTAAATTCGCGTATTAACTTTTTTCCCTGTTCGAGACCCCAAAAACGGGGTGCAGCTTAAATTTGAGTGTGGCTTATATTCGGAGAAATACGGTATAATCAAAAAGAAAGCCTACAGTTTCGTTCCAGAACGAAACTCTATTAAGCTTGGTTCCAGTTTTGTTTAACATCCCTGCCTTTTACATGGCTGTGACCACCTAAAAACAAAGGATATAACTTATTTATATCAATTGCAAACATATATTTAGTCAATTTGTTTACCAAATGGAATATCTTCAAAACTGTTCTTAAAAATTTCTGTAACTTTTTCAAAAACTTTTTAAAAAGCTCATGGCCTGTGCACAGAAACAATTTCTGTCTGGACAAGTTTATTTCATGATAAACTACTCCACCGGAGTTTAGGTGTAAGTGACCATTCACACTCGGTACTTCCCTCAGATCACCAACATTCGCTGTCAACCTCAAGGCTATTGATGTCTCCTAAAGCTTAGCTTTTGTGGCATGTTTTCAATTTCAGATGGCATTATATATAATGGCATCAGATGGCATTATATATAATGGCATCAGATGGCATTATATATAATGCCATCTGAACCTATAGGTTCTTGAAAATGTAGGAATTATGCATAACGCAACAGATTTCTTAGTTTTATTTATAAGTCAAGATTTACTTCTTATTCCTCTGTAGTTCTTCCTTCATTTGATGTAAAAATTAATTGACCCAGTGGGTTCTTCATTGTGTAGCTAAAATTCTCTTACCTTTTCCATTGATGGGCTAGTTAGATTTAGTCAATAGGTGTATGCGCCTAGGATTAAGTTAGGGAGAGCATTTCCATTGTTTGTTTTCGTTTACTCCTGCGCTTTTGTAAATACGGCTTTCATGGAACAGTTTTTGTAGCACTAATTTTCTTAATAAGTACAATATTTATCTTATCATAATTCTCTTCTTTTGCTCTTTGAATCATAGTACGAATTTTGGCAAGGTAGGTAGTTGTGGTGATAGGCATAACTAATTAAGGCCTTTGAACGCAAATTAGAGGGCGGGTGGGTTCATCAAGGGGACAAATGATTTTATCAAAGGTCGGTATCTTAGATGTTAGCAGGTTGGGAATGGACAGGAGACTGAAGAAAAGGCTGTGCCACGGTAAGTAGATTCAGCCATCTCTATATTAACCTATTCCTTGGTCACATCAAAGAAACCTACATAAACTCAAAAACCCGTAAAACCTGTCCTTGCGTCCTTGAAAATAGAGTACCTATTAACTTCCTACTTACATGAATTCTTAGTTGCACAGTCTCCTTCCTTCAATGTGAATGATTGAAGCAGAAAATAAAATGCCGGCTGCCAAATGGACCAAAAATCAGAAGTAGAAACAGTGGAACTGAGATAATATTCACCAAAATCACCAGTAGATTGAACCATGAGAACAACCATTTAAACATGGTATTCGAACGCGGTATCAATTGTCCAATGGGGTCGCAGCTTCCGCTGCTTAAGTTGAGAAACAAGAGAAACTAGAATATATGCTCAAAACAAATGAAAAACAAGTATCGTCCATTCGCACGTGTAGTAATGTTTTCAAAACTTAGTACGGGTAGCCTTTGTTGTTAAATAAGAATAAAAGTAAAAATGCAGGTTTCAGATCCTAACAATGTGAAAATATATAATTTAAGTTCGGGGAAGTCTTTACCAGAGGTAATTTTAATGTATTGCTTTAATTTGTATAAATCAATAATTCATCTCTTAATGTGTTTGTTTTTTTACACTACTTACAGTGGCTGTCTGATAGAAAGAAACGAGCTTTACTGAAAAAAGATGTCGGTAGGTGAACCCTGTTTTCTGTGATAGTGAACTTTATTTCATCGATATGAATTTACGCCGTTATTTAGCCATCCTTACCGGTTATAGCATCTTACCCACTTTGATTGTGCTGACGTATTACTTGTTCTTTCAGTTTTTTCGTCATCACCGCACCATGTTTTCCCACCCTTTATTACTACCCTATTGTAGTGAAGTTCCCCTTTAGAGTAATTACATCAGCCAAGTTGGCATTACGCATATGACCGTTTCCGTTGAAGAAAGTCATTTCATGAGCTCGCCTTTTCTTGTCAGATGTCCGGCGGAGAATTGAACTCATCCAAGACTTCGAAATGCCAGGAGTTAGTACATCAATCAAAGTCTCCCAGGATGGGCAGTACATCCTTGCAACTGGTATATATAAACCAAGAGTAAGATGCTATGATGTGAACAATTTGTCGATGAAATTTGAAAGGTGCTTTGATTCAGAGGTTGTCACATTTGAGGTTCTTTCAGAAGACTACAGTAAGGTGAGCTTAGTTTATAAATTATTTACTTAATTTAAATCACATTCATTTCTAATAAGGTACGGTATTGCTTTTTATTATAGTTGGTGTTCCTACAGTGTGATCGCTATGTTGAGTTCCATGCTGCTCATGGTAGATATTCTCGTCTTAGGATTCCTAAATTTGGCCGGGATATGGCCTATCATGACACAACCTGTGATTTGTACCTAGTTGGTGCTAGGTGAGAGTGACATTTACGTCCTACCTGAGTAATAATGTTCATGTTAAGTGATAATCTTTATTTGTTTATTGTGATTTTCTTGATGGTTTATTTTCAGTCATGAGGCCTACAGGCTGAACTTGGAAAGAGGGCAGTTTTTAGCACCATTTCAAACAGAAGCCAGCGAAATAAACGTTGTGAAAACGAATGATTATCATCATTTGGTTCTGCTTGGTACTGCAGAAGGGAAGATTGAAGCTTGGGATCCCAGATCACGTACCAGGGCAGGGATTCTTGATGTTGCTCTTCCTTGTATTGCTAGTGGAACAGAGTGAGTGCAGTCAATATTTAATCATGTTCTCGTTGTACTCTCATATTTTTAGGCTTACCCTGTTAATAGAGTGGATCAAAGTTTGTTTGGTTTCCACAAGGGCTAGTCTCTCAATTTCCAACTTCTCTAGTGGTGCGAGAGTTGTGAAAAAGTCTGGCCGTTCATCACGTTTGACAGATCAGATATATATATGTATTGCTTAATAATTTCAGTTGCCTTAACGTTATCTTTCTACTCTCAGTCTGAGACATTGAGGGTGCATTTAAGAAGTGCTTTACGTTTGTGTATTAGCTTAACTCTTTTCAAGCCCAATTAATTATTGGGTTAGTTGGATTCCGCATTTTTCAGCCAAGAGATAGTGTTTTATTTGTATAAGTCTGTTTTGTTGGGCCCTTAGAGAAGCTAACACCAGGAAAATAGTGTATAAACTATTTTATCATTATTCATTGGGTTTAGAATTATTAATGCTGGCATTCTTAGTTTCCTTAAAATACTGTGCAGCTAGCAGTCTTGATTCACAAGTAGCAGTTACAACTTTCCTACCAAAACTCAAAAAAGAGTCTTCATTAGTGTTTACTGAAACTCAAAATTTCCTATATTAATAAAACTAAGTATGTGGGACATCACTTAAAAATGAATGGTCGAGATAATTGTTTACAAAATCCATTTATGGCCATCTGATGTGCAATCAATGCAACAAATACATGAAGACGAGCCAGCCAGGATAACTTTCTTATGCTGAGGCACATAATAAAGACTGCCACCAGATTTCAGCCACTTGTATTCTTCTTGCAAAGTCCAAAATTAGGCCCACTTAACTCTTAAATCAGTTAATAATAAATCATGATTGTCCGCTGAAGATTATGTAATAAACTTGTTGTGTGCTCATTCATGGGATTTAAGGGTATTAGGAAATCAGCACTTTTCTCTATGGTGAAGCCCTGTATCCTGGGAAATATTCACATTATTTTTTCATGTTAAGATTTAAGTCCTGTAAAGTTGGACTCATATGTTGCCAGACCCAGTTGTTAGACTATACACAAATATATTCAGTAATACAGTTATTGATGGAACAAATACAGCTTATTTCAAACGTGCCCATTATTACAAATCCAGTGGCCATCATCTTCATATGTCCCATAAATTTGCCCATGCTCTACCTGCATAGATAAAATATGTGCTTAAATGTATTTTGCTATTCATGAAAAGATATGGGTATTATGAAGAGATATGGGTATGATGAGGGCGAATGGTGAAGTAATTGAACAAGTGGATGAGTTAGTGTACTTTGGTAAGATGTTTGCGAAAGATGGATGGATGGATTAGGAGATAAAGAGATGTGCGAATGCTGGAAGTAAAGTAATAGGTAGCATGTGGGGCATATCAAGGAATGAGTGCCTGTCTAATGAAGCAAAAATTGCTGTGTACAAAAGTGTATTACTACCCACTTTGTTGTATGGTAGTGAAACATGGGTATGTCAGGATAGACATAGAAGTATATACATAGAAGAGTAGACTAAACGCTGTGGGTATGAGTTATTCGGCAATAGTAGGATGGATAGGGTCAGGAATGAGTGAGTAATTAATGAATGTGAGTTAGATGCTCCAGTAATGGACATAATATGAAAGGAGTGTGCTTCGTTGGTTTGGCCATATTGAGAGAATGGATGAGAGTCGAATAATGAAACAGATATATAAGAGTGAAATGAATGGTGCGAGAGATAGAGGTAGGCCGAGAAAGATGAGGTTGAATGTGGTTGAGGAAATTCTTAGGAGGAGGAATATTAAGCGGCTTAAAAACAGGAGGCGTGTATGAAGTGCAGTGTATGGGGGTAAATGAAGCAAAAGAGGTTTGCAAGGATATGTCAGTATGGAGTAAATTATTGAAGCAGAGTAGGTGTACAAATATGTTACAAATATTTATGAGTGAAACTTTGTGACTGTGCCTACCCCGGAAGGGAATGGCGTGATTGGTATGTATATGGGTATGACTGTTAGTCTTCCTCTCAATGGCAGACAATTGTTGTGGCCCCAAGAGTATTCAGTATTGGGAGGTAACACTGTATCTATGGCTTTTTCACCCTTGACTCATACTTGGGTATCATACTTCCTTTCCTATCATCTGATGATTATTTCACTTCCCTGGCCAAGTATGTGGTGTGTATATTTTCCAATTCTGAAGTCTTTCAATTTCATTAATCTTTTTCAAATGTTCTTTGTTTTTCTTTGCAGTCTCTCTTTATATTTTGTTATTGCATTTCTTACACATTTTCCTATCTTACCCAATGTTTAATGACATCCATTACATTTCCTCTTGTATCTTTGACATTGATTTCCTGCTTTGTTTGAAATCCTAATTGCTGTGCAATTTACTTTTCCCATATGTTTTGCTTGTCATTATTATTTTTTTGAACTCTAATATTCCTTTAACTGTTCTGCTCTCCTTTTCTGTAGTCAGAAATATTTAATACATGTGTATTCTGAATGACCCTGGGATACAATCCCTAAAACCCTCCCCAGCTCCTTATTTCTAGAATTTTAGGAAGCTGAGCTTTCTGTAAAATTACTCTCTCCATTGGCTCTCTTGCTTTTTTGTCAAGTTATTCTTAACATTTCCCATTCTGAAATTTCTGATATCAATAGCTTATTAACCATCTAAGTGCTGACTCTGGCCAGCGGTACTAGCAAGAAATGCAGAGGGTAATGTAAGGAAATGTAAGGAGAATAAATATTATGACGTTATTTTTTTTAACATCCATATGTTGGTATTTTTCATTGTGTATAGGTAAATTGAATTAGGTAATAATCATAAAAGACTTTTACATTGTCTAAAAAATAATTGTAATCATGTAAGTGCACTAAAGTTGAACAATTTTTGCCGATGAGTCAATAGATTGGCCCACCGCACTTTTTGCCTGAGATGCAAAAGGTGATATATCGACCCACTGCACTAAGAGGGTTAATTATTGTTTCTTTGTTGTAGGAGGACACCTAGCGTCTATGGACCAGTTCTGCCATCCGTGACTTGTATGGCTTTTGATGGCCCTCTCACTCTGGGAGTGGGCTCTGCTTCGGGTCAGGTTCTTCTCTATGATCTGAGGTCATCCAAGCCTCGACTAGTGAAGGATCACATGTATGGTATTCCTATGCGTTCTCTAGCATTCCATCATGGAGGCCCATCGGGAGAATTAGACTCTTCTGGAAGTATGGTTCTTTCAATGGATGCAAATATTCTAAAAATATGGAATTCTGATACGGTAAGCAGAAAGGGAAGGTGAAATTATTGTGAATGTCTGTGATATGTTCATGAATGAATGGGCCTTGGGGCCATTTTGCTCCTTGCAGTCAGGGTTCTTAAATCACCCAATTCATTGCTGATGTCATCTTACTAAGTTTGTGGACTTTACCAATCACTAGTCAGTCAGATACACCCGCTTCATTCAAAAAGTCTTTCATCAAAACATTGATGGAGATGGAGCAACTAACTCTTACGTAAACCTAAGAAGAATTTACTTCAATTATTGGCTGGGAGAAAATCAAATCCTACATATCTAATGCTATGTTTTCATTCCTGAGTTTTCAGCTCCAGCTGAAAAAATATGGCTACTAACGAGGTGGAAAAACAGAGTAATAATCAAAACCTGCATTTTGGACTTCAGCCAATGCACCTTGGACACTCCGTGAAACTTTAGTCCTCATCATAGGTGTGCTCCGTGTATTGGAGGGCTCTCTGCCCGACAGTGTATTTAGTCCTGAGCGGCATAGATGGGATCCCTTGCAGCTTGCTTGTAGAAGGCTGCCATCCTTGTATGACTGTTAAGTCTGCATACATTACCTGACTACAGCATAGCCACTCATCAAATTGGCATAGTATATGGCTGCAAAAACTGCTGCACCCCTCCAGAGTATGGCCATTATGACGGCAATGAAACTTGATAATTGCCTGGAACTCAGAGGGTATGGTTACTTAAGTAATGCAATAACTAGTATCGGTAGGATGGAGTAATGGTAATAATAATTTGAAGGGTATTAACATTTGGGTTTAAATTAAGGATGAGTCGAATCCAAATGTCGATTCTCGATTCCACCGATTCTCAGGATTAGAATCGGTATCGAGAATCGATCGCCTAAAGTCGATTCCGATTCCATCGATTCCAGATAGATAAATATTCAAATCAAATTTCATGTATCACATCATATTTGTCTCAGAATTTTGGGTGTAGGCTATCAATTTGTACTTTTTATCTACCTCAATACGCTGAGGATATACTTGCTAATTGCTAATAAATATACTTTTTGAGCCACTTAATTTTCTCTGTTATTTTATTTCAGCCAAAATCTTGAATTTAAATAATAGTTGTACGCTACTGGTATATCAATATCCCACCTGTTATTAGGAATAAGAACCGATGGAATCAGAATCGAGGATCAGGAATTGATTTGAAAGAATCGGAATAGAAAAAAAGTGGAATCGACTTATCCCTAGTTTAAATAAAAGGGATTTTATTTACCCCAGGGAAGAAAGTACTTGTATTTGAAGTAACTTGACAAATAACAATTTAAATAATTAGGACAAAAGTAGTGGTAACACGAAGAGAAAACTATTCCAGGAACGAGAATGGAGTGAAGAAAAAATGCAGAAATAAGCATGGATATGCCAGTAGTAAGGAGGTTCCAATGATAAAGACACAAAGCAAGGAAAGCGGAGGGCAAAAGCTGTGCACAATTCTAATAGGTCTGCAGGACAAATATAATTTGAAGACAGGATCTGGATATTTGCTGAACCAAGGATATATTTGTAGCCAGTTATGATTGGGTGATACAGACAGCTTGATGAGGATACTTTGAAGACTGCTCAATGTGAGCTGATAACATTCCAATTGGTTCAAAGCAGAGTTTACATGCTAACCAGAATGAGTGAAAATGAAATTGTTTTTGGCAGAATTATTTTGCTGATAGATTGTGTCTAGACAAAAGAAGAACGAACAGAGAACAGGGTACCATCTTATGTGACTGGGAGTAGCGAGGTTGTTTGGTTTTTGTGACTGGTGTGATTGAGCTCTTGAATAAATTGGTAACTATGGTCCTGGCTTATTATTCACAATACAAAAGTGGTGATGAGTTAATTATGAACTCATATTGAATTACTCCTGTGCATTTTCAGACGTTCAAGATGAATAGGCTCATTGGAAATATAGGGGAGTTAAATGCTAGTAAGGAAGATTTTGAATCTTATTCCGAGAGACTGGAACTTTTTTTCATGATTAATGTGATGAAATGAGAGTCTATGGTTCCGTTATTTATTACGTTAATTGGAGCGGAAACCTGCCAAATCCTCAAAACGTTACTCCCGGAAGAGCCTAAAATCCTAACATTTGACCAATTGCTAAACGTTCTAATGTATCACTCATTCTAAAGTATCTATTTCATTCAAAGGTTCTATCAAACGTTCTAAAGTATCAAAGTCCCAAAAGCTTTGTCATTGCTGAATGATTTACGTTTAATCGGCAACAACAAAAACCTAATGAGACTGTGTCAGAGTACATTTTAGAATTAAAGAGGTTAGCGAAATCGTGTAACTTTGATGAATTCCTGGAGGACGCTCTCCAAGATAGACTCTTGTGTGGGCTGTCTTCTGAGCAGACTCAAAAGAATTTACTTACCAAGTCCCTGAACTTCAAAATGGCATGCACAATTGCGGAAGCTCAAGCTATAGGCCCCATCAACGGGGAAATGGTATGCCGCATAGAAGGAAGGAGATAGTGGACAACATTCAAGAGCTGCCCAGGTGAGCCAAGGAAACCATCAGGGAGAAGCAGTTCAAGGTCAACTGGGAGTGAAGGCCACAGGGAACAGCCTGAAGCAAGTAGCTGCCGTTGATGCGGGAGAAGCTATGGGGAATCTCAGTGCCCTGCCAAGAAAAGGAGATGTTACTGGTGCAATATGTGGGGTCACTCATCAAAGGTCTGTGCGAGTGCAAGGCAGGTCCAAGTAGAAGGAGATTTCAGTGAAAGTGATCCAGAGCTAGTTGGGTATTTAAGTGTGGAAAGTGTTCCCTGTGAAATGGGTGATAATCGTGGTACTTTCTGCAGTACATTGTTTTAAGGAAAATGGAGTCATAAAGGCTGTAAGTAAAACCCTCCTAGTGGGTCAGTGGGAAGAGGATCAGTGGTTAAAAATGGAGGTTGATTGTGGAGCAAGTGTCTCCCTGGTTTCCTCTGACATGTACAAAGAATTATTTAGTCACTCTAAGATAATCAGTTGTAATGTTATTCTGAAAACAGTCAATGGTACCAAAATTGGGATTGTAGGTGCAATTTAGGTGAAGGTTAAGGATGGTCTTGGGAAAATTGCAATGTTGCCCTTGCTGGTTACAAAGAGATCCCCGAAAATTCCCTCGATGGGGAGGGATTGGCTAGATAGGCTCAACCCGAATTGGGGGCAAAGTTAAAAATTAATGCAGATACGGCCACATTTTGGTCTGTAAATTATACTGGGAATGGATCCCTTTTCCATGAAGGGAATTCTGAACTTATTGCCCTAGCTAATATAGAGGGGGATGAAGTAATTGTAAGGTTTCCCTCAGTATTTTGCAGTGATAACACTGAAACAGTAAGGGTCTACACTGCCAAGATTGTTCTCAAGGGAAATGTAGTACCCATTTTCAATTAAGCATATGATCTTCCCTATGCTATGCTAGATAAGGTAACTGCAGAATTAAAAAAAACTCCAAAATGATGGAGTCATTTCGCCTGTAGTACATAGTGAATGTGTCTCACCTATTGTGGTGGAACCTATGAGTAATGGTCAGCTATGCATTTGTGTAGATTACAAAAGGACTGTAAATCCCATCCTCGTCACCACTTTTGTAACTCACCACTCCCAGTCCCGTGAGATGGCGCCCTTTTCTCTATTCATTCTTCTTTTGTCTAGACACCACATAGATATAACTAGACTGAGGGTAGGATAAAGTAAAATCTGTACACAATTGAATTTACTTCCAAAGGTGTTATTTTATATTTTGAAAAGGGTGTGAACTTTTGTTAATGCATGTTTTAAATTTGATCAATGTGCACTCACTTATGTATGATTATCAACTTGGGTTATTTATTTGGATCTGGGCTAAACAACCTTAACAGTGTAGCTGATTGTAATCAGAAATTTTTTCAAACCTGAGCTCATTTAATGGGGATAAATGTAATTCTGCTTGCCATATATACTTCTTTGTATATTCCAATGACAATCGGGCTGGTTGAATTGAAGGTGTTGTGTACTCATCCAAGGTTAAAGGGAGTGTTACAAACAGTAACACCATCGTTTAACTGAGTAAAAATAATTTTGATAGGGACTGAACAATACCAACCACCTTGAGCAATATTTGCCTCTGGTTGTGGGCTTAGCTAAGTCTCCATAAGGACCTACTTTTGCATATAAGAACCAGGGGTGATTTTCGAGCTACTATTTTGGGAACGGTGCGTCACACATACAGTCAATTGCTATACATTTTCCAATTTTATTTTCCAGGGTAAACTCTTCACGTCAATTGAATCGGATGTGGAATTTAATGCCTTACAACATGTACCAAATACCGGCATGCTCTTTATTGCGAATGAGAATCCCAAGATTCTCACCTATTACATTCCAGTAAGTTACCTGCTATTGTGTTTGATCTCTTCTTATCATTGCTGAATTTACATTGTACGCATTGTAATTTCTTCTAGAGTTTAGGTCCTGCTCCTAAGTGGTGCTGCTTTTTGGACAATTTGACAGAGGAAATGGAAGAGAGCGTGTCAGATGTTGTATATGATGATTATAAATTTGTTACCCGTAAGGAGTTAGAAGAGCTTGGTCTATCCCATCTACTTGGTAAGTGACTACTTATTACTTTTCCCACAACTGTGTAATTTTTATGGATAGATATACCTCATGTCGAAGGTTGTTCATAGTATCTTATTTCAGTTTGGTGTACTTAAACTCTTATCTGGTGAAACTTATCTTCTCAAGTTTGATTTGAGTCATTATAACAATCTCTGTATTGGTGATAGCTTACCCCAATTACAAACTGTGTATTATATAGAGGAGCACACACAACCATGCCATGGGAGGTAAATATCCTACCCAGATAGGATTCAACCCTTTAATCCTTTGGTTGGCAGGCAAGGACTTTACCTTGCCATCAACGAAGCCAGTATTAAACCATAATGAAGCTTTTGTATTTTGAACACTTTGTCCACAAATTTACTTAACACTTCCTGTTGCATGCAATGCATGTTAGAAAATGCATGTAGAGGAATGATTTGATGGTTTCCGAAGTGACTCCATGGGAAAGACTGATATCCATTTTGATGACAGTACTTGTGACCTGTGGAAAAGTATGAAGTTGTGTCATTAATGCACTTACTCATATGTATGGATAAGGATTTCTGTTGTTTTAATGGTTTTTGGTGTTTTCATCAGAAATTGCTCATTTAATACCAAATTATGTGTAATATTGCATACAAGTGAAGGCTCATTCTTCATCACATAACCCTTGGAAATAATGTTTAGTGTAAAGTTATTATCCAATGAGACTTGCTTTAATCTTTGTTAAGACTAGTCTTTGCTAATTATTTACTGCTAACTCTCAAATTGACTCCTCTTTGCTTTCTTTTTTCAACTCTGAATATTAAATAACTATTGAAAGACTTGAGCTTTTTATGATCTGAGGAAATTACAGATGAGGGAAGAAAGTAGTCTTTTCAAAAATCAAAAGGTTATATATAGCTAACATAGTAATAAGTTGATGGTATTTAATACCGTTTCCTTATAAGTTTTTAATTATTTTAGGTACTACTCTCCTGAGAGCGTATATGCATGGCTTCTTCATGGACGTAAGACTATATAGAAAAGCACTGTCAATAGCTGACCCATTTGCCTATGACAGGTACAAGAAACAGAAGATAAAAGAGCATATTGACCTGGAAAGGAAAAATAGAGTTCAATTGAGGGTAAGACTTGATCATTCGTAACATTCTTCCATCAGTTGCAGGTTTTCAAGATATGACCTTATTGTGCCGGTGTGCCATTAAATGTAGCAATTTTATAGCTAAGGACTTGTGGATTCCCTTGCCTATATTTTATCTCTATTGATTACTAAACATTAAGAATCTTGCAAAGAAAATGCCAAAAAGTAACAACCACTAAGCATTAATTGTCTGTGCATATGTTATTTGTATATGTTTTATACCCTGGCTGGTTTTATGTCTGTATCTTTTTCATTAATTGCTTTATGTTTATTACCTCTAGAAACTTCCACAAGTGAACAAGGAATTGGCATTAAAATTAATGGATGAAGAAAACAAGAGGAAAATTAAATTAGAGGAAGGGAAAAAGGTTAAGCCTGGAAGCAACCTCTTACAGGATAGTCGATTCAAGGCCCTCTTTGAAAATCCTGACTTTGAAGTTAACAAAAATGCTGAGGAGTACAGGTAAGTAACTTTTCGATAGATGTACATATGTAATAATCATCACAGGTCGGTATTTGAATAATCCATGTCTGGCCCATATTCAACATTGTTTGGGTGTCAGTAACATTTCTTTACATTTCATTCATCTTGTTGTGTATGTATACAAATTGTCTAGTTATTTCACAATCCGTCTTGATCCCCCACATGCTGATTCTTCTTATCCCTGCATCCTCCTTACCACATGGTTTCCCTTGCATGTCCAATCCTTGCATCCCGTCACATCTAAATTCCTGCTACATGTAACATATATACTTGTGCGCAAGCCACCCTCATGTATAATCCGATCTATGATTTTTAGAGGTTGTACATAAAAATAAATAAATACTTTTTCCTATTACTTATGTATATTCCAACCTTAGGTTTTTCTATACTCAGGAGCATGGAATGTTTGCAACCCTAGGGAAATGAGGGAACTTATTTTTGATCCTGATACGTCAACGTTCACAACCAATGTACATTAACTAAGTACCTTAGTTTTTAACATCGTTTTGTATCATTGCAACTATTAATGGACAAAAAAATTATTTTGGCCATTGTATAATCTAGAGAGGAAATAAATTTAGGTATTCCATTAAAGCTAAAAGCTGGCATGATCTAGCAGTGGTGTAAAAAAATTAAGCTTACACCGGCAAAATAGAAAAATCAGAAGAAATCTTGTTGGTCGTTAATTATTTATTTACATTGTTGTAAAATGAAAATGCTGGCATACCTAGTTTCCTTGAAATTCGGAGGCATTCAGTCTTGATTCTGAACTAGCAGTTACAACTTTCCAACCACTCAGCCAGAAGGCTCCAGGAGTGTTCACTGAAATTTAGTGTGTTACATCTGCACAACTGGTTGTTCTAATTCACCTGAGAAAATATAGAAATCCAAATTGCAGTCAGCACCTCAAAACATTAAGATGCAAGCCTAGAGGGACTTCTGATTCCCTTTTTGTTTAGTGATGAACCTCAGTTCAAATGACTGCCACCACATGTCGACCTCTTTATCTACTTGCATTAAGAAACAAACCCACATTACTTGTAAATTATTTAATGAGTTATGAATGTCAACAGAAGATGATGTAACAAAGCCATTGTGCTTTCATTCACAGTGCAAAGGAAAGTCAGGCACTCTTCCTTTCCATAAAGGTAAAGCCATGTGGTCTTGAAAAGATTTACCACATTTTTTAAGTGCTCACATTTAAGACCTCAAAAGCTTGACTAGTGTATAGTCTGGCCCTCCAATTTTTTACCAAAAAGCTGGTCTTAACATAGATATATGTGATTCTTTTTCTGCTACCTTCAGGATATCATGGCCCTGCTTACTGTCACAATCCCTCTTAAAACCAGATCTGAAAATTCTCTGAACTCCATTTATTCTCTATGCTGAAGATCAAGTCCTTATCCATTCTAGAATATTCACCTTATTGTATCCATACTAGACTGTTTACCATGTTGGAGCTTCAGTCAAGCTTTTGTAGTATTCTACTTAACACATTCGCAATTATCACTGTATTCCTTATCTACGCCCTTACCTTACTATTTGGTAATGGAATGATGGGGAACAGATGAGGTTGAAGGAATTTGCATACCAATCCAAAATTTCCTCTTTCCTCCTATCATTTTAGAGATGCTCACCCAAACTGCCTGTTACTCATCGATTTAAAATTTAAGTTTCTTGTTTATTTAAATTAAAATACATTTTTAAAAATTGAATAGGTATGATAGCTGGATGCCTTTCTATTCAGAAATTATCCATGCATTTTTTGCCTGTGTATGGCATGGGCTACGATCTAAAGGAAAGTAAATATACGACACTGTTTCATTCATGTACATTTCTGTGGACGTGCAGCATTAAGTGAAATTTTAGTGCGACATGGGAAATGCATTCTGAAGTTAATAGTTAATTAAGACTGAGGAAACTAAATTATTCCTTATTTCAGGTATTTTTAAGAGTTCTGCTTTATACATAAATCGGAAGTGTCATCCAACCTGGACAGCAAATAGTAAAAAGCTATTCATTGTCGTGGACTTTGCTAAATTAAGCTATCGATGCATTAATTCTTCCTCGTGTTAATACTAAAGTTTGCTGAAAGATAATGATAATAAAACTCAATACCATGAGACTGAGTATTCTTACTTGACATTATATCTGCCTGAAGTTTGCACCACGAATGTCCACGTATATATATGTATTTTCTCAGCTTTAATTCCCCTTACAGCTGTGCCGTATTTTATACTGATGTTTCAGTAGAGAAAAACTGTCACAAGTGAGTTTATAATGTATTGTTTTGTGGTAGAAGGCAGTATTGATATTTTTCTAATTTTTTTATATCATTTAATATTTGACTCATTATTTTTACTTAACTTGGAGCTATTATTTCCAATAACTTTCTATGTCGAAGTTCAATCATCTAATAAAAATGCCTGGTTGATAAAGAATGCGTAGATGATGGAAGGAATTGGAGATGCTGTTCTTCAAATAGAATTTTACTTTACAATGATGTTATAAAATTTTTTATTTGCCTTATTACCATTGTTTTAATTTGCATACCATGGGTGATCACTTAGGATGTGAAGCAGATAGAGTGGATGAAAGTCTTCATTCAGCTTCATTTTAGGAAAATGTGTATGATATTAATGTGTCTTTCTGATAACTAAAACATCATAAAGCCCACGCCTCCCCTCTCACATTTGGAATGCTATAACTGTTCTTTTGGAGCTGTTCTTTTCAACTGCTCTGATCCCTGAACTGGATCCAAATGAACTGTACACCAAAAAGAACAGTATGACCCACCTCTATATTGTTTATCCTCTTCTCCAACCTTCCATCCTAGCCATGTATATTTCATGTTAAATGCAGAGTCAGATGAGAGAACAAAAGCTCAGAAATATGTTATGCAAATGTGTGACTGGCCCATCTCTATTGTATAATTTATAACGTGTGTTATTTTAGGTTGCTGAACCCAGTCGTTTCCAAATTGGACCGCCAAAGGAAAAAACAGCTTGAAAAGGAAATTGAGCAGCAAGCAAAGTTTGATGAAGTTGAGGTGAGCAGTAAAATGTGCACTTCAGTACAGCACATTATTTTTTTAACTTATATTTTTATGCAGTTTAATTTACATTTTTAAAAATTTAAAATCCATTTAGGATGAGGTTGAAGGAAAAGCAAGCTTGGATGAGGATAATTACATTCTCAACAACGAAAGCTCTTCAGAGGATGATGAGGAATGGACGAAAGAAGTGAAAAGGCAGCATCGTTTGATTCAGCAGGAGAAGCGACAAGGCTGGAGGGAAGAGCAGGATGAGGAGAGTGATGGAAATGATGATGATGTCAAGCCAGAAGCACCAAGGCCCAAATTTTATGCCATCCGCCCGGGAGAAGAGTTTGATGGGCTTACTTCAGTTGGGAATGCAGCCAAAAGGAGAGCTAAGACTGCCAAGTTAGTAAAAGATTTTTTTTTTACAAATAATTGTATGAGACCGAACAGTTCACTTTTGTGAGGTGGATGACATATTGATTCAGATTGCATGAAGAGAGATTGAAGTGTGCATACAATGGTGGTCTTGAAGTATTTTATATAGCTAGTTTTCAATGGCAAGGCTATGTAAAAGATTTGGTACTTCCCCAGTGAATAATGAATGTGAAATTCTCTTGGGTTTTATAATGGGTTTAATATTTTGCTGCTGCCTATGATTTGATGAAATACTATTCCATCATCATCAGGGCAATGATGGGCAGGCCTCATGTGCTCATCCTTACATAAGGTTGTGGTCCATTTCATCTGAATCACCATTGTTGCTGGCTCTCTCCATTATTCTATTTAAAAATAATGGTTTACACCCTTGACAAAGTGTTTACCCTGAATAGCTCATCATGGATTTCAATAACTTCATTAATTAGCCTCTCTCAATAAACACTGACCGCTTAGATCATCTTGGGATCACTTAAGGTGATGAGATGGTCTTCTTTTAGGCTATGTTCTGCCATACCTTTAGTTACCAAAACAAATCAAACATTTGATTTCTTGAGCAAATATTATGACGCTATATGTGATAAATGGCAGTGGACTTTGTTGATTCCAGCGTGGACACGAGAGGGCACACCCAGCGACTTGGGTGGCAAGCGCTCACTCTTGGGGCCATATTACGGAAACTATTGAACAGAAATTGAAAACATTCTAGAGTGAACGTCTCAAATGTATGATGGCCATTTGATAACATCTGGAAAGCTGTTGAAATGGCCAAGTGCTCTGTAATCGTCAGGAATGACCAGAAAACTGGAAAAAACATCGAAAGTTCAAAACTTCGAATTTTCTAAAATTAAGGACCACCCTAAGGGACACCCCATACATTGAAAAACCACACCACTTGTAATATACCTGAATGGTCAAAGCCACCACCATGTGTTCCAATGGAGACCAGTAGTTTCTGCCCTCTTTCATCAGCCAAAATCTCTCGCCAGCAAGGAAAGCCACCCGATGGAGTTGAATCATCTAGAGACAGTTTTCTGCCAAATTTATCCAGAGAGAGGGATTTTCTTGGCCCTAAATATGGCCGTTTTGATTTTGAAAAATCCCATGTACTTAGTTTCCTCATTCCGGAAGTGACCTACATAAAAAATACCATTGCCAAAGCTTTTCTTCTGTACAATTCTACCATCTCAGAGAAAATCTCAGGGATTCTGGCTTAACAGATATGGTATTCACATGACATGACTTCAAGTTATTCATGAAACATGACACCAAGTTATTCACAAGCCACCAAAAAAATTGTGGGGGTCATCTTTTCCAAGCACAAGATGAATTAGGACTCAAGATGCCGGGAGCTTACTGGATTCCATACCACTGCCAAAAATTTACATCTGTGAAACAGCCCTCAGAATAAAAACACACAGAATGAACACAGGATGTGTAATAGGTTGTTCAACCTTGAAAAATCTGCTGTGACTGAGCATAGTTTGAATGAAGACCATCTCACCTCCTTTAGTGGTTCTAAGTTTGTGCACAAGGCCAATGGTTATTGGGAAACGCTAATTAAGAAAGCCATTGAAATCCATCTTCAGCCCCACAACATAAATTGCTACTCCAGGTTCATAATTAGTCAAGGGTGGATCATTATTTTTTTTAATCCAATGGGAAAAACCAACAATGGCCTTTAAACTTTTTCTGCTGGCGGGCCAATATATATGCCCTCGTTGGATGTGTGAAAACTGCTATGGGCAGTTTATCAGCCCAAATTTTTTTACTTTGTGATTTAAAAAGTGATTACCGAAACACTCCACAATTTTCGGAATTTTTTATCCACAATAGTGTGAAAGAGATACTTCATCCCAAATGGGCATTGCCGAAATATTCCAGATACAGCATCCTCCATTCCATTATTTACTTGTTTTCTTTCTCCTCTGCGACTTACGCCTTCTATACTTGACTGCGCTATGGAACATAAAACACGAAAACAAAAAAAAGATTAACAGTTTGAAGCGTAACTTGGTAAAATTAACTCAAGGAAACCCCGTGCCACACATCCTAGTGGTGGCTTGCACGGTATTAGGTAGATGTAGATGAACACTTAAGCTGAATATGTCACGGCATGACAATACTTGGATTGTAGTAAATAAAATCAGAGTGAATAACCAAGTTTCCCTTTTTTTAATTCCCACGAAAATGAAAGAAACTGCTTCAGCATTTCTCTGGCTAGAGACCTACTTCTGTTGCACAGATAACTAAACTGCTCGTTTCTGGGACTTACGATCAACTCGCTACGAAATCTCAACTGAGGGGAGATTCCAGGCCACTCTATTGTTTGGACACTAGCAAGGTGCTGACTGAAGGCCTCCGCATCATGAGTCACAGTTGTGGTTCATGCCCATTCCGCACAATTCAGCGCTTCCAGTTCATGGCAAAAGACGGTCAAGGGACTCTTTCTCAATGAGCTTAAAGTTCTGTATTATCATTCTCCTTTTAAAGGACCATAGGAAGAGGTAGGGGTCACGGAAAAAAAATCTGCCACAGCAGAGGCTGAAACCTAATTCCTCTCTCTGGTGAAATCCTGATAGTGACAAGTTTCTCGCAGAGTAGTATTTCCATACTTAGGTCCTTCTCAATGTCAGGTGATTCCTGGGCTACTGGAGACAGGCGAGCAGCACTGACACCAGCAATAAGTGCATTTATGGTGTGATTTTTGACAGACAATATGACACATAACTAGCGTGTTGTATCGTCTGCGTGGCGTTGCGCAACAAAATGTAATTGTAGTTGATCATCACAACAAAAGAAAATTTCAGTAGCAGAAGATTATCATCAGACTTTAATTTCCAAAGTATCTCACTCTAACACAAAAGCGTTGCAAAGTCTCTTCTCATGACACATGCAACAAAATAATATTCTAAGGTTTCAAGGTAAAGTTTATTTTATGATGATTTAAGATTTTCCTGGTGTATTATATATAAATATCTTTCTCGGGCTTCGCACCAGGTAATGTTTTCATAATCCGCCGACGTTTTGGAAAACAAGTCGTTTTCTGAAACGTCGGCGGATTATGAAAACATTACCTGGTGCGAAGCCCGAGAAAGATATTTATTTTATATTTGCCTGTACCTATAATGTAAATGGTCAATATGTCGGAAAAACGGTGTGAAACTAGTAAGCGGTCAATTGACCGCTCACAGTCAGAGAAGATGAAACACGAGATTTCTCATGACCTTTGTCATCAAAAATGTTATTTACTTCATTTTTGCTTGTTTCATTCCAAAAGATTAAAAGTCTGAAAACCTCAATGTCCTAGTTATAACAGGAAAAAAATGAGGTGCAAAAGAAAAACGCAAACCGTCAATTGACTACCGTTGGTCGTTCTAGTGTTAAGGAGCTGATATATTTTGTCTTTATTTTTAGAATCAGTCTTGGGGAAAGAGTGAAGAAAGATGAGGATTCTGGGCGAGTAAAGTTGCTGGGGTCTGTTGGTAGCCGAGAAATGACTTTCACCTTACGCAAGGTTAGTTTTCATTATCAACCAATGTAAAGGCCATTTCACACCTCATTTCTCCATGGACAAGAAATGTTGAACATAAAACATTGAATGTCAACTCTGTAAAAGGTATCAAAGATGAGTTTGGAGCCAAATTAAAATCTTGACAAACGAAATAGTAACATAATGCGATGCTGAGAAAATTTCTGCTGGCCTTCCCCAGGAGGTCAACTTGAGACTTGTGGTCTTCTCGTTCCTCTTGAGAAGCAGGTGGAACCTGGGAAGGCTAAAGGTCACTCACTATTGGCTGAGAGGCTTGGAACCGATTCGAGATTTTTATATTTATAATTATATTCAAGATAAGAGGAATTTGATGGCGACAAAGCCATCAAAGAGCTTTTAAAATAACATGTGTACTGTATTGATGTATTAATGATGTCATGTCCATTGGAGAAATGGCATCTTTCATGTTCTTTGTGTCATTTTTAGCTATCTTACTGTGGGATGGTACCATATACCCTTTTGAAGTTGCCACTGTTTTTCCAAGACTGTTTATTTCACAGTCTGCCTCTACTATGTAGAGATTGAACTGCCATCCACAACCCAGTGGAGGCACTCATTTGTTGTAAACCAACCCTGAGCCTATGAGTTACAGAAAAAAATGTAAACAGGGGAAATCCTAGAGGGAGATCTGTTCTTGAACTTGTGTATTTGTTTAGTTATGTGGTTTGTCACTTGGCATTGATTCCTTTGATTTATTCACCATTCATGGACATACCTTTGAATTAAGTACGTGTGTAATGCCTGGATTTTACTTGATGAGGATCTCTTGGGGGTTTTGTCTGGGTGGGTGACAAAAGGGTCAATATTTCAACACTTATTCTTATGGTCTACCGATGATGTGGAGACAATTCATTATCTTGTAAATAGAAACTCAGTAATTGTCAAAACATCAATCATGCAGACGTTACTCCTTAATTAATCCCGAAAGACCCTAATCAGCTCTTTTCGTCATGAAAGCATAATATCACGCCAGAATTGTGAGCATGCAATAATTCTTTTTTACTCCATCTCTATTGTAGGAGAAAAAGAAGAGGATAAACCGTGAGGCCTTAAAAGCTCACCAAGATGAAAGGCGAAAAATTAGACGCAGTGCTGGATCTGTGCTTGCAAAGTTGAAACCCAAATTTTGGATGGGACGGAGAGTTCAATGAGGTTATTTTGTAATGATGTTGCATCATATAATGTGACAACTTTCCAACTTTTTGACCTTGGAGGGATATTTAAGTAATTTCCTGTGAATAATATTTTACCCAGTTTGGAGTGGGGATGTAAATATTTCCTCTCTTTAACTTTGTAAATATGTTTTGTATGTACAGTTTCGTAATAAATTTGTTGTTTTTACTTAGCCTCCTTATTACTCCTGTTCAAATGTTTCAGACACTAGCACATACAACCAGTACATTACATATATATGCACTTACTTGAGCTAAATTTAGTGGTGATATCATCGACTCTCAACCTTTCATTAATATTCAAGCAAGTCTCCAGGAATACAAATACTTGGGATGCAAACAACTTCAGCTACCTAATTCAAACAAATCATATTGATGGATGACTGTTGAGGGTAAGGGGGGGGGTGAAGAGGTGTATTTCTTGAGGCTATTCTATGAAATTATAATTTCACAGCTGAAAACTCCACAGTTACACAAGAAAACACATTCCAATTCCTGGGACTTCATTGCGCTAAAAATTCTGTCAAATTCAAATGGTGATTCAATGATACCTTCAATTTTTATCACTGGGAAATGGCAGTTCAAATTAAATGCAGGTGGCAACACTTGGGTGGGTGTTGAATGAGAGGGATGGAAGTGTGTATACAATTGTTTGCATTGGTGGATTAACTGTTAACAACGACAGGCTAAGAGGAGGCCATTTTAAAGCACAAAGTGAATGAACTATGTTTCTAGAGTATAAAAAAATCAACTAGTATCAACAGAAGTAGCATTTACAAATGCAGCTATCACTCTGGAGCATATTGGCCCAGAGTCATTGATATATTTCATTTGTAGTTCCACTCCCACACCAAATGTTCTGAAGTACCTTTTTGTATAAGATCCCAGTCTTTTGGTATGAATTCTATATTGCCCATCCAAACACTCTTCATGTTAGCATTTATCTGAATGGCAGTCTTTCAGATTGGAAGAATAAGCATTAATTGTTTTAAATCTCACAATGATCATATTTATAATATAGTAAAACTAACTTTAAAAACTTGGGGTGAGGCCAGCCTCCTTCAATTTTACGCACAATGGTCAGAATAACCAGGTGACACAGACTTCAATTTTACTGGAGTAAGATATGCAAGAGTTCTGAATGTGGCACTCAGAAAAAGTTAGGATGATTATAATGAAGACCACAGCAAAAACTTAGTTCACATTAGTGTGAATGTTGTGTACTCAAAGACTTCTTCAGAATTCAACATTATTTAAATGAGTCAGTTAGACAGACTATTCCAAGGTAGACATTGGAGATACGGATGTGAGTTAGCAATAATTTTTTTTCATCATTACCATTGAGAATTTACCTTCAAGACGATGATTTACTTCCACCCTCAAAAACCCTTTTCATAATGGACACATGTTATTTAAGCCTCACTCAGTGCAATATTTGATCATTGATTTCCCATAATCTCTTAGCATGTTCGTGCTTGACAGAAAGTGAAGCATTAGGTATTCATACTGGTTCGACTATGTTCAAGTGTAATAATGGAAATGTTAGCACAGTTTAGAATGTCAAATACTGTCAAAATACTCTCACATGTCAATATTATCTGATGTTAATGTATATACATTCATGAAAATGATATGGTCGCTACAGTATTATCTTACTTCACTAAAGAGTGGTTACATCTTCGCACTTCATGATCCTCCACAGAAGATCTCCAGGAGTTTTTGAAGAAATCAATTTCTTATGAACAGAAAATTATGCTGGGCATTAAATCAACACAAGTTGATGAGATAGTTCATTAAAATTCACATAAACAGCTGTATAAGAAGCAATAACTTCACACAAATACTGAGGTATTCAATCCCCCTCACCTATTTTCCAAAGATTGCCACCAATGTCAGCCACTTTCCCAACAACTTCTGAAAGAAACAAGGCATTGCATAATCCACCTGATTCTGGGATCCAACCTTGTACTCACAGAAGGCAAATCTCATAATTAATAAAAACTAATGATTACAGAGAATTCACATGGACCCATAAAAATCGAACACTAGGTATCCATTCCTAGAGGTGGTTCAACTTTTGCATTAAATTTCACCTTAAGAAACAAATTTGAACAAAAATTGGTTTCAAATTCTCAAAAAAAATACTCCATAAACTGCATACCAGTGGCAACTAATGGTTATTCAATCATGTATAATATAACCCACAAACAAAGGGCTTTGGCTTGCAAACTCTGCTAATGCCAATGCTGGTATTTAACTTAGTCTTGTTTAATGCTGGTATTTAAGTTATTCTAGACAAGGTCTGTGGCCTAAGGAGCCCCTCACCACTGAGATTACCCCCACTGGTTTATAGTCGACAGACTTTAGTTGCAAAGTACCATGGTGGTGGTACATAGCATTTAGGTGATATATTTTCCTGGTTCATATAGTTATCTAAGATCCAAGTAGTTTGATTATCAAACTATCTAACTTTCCTATGAGTCCACTGTATTAATTGATTATTAAGGATTCAATATTTCAAAATACGCTTTACAGCAAAGATATTCAATGAGCAATCCTACGAATGAAGTACCAAAAGGAGCAATCATGTGAAGGGTCAAGCACTAAAAGCCCTGAAGAATAAGCCAAGCCATGGGAATTTGCAAATATTGCAACCTTGATTAAACAAAGTCTCACAATCCTTAGAAAAACACTCACTCTATTGCATTATCTTCTCAACAGGTGAGAGGTAATTAAACATTGTCAACAAATTCCATTTCTACACGTGTTCTCAAGGAGGGAAAAACCAATACTTAAACCAGGCCATTTTTTTACAAGCCAGGCATGGCCATCCGACTTAAATACTAAATAAAATGGTTATTGTAAGGTATTCCTCCACACACATGGAAAGTAGCCAACTCTAAAAAAAAGCCTTAAGACCCAACTGTCTCTGAACCCAACAGTATCTGAAACAGACAACATGTTGGCCCCGGTGGCGGCGGGGTAAAGTCCTCGCCTGCTAACTGTAGGGTCGTGGGTTCGAGTCCCGCCTGGGTAGAATATTATCTGCCCAGGACATGGATGTCTGTGTTTCGTCCATTGTTACTGTTGTTCACCCAACGTAAAATGGCTTAATGTGCTGTATTCGGGACAGTGAAAATAAATAAATAAATAAAAATTAAATTTAAGGAATAATATTAAATATTTATTTGTCCAGCGATTTGGTTGAACAAATATAGAATACGTCAATACAGGCATTATATGCTGATTGAAAGGTTATCCTAAGTTTGAGCAACACAGGTGCATGAGATTTTCCTATTTAATCCTGGTATTGTCAAATGATTTTTCAATGCTAAATTTCATCCTTTTGGTGAGTAATTTCATTAAATAGGTCATTATCCCAAAGAACTTTAGTCACCATCACTCCCACCAACTGGCCACATGTTATTCACTGTTCCATTGCATCGCTATAATCCCCAATTCCAATTCTGAGTTTAAACAAGAACTCATTTTCATTAATTTATTACCCTCAGTAATAGCTATAGAGAAAAGCTTAATAAAAAATAATTGTCTCATCATAGAAAGTCACCACCAATTCCATTCCATCGTGTCTGATAAACCTGGTTAAAATGAATAGTTGTTCAAGCTCCCATCCAGACCAAAAACTGTCCCACAAATTAAGTCAGATTATTACCTAAGATTGGTGTAAAGTCTAATTTTTTAACCCATCAATCATATAAAAAATTACTTCTTACTCCAAACACATGCAATAACATGGACAAAACTGAAATATAATTGTCGAAATGTACAGATAGATTTTTATTGGTTTCAAGAAAAGTTGTTCTCTAGAATAAGACAAGTCAGTTCACTAGTATGTTTGCACGTATGCATATACATACATGCATTCCAGTCTATGCAAACAACATCAAAGTAGATGAAACCTTATATATCCAGATATATTACCACCCTCATTGTTTGGCATGTGACGCTGGCAACCTCTCATTTGATTACAAATGGGACTCTCGGATACAGCCTTAAGGCGTACAGTGGGCACTAAGTCTCCACTTCTTTCCCATAAGAAGTGGTCTCCCATGAGTCATGGCCTTTACTCCTGGAATTTGGATGGCTATTATGATTGGATGGTAAGGAGTAATAGCATGCCTTCCATATGAAGTGATCTTCATGACCTTTAATCCCAGGATTTTTGTGGTTTGGTTGGCGTAACGTGTTGTAATAATAACCCCGTACATGGACTATTCAATGTCAGAGCAATAAGCATATGTGTAAAAGCAAAACATTTGTAATGAATTGCAAAATTTGTGGTGCCTTCCACAAGCTACACTAGCTAAGAAAATTTTATGAGCAATTGATATTATTGGGCCCTATCTAGCAGTAGGATGCTTTAGGGGCTGCCCATAATGCACGTAGACACTAAACAGGGGTGGGGATACAAGGGTTGTCAACGAAGGTCCACATTGGGGGTTGGGAGGGATGTCTATGTAGACAATGGTCGATACAACCCAGCGGGAGTGACATTGCCATGGCACACTCGGTGTTGAGAACCGTTGCGAGGACATTGTGTCAGTGGCCGGTGCTGTGTTGGATTTGAGAAAGTTTAACTTGACTGATTTTACAAAATGTAGGCATTTACATTTTCTAGTTTCACAGTTTATAGTAAATGACAGATTATAATAACTATAAGAGTAGTTTTTCTTTAACTTACCTCTTTAAAATCAGCCTTAAATTACAGATAGTATTACAGATAGACACTTAGTTTCTTTGTTTAAGCTAATAAATTAGACATGAGTTTAAGTGTGCCCCTACAACTATTAGAGGATTGCAACCATACGAGAAGATGCAACGACGGATTTGGATTTGTTTTACACAAAAATTGGCAATGAAAAGCACTTGAGTACCATAATTTGGTGAATTTTGGATTTGAATTTGAGATTTGGACTTCCCTTCACTAATGTAAGGATAACTAACATACACATTAAAAAATAATTTATTCATGATAGGTATGAGGCATCACTTCACCTTATCCCAAGAAACCTTCAAATGCATAACTTAAATACCTGGATGCTTGTAGGAAGAAAATTTCTGTAACTAATATCATTTAAAATTTAATCATTTATCTACAATGTCTTTGGATATTTAATATATACATAAGTGTACATTGGTTTTGTTGCACCATACAATGCCCACCAACCATGCCTTGTACTGGACTCCAGCAAGAGATCACAAAAAGGCAGGATTCAAAATGGGAAATGCAAAGGAAGGAGAGACACAGAGAGGACATATAAAAAGACCAGTTGAGAGAAGACACCTCCACAACTCCATACCTTCATGAAAAATGAAGGATTCACATTCATCATCTATTTTTTTACCAATTTGTATCGTTTTTCATAACTATTTCATTGGCTCAAACATTTAACCCAAACAGTCTTCCACACTAGTAACCAAATTTTAAAATCACTGTTCAAAGTCTTCCCCCAGCCTTACGATTCCCGTTCTAGTTAAATCATTCACTCAGGTAAAAAAACCATTCATTACACAGATCACCACACAATTTACACACCAAGTCCAATCACACTATTTTGATACACACAATCACTACCTCGTCTTTTCAATCACACGACCCGTATCAAACACACTTCACAAGGAGGCTTTGAAGTCACCTCCCCAAAAAAAAAACAAACAAACAAGCAAAATGCTTGCAGTAGGGACTGACACAATCACAAGACTCAATCATTACCACTGGAAAAGATATTTACCTAGATACGAGCAAATTTTACTAATGGATCAGTGCTTAAAATTTATTATCACATGTAAGGATGCCTTTTTTCCAGCACTTGAGGGAAAGATTAGACTACCAAAGCCATTTATCACAAATGACTCATCATAAAAAAAATAGTCTATACAAGTCGCCAATCAGTAATAAGCGAAGGAAGGAATAATACAAAAGATAACTAGGAGAATGTAACAAAATATATATCTATCAGTATCATAGTTTACCATAAAAGCACACGGAGAAAAGCTCATAAATATCAGGAAAATTAATGTTTTTAACCCTCAAGAATAAAAAAAAACCTATCAGATCTAGGAAAAGAATGGAGGCAAACAAGTAAGTCAGAGAGGGCAACAGACTAGAGTGGGCAGAGTTGAACTTCATGTCTTTCAACACAAATTACAACCACAGCCAAGATCGAGACTACAGGTTCTCAATGGTACACACAAAACAGTAATTCAGTTCCATCTCTGACTCAGAAGTAAGCATTTGGTCTCTAAAATCAAGCAGCTGCAGAACATGAACACAAAACAAGCCTAAAACAGAGAAAAGACTCGAGACTGACACAACTGCAGGTTAAGCTGAAAATATGATGAGATGGTTGTCACCAATGTCACATAATGTTTCCTCCATTACTTCTTTCCAATGGAATCACTTCAAAACTAATGTAAGTTACATTCACTCATACAAACGATCACAAAAAATATATCTCCAATGTAACCTCTAAACCCCACACTCTATTGGATTTGGGCAAAACAACAAAAACCCTTTATTGACCGCAGCAATTCATGACCTCACCTCCATAACAAAATGGAACACGCATCTACGGAGCAAGTGGAGCAAGCATCTACGGAGACTGAATTAACAGAAACTACTGAAATGAATTTATCACTTCAAGGAAAGAACTGCTATAAAAGCCAAATGACGAACTTGAAAAAAGCAAATCCAAACAATCAAAATGTTCCAACAAGTATGTATGTATCTTCAAACCCTTTAAAAACACCATATATTCCCAGGCTAAAAAATCCTACAAAAACAGGTAAAAATATAAATTTTCCTTTCTTTTTCCTTAATATACATTTCTTTGCAAGAAACTACTAAGCCCAAATTTTTAGAGGAGCAAGTTATAAACCTCTCACCTCCTACAGATTGATATATTTTTGTCAACTGACCTTTTCAATAAATTTTCTGCCCATGGCTTTGGTTTTTTCCCCCTAACATTGCATTTACTCTAACATGATATTCTCCCCTTCCTATGACGAATAATAGTTTAATAATTCTTACCGTACCAAATATGCGATCATATCTGAAGCAGGCATAAATCATTTTCCCCAATTTCTATCACATGATGGGCAACTATCACTTCATTAGTATGCATAGTTTCACGTGGCATTCTCTGCATAAACCAAATATCACCTACTCTTGTCCAAAGCCTTCTGTCTCTTCAATGGCATAATTTAACTTTTCAACAAGTTGATCGTAGCTCTTGTACGGAGGTAAATCCAGACGATTGAAGCAAGTATGGGATCGTGGAAGCCATGTCTCCTTACCAACCTTCTCGACACAAAAACGCTGGGGTCCATTGCTCCCTGCAATTTAAATACAATTAAAGTAGTCAAATTTAAACACATTATAAATAAAAACGATGTTTCAATTCAACATAATTAAAACATTATTAATAAACAGCCATAATATATTATGATTCAAATACTCAATTTCAAAACATTAAACATGATAAACTGACCACAGCAGTCAGTGATTCAGGTGGAATCATCAAAGGAATCTATTGGTGTACAACAGACATTAAAGAGGTTCTCCAGTTACTGTGTAGGTCAATATTCCAACGATTCACCACAGTGGTTAAGTAGTCTCATGGGAACATTAGTCTTACATTAAGTGAAATTGGCCCTCATTCAATTACAGGTAATTAAGTTACTAGTTATTGGGGTGGTTCCATTTCAACTAATCCAAAAATCCTAAGGGCTAAATGGTAAAAACATTTCTCAATTTTTCACACAAATTTGTACTGCAAGGCGAGATGCTTAAACACAACACAAGCTATCAACAACATCAATAAATTTTTGTAGATGATCAATGATGGACATGATATCCATATATAGGACCCATCCAAATAGAGTACAAGAAAAAAGTAAACAAATAAAGTCACTTTATAAAGAATTTTTGCTTGAAGGTTTTTGCAAATTCTTTTTTCAATGTATGGAATTCCTTTCGGAAAATGCAGCGTGGTGCTGATCATTTTTTCTCGATGTTTCACTCCTCCTACTGGGAGCGTTTTCAAGAGAATTAGTGTGCTGTGCCTCGTCTCAATCTTATATAGCATCTGTTGCCCGATTGTTGGGCCAAGAAAATATTGTTCGAAGAAACTTGGTTGTTTGTGAAGACAGAGGAATATTTATCCGCGCCTATTACGAGAAGACATTGAAATAGCAAAAAGGCCGAATAACTTCAACAGGGAGGATGGCTACAACCTCAGCCGGGTTTGGAAAGGGTTCCTGGCCCCTTCAAATGTCCAACGGCTAACGTCTTCCGCCCGGAATTCAAATCGGCCCAACAATCAGGCAATGGACTCTATATAAGATTGAGACGAGGCACGGCACTCATTCTCTTGAAAACACTCCCAGTAGGAGGAGTGGAACGTCGAGAAAAAATTATCAGCACCACGCAGCATTTCCCGAAGGGAATTCCATACATTATAAAGCACTTCTACATATTACATAATTTCAGCAGAAAAACTTGATCACTCCACAGCTGAATAAAAACAATTCTCAACAAGGTATTGTTTTTGTTTGCATTTAAACCTTCCAGGAATTAGGTCATACTAAATCGGTTTAGGAATTTAGTTATAAAATTTGCAGCACACATTGATAGGCCCTGTATTGTAGAGGGCAAGGTTGTGTTGTTTAATAGCTATGCTCAATTTTCCTCTCACGTTACACTCATGAATGCCACCATTCATTTTGGTTTCCTTTTGGCTTGAAATCTTTTATTAACATCACAGCATAGAAAAACATATATACAATGTAATGGAAGAATCTTTAAATGTTTAAACAGATTTCAACAATTATCAATCTTCTTAGCTTTACATGATTCTGACAGCCCATTTCTGAAAAGGCGAATAGGTATTGGGAGGATTATATTGGCTAAAATTGCATACTTCAGTCAGCTATAAATAAGGGCATAGTAAATTGTTAAGGCAGTTTGTTTATTGGTAATATGAATGATTTTTTTCTGATTAAATAACAACCAGATGCAACTGACAGAGAAAGGAAATTTACATGAGCATTCCAGTTCAAATTTGCATTGATGAAAAGGCTGAGAAATTTCATGCCTGATACTTGTCTCAGGCTGCAATCAGCAAATGTTCAGTAAGGACTGTTACCTATGTTTTTTATGGAGGATGAAAGAAAATAAAGGAGGATTTGGCTTTGTTTATATTGGCCTGGTTCAAGGAGCACCAATTCTCCATACCAAGGACAGCATTTTGAGCAGCAACTGCCATACTGTCATCATATTTAAAAAGATTGTTAGTGTTATCGGCATACATTGATTCATCATGCATATGGGGACTTCCTCTTTTTATTACTCCCACTAGTGATATTTACGGCATTCCATGCTGTGGTGCCACTTTTGACCTGATGACTTCAAGGCCCATCCCCAAATTCTGTTACATTTAATCAATTATTAGACACTGACACCATCATTATTATCAGACCTACAGTCCAGTTTAAGGAAATAAATGGTTAAGTAACATTTGTAGGGTGATCATTACAACTTTCTAACTTTTTGTCACCTTTCACAACTGAAATAAATGAGGCATCACCCAATTGGGTAGATAAATAAAATACAAGCACGAGCTTGAATAGGCATTGTAAATGGGGGGACACCATGTAACAGGTGGACATTTTAGGTACGGACAAAAACATCAGCCCTTGTCTTGTGACTCTGAAGTGACTGTGGGACTAAAAATAATACACCGTGCAAAGGATAATACACAATGCTATACAGAAAAGTAGAACCAGGTGGATTGGGCACACCCTAAGGCACAATTGGCTCATGAAGAATTTAATTTAAGGAAAATTAGGGAAAAAGCTCCAACTGGTAGACCAAGGGATAAATACAGTGGCAAAATACAGAATGAAGTTCATCATAAGAATAGCTGGAAACAAGGAAACGAGCATTAGACAGGGAAGGCTTGAGGGGGGCAGCCAACCAATCTTAGGATGGATGATGAACGAATTAATCATAATGTAACACCATATTTACTCGTGTAAGCCACACACCTTTTTTCCGGAAATGCCGGTGAAAAAATGGGGGTGCGCGACTTACTCGAATCCTCCAGATTTTCATGTAAGCCGCACACCATTTTACCTCAAATTCCTGTCGTTAGTTTCTCCAAAGTGAATATATTGGTGTGAATTGGTAAATATAGTGTGGTAGTAAACCCGTAAAGTACTTTAAAGTAATTAGAAATAAAAATCATCGTTTATCAAAGTCTGAGCGTACAAAGCGTACGTATTTACATATGTACAGAGCGTACAATACTTGAAAAAAAGGCTACATCAGAAACACCATGTGACAAAGAACTTATCATGTATACATCGTACATAAGATAACATATTTTAGGGCTGATATGTATGCAAATCTGTATCTATATCATATCCTGTATGCTGCCACAAGGGGGTGTGGCACAGTTAAGGCGTTATGGTAGTGATGGCCAAGGCGATCGATTCAGGCCTCAATTTCACTCTACCTGTGCTTACGTATCACTCAATTACGGGTTAACTATTACAGATATTGACTTCGGGTTTTCTTTATTTGGTTTGAAAGATACCATTCCAAAAGACGACGTAAAAGAAACTTTATTTATACCTCTGGGTAAGTGAGGAAACTGACCTGAACTTTGGCTAACCAAAGCTCACTTCTCAGCCAGAAATTTAAAAATCGGAGACGGTCAACCTTAGGTGACAAGTTTATTTTATACGATACGTAAAGAACATTCATCATCACTCGTTTTTGAGGTTGCAATCTTTAAAACGGTGGACCCTTGCTCGCTAAAAATATAACTATTTGCGGTCACTATGGGGGCGAACCGTGCCTCGACGAATTTGTTTCCCCTTCCACTACCTCTGCGACAAAGTCGTAGGAGGTTGAGGTTGTGAGGGCTTATTCGTCTTATGCACACAGACACTTTGTTATCTTCTCCCTAGATCTCTCTAGTCGGACTTCTAAGGAGCCATTCAAGTATTATGTAAGACGTTTTTGGGGGAGAGGGGTGGGATCATCTTACATTCTCTTAGGAAGAGGGAGGGCAGGTTGAAGCATTATACTAGAATTGCGAAAGAAGGGTGACCCAACGTTGCCTGAGAGGGAGCAGGGGGGGTTCCTCAGGGGGGGAAAGAAAGTTGTCACAGCACGATTTGCCCCACGGAAAGATGTCGCCAGATGTTGATCGTCTTCGATTTTCAAATTTCTGGCGGAGAAGTGAGTTTTTGTTAGCCAAAGTTCAGGTAAGTTTCCTCACTAACCCAGAGGGATAAAAAAGTTTCTTTCACATCGTCTTTTGGAATGATATCTTTCAAACCAAATAAAGAAAACCCAAAGTCAATATCTCTAATAGTTAACCCATAATTGAGTGATAAGTAAACACGGGTAGAGTGAAAATGAGGCCTGAAACACTCCCCTCGGCCGTCACTACCATAATGCCTCAAGTCTTTTCAAAATCATAATCGCAGTTTTTTTCGGTATCACATATCTGTAGCAACATTTCTCATGTAATAGATAGCAACTTTTGCGTACACATTAAAGCTACATTGTAAAAACACGACAAAGTATTTGTTACGTAGTGGCAAGACTCGTATGCTCAGAGATTGTACCTTCTTCCTATACGTGCTTTTCTGTCTGTACTTTCCGCTCAATGTGTGAGAGGAGTAAACGAGTTAGAGTCACTTGACATTTTAAAATAATTTGCAGTTACCACCCTAAAATTGAATTCTGAAGTGAAATTGCGATCATACCCTGTCAGTACAAAACTACATATTATAAGCGATGCTGAAAAAAATAGGAAATCGAGCTGCAGGAAGGAAATATGGTGTATCTGAATCGTGCATCAGAGACTGGAGGAAGATGAAGGAAAAACTGCAATCTGCATAAAAAAGTATGAGAGCTTTTAGGGGTAAAAGTGCAAAATACCCTGAACTAGAAAAGCGACTGGCTTCATACATCTTTGATCGATGACAGTATGCGTAGGCAGTGTCAACAGAAATGTGCCAGGTGAAAGCAAGAGAAATAGTGAGAGAATTAGGTGTTGCTCCGGCAGACTTTAAGGTGAGCAGAGGATGGTTACAACAATTTTTTATCAGAAACGGACTATCAATTAGGAGAAAGACGACAATTTCCCATTGCTTACCTGATGCACATGAAGATAAGCTGGAGAGATTTCAGAGGTATGTAATTCAGCTGAGGAAAAAAAATTGCTACTTATTGTGACAAATTGAAAATGCAGACCAAACACCAGTGTACTTCGAGATGCCGTCAGAAACAACTGTGAATGAAATTGGCCAGAAGTCTGTGCAAGTACGAAGTGGTGGTTATGAAAAACAGCGTTGTATAGTGATGTTGACAGAAATGGCAGATGGGAAAACACTCCCACCTTATGTTATTTTTAAACGAAAAACCTCTATCCAAGAAAGTGATATTTCCAGCCAGTATAATAGTAAGGGAGCAAGAAAATGGTTGGATGGACAGTAATATCGTGTTAGATTTGATTAAATGTTTGTGGGAATCCCGTCCTGGTGCCTTACTATGGCTGCAGAGCATGTAAGTACTCGACAGTTTTCATGGGCATCTTAAAGAACCTGTAAAACAAAGGCTGCAAGATGGAAAGACTGACCAGGTAACAATTCCAGGTGGCATGACGTCTATGTTGCAGCCATTAGACGTTTGCATAAATAGACCATTCAAAGCGAACATGAAGACCCCGTACATAGAGTGGATGGCAAGCACTATACATGAAGAAACTCACATGGGAAAAATTAAAAAAAAAACCAGAGTTGATGCAGATTCGTCAATGGATTTTGGCAACATGGAAGATGATTCCAGAGGACTTAGTCGTAAAAAGCTTTATGAAATGTTGCATTTCAAATAACATAGACGGCAACGAAGACATTGAGGTGTGGGACAGTGAAAGTGAGGACGTGATTTTCTCAGATCTTAGTAGCAGTGACGAGAACTAAAAATGAGAACTATTATGATATAAATATTCATTAGTGATTCACGATTCTATTTTCACCAATGTGTTTTACTTTAGTTTTATAAAAATAATAACTGCTATTACATTTTTAGTTTAGTTTTTCCATGTGTTTCCAAGATGTTTCGGTGTTGTTAAATCGTCCCAGCCCACAGCTACTGCACAGAAAACAGACGAAACCACTACTATCAGGCATCTATCAGGTACAGACGGCTTTCTGCTTTTATTTGTTGATTCACCGACAGATTTCCATAATTGAATGATCACGGGTTGAAATTGTATATAGTTCTGCAATTATTTTAGTTGGATATTTCATTTTGAACAGACGCCATTTTGATAGCTGGATGATGTGATTGAATACAACTGTGATTACTGAGTGATGTTAGGAGAAAAAGATGCACAATAAAACGGACTGTGCATCATGACAATATTAAAACATAACGCAATAGATTCATGAGAAAGATGTACATCAACACTTAACTTAGGCACAGAATTTCTATTAAAGAATGAGCATTCATGTTATGACAAAATGATGCAGGCTCAAGGGAAAAAAATTGATAAAAATAATTTTTTTCCTCATGAGCCTGCCTGAAAATGGAGGTGCGCGGGATACACAAGGGCACGGCTTACACGAGTAAATACGGTAGTAAAAAATGAGCACAATTTTAAAGAGAATGCCCCAAATCGGACTATTTAAAGGTTACATACAATATATGCACATAATACAGTTGAATAATACTGAATTTTAGAATGCACACAGGACCACGTAGCCAAAATATAGAGCAACCATTGCTTTTTTCAACCCTCTTGTTCCAATTCTAACCTCTACAAAAGATATTTACCCATTAATTCAGCAAAACCTCCAACTGGTACACGGCAAGTTCCAGTAACAAACTGCAACAAACGTGCTCGTTTTTCATTATCTGTCTGCCGTACAAACTGCATCAAGAAAATAAAAGAAAACACGAAATGAATAAATTATCCAAGATCTCCATGAATATTAAGAACCTTTCATTGAATGATGCACATGATTTACCATTGCTAGAGTTTGACACCACCTGAAATAAGTATAATTAAGAAACATCACGATAATCACTATGTGAAGTACTACATACTTCCTCTCTCAAAGCACAATAATACCCATAAAAATAAATGCCGTTACACCATACAGTATTTGCTATGCCTCAACTCATTAAAAATTTTCAAGTTGGAAATGATACATATTTTTCTATTATCAAAAATATACCATGAGTTTTAAACAATTATAGAATTAGATGGCTTACATATTACCATAAGGAGAGCTTGACCCTCTTGACTACTAAGGTATCAGACACCTCTTCTACCAAGTGGGGTAACTTGGTTACATCGTTAATTATATTACATAAACATAAAAAATTATATTACATCTACCCGGTCCTAACATATTTGTTTCTAAACTTTGTGCACCATTCTCAAAAGTCATCATTGTATGCCTCAGAAATACATTTGAATGCTGTTTCTTTTTCACGCTCAGTAATTCAATTTCGACTATTCCATTCGCATTAAATTATACTATACAGTATTGATCCTTTATATCAAGTTTATATGATCCTTAATACTGCTATTGATGGTTAAGAATATTTGTTTTTAGTAATAAACATTATTTCATTGAAAAGATATATAAAAACAATATATATTACTTTTTCAATAACCCACAGAAATATAATTACAATAATTCAAAAACTTAACCCTCTTTCTGGAATTTGTAAATACTAAAATATAATATTTAATTGTACTGAATGCATATTATGACTTACTTCAAGGGATTTACTTATGAAACTGCTGAGATACTTTAAAAAATTTTTCTCTAAATTCTGTACAAATTAATAAAAATTAAAAAAATTCATGGTAACTAGGTTCTAAAATCATTTAAGAACAATTACAGGAAGGATTACATCACCAAAAAATTCAAAGGTTCAGCGAATGTTACCTGGAGTAATCATTTTACCCCATGGTAGTCCTGAGGGTTAATACCACAATAATTACTACCTTCAAAACTTGATAAATTTGATACTGATATCCAACTTTCAAATTCCCTGACCTTTCCCTGACAATTCCCTGATGGATTTACCAATTTCCCTGACCGATCGCCAAAAGGTCACCTATTATTGGATTATTTTTTTCAGCTGAATTAAATTTTCTATGGCAGCTTTAAATTTTCTAATCAACATCTCATATTTTTAGAAATACAAGCATGTGTTAATTATAAGCTAGTGTGCTGCAGCTACTCCTCGACCTGAGTTTCAGAATTGAATTAGAAAACACGAGGTAAAATTTTCTGAGCAACGTAGCCTCAGATTCCGTGTGATGAGCGTAATACATTGTGATCATGATTTTAAACACAACCAGGCAAATATCGCAATAAGGTTATACAAAATGGATACATTGAAAGTCTGATTCACAACTAAATAACTAAGATTAACAATGGAATGTTCCACGAATTGATGGGGCTTTTTCCATGCACGTCAGCGAAGGACGTTAGTTTTAGTTGGTGAAATACAGGGCGGGAAAGACTGGCCGATAAACGCAATGGTAGAAAAATAACGAGGATTCCTAGTCCAGTTTCTCCCTGACTGTTACGAGAATTCCAACTTTTCCAGAAATTCAAAATTCCCACACAATTCCATGTTTTCCCTGACAATCGCCACCCTGAGTATGTGAAAACATTCATGTCCAGTATGATACTCTATGGATCGAAAGGATGGACCATTGGAAAGTGTACCAGAACATTCCATAAGCCTTCCTGATAAGGAGGAGGATGCTGAAGGATGGACAAAAAATAAATGATGAAGTTTACAGAAAAGTAGAAGAGGAAAGGACTATATGGATCACAAACAGAAAAGAAGAACTAGATGGATTGGACACACCCTAAAACACAATGGGATTGTGAGGAACATAATTGAAGGTAAAATAGAGGTAAAAGTCTCCAGAGGAAGATCCAGGAATAAGTTCACGGACCAAATAAGGGGGAAAGTAAATAGGAATAGCTACCAGGAAGTAAGGGAACCAGCATCAGATAGGGAAGGGTGGAGAGCTGCAGTCAACCAATCTTATGATTGCACAATGATGATGATAAAACAACAGTGACATCATCATCAATGATGATGATACAACAGAAAATAAAATGGCAACATGTTGCCATTTGATTTATTACGTTTGGCCCATTAAATTAACGAAAAACGTAAATTATGTATGCATAAAAGCCAGGTTTCACCTTACATTTTACTCTGATAATTACTAACCATTAACCCCTTAACAGAGGTTCCCAGTTTTTTTTTAAGCCCCACACCTCTAAATATGTTAATATGCTCTAGTCTCCCTAAAAGTAATAATTTATTTAAGAATAAATCGGAGGATGACCTAAACAAATTTTTGTGGTAAATTGTAATGTATATAAATGTGGTAAAATGTAAACTATATAAGCAGACATGAAATATGTGGAAAAGATAAAACAATACAAAAAATTTAAAGTTGTATTAACCAATAAAAAAGTTACCTTTATATAAATAAAAAACTGATCAATAACACACTCCCTAGAAAGCTATCTTGCACTCCAATGGGTGCAAGCACTAAATTGCCATGACAACATGATGTTTATACTCAACGCCAAACCGCCACTGCCAACGACAGAAATGAAACCAAAATCTTGAGTTTCCCTTCTCCCAACTGAAGCACACACAAATGCTCATTGTAAATGAATCTGCCTCACTCTTTTTCTACTTTTATAAATTTTTACCAACAGAACCCTTTATACATTTCTAATATTTTGTTTCACCATTGGTCCTCAGATCATAATTGAGCCTTTTACTGGTAATTGCAATCTAGCATATGATATTTAATATCATTGCAATGTTCAACAGTAATTAATGAATGCGATTGCAAACCCTTACCAAATGATATTGATGGGACTGGCATCAAGATGGCATAACTCAAAAATCAAACTTTAACATAACTATGACAGTGATTGAAAAAATCAAAGCATCACTAACCTGCCAAAACCAAACTATCTGTTTTGAGTTCCGGGTATAGTGCCTGTAAATAGTATTGCGCTGCCAATCTTCGACGTCAATTTCCTGCATACCACACAGCATCAGCTCTAATTCTCTCTCATCGAAATACTTCAACCATTCCAGGGGCACAACCTCATTGAATCCATCCAAGAAAGCTTTCGTCTGCTGCTCAATACCTCTCGTCATTCGCCACTCGGTCATAAGTCTGCAATAATTGCAAATCCATTAGAGGTGTGGTCACAGCCCTAAGTGTGTGTTGCTCCAATAAAAATCAATCTTACCTTATATATTCTTCCTTATTTTCTTCTGTCACACGTATTTTGTCTCCACCTTCTTTGAGCTCATGATGAATAACCTTCAAAAAATTATTACACAACCAGGTGAGACTAAATATTATTAACAAGAATCATTATCATTAAGTACCACTATTAACAAGTCCCAAACCTATTCATATCATAAATGGGTAAGGACAAACAAAATGGAACGGACATGAACAGTAAAATTAGGTGATAATGTGGGCTTTGAGGGATAATGTCACATCTACAATATAGGCAACCTGTGCTATAGCTAACATATCCACGAGAAAGAAATAAAATCCAGCATAAAACTATGTAATTACAAATTAATCAAAGGAATTTAAATGATGTTTAAAGCTTTAATGCATGTCTCGTTAAAATACGTATTTTCTTTTGGGAGGATAGTTGACAGCATTTCTTCATTACTCACAACTGAATAATTAGCAGGCTATTAAAAGATTAAGGATATCACAGTTAGACTGCCTTCCTATAAATTCACCATTGCACTGAAGTTATTCAGAGCTTCTTCAATGATAAACATCTCCAGTTCACAAATCTTCTTTTTCCTAATCACTATCATCATCCAAGAAAAAGAGCTGCTCCTTTGCACTCAATATAAGCTCATCCTGATCCTGCCCAGAGCATCAAGTTGAGAACTCAGTAGATAGCACACAAATTTGTGACAATAGCATTTGTAAGTGCGGCCCACTGAAATGCCTATGGCCATGACTTCCCAAACACTCCCATCTCATCTCATGGGAAAAACATATTGATTTCTTAGGTTCTCGTGTGGCTTCTGGGTGTTACCTTCTTAAGAGGATTCTTCCTATCAACAATATTAATGCTGCTTTGTCTGTGTACTATGCTTTTATTTTTAGTAGTCTAAAATACAGTGTAGATGCCAGGGGTCATGCCAGTTTTTCTCATAGGCTATTTAGGCTTCAGAAATGGGCACTCAGGATTTTTATGTGTATTAACAAATATACCAGTTGTAGGCAGTTTTTTTAAAGACCTTGACATTTTGACTCTTCCTTGTGTTTATATTTATTATGATATGATATATGTCAAGGAGCAGCACCAAACCTTGGGTCTGATAGTTAACAATGATGCGCACATGTACAACACCAAGGGAAGCAGGGGTTTCAGCACTGTGTCACACACTATCCTGGGATCGATAAATTTATTATTATCATCATCTCATCCCAACTACTTTTCTGCCCTTTCCTTAGCTAGGGCACAGAATGCTAGTCTCCTACAACTGATCAAGATGACTAGATGTAGATACTAATCAATTTAACAATTATGAAGTGTACATTAACTCCCCACACACTCCCATCTCATCTCATCCCAACTACTTTTCCACCCTTTCCTTAGCTAGGGAACACAATGCTAGTCTCCTACAACTGATCAATAGGCCTAGATCCTAGTTAATTTAACAATTATGAAGTGTACATAATGAAAAGTTATTAGGCATCAAACAAATACCCATTGCACATTGAATGGAGGCAACAGACTAGGCTCACCCTACAAAACAAATTACCTGTCCAAGAATCTCAAAGTCAACACCGAAGTACAGCTCCAGACCACATTCTTCTATGTCATTGTCTCTAAACCAAACAAGGGAGTTGTAGAATTCAGGATCAATCGATTCAATGTCCTTCGTTGTCAGTTTTTTATTAAGCATACGCTTATAAAATGGCATTGTGAAACCAGAATAAATGAATCGACCATGGTACAGAGCCTGAGAACATAGAAAAACAGGAACAGTAATCCAAAAATTTCTTTTCTTTACAACTCATTGAAATAATTTTCAAAATCTTACCATAGCAATAAACCTTCCAATAAACTTGAAATATAATAAATGATCAGGATTCACATAAGATGCTGGATTGATTTGCAAACTATAGTTGTTTTTGTTCGCATATTCAAAAAGGCAATACATTGGATTTAAAACTTCGTGAGACAGCAAGAAAAACCACTCCCTATAGTGGAAAAACAAAAAAAGTGAAATGAATACAATTATCCAAACACAAAAACCATTATTTAGTAAGACATAACTCCCTTCATAAAAATATTTTTCTTAAGCAAACTGTACACTTAGGAAATGGAGATATCCCTCAAAGAGAGGTTTGGACATTTGAGAGGTGAGGACAGCCCACTAAGTAGGATGCAATAATCATTTTTTTTAAGAAAAAAAAACAATAAGCGAATGAAAAACAACAGGGCCTCCATTCACCACCCAAATTTATCCCAGAGTCTTGGCCAGATAAACCCTGATCTCCAATCACCTGTAACCTTTCATTACCTATTTCACATTTGAGAATATAGTCAGTGGATGTCGGACACCCACAATAATTTACATTTTAATTAATATGAGTAACTCAAATTTGCAGCAATATCATTTCTACCAAACTAATTTTATAAATTGAATTAAATTTATAACTTGTTTTTTAAATATACTTTACACAAATATATGATGCTTGTGTCATGGTCTCTTTCTTGCAGGTGACCTATGTCATCTACGCAGGAGATATCGCAAATTTCCTTTTCTTCCTTCGTAACTTCTAGAAGTTGAAATAAATATTCGCTTTTGTTTCCTTTGGCAAGCCATACTGCAAACTTAAGTTTACAAGTTGTATGCCCTCAGTAATGGAATAATAAGAATGGTAACAATTTTAACTTTTGGAATTAATCAAATAATTTTACATTCAATCTACTATAAACTACTAAAATTGCAGCTAACAGATATGTGGATTTGATAATGTGGATGAAATACGAAATATGGCATTTAACTATCTCTTTGGGCAACAGCCAGATTACTATAATCAAGAGTTAACTTGAACCGATAATAATAAAGACCAAATTAAATTCAACTAATTATATTCAACAATCATGGTAGAAACTCATAAATACCAAGCATAAAAATACTAAGTTTCGATAATATGGAGTTAAATTGTCAGCAAAGACTAAAAGCTTGCACTAATTAAATAACAAATAAGTGGCCAAAAGTTCAAAATAGGATTCTCTCATGCAGATTATACTAAACCTTAAATAATGGATGACTGTATAATTTCTAGAATAGAACAATTTGCGATCATAAAATATTATGATTTTATAAAAACATGTAGGGCATAATGTTAGCAGTGTTATTAGCTGATTAATTAGGTAGTTTCACCATACTACTCTTTCGTTCAATATAATTTCACCACATTATCACCATAGTATCTTTAATTATAAGTAGCTGCAATCCTGCCTTTTCTTATGTTATTTATCATACTGTATACAAATACTCATGGTCCTATAAATGAGGATACAAATATAAAGTTCACCAAAGAAAACACCAGTTTTATTTATTCTTTCTGATCCTGGAATCTCAATCAGCCAACATCGACAGCAGACTGACTCATTGAAATATGAAGCCCGGGCCAGACCCCTAGTTTATCTATATAATGGTACATATTTCAATAGAATCCTGAAGTCTAAACTTGGGAACTATTGCCAGGAATATTCAGAAGTCCATTTTTTTTGGAAAAATTGTAATATTGACTGTTGAATTTTCGTATCGATCTTTTCCTTCTTTGCTCTTTTTAAGAGAATGAGAAATCTGGATTCTCTCATTTTTCCAAAATATTACATAGTTTTACATCTCAAGATGCTGCAAAAGATGCACTCATATGGATGCAATTAGGTGGAGAAAACTTGATGCATTATCCTAAATAAGCACAATAATCAAACAAAAAAAATTTCTTACCATTGAAAATCAAGTAAAACAACGGAGGTACTAAATTAAGAACTGGTACTGAGAACCAGCACAAAAGCTAAGAACCAAAACTGGAACCAAAAATAATGTAAAACCGATCCATCCCTAGTAACAACCAAGTAAAGTTTGAGTGGGGTTTGAGGAAAATCATTACTCAAGTATGATTCTAGAACATGGCCCTAACTCTCTGTTGTATTCCACCTAAAGTTAAATCTGTGAAAATGTCCATCAAAAGCAACTACATAAATGTGACTCACATACCCCACTCAGCAAAGTTTGGTATGTTAGGAAACCACGTAAATTTGAATCAACCAAGCCTGAAGCTACAATGTATAACTGAGAACTCAACTGCCTTCACTCTCACAAATATAGAGTATTTCTACCAATAGAAGACTGAAATGTTCTAATATCTAATACAAATTTAACACTATAATACTTGCCTAGATACACCTCCATAGTCAAGGCCCTCTTCACCTCTGAAAATAATGTACAACCTCCGCCTTAACTCATATGCAGGCAACCTCATCACTTGATGATAAGAGTCTTCAAAGAGAGTGGCTCTGTTCACCGTGACCTTAATGTGAGAAGGAAGAGCATTACTCTGACTAAGATACCGAAACTGGCTGAGCTTCCATCGGAAAGATCGCTCATAAGCTCGAGGAACACCATAAACGCCCTTAGGCCTGTGCAGAAAAAAGAGAAAAAACATGCCTCATAATCATGAAAAAAGACTTATGCCACCTGCAATTCAAGGAATATCATATTTAAGAGAGACAGTTAACAGATGTTACATACACCAGGATCTTTGAACTGGTATAGACATGGCAACAAGAGTAATGCTTATGTAGGATTTAATTTCCTCCCAGCAAATGATTGAAGCAAATTATTCTTGGGTTTCCATCCAGACATGGCGCTTCATCTTCCTCTTTACTGAAGTTTCGATGGAATACTTTTTCATCACCATCAGGACCAATGACGCCAGGTGTTGAGTCGAATTTATAGGGTGTCACATTAGGCCAGTTTTGATTGGTGGAGGCATTTTTACTTTTCCCACCATTTCAGGATTGAGTTCCAGGTCCTACTTAAGTGGAACCCTTTGTCTCTGTTGAAGTTCATGCTCTCAAGGTGGACTTCTATTGCCTCTTTGGTGAGTCGGTCCCAGCATCCCTTGGAATGGCTGAGCAGTTTCATCTCTTCCCTCTGAATGGCATGGTCGAGGTTAATAGAATGACCGACGACTGCCGACTTAGCAAGTTGACAGAGCCAGAGGTGCCGTTAGTGTTCCTTTATTCTTGATTTGATGGTACACCCAGTCTCACCAATATATATACCTCTCTGAACTCACAGGGCATGCGGTTAACACCAGGCACCTTCAGTCCGGCAGGGTCCTTTACACGTGCTAGTACTAGTTGACTCCTTCATTTATTGAGCGGTAAATGCACGGTCCGTACGTTTTTTATGTAATATCCGGGATCAGGGAAACCAAGGAGATGATGGACACAAAACAGGTCGCCAAGGCTTTCCTATCACATGTTTCCAAGATATCCAGGAAAATATCCCCGATATTACTTCATTAAATCACATATCACAATAAAATCTAAAACCAGACACAACAATGCAATCTCTTTTCTAGCTAAAAGCATTGGTTTTTTCATAAAAGTCTTTACCTTGCAAATTTATTTGACATTTTTTGATCCACTGCTATTAATAATAAATCCAGATAAAAGAAAAATTAAAATATGAGCCAAATTCAACAATAAACAATTATTATACTCAGTAACTCCATGCAAATACGTCGGCAACATCTGAGAAATAACTGAAAGAATTTGAGTATAGTCAACGTCAATTTTCTACCCCATTTAATTTTATATAATTTCACAAATATTGGGATAACTTTTTTCCTTAAATCACATATTTAAAATTCACATTTGCACTGCATTCAACTACTAAGGGGGCTGGTCATCGTCTTTACACTGATAAGACTGAGATTTTAGTCCATTATGCAACACTCCACACTTTGTGCACTAATTTTATTGTCTGATTAAGGCTTTTGTTCTCTTAATGACTAAATGATGGAGGTACCCAAACCTTTTCCTTTTTTGTGAACTCTGGAAAATATTTGAGATTCCTGACATATTTATCAATTTCAAAACAGAATAACCATCCAATTAAATTTTCCATGCAGTCAAAGAAAAACAGCAGTATAATCTACTCACAAGGTGACATCACGCAACAGATAATAACCCTAAAACGTCAGGTGTGCCGAATTGGGCTCATACCTCCAGAATCATTGTGCCTCAGTAACCATGAAAGTATTCCACTGTAACCCATTGGGACGTTTTTGGCATGCTTGTACCTAAATTCTAGGCTATTTTGAGAACAACGTTTTAAAAATGGGTGTGCTTTAAATTATCTCCCTTGATTGGGATTTGGAAGGAAAAAATTTTTTTCTAAAGTAGAAAAATTGTTGTCCATAAAGGGTTAAGGATGCAGACAAAACAATTATTATCTGAAACAAGTAAAAATGTCGGAAATGTGTCACGGCTTTCTACCCCTAAGTCCTGGGTTCATGAGAAAATTGCCATTATACTATTTCTTCTCAATCAAATACTTAATATTACGCACTATCCGTCAAAAGGCAGTGGTTGTGGGGATTAGGGCGCAAGTTCCAAAACTGCAATGAAATTATGGTGCAGGTACGTAGCTCACGGACGGCTGATATTTTTTGGTCAAATATTATTCGTAAACCACTAAAGATGCCTGATTCCGAACGTGTAAGACAGTAACTGCAAATATTGGGAGAATTTCTACAATAAATATTCACATCTTTTTCTACCATTAACGGCCTCCAGAAATTTCCACGACCGTTAGGAGCTATGCCTTGGCCAAGAAGTGTCATAGAATTTCAAAATCAGAAAATATTCGGCCAATGATGCCCCTTCCTCCTGCGAGACTCTTTCCGAGCAAAGGATAGAATTCCACGATTGTCTACAACACTCTGGGCAGTTGAAAATCCAGGAAATAGGTTAAAAATGAAAAAAAAAGCTAAAGTCAAACTGTTGTAAACATTCAGAATCAGGCATCTTTTGTGGTTTATGAATAATATTTGACAAAAGAAATCAGCCGTCCATGAGCCACGAACCCATTCCAAAATTTCTTTACAGTTTCTGGACTAGCACCTTGACCCACACAGCCACTGCACCTTCTGATGGAAAGCACGTAATGTTACGTATTTGACTGGAACAAAATAGTATAATGGCAATTTTCTCACGAACCCGAGACTTAGGGCCAGAAAGCCGTGACACATTTTAGGCATTTTTACTCCAGTTTCAGATAGAAATTGTTTTGTCTGCATCCTTAACATCTGTTACGCAATGTCTCCTTGTCAATTCTCCAACTACCTACTTGGTACACATATAATTTTAATTATGGCGATAATTTCAATACCACATTTCACTTATCTCCCCTTGCCTTTTTCAAACATTTTTCATCCTCATAACAAAATTACCTTCAAGATCCAGAATTTTAAAAAGATTACAGATAATTCTTTGTGGAATCATCAACACAATATGTGTATGATATAATCATATCCTTACGGTTGACAAAACAAGATAAAATGTCTGGAAGAACAACATTCACAAAAATATGAAACTGCTTATAACCTAGGAGAAGTGTGGTCAAACTGTCATGAGCATGTCACAAACCATTGCAATATACAGAAACTATGAGCAACTTGTTATTGTAAAGGTTGATCATACCCCTTTGGAGCTCCAGGGCGAGGATCTTGGAAGGTTGTTGTCCTTGTATTATGATCAACAAAATATCGGACACCATCCTCAGTGAGCCTGATTTCCCATCCATCTGGTAAGGGGTGCTCATCTACACCGCCAACTTCTTGGCTAAAGGATATTACAAAGAAAAGTCTCAAATTAAAATATGGAGAAATAAGCATTCAAAGACAATCCTGGAAGATCACATCGTTACAGCACCTCAACCTTCAGGATCTGGGCTAGGGGAAAAGATTTCATCAAGAACTAACATATTGAAGTAATTAATGAAAAATCATTCGACTTGAATAAAAAGTAAGGATGTGCCAGCAACTTGAAATTAAAGTTGAGTTTTTAAAAAAACTTTACTTGACTTGAGCATTTTTATAAAGTACGAGTTGAGTTGACAACAATTTTCAAGTTGCCGGTAATTTGGTTCACCATGTTAACGATTTTAATGATGATTTTTATCCCTTCCAGACTACCAAAGGAAAAAGGGTTTATCTTAAGGTCAGAAGCAATATCCTAGACTTCAATCAGACTAGATAATATAATATTTTACCCTCACCAGTTAAGGTATATATTGAGTACACTTCTGTTAGATTTCCAAGTTTCATCAACAACCTCAACTCACAAAATGTACAGATTACAATTTACATTTCACAATGGTTAACACATTCAATGTGCAAGGACGTTCTGGAATGTCCAGTGGGTGCTATCAGGTGATGCAGGACGTTCTAGAACTTCCACGATCAAGCCATTCTCTACAGCCAGCCAGCAGACACCAGTCACTTAGAGGGTGATTGCAATTTCACTGGTGTCATAGCTGAGGCTTAAACTACTTCTATGGTGTACTGCATTCTGGAATGCGTTGTTCAGTTACATAATGGCAATGTTTAAACTTTTTCAATTTTTATGGCTTGAATCATTTAACTAGTAGTGTATCTTTATTGCTTTAATCATTTCTTTTGTTTTAGTTACTTAGATTTGATTTAATAATATTGATTTGACAAATTCGAGATTAAGATAAATAAAATATTCGCCTTGAACTAACACACCGTGGGTTCAAATCCCATCGCAAGTGTATATATTGTTGCAGTAATGTTACCCATAGGTGACACAGTTCGATGTAACTTATATCGTTGGTGCATATAAATCAACCTACAAACTTAATGAAGATTTTTGAATCTGCAACTATATCTACAGATTCAACAATACTTGGATACACCATTTCTATAACACTCAGAGCCACTGTTAAGGTGCATGGTAGGGGTGCTATGGCATCTGCTCATACACGTATTTTTCTACTTCCACAATTTTTATTCAATCTATTTACTCATATATTCCTTATTAACGGAATCTATACAAAAATGAAGAAAAACAAATAGTTACAACATAGTGAATGATATATGTGGACCCCAGAAGTCAAGGGGTCTAAGTGACATTTAAAAAAATTACAGTTATGAATTTTTTTTAAATGTCACTTAGACCCCTTGACTTCTGGGGTCCACATATACAAAATTACAGTTAGGTACAGGAATGAGATGTGAAAACATAAATCTTTTTGGTGGTAAAGGGATCCAAGTGATTTTTTTGGCAGGTGATACTATCTAGGGTAATGCCCCTTAACTATTTAGTGGGTTGTACCAAACATTTTCAACTTGACTTAAGTTTTCTCAAAACAACGATTTTGTTACTAAGACCCCTTGACTTCTGGGGTCCTCATATAATGTATTATCAATAATAGCAAATAATGAAAAGTAAAAATAAAATCTTTCTTTTGATGGTTGATTGTCAGTTGCTCCTAAGTGTCCAATGTATTGCTAAGTCAGTTTTCTAGTACTAATTATAGTTTATTAGCCTCCCAGGTGGATTTTTCGTTTTGTATTGATAATATGAATATTACTGTTAAATTCTATTATATTTTTACCAGTGTCTTCCATGTATTGTAATTTCTTCGTCTTTGCAATCATAAAGCCCTTATTCACTGTGGTCTCGTAGCAGATTGGCGATCCATTTGTCAGTGTATACAAGCAAGAGTGAGTGGTCTCTTCGATATCTATGCATGTCTCGTATTTAGGTGTGGAGTTAAAATTGATCGTACATTTTCCTCTCGAGAGGCTCTTTGTTCTCAGACCCATACTTTGAGAGCAGTAAGTACAGTAAAACCTCGTTAATTCGAACCCGCTAAATTCGAAATACCACTTAATTCGAAGTTTTTCGAAGTAATTCGAAGTAATTCGAAGAAATCGGGAGTCACATTTTACAATGTGACTCCCGATTTAATCAGTTAATTCAAAGTCGTCCTCGGTGGCAGCATTTTACTAAGTTAGAAGCGCTTATTTCGAAGTGATTAAAGTTGTCCTGCTCTTGAAAACCAACCTTTACTACATATCTATTTGGAATTAAGCTGTTCTCCCCATATCACATATCTCATGAGTAGGTACTTCCGTTTCTCTGCAAGGGTCGTAGACCGTGAGAGCATCTCCTAACAATACCTATACCAGGAATGGAACTTGAGTCATACCCCTTCAAAGTCTTCTTTTCACTTTCCCCTGCGTAACACGATATCGTCGCAGCTACAACCCTTGGTAATTTAGCCGGCTCGTTTTTTCCCCAAATATCAAGTTACAAATGTCAGTTAATTCTAGTCAAGAGAGGAGGCTCTCCTCCTCTCTGTCACCCCTCCCTCCACCGACAAGGGACGGAACCTCGGCGTGACTGTTGCGCCCAATACAGATGACTCTGGGAACTACATCGGACGCCGCAGGCTGCAAACAGAGGCATCTGTCAAGAGAAGGCTGCGAAAAGCTTCCTATCCTGCCTGTTCTTAAGGGTCGCCAGCCTTCCCCTCTCTTGCCCAAGCCCAATACACTGTTGCCTTCCCCTCTCTCACTCTGGTGCCTCCCTTCTCTCCAAACACTTAATGCAGATGATTGGAGGTCATAATCCTTGATGACCCTGACTGAAGGGTTCAGCACCTGACGACTTGACCATCTCCAGGGAAGTCATGTTGACCTTTTGATTTATCAGGTGATAGGAAAAGTAAGCAGATGAGTATTAACCAGGTACAGTAATTTTAGCATTAAACATTTTAATACTCTGCTGTCATGTCATGTTAATGTTAGCGCACTCATATCGAATGTGGGGAACATAATAATGTGGTGATAATGATTGAGCCCAGTACTGTTTTCCTCTGTTGAATTGTTTTATTCGCCTAAGAAAATGCTTAGCCAGGCATTTATGCCTCCATTGTAGGTTTAAATAACTTTGACGATTACCCTTATTGACGGAAGACAGGTGCAGATATGTCTTCGAAAAGAAAACACAACGCACTGACTCTTATGGAGAAGATGAGTATCCTTCGTGAGGTGGATACTGGGGTGAAAACAAAAACGGAAATCGCAAAGCAATACGGTAATCCACAATCAACACTGTCGACTTGCATTAAAAATTGTGATGCAATTGTATCACAAGCAGATAGCAGAAAGGACAATGGTAGGAAGAAAAGAAATCAAACAGCCAAGCATGAAAAGGTAGAGAGCAAGTTGTTGGATTGTTTCTTCTAATGTAGGGCAAATAATATCCATCTGCCTGGTCCCTTAGTAAAAGAGAAGGGTGAAATGATCGCTCTTAAATTAGGCGAAGAATTTAAGTGCTCCAATGGGTGGCTGCAGAGATTCCAGAAGAGGAATAATATTGGGTCTTTGTGCCTGTCTGGAGAAGGCAGATCAGTGGATGTAGGTGCTGCTGAAAGGTGGCAAGAAAATGTCAAAAACATTTTTCAGGACTACGCTCCAAAAGATATTCATAATATGGATGAGAGTGGAATTGTCTATCACACTCTGCCGGATAGGACACTCGCTGTGAAAGGAGAAAGATGCCGAGGAGGGAAGAAACGCAAGGAAAGGCTGACAGTCGCACTGTCTTGTAACTCTGATGGCACTGAAAAACTTCAGTCTATGGTGATATGTAGAAACATACGCCCACCCTTGGTGTTTTAATTGAATTCAAACCCTTCCTTGCGGTTATTGTGCCAATAAAAATGCTTGGATGACCGTGGCTTTATTTTGTGAGTGGCTTACAAGTTTTGAGAAAAGTATGGCTGGCCAGAATCGAAAAATTCTGCTTTTGACTGATCAGTGAACTGCTCACAGCATTGAAGGGCTCAATCTAAATAATATTAGAGTCGTTTTCCTTCCCGCAAACACCACTAGCTACATGCGGCCTCTTGATCAGGGCATTATTTATTGCCTCAAGGGATCGTATAGAAAGAACTTGGTGAGGTACATGATCAGGGAGACCACAGGAAATATTCCCGTTCAAGACACCAGGAAGTGGAATGCGCTGGATGCAATGAGGAATATCTGCGCATATTGGAGTGAAGTTTCCTCATCTGTTATTGCAAATTGCTTCCATAAAGCTGGTTTTGGGGAAGAAATGGCTTTAAACGTAAGAGACTCAAGTGAAGATTTCGACTGGCCTGAAACTCATGGTGAAATTGAGTGTCCAACTAATTTTCTGGAATACATCCATTGCGATGACAATGTGATCATGTGATGTGTGAAATATGAGCTTAACAGTAAGGAAGGCTTGATATTCATTTAAACCAAGTAAAATCGACAACGGGGAATTACTGAGAATGCAGAGTTATTATGACAAAAAAATAGTGTAGAGGGAGATTATTTTTATATGAGCGGATATCATATTCAGTCAATGTGACCTAGAAAGGTGAACGTCAATTTACTTCTTTAAAAAAAAGCCAAATTTACTGATTTTTATTGTTTCTTTTTCAACTTGTGCATTTGGTTCAATTTCATTTATAGAAAGCAATATTGTTGAATACAATTAAAATAGTGCAGTAGGAGTTAATTTTTACATGAGTCGATGTCGTGTTGAGTGAATATGACCTAGAAAGGTGAACATCATTTTCTTCTTTCAAAAATGCCAAATATACTGATTTTTAGTTTCTTTTTCAACTAGTGTCCTTTGTTTATATTCAGGAGAGTTTTCTATCAAAATTGAGTATTTTGTTCTAGCTGTTGAGTTGATGAAAATAAGGAAATTAATCTTAAATTAAATAAGGCTTTAGAAAATTTAATTTCCGCTTAAAAATAAAAAAATATAGCATTTATCCTTGAACTGGTCTCAAAAACTCAATTTATACAGCAAATCTTGACTCAAGTTGAAAATCTAACGTTTGCACATCCCTATTTTTTATACGAAGTGAAAAGGATAGCATAGGGTAGAATGTAGGTATTTCCTAATGGTAGGTGAAAGGTAGTTTAGGGGTAAAGGGGAGGCTTCATACTTGGGAGTGTGGTTATATTTGTAGAATTACTGCAATTCAAGTACCCTTGTGTGCGTGGATCCTCCCATTGAGTTGTTCGGTTGGTATGGTTAACAAAGTAAACACGCCCGTCGGGTTGCACCCTTTTCTCCCAGTCAGCTGGAAGAGGCTTCTCAGTTGGTGACACTCCCGCAGCTTCCGCGACGGCTCCAGCCTCATCGTCGCCGCCAGAAGACGCCACAGAGGTGCCATCACCTCCTGAAGCACTACTGACTGATGAACCAGCAGCAGCTGGAGGCACTCCGGAATGCTATCAAAAATATAAATAAAAATCACATTTGAATTCTGTATTTATTTCAACGAGGGAAAGCATGAGATAATTAATGCAGATCTTCTACACTACACAGTAGCGTATTTTAACATTGACCACATGGTGCAAGAAAAATTGGTTAGTCACTTCCAGTTTCTTTTACGTTACGTGCGTTCATTGCTTTCCCGCGCAAGGGGGCGTGGTTTGGCATTGTCACATCAACGTCAACTCGCGACTTAGACATTTTTCGGCTCTGAGGTGGTAATTTTATTTTGGGACAGGAGTATACATACTACCAGTCTTCATCTGGTTCATAAAACCCATTCTCTTTCTTTCCCTACCCCCAAACACCACATCCTTCCCTCGACCAAAGCCTTAAGCAGTCTATCTCCAATCATCACCCTTTCGGCCACCTTCCCTTCCTCCTCCCGATTTCATTCACAAGTTTCCTTTCCTCACCCACCATTCAAGCACCTACTTGTTTATCTTCCCTTCCATTCACCGCACCTTCTCCAGCCTCCTCCATGCCTATGCCTTGAAAGCCTATAGTTTACTATCCTTGGCTTGGCTTTGGCTGGAAATGGTCACACCCTACACACACACAGATTCTACACCAGCCCCACACTTGCAACTGAATTGGAGAAAGAAAAAACAGCCCTAGTTGGCACCACTCAGAAAAACAGAAGAGGCATGCCTATTGATTTGAGAAACGTGGAGAGCAAATATTCTGCTGAAAAGGCAATTTGTTAGCACTTTGTTGGAAGGACAAACATAACGTGCACATGCTGAGCACAAGACATACAGCAGAAATGATAACATTTATACATTGAAGGCATAGAGAAAAAATAAAGCCAGCTAGTGTCATATCCTAAGATAAGAAAAAATTTGGTGTCGATCTCTCCGATCAGTGAATGTCTTATGGAGCATTTGAACATCACTGCATCAAATGGAGGCAGAAATTGGCATTTCATATGCTACTCATGTGCATTGTGAATGCTGTAATCTTATATAACCAGGAAAAAGACGAGAAAATTACCATCACGCAGTTTATTGCCAAATTATGCAGTGATCTTGTGGTCATTGAGGAGATTTCGCAGCCACCAAGATCGAATGAGGCGCAACCAGCCCACTGCAACTGCCCTATACCGGCCATGTAAAACAATGTCACTTTACCAAGGTTTCTACCACAGATGGCAGCACAGTTACTCGCCCTAGCGTTTTACCTTCTAGTCGCAGTTGGGAATGAGATTTTCAGTACATCAGCATAGAATTGACTTGATATTTTAGGATTAGGATGAAGTACAATTTTCAAATACTATGATAATCGAAATAAGAGCAACGAGGCCTAAATTGGAGCATGACAAATCGAAATACTACTCGTTGACTTCCCAACCCTAAAACCAATGGACCACTAATCGTCTGCTTCACCCAAAATCGTCGTTTTAATGGAACACTTAACGGGAGAAAACCCAAATTATGCCCTAAAAATTCAAGATTGAGTCCCAACTACTGTACAGCTAGCTCTAGACAACAGATGCCCCGAAACATTCATGTCCGACTCACTGCAACACAATATGGAATTGGTCCCAAAATGACGCATCAATAAGTACATATCAGCGATAAATGAAAGTTTAAAATTATTGTGGAATCTACCTTAGATTCATGAAATATATGAGACAGTATTTGAAAACAGCTACCTACTCAAACACTACCAATGACATCAGAACGTCGGTCAATTGAGGGGAGCATTAATGAGTGGAGAACGTATTAGTATTGAACTTCGTACAGAGATTTAACATACATTTGTAAGATTTTGCCGAATTTATAAATCCAGAACAGAACATAGTCACTCTCATTTAATAAGCTCAATAAACAGTAAACTTCAGAAACTGCGGCAGTCGACAATATTTGTTGCGCAACTTGGACTTTTATGGCATTTATTTCTTAGCCTAACATTGAAGAGGGTAGCTACAGTTCCTGCATGTGTTACTTACGAGTGAACAAAACAAAATAGGTTCAAGGCGTGCTAATTGCTAGTTAGATTATGAATAACAGAGTAAAAAGGAATCCATGAAAATTATTACCAAACAGGAATACATTCAAATGATTAATTAGGTTTTTGTTAATTTTGTCACTTTCTTTTTTCAGCAATTTTCCTTCGCAGCCTCTCTATTCTGTTGGGCAGAGAATTGTATTAGTCTCATGGTTACATAACAGTTCACTATGCGTGCAACCAATTCACTTCCATGTTCAAAACATGGGAAAGTGATATTGGCACTTTGAAGAAATTTAATGATGACTCTCTCTGCTACTTATGACTCTTTGTGTACTTGCAGTGCTTCGTTAATAAAATTGAGCGATACAACGATGCCCTGGCATTACTAGTTAATGTGCAAATCTATTTCTAAAAAGTGAAACACTCGGAAAGAACTTGCTTCAAAGTTATTCACAATCTCTCCCACTCATCACGCATATTCACAGCTTCTAAGGGCGAGTAATTGTGCTGCCATCTCAATGTGGAGTTTCCTCGCGGCGACAGTAACGGTGACACCATAGACCGGTAGTGTCCAGTCCTGAAATATCTAAGTCCATGGGCGCAACTAAGCCGGCTTACAGGAGGTAAGCATTTTTTAGAAAAAATTCCTACACCTGCTGGAAAGAAAAGAGTGCAAAGGATGTGCAAAGTGTGTTCTGAGGAAGGCAGTAAAGAAGATGGAAAAGCCAAGCGTAAGGACACATCATATCAATGTAGTGAGTGCAAAATCCTGCTGTGTATAAATCCACGCTTAAAAATTTATCACTCAAAATAATACTACAGAAATCGTGGAGAAAACTAATATTAGGCCCATTTCCAGTAAGGACTGATTCAATCAGTTCAGTTTATGGCAACATGCATTACCTGTGGATAAAGGAATCTCTGGTTCCCTTGCTGAACTACATGAGCTCTCTCCCCCTGCCACTGCTGGAAGTGTTGCAACCTTTCAGATGAAGGCCTCTGCCATGTAGTGGAGCGAGTGTTATGATCGACATAATATATTCGGCCCCTAGGGTCTCTTCTACATTCCCAACCGGGAGGCAAGGCCTGTGGACGTTCCCATGATGTACTCCTCGTGTTGTGGTCAACGTAATACCTCCTTCCATACATATCATAACGCATCTCCCATCTGAATCATAAAGCAAAAATTACATCATTACAATCAATAAATTTTACCGAATAAAATTTAATCCACAAAAGAACATTGATATGGTAAAAATGTGGACACACATAACACTGCAGAATAAAGGAAAGATAACATTTAGAGAAAAGAATTGAGGATATTTCAGACCACTAGGTATCTCTTAGTAACATGTCTTCCAAGTACACAAGCTTATTTACTTCATCAGATACAAATCTTATTAGGCTACAAAATGCTTCGACAATAGATGCTTGATGTATGCTTGCCATTGCTTGTCTTCTTTTAGAGGAGCATTTTTGGCTTCCCAACAGGAAAACTCATGTTTTCTAGGCACACGTACCTCAAGGTCTGTAGTAAGCTCATTTCATCTCTTTACTTGAGCAGTTACCAAGTTATGATGGAATATCATGACTTCAACAATTACCAAATATGGAGAGAGGGGTAACTTACCCTGGAGGAAGAGGCTCTTCGACACCAGTAGTATGAGATCTGTCAGCGGTAGAGGCACTAGTAGCAGTAGCTGGAGCAGGCGCTGGTGTCCCAGTGGAGGGAGATATAGTGGAAGTGACGCTGGTTAGTGCAGTGGTTGAGGAAGCTGATGGAGACGGAGAAGACGGTGTCTGCGAAGGGTTACCGTTGGCTATTGTAGTTGCATTAGTTACAGAGACAGATGGAGTCAAACAAGTACTTGTTCCAGTTGTGTAGTTTGGGATTCCAACAAGCTGTTGAGGCATGGTGCCTGATGAAGGTGGCTCAATTTGAGCTGAGTTTGCTGCATAACAAAAAAAATTTAATCAATAAAGGCATAATTAATTCATGAAAAATTAGGCACGATCCACCACAGAAACCACTTCATTACTTCTTCCAATTACAGTAATATCTCTGGTTAAAACAAGTGATTTAGAATTCAAATAATATTACTTTCTATCGCAATGTATTTCCCTATGCATCAGGGATGTGCAAAACTTTAACTGAAGGAAACATCATTGTAAATAACAATTGATAGGAGTAAATTTATCACATTTTATTTATGATTAACACAATATTTGTAATTAAAATTTTACTTGGAGAACACAGTACTCATCCCAGGATCTTGAGCATACACCTCTTCAGGTTATTACATTAGAGATATCAAAAATGAGTAAAAAGCACCAAAGAGTATTTCAGAATTGATGAATAACTGAAAGAAGTGATAGGAACTAAGGAATAAATTTCACAATTTTCATAACGTGATTTTGAGTATATACCTCTAAAGGTTAATAAATTAGAAATTTCAAAAGAAGTAAAAAGCCACAAAGAGAATTACACATTTGACTAAACTTTAATTACTGTGCATCGAAATCAATGCCGAACAGATTAATTTTAACACTGATGTATTATGGAAACAGGCAAAGAGCAAGCCAGGAAACCAATAGACATTTGAATGTTAGAATATCACATATGTACCCACTTCTTTTTTCAAATCTACCATTATTTGGGTAAGTATTAGTAAAATCTACACCGTTTCTTTGATACAATTGCTGCTTGAATACATGTCACTTAAATGAAATATTTAATCCTTGAAATTCAGGAGAAAACCTGGATTGAAATATGAGACAGAAGATGAAAACAAACTACAGAAATATACAACTCACTATGAAAAGCAGATGATAAGACCTACAACTGCTCACTTGAGGGTATCGAAATCTGTATTTCTCCAAAAATAAAAGTCAAGGGATTCATCCCTATGATTATATCTAGAAATCAAGTAGATACAACACTACATTTCCAGGTCCAACAGAAGTGATAAAAAAAGAGAGATTCACTGCCGAGCAGATATGAACAAAAATTTGTTCTTTCCATACACAATAAGTGACTACAATAAAAGCAGAGCTCCACTCAAAACATTTGCATAAAACACTTCACCATTTCACCTCCCAAAACCTTATCCTTTACACTCCATCAACAGAGCTCTTGGGGCAACCCCATTTATTGTGCTATGTGCTCTTTTAAAAAGGAAGGTGCAAAATTTGAGGCAATGCACTGAAGGAACATATGATTAACTAGTTCGGCCCGCAACCCGCAAGTGGCAACAGTGCTCAAACTTTCACCACCCCTCTTGCGAAGACGGCAGCCTCACCACTAGCTTGAGCCCACTAAAATACTCAGTTGTTTATTAACTCATTAAAAATCGATATAACAGTGTGGGTTTACTTGTTATTATTATTATTATTGTTATTAATTACTGCTTGTAAAGAGCTTCACAACAAGACCAAAATCTTGCTTCCACTACTATTCATAACCAAGAGAAAGTTGTTTCATAAACTAGATAATAACTTTTTATGGCTAATTAGACAGGACTGAACGTTTAAGGATACATTTAAATGTCTTTCTTACACAATACTATAGGTTCATAATGATTAAACTTCAAGTTTTTCACTATTAAATGTCAAAGAGTGTGTTCCATTCGAAAGTGCAAAAAAACTGGCACTTTTTTTCTTCTCACCGCAATATAGTGTTTATTGTAAAAATGATCGGCAACCACGGTTAAACGCAAAATAAAACAAGCTAAAGTTTGGTGTTACTGGCATTCATATAGGTACCATGGCTCACTTATAATCAGTGTCCAAACTCGAGTCTACATAATTTTTGCACTGACAGTAGATGATCTCAAGCACACAAGTGTCATTAAAGAAACCATGTGAAGTAAATGTAAACTAATACTTTCCTGCGTTGGTATGTTTCATAGCAGGTGACCCCAGCACAAGCTTAACTGCTTAGAAATTTGCATGAGGTAAACAACTATGTACTTAAAAGTAGATTTAACCTGGTGGATAGCACATGAACTTGAATACTTTGTGGTGCTGCATACTTGGTAGTCATAAGAATATCTAGCTCATAAAGAGCCTCAACAAATTTCGCATAAGATGGGAAATCTTAGTTGGTTTAAGTACTAACCATGATTCAGGGGGATTTGGGTTCATATGGGCCAAGGAAATTTTTTTACAGAGAAATTTGTGCATTCAGAGCCAATTATTACATTAGCATGCAAAATGCTAGTCATGCAAGAAATCAGGCAGCATATTGAGTAACTACCTAAGACAGATCCCATAAAATTTCTGCAAGCATAAACAAAATTACTTCTTTGTAAGCAGATAAAATGCAGCCAATGGAATAATGAATTAAATAATGCACAAAAAAACTGGACCATGCTCTCAGCTAATGGTCCCACAACACCTTCTTTAATACAATATCAACAAACAGTCATGCTCTAGACGGCCACATGGGCTATAATTTGCTACGCAAGAGATGAAAGAAACATTCCTTCACAACTCTGAATATTAAATGAACTGAAAAATGAGATGTGAAGAGGATTCTGACTTCAAAATCCTGCTATCAATTACCTTCTCTGATCAATCACTATGAATCAATAGTGCTTCAATCCATCCTCTTATGTCATCATTAATGCTATAGTTATGAAATATAAATCCAAAAAAATAATATGCATTTCCTAACATGAGGATGAAATAGTAGACCCAAATATACTTAAGTAAAAGTATACAAAGATCAGCAATTTCATCTGCACTAAAATCTTCTCATCACCACAGAAATAAATTGCTGCTATTCCAACCATGACACTTGGAATCAGGCAATGATGTTTGAAAGGAGATGAGCATGCCATACAAAACTGGCTACAAGAACCTCCCACTAACAAAGCTGGGAAACCTTGAACTCTTTACAGCCGCAAAAGCCCTCAGGCTTGGAAATACAAGGAAAATGAAAATGCCTTCTTACTGCACTAACCTAAATATGTATCAACTATGCACTGAGATAATGACTTGCATATCTGTTGATGGATTACATGTCCTGCATTTATCACAGTTCATCAGTGCGGACTCGACAGTGGTGATACTATGCTTCAAAGATGAACTCGAATGAGGTCTGCTCCTACTCCCTGCCCTTTGACGCTCCAGACCCACCACTCAGCAAAGAGCAGGTGATTCTGGTAAGTTATGGTACTTTTGACTAGGGTCAACCCAAGGGACCTTTGGAAATGCCCTTTCGGAATACTTAATGATACCTGGCTGGTCACAACACCACCATATTCTATTCACTTTACTTGAATGTTTACACAACAATGTATCATCAAAAGCAAACTGGATGCACTTGAAGAGCCAAATACCATTGCTGCTGTCATTCTACCGAACTCCTCAAGAATAAGAGACTATAATATGCTACTTTGGGAACTGAGAGCCAGTCAGGCAAAATAAGACGGGGTATTTGGATTAATATATTTAAGAGAGACTTCAAAGAAATTTATCATCATAAAATATAATGGCTATCTACAACACTCCACCTTAATATCTAGTACGATGTATGACATCTTAGAATCACTAAGGGTTTGAGCATGTTCAAGGCAATATAAAATTCAATCACAATCTGAATATCTCACATGAAATTTCAATAGGGGGTGGAAAGGCTGTGGGATTGATGGTGGCATCTAAATGCTGTTAAGTATGCATTCCCTCACCAGGGAAAAATCCACCAGTGAGCTTCCACACAGTAACAATTTACATAGGCAAACTTTTCTCTCAAAAAGTTAGAAAAACCTCGTTAGAGTAATAAGCATCATACAATTCATAAATTAATGCGTCATGACAGGGATGAAAACTACCTGGGATTTGATAATATTAAAGTAAATGTGTATTGCATTAAAAATAATCTATTAAGATGATTTCATGCAATTATTGAGAACATTTTGAACATCATTCAAGGTAAACGATGAAGGATAAATGGAATTCAATGTGAAAATCAATGGTAAGAGTCAGGAAACATGTACACAATAACTATGTTTCAAAAAGCATACCTCCATAATTACTAATGCTAAAAGTGCCTTTACCTGTAAAAGTAGCCATTTTATTTTCTAATTTGGAGTAACTTAGTAATTGCTAAATGAAAGATGCCTGATATTATTGATGAAACAATAATTAGTAAACAAAATTTGATTCATGATAATAAGAAATATCCAAGAATTGAAAACCATCAAGCAACACAGAGATGCAAGAATTAACCCACAATGCAGCTGAATGCTACATCAATTACCAGAAGTGGCCACAGAAGGCAAATGAAGAGATATTGCAGGAGAGCTTGACGCTAAGCTGGGAGACTGCAAGTTGTGATGGTGATGGTTGTGGTGGTGATATTGGTGGGGCCATATGCGACTTGTTCGGTCACCGCTCAAAGAGGCGGTGTCATTGGGGCGTGTTCGCGTTCTGGCTCGTATTCCCCCATTTAAAATCACCCTCGAATCACCTTTGTGACAGAAGAGAAATGGAAACTTGAACAGCTACACAAAAAGCAATGATTTGCGATGTTTTCCTCCTGGGTGGTTAACAATGCACAAATTTAGGAATGCATAAACACTAATGGAGATTCTAATTCACATGATAAGACTGCAGGTTCACATCAATGAATTACATGTATAAAATCTCTGAAAATGATCTAAATCAAGTGATAATTTCTTTAACTTTATGAGGACATTAGGATAAGATTCCTCATTTTTTGGACAATTCACTTTCTATGTAAATGAATATGGTTAACAATTTTTCTAGCCAGTAATCGACTATTTCACACACAAATATTGCACGTTATCATTGATAGGGAAACACATAGTGTTACCATAATAAAATTTACAGAGGAAAACTTTCGATACATGAATCAATCTCAGGAAATGTAAAATGTGTAGCCATTTCCAAAGGCTTCATAAATATTCTTTAATCAGTCATTAACCACACTCCATGAGAGCAGACATGATTTTCTGTTGATCTGAGGTTAAAAGTGGTGTGGTACCAATGGCTGAGGCTAATTTCAACAGATAATCACCTGCATAGAACGTTGCTGCAGGGTAACACATCATCCATTGGTATTAAAAAAATTGTCATCAATGTCTGGTATCAATGCAACGAAAGGTAAAAGCTTTCTATAAATCCACTTATTTTTAAGACTCAGCCCATTTCTTGGACCTTAAAATTAAAAGATCCAAAATTCCAAAAAAAACAACCCTAACGCATGTCCTTAACCCAATTCCCCTTCCAGCCTCACCTACTGTGGATAGGGGACTGGAAAAGCAAATATATTATTATTACAAAAGTTATTTTGCAGTCCTAACAGGCACTCGAAAGTTCCAGGTATTGGGTGAAACAAAACAAGTAATGCATTTTCAATTTTGAATAAAGGAAAAAATCTAAGATAAATTTTTCTTAGGAATTTTACTGAGAGAGTAATAGTTTTTCTGGAATTGAGTTTTAAAATTGGAAAACAATCAGTGAGTAACACCAAGTGTTCATACAGCAGCAGCGAAGGTACTACCAATAATGAAGTGCAGAACTACCCCATAATATGTACATTGTCTCAGCAGCTGTGGTTGCCACATTACCACTCCATAACTGATCCTTATTTACAAACTCCAAACCTCACATCACAGAATGACTACTGCTATCTTGCAAAAATATCTACAATTCGTCCATGATTTCCATGCTCACCACCATAGTATAGATGCTATTTTTTCCACCACTGTATGCATCAAGAAAAATAGTCACACAACTCAACAGATACCTTTCATTTAGGGATGAGTCGATTCCACTTTTTTTCGATTCTGATTCCTAATAACAGGTGAGATATTGATATACCAGTAGCGTATGACTATTATTTAAATTCAAGTATTGGCTGAAATAAAATAACAAAGACAATTAAGTCGCCCAAAAAGTATATTTATTAACAAATAGCAAATATATCTTCAGCTTATTGAGGTAGATAAAAATTACAAATTGATAGCCTACACCCAAAATTACTGAGACAAATATGATGTGATAAATTAAATTTGATTTGAATATCTATCTCTCTGGAATCTGAATCCACTTAAGGCGATGGATTCTTGATACTGATTTTAATCAGGAGAATTGGTGGAATCAAGAACCGACATTTGGATTCGACTCGTCCTTACTTTCATTCGTGAATCATAAAACATGGACCAATTCAAAAGAGGTGAAATGCATGGAATGACAAAAAAGAAACACATTAGAAATACCTAAATAACAAAGCAATTGATTCGTGATTGGGTCAGTAAAAACGAGAGAAGAACTGTACCAAGAAATATCTTTCTAGTATGAATAAAATTATCAATTTTGATTTAAAAAACACCCTAAGTATTCCATCAACTCCAAGCAATGACTGTTGCCAATAACAAGTCTAAACAAGTATACTCTTCGGGATGCATTCTGATGCAACAAATGCTTCCTCAAATACAGTAAGGAATTCAGTTAAAGTAGTTTGAGAGAGATTTCATTTCACATTGAATTCCATGAATATGTCCTCATTACAAAGAAAAATATCCCACATTTCCAAAGATATCACAATAACAGCCACCTTCCACACCACTTTTCAATCAATTTGCCAAAATATAGATGCTGTTTTCCACAGCATATGGTAGGTGTATGTAATCCCAGGAGACTTCATTCAGAAAAGAGGAATCTCAAACACAGATTTCTACAAAAAATGAGGAGCATAGATTGTATGGTTAATGACCCGTTCAAAAAAATTCAACTACCACAGTAATTTTTACAGAATTAAAAAAAAAGTCTGTGGTGAAGAAACTTTTACCAAATGGTATGAAAAAATAAGCCATAAAGAAGACTTCTCAAGGCTGACTATAGTGAAACCTCATTTTAACGCCCCTGGAACGTGCGTTTTCCCTTGATTTATAACTTTCTTGGTGCCCCAAAAATATCTTCATCCTTGTAAGAAAATCCTATCCTACAATTTACACTTTCAAATTTGGTAATATCCCATGATTCACAACATCTGGCAAGGAGCAAGACAGCAGCCGGCACAATGAACACGTAACAATAGAACACCAACCTCTAGTTTTAAGCCATATATGAAGAGAATGCCAGGGTCGATTGTAATGAAACAGGCATCCACTTGTACCTGTTTCATTTTCTGTTGATAATTTTAGTTAACATGTTTCCATTGCAGTCAAAATCCTGTAACTGACATGATAGTGAAAAAAAGAGCAGATTTTTCGAGCCTCTGGCAGAAATTCTGAAATTTGCAAGATTAATGCATAATTAATTTTGGTCCAATCGCCATCAGAATTTAATATAAAATTCTCTCAACCTTTGTAAATGATTTTGAAAGTTTCAATTCTTTAACTTCAATTGTCATAGAGGTGTTTTATATTTTCCAGAAAAACTTGATTCCTGTTCCTACAGACTTGGTCGTGATACTGCTGCCTTCATCTTGAATTCAGTATTGCAATCCCAATACTTCTGGAAACAAAAAGCCTACAGAATAATTGATAGTGATTTTTATTTATATCACATTTTAGAAAGGATTATGCACATGTTCTGTAGACTGAGCTGTACGAATGTGTGGTATACAAATTAAGTTGAATTTTCTACACAAGAAAGGGCACTTCTCATAGCAGCAAGATGAGGTATTAGGGACTTCAAAGCACCCATGGCTGGATAGACTCAGCGTAGTTTCGTCTAAAACAGCATCTGTGGTGAATCTGAAAGCCTATATCCCAGAACAGTTTCTCACTGGAAGTGCCCAACTTTGCATAACATATAAAACAAGATCATTGGTAACTTGGTGGTATGGCATTTTATTAATAAAAAATGTATAACTTTTACAATACCACAACGTAAAGAAAAATGGCAATACCCGAGTTTCAGTGCATGAGCACCACCTTCAGGTAGTGATCGAGCACCTGAAGATGGTGCTCATGCACTGAAACCTGGGTCATGCCAGTTTTCTTTATATTGTGGTATTGTAAAAGTTATACATTTTTTATTGATTTTCATAACATGTTATGGCTATTGGCTCATGAAGAAAGTTTTACTGTGGACAAGGCAGATCTTTCTTATTACATACTGCCACACATGACTCAAGGCTTCAAAGGGGATCCTGGCCATGAGAACAAACACAGCAAAACTAGCCCCACTGATTTGTTAGGTAAAAGTCTACCACTTCGAATCCTCAGATTTACATAGGAAACAGGGTTGCCATCATCCGACAGAAGTCGCAGCCATTGAGAACTTATAATACTCATCCATGTTCTCGCTCATTTGTGAGTAATAAATAAATCCACAGATGGTGGCACTCGACCGCAAGAAAATATCAGCTGCAATGACATCCAACAGAAGATAAATGAAGCTGACCAGCAATTACTGACGCACATTCCTGTTGATGGCTCAAACCACAGTGATATTAAGTTACAGATGCAAATTACCAGAAATGCGATGAACAAGAAGGAGCTTTCTAGTTGTCACAGAGTCTCTGATTGTCCCTTTTTGCTTATAAACCGCAAAATTCCCACAAAATAAACAATATTAACAATTTTTCGGCAAACTACGTTGCGAAGAGGAAAATATTACGAGTCAACCAATTTTTCACTTTGTTAAACGAGAGTTTCCGTAAAGAAGGAGTTCGTTCACTAGAGGTATTTCCCAATGCTTTTACATACGCATTTGGTGAGACCACCGACATTAGTTCATTCATCGGAGTCTTTCATTTAGAGGGAGTTCATAAGGTAGAGGTTCTACTGTAATAGTTTCTGGCAGAGGGGAGTGAAAGACGGGACTAATTCAAGGCAAAATATAAGATAATTTGCTCTTTTTGACTTGGTGAAATAATAGTGCTTTCAAAATGCCACTCGATATAAATAGTCAAAACAAATAAAATAGGTGAGTAAGGAAGTAAGAGTAAAATTCCACAGAGTATAAATCATTTGACTTGACCTGTACTTGAACCCACATCCCTTGAGAGTGCTTTCGGCCAGTTGAGTTAAAATAATGTTAGACGGCGAAATGCTTTGGAGAAATTAATGGAATGGGAGAAAAAACAACACGGGCCGTAAAATAATGGGTACATGTATCGGTTTTAATATAGCTTAAGGTACTTGTTTATGAATCGCGTCCGTGCCTTAGCCCGATTTTAGACTGTGTGCCGCTGAGCCACTGAGTCTGCTTGTCAGCGTGACTGCCACCACGTTGTCGCAGTCAACTTCAGATTGTGAAGCTCACAAATTTTGCTCAGTATTAGGATGCATACTCAATCTTTGTTTTGAACCTCGTATTTCATGTAGTCAGCCGTCATGGATCAATTAACTCCATAGATATCAATGGCGTGCACGTCTTGCCGGAGCACCGCCGCACACTGCAAAAAAATACGCCACGACGCCACCACTGACGAATACTACAGCGTCTTATTGTCCAATGCACAGTTAACATGGGTAAAAGGACACGTGATGCTGACGTCACAATGAGCCTAAACAAGTTCACGTCTTCGATTTACATATTAATACCAACGCAAAGTCCATTACACCAAGAACGATTACCAAACAACATATATGTTATGGTTTTCGCGGTTGAAAAAAAATATGAAATAAGGATTTTTTTGCCTTGAAATGATAATTTTAAAAATTCCCAGATTTACCAGAAATACCCGAATAATTCATGGAAATTTCCCGGATCGGAAAATTCCTGAATAATTCCCAGAATTTAAGTTTTCAAGGGTCCGTGGACACCCTGTCAATAAAGTTATTAACATGGTTAGTACTGGCATTCTCAAAATTTGAGCATGGACACATAAAAAAATCAGCATTTGACTCTATTCATGGAGAATGTGGATAGCTAGTTAGCTTTGAATATTAAATACAGTAGAAACTCGCAATTACAAAATTTTGATTGTACGAAGTAAAATCTTTGGTCCCGACCAAAAGGGTATCCAAATGTATGTAACAGTACGTGATATTACAAAATTACAAAGTTTTTAAATTACAAACCACGGTTCTTGGTCCCAACGTGAAAAAGTTACTCAATTTTACGAATGATGACTGGTCACAGCAGTGTTTTTTGGCACTCCTTGTCAGAGTGAATACACTGATCATCGTTGCTGAATACATTATGCACTGAATGTGACTTATATGAACGATAATACATTTCTCAATACTGCAGTAGTAAGGATGACTTTAAATCAAAGGCGTATTAGTTCATAAAATATGACACCAATCGGACAAAATTATTTCTTATGACGCATCCACAGTTACCGACAACGAGTAAAAAAATTGAATTAATCGAATACGTACATACTCACCCATGGGAGACTATATGCTACTACCGGCCTAAAACTCTCATGATCCCTGGCATATATTCATACCCAATTTTCCCAAACAAAACTTAAGACAGAATTCGGAGATGATGCCATGGCATTCGACCGGTAAATTCAGTCGTGCATATCACCCAAGGAAGCTTTTCTCCTCTCAATTTCAGACTGATTACACTCGATTTGCTCCATGGCATAATTATTCCAGATGACAATAGTCATCATCGAAAGACTCAGGTTTAATTAACCGTCCTAACTGAAAGTTTTGATATAGTCGTCAAGCAAGGCTCTTCGTAAGAATTCTCCTTCCCATCTTCTGTTGCCAACTGCCAAGAAAACCAAAAAAAATATGAGTTCGCTTGGTTCATACAACCACTGAGTTTGATGGACGTTAATTTTTTTTTTGACGGACGGACGAACATTCTAAAGGATGACTAGTACTGGGTGCATGTGCAATCAATGGGAAAAAAGCACCCATATATATTTATATCGGAAAATGGTGCGCCCTCCTCCCCTTTTGCTTCAACCCAGCAATCAGAAAAAATATCCTGAAAGAGAGCTAGGCCGTGTTCCTGCAGATTGATGAAGAATCTGATTAGTGGAACCACCTTATTAGACACCAAAAGTCACACCATCGGAGAGGGAACAAAAAGCCTCATCAGCATCTTAGCCCAATTGGAGGTGCTTTCATTTTTCCTTTGGTTATCGGACGATATCCCCAATGGACATCGAGTGTAGGGGCTAGTTGATACCTAGCCAGTGCGGAAGCAAGATACGAATTGGCAGGCTTCTTTGGGTAGGGGCGTTGAGGAAAGGAGTTCCGAAAGTTATAACAGTAATGGGCATGGAACTATCAAGACTAAAGAGAGAGGGTGAAAATAATTCAAGTATTTGAATCAAAAAAGTTAAGTAAAAGTGCTGCGACAGAAAAGTTTGGGGTGTCATTGTCAACCCTTTCAACAATCATCGCCAACCGTGCAAAAATTCTATTGAAAGTGGAGGAGTGGGTATCACCGAAAAGGAAAAATTTACAAGTTCAGTGAATTTGAAAATGGACTTTACGCCTTCTGCAAGTGTTGTGAGCAGCATATTCCAGTAAGTGGCCCAATCATTCAACAGAAGGCGGAAGAAATTCCTTTACGTCAGAAAATCCAAATTTCAAATGATCCGTTGGCTGGCTGAGCAATTTCGAATCCCGATTCAACATTGTGTCGCTGAATATATGTGGAGAAGGGAGTCATGGAGTGAGGTATCCTCAAAAACAATTATTCATTGCTGTACAGTGGCAGGATTCCCTTTCTCCACACCTGATTATCCTGTTCCTGAGGTTAGTCATCGATCAAACTACCTTAATTGTGAATGAATTCCTGTTAGTGCCAGAAACAAACATTTATTTGTCAATTTGAATGTTTAGGAAGAGAGGAAGAGGTACAGGATGAAAGGCCTATCGAGATAAGAGGTTAGGCAAGTGATTTCCAAAATTACTGACACGGAGCATATGATCTTCTATCGAAAATATATTCTTCTAATTTCTATATCAGGTGCAAATGATCGGGCATGTTACACACTACCTTAGTGTAAGCATGAATCAATATTACTGGTGTCGCAATACATCGCTCATGCCAGCGTTACAAGTTCTCTAGTTAAGAAATGACATAGAAAAATGCACTATGAATCTTTCCAAGGCATAGCCCAAACTGAGCGAAAATTTTGCAAAGACGCTTGATTGCCTAATCTCTTACTCGTGAAAAAAAAAACGAAAAGTTAGTTGTTTAGATGTAGATTTGCATGTGGCATGGATGGAGGTTGATTCTTCTGATTTTTGAGAAAGATGGAACGACACAGCGGAAATCCCAAAAATCGGAAACATCAACCTCCGACATGTTAGCTGTGTTCAACTATATGCACCTTGTTGGCAAGTATACAAATTTAAATTAACTTTTACAAATTATAGCTTCATGAATCATGTGAGTACGTCGCGAGAGTATGTCATAATTTAAGGAAACAAAAAAAATACTATCATCACAATTCCCTTGAAAGATACTCGTTTATACAAAATTCGATATTACGAAGAGTCAATTTTTCCATTGCCGTCGACTTCATAATTTCGAGTTTCTACTGTAGTACTATGTTACAATCTGCTCAAATACGCCAGTGAGAAAATTAATGTAAAAATTGTTTTTTCCAAAGACTACACTTCAAAAATTTTGATTTCCAGGAGTCACATAAACTAAGCAATGCCTAATTACAACGAGCAGTTTTCAGGGAAATGCCAGAAAATATGGCTGAGGAACTAGGTTGCTACAGGCAGGAGATTCAAAAAATCCACTGACTTTTCCAGATTTTCCAGGCTGAAATTTTCATTTTTCCAGGTGAAACTAACCTTCTCCAGTAAATATACATTCAAAAGAAGGCTCCAGAATAGAAAAACAACCGATTAACTCATGTACTGCAGGGGAATAAAGCTTCCCAACAAGTACTAACTATGATCTAGATCAATGGGTTACCCAGATAGTGTTACATAGAAAGTATGCATCTAGATGCACTCTGTCTATGTAATTCAGGCAGGCATTAGAATATAAGCTAGTGATGTGGTCAGGATTCAAGATTTGATCGAATCCCTCCCAAAAAGCCATCTCTCCGGCAACGGCGGCGCCGCCGCGGTTAAACGGCGAGCGCCGCACACCAGTCCGAAGGCCTCACTAAATCATTCAATCGGTAGTAGCGACGGGCGGTGTGTACAAAGGGCAGGGACGTAATCAATGCGAGCTTATGACTCTCGCTTACTGGGCATTCCTCGTTCATGGGAAAAAATTGCAAGTCCCAATCCCTAGCACGAAGGAGGTTCAGCGGGTTACCTGGGCCTTTCGGCCAGGGAGGACACGCTGATTCCTTCAGTGTAGCGCGCGTGCGGCCCAGAACATCTAAGGGCATCACAGACCTGTTATTGCTCAATCTCGTGCGGCTAGGAGCCGCCTGTCCCTCTAAGAAGATTGCTACATCGGAAGCATAATAGATTCCGACGCCTAGTTAGCAGGCCAGAGTCTCGTTCATTATCGGAATTAATCAGACAAATCGCTCCACCAACTAAGAACGGCCATGCACCACCACCCACCGAATCAAGAAAGAGCTCTTATTCTGTCAATCCTACCGGTGTCTGGGCCTGGTGAGGTTTCCCGTGTTGAGTCAAATTAAGCCGCAGGCTCCACTCCTGGTGGTGCCCTTCCGTCAATTCCTTTAAGTTTGAGCTTTGCAACCATACTTCCCCCGGAACCCAAGAGCTTTGGTGAACAACTGGTTCAGAGTCAAATTCAATTGAATTTGACTTTGAACCAGTTGTGCAAGTGCAATGCCACCAAAATTAATTTTAGGAGGCATTGTCAAGTGACACATGAGCTGCATCGCTGTAAACTCTTCGATGATCATCATAAATTCATTTGAAATCTCACCTCTGAATTTATCATTTTGATGCCATTGTACTTCAAAAGTGTGGTTATTTGGATGAAATTTCATAGTCATAAAATATGAGTATCAGCAAAGATTTTTATAGTTATTAATTGCTGGTATCAAGTGTAACTATTTTGAATCTGCTAACATAATGATGATAACTTGTAACTTCATTATTTCACATATCTTTATTTGAAACGACCTGGGTTACAAAATGGTAAATCCCCGGGTGAGATTTCGAATGAATTTACAATGAATGACCAAGAGTTTACAGCGATGTGGCACAAATGCCACACACACATCCGCATTCAAATTTTATCGAATCTTAATGGAATGATTAGATCGAATCCTGACTACATCACTAGTATTTATACATGCTTTTATTTATATGCAAATTGAAATGACAATTAACAGTGAAGAATAATTCAGGGAAAGCAGGATTCATATTCAAGATTTGGTATTCTTCAAAAATAAGAGATTTGGATTTGACCCATCACTAATATAAACCATAAAGAGCAAACATGGATACATGGAATTCTTTCAAGCATCAAAGATGCAATCCAAATAATAAGAGTGAATGCAATGAATGAGCTATCAGAGTCACCGCAGATCTTTGCCCAAAAAACAAGACCAAACGTTTTGAATTATCCCAGTAGTTTCCCGTAAGCCAAATGAAAAATCATCAACCAACCGGGTGAAAGGTGCTATGGGTAAAGGCTTAGATGAGGTGAAAAGGAAAGAATTGAAAAATCAGCACCAATTACAAGTGGGCTTTGCTGTTCTTTGACTACTTCTTAGGAATCAAAGCCTCAGGACATATGAGACAAAATAATGAAAGGATTCTCAAAATAAATAGGACATGTTCCAATGACTAGGAATCCATCCTAGGAAGTAGGTCCTTATCTAGGGCTTGAGGCCTAGCTACCATTTCTCTGGCTGGTGATAGGTAGTAGTTCATTTCATACAGAGAAAACTAATGCACATGATGAGTAACTGAAACTATGGTAAATTAATGTAAAACGAGCAAAATATGTGCAAGACTAGTTAATTTATAGTCCCATTCCAGCCAATTTTCTTCATCTGACCATAGTGGAATTCAAACTGATACATTAAAAACAAATTAAATCTAGAATATGGGATGAGGATTGGGGGAGATGCAAAGAAGCAATTAAAGCCAGCCAACACAGTTTACTCTCACAAAACCCTACTAAACAAGGCAAGTAGGCATTTTTCTCCTCAGCATATTTCTACCAACTTCCAATAACAGAACCAGCCAACACCTAATAACTTTTCTTTGAGCCTCCTAAACTGTATGAGCAAGAGTACCACTACCTATCTCTTCAATATCATTCAAGGATGCAATAAAATTAACATTATTTGCCCAGCACAAATGTTAGCTGTCAGCCATTGGAATCCTTAATCATTTCAACATTTTTGGGAACTACTAATTATTTTTTTTTAATTTGACAGCAAAATGTGAGTACAGATATTCTTGTTTCCAAGAGGTGTAAAAAATTTTTAAATCATCTTAACGACTGATAGCACAATATTAGTGAAGCAGGTGAAGTAAAAGCAAGTAAAAACCATGCATTTTCCACAGCATTTAAGCCTGATTTTCTTTGTGTCACGAAAATAACTGAAGAGGTCACGCCAAAATTGTTGTCCACCCAATCTTTGATAAAATAAATGCACAGTTGTGGAACTGATGAACTGTATGGCCAACCACTGTAACTATTATAAAAATACTTAGAGATAAAAAAACAAGCTTTATAACCTAGACCATGGAAGTCACTTAACTTGTCATTAGAGTAAGTGATCCATTACATTCCCATGCTGAGTTGCATTAATTGTAGATAAAATTAAAGCACATGAATTCAGTTTAATGACCACAATTATTGAGGGTTAAGCAATTATGGTTCAGAAGAGGATTAGTTAGTAATTAAATTAAAGCTACAGTTCATCAAGAATGTTTACCAGGCTACTTTTACAAGTGATACGACGTCTGTGAGGTGCAATTCCTCTCCTTTGGTTACTAGCCTTGCCAAATTCATCAACAAAGAAGACTTGAGTCAGAATATCCCATACCTGGTAGAGGAGTGCATAATTCTGGATTCAGCCTCATCCCTGTCCACAGTGTGACCAGTTCCCCCACTTTGGCTCTCTCTGCTCCATTCATGGCTGCACCAGAGGCCAAAACAACAGCACCATCAACGCCACTACCAGTGCTGGCACTCCTGTGGTGCTGACCGCCATGATGTGAACTTCTCTCATCTCCATTATGGTGGCTGTGGTGACTTGACTGATGTTTCGGCTCGGGTGCAGTCAGGTCAAGGGTCAATTCCAGCCGGTCACAGCGACCCCGCAACTGTGCCAGCACATCCCGTAAGCGAAACCTTTTCTCTCCCAGGATTGGATCTTTCCGGAATGATGAATGATCAAGCACCCGAAAATGCAGCTGTGAGTTGGGTGTCACGAGGCTGGTAAGGAAATTTTTACAGTTAGAAAAAACTTCGGTAAAAAAAATTATGAGAGACAAACACAAACAACAATTCATTCCACACACTTTATGTAAGACACTATCAGTAAAATATAGGCATCTTTCAACTTTAGGCAGGTGAGTAACACACCCATAAGCAAATCTCCGATCACAGTCTTCATGAGAAGGGGTGGGACCATTTTAGGAGCAGGGGACAAAGGGAGTGTAAAGAATGCCTGTAAGCAGACACAAGCATCTCAGGTAAGAAAATAGCATACAATAAGCAATGCGATACAGTATTCAGGAGTCAACAGTTCTTCAGTACAGTACACCACTCGTGGCCCCACCTTGGTGCCAAGCAAATGGTTAGTCTGTCTCCATATGTCATGAACCCCTCAATTTCATTCCACCCTTAATCTCAAAGATATAAATTTACCAGATTTTATTTCACCTGAGCTAAGAGAGGTTATATGAGATTTGCATAGCATCTCCACTTATTTTATACTCTCAAATAATTGAAAAAACATACCTATATCTTAGCATATAGTACTACATCAATTGTTTGACTCCAACATTTTCTGTATAATTGCAATTTTTCATATTTCTCGTTTGAAGATAGCCTTCCAGTTTTTCTATGCTAGGGAACTGTGAGTATCTGTCTGGATCAATTTTTCATCTCAACATCATGTGGGTCACAATCAATGTACATAGAGTAATTTCACTTTTCAACAATGTAAACTGAACATGTATAATAAAAATAATTAGGAAAAATTGTACATTAGAATGATCAATATTTGGCCCACAAATGTTAAATGAAGAAAAATACCAAATTCCACACAGTAAGTATTTACTTAAGCATGGCTGATCCAATGCCCAAACAGCACTACCAAAACACAGGAACAGGTTATCAAAGTAAAAAATGATTACAAAAGAAGGCAAAACTCACCATTTCTATACCACAGAGTCAATATTATTAACTTATTCTATTGCAATAATAAGTACTCACATAGTAAATTCATGATTCCACTTGGGCTGATACGTTGACTTTATCACATCCGTTCTCTTTGAAGGTATTTCATCCACCAACAAATCCACATAGGGATTGGGTTTAAGGAAACTAGTTCCACTCCTTAAATGAGCACACTCAACTGCACATGACAGAGATGGAGAGAGCAATTACATTAATCTCACGCACCACAAAGTTTCTTCAAAGAAAATTACTGAATGAGTAACAGCAGTTAGCCCTTTCACCACCAACCTCTACTCATCATGCTCAAAGCAAGTTCATCAAGACAAGGAGAACTTCTGTTACAAATCTCCTTAGTTATCAATTCCATTCTCAATTTTGATATTGAAAATAAACCACCATTGACAAACAATAGTTCACAAAATCGATAGTTAAGGGCTAGATGGACCTTTTATCTTTTTTGTTGAATGACAATAAAAGAGCATAATAAACTTAATACTGATCATCATCAACTTTTCATTGACTTCAAGCAGGCTCATGACTCATGAGTATTAAGACCCATTTACATCATGTATATGCCCGCTCTGGTTCCCACATTAACACTATCAAGAAGAAATTCACTGAATCCGACCCTGTACATATTATGGAGATGTTCATGCAAGTTGATGAGTTTACTCAATAAAGTTTTGAAGGGACATCCTAACAAACATGAACCCATGCAGATACATGAATCGTGGGAACAGACCTTAAGAAAGAAATTATCTAATGCATTACAGAATTTGGATTAAATCAGACACAAGGTAAGACTCATTGGTCCCCCTGGGAGCAAAATGATTTTATCGATCAAAACTCCAGTCCAGAATAGAAGTTATATCATATTCATTCTGAAAGGGTACCCACATAATACTAAATTAAGGAGACATTCTTCTGAAAATAAAATTTCTGTTAAATGTTCCTACTTCTTCAGGACAACCAGAGGAAAATAAAAATTTCTAAAACCAGGCTTAGTATTTCATTGATCGGAAACCTGATGGTGTGGATAAGAGATATCATAAAAGTATAAAAATTACATCAACCACTGATTTCAGGTAATTATCAAATAGATCAGTATGAAAGTTCATCAACAAACATGAACATGCCTGAATGCAAACCAGACATGATAAAAGTTGAATGACGAATTGTGGAGAGAGGTTTTGTACCTTGATGGTTCAAGTGATGTTGCACTAAAAAAAATGCAAAATTGAATACTGGACACCACACCATTCGAAAATACAGAGGAAATTACTTCACTTCGCCAGAAAGGGGTCACAGAGACATGAAAATTTTAATCATTACATAGGAGCATGCATAGCTAAGGAATGACTCAGGAATTACACGCTCAACTACTCGTGTACTCTCAATTTGTGTTTAACTTAAAGCCTACAATGTTTGGATCCCTATTCAAGGCACCAAATAAGGGCCAAATTAAAATTAAACCAAAAAAAGAGCATTACCAAGTCTCACACTTGCATTAACGTATGTTATGGTACACATTCAAATACTTCATAACACTACTTGTCATATCACTAGAACCTGAAGGATACTCCATTCACCAGCCTTCTTTCATCAATATTATGACAAAATCAATTTTGAATAAACTACTCAATTCATCAAAATACGTACATCATTCAATATTCCATGCACATCTCGGGAAGTATACAATAAGAAGACACAACCATTCGTATTTAACATCAGTAGAGTCAAATGATATGAATACATAAATACGAGATCTCGGTCTAATACACGAACAAAACCATAGGAAATAACTAGGATGAAAATCAAAAGATAGGTTTTACAAATATTTACATCCCACAAAACAAGCAACTGCACAAATAGCATCAAGTAGGGGGAAACGATAAATTTGCAGACATAAATGATGAGCACCAATCATCGCATGAGTGGATGTAATGTTGTTTAGTATTCTAGAGGTCGAAAAAATTAGCCCATCATTAATTTAATAAACATCATGAATATGCTATTCCGTTGGAAGTGAAACGCATTTGAGGAGTGAGGATTAGTACAATATTACCTTTCTAAACAACTTACTTGTCAAATTTAGCTGGTATAATCCATTAGTTGGAGATTCAGACATTATCACAACTATGGGTTGGAATTAGACAAAAACGATGCCAGATTCCGAAAACCTTAGATCAGTCATCAAGTTAAGGGCATCCTGCCCAAATTACGCGCACAACCTGGAAATTAAATACATTAACTAGGACAATTAAACAGCGCAGGGACGTTCAAATGCAAAATGCGTCAGATAAAAGGAAAGTGGCCGATAGGTAAGGAGGTGCACTTCAAGTAGACATCGAGATAGCATTTATCATTTCCCCGATCAACTGATAACCTTATATCGAGTATCTTAATGACATTCAATCCCCACCCATGACGACAAATAACAATAACAAGATACACTTCCTTTCAAAACAGGTCCACTTTCTCGAGTCCTAATGTGACTTCTCAAGAAACAAGGCAGTGATACCCGACCAAAGAAAGAGCAACGGACCATTAAGGTATCACTGAGTTCGTAAGGGCAGCCAAACTGATTCGTATAATATCAGCAAAATTCCATCGATACTTACTCGCAATAAAGTACTTCCCAAGATCCTCAACCCACCATTGCAATCATCATGACGTCATTTAATTTGATATAATAGAATATATAAACAAATTAATGGTGACGTGATTAATCCAGATGCTTATACGTTCAGCTTGAGTCCACTAAGCACAATCAAAATAAATGGAAAAACGAGCTGGCACTGGGGGCTATTGCACAAATCAACATTAACTTCACGGAATTACTCTGCGTGAAATTCAATTGCTTGCTATAGTCATCTACTGTTATCTTTCTGTATTAACGTGACCTCTCCAACTTTGGGAACCGAAGCGCCATCTCTTGAAAAGCAACACAACAACACCCCCGCGAAAAGGGATGAATTTTGAATTGAATAAAATAATAATAATATATTTATTAAACGGGTTGATATAAAACACTTTATAAAGTTATACATTGAATACAAGTTTTAAGGCAACAAGGAATAGTATCTTTAAAGTAAATAAAGGCACAAAAGGATATGAAGGTAAGCTTAAAAATAAAGATAAGAGTAAGAGAAAAAAAAGTAGATATGACTTAATCTAACAAGAACATCAGACATTCACAACTTAGTACGGCAATTTAAATAAGAATCTAACAAGAACATCAGACATTCACAACTGAGTAAGGCAATTTAAATAACAATATAGATATGACATAATAAAAAAAGGCAAACAGTCAAGAAACATTGCTTCTCACATATCTTTTGAAGGTGCTTGAGGAAGAATTAAAAAAATCAATGTCCCTTGAGATTTCATTGGCATCTCTCATTGCACGGTACAGTGGCATGTAGAATGAATAATTATTTGGCAGATAGGGAACACTAAACAAATTGCTCAGTCTTGTGTTTACCGAAGGTACCCTTAGAGAGAGAAATGGCAATAGAGTTGAGCATTTTATGTAATTGTTCAAAACATAATATAAGAATATAACACCAAATTGTTTTCTTCTACATCGAAGACTAGTCAGTTTTAAGTAATTCATTACACTGTCATATTCACCTTTCTTTCTGGGAATAGAAAATTTGATTGAAGCAAATCCTTAAAAATTTCTGTTGGACCCTCTCCACGGATGATTCGTATTTCCCATAAAATGGATTCCACACAATTGAACAGTACTCTAAGATTGATCTGACAAGAGACATATATAATATCCTTAGACAGTGGATGTTTTTAAAATCCTTACATGCACGACAAATAAAACCCAACATTCTATATGCCTTGGATGTTATGTTTGAAACGTGTAAGTCACAACACAATCTTGAATCAAAAGTTACCCCAAGATCTTTAAAGTAATTGACTCTAGGTAGCAGGTTCCCAGAACATGAGTATTCATATGATAATGATGGATTACTTCTACAGTAGGTCATTACAAAACATTTACTATAGTTAAGGGACATAAAATTTTTCACACACCACTGGGAGACATTTGTGAGGTATTCCTGTAGTTCTATGGCATCATTTTTAGTCCTCACTTGGTGAAATAACTTGAGATCATCTGCATATAACAAGTATTTAATGGGAGTCAGCACTTGACCAATGTCATTTATAAAAAGTGAAAAGAGCAAAGGACCGAGATGGGAGCCCTGTGGAACACCACTGGGTACACCAAAAGATAGTGAGGTAGTTCCCAGTACTTTAACACTGAGCCTCCTATTGGAGAGGTAACTTTCAAGCCAGTTTAACATGCTGCCTATAATGCCATATGCTTGAATTTTAGCAAGGAGAAGGGGATGGACAACTGCATCAAAAGCTTTGCTGAGATCACAGTAAACTACATCCACCTGGCCACTGTGCACAAGCATTTGAGAAACTTCGTGCTGAAATACCAATAGGTTGGTGGCAGTTGATCGACCAGTACGAAATCCATGTTGTTCATCAACCAGAATTTGATCAATCAGTGGACTAATTTTGTCTGTAACTAGGCTCTCCAGCACTTTTGAAAACACAGATTGAATTACAATTGGGCGATAATTACTGACATCATTTTTGTCACCACTCTTGTGAATGGGGACAACATATCCATTTTTGAATGCATCAGGATAGATTCCACTGCTTAAAGACTTGTTAAAGATAATGAAAAGTGGATAGGCTAATGAGCCACTGCAATGTTTTACAAGCAGAGGTTGTTGTTATCAGGTCCTGGACTTGTGGATGTGTCAAGTGATTTAAGTTTAGATACTAGCTCGTTTGTTGATATCACGAGAGAGCTGATGTGAATAGATTGGGGAAAATCAGGTAATGATGGTCTCATACAATTAGTGTGATTATACACTTTGGAAAAATGACTAGCAAAAAGATTGCTTATATCATAGGAATTGGCACATTTTTGAGTATTTAAAAACATCTCATCTGGCAGTCTTTGAGAATTGCGAAGATTATTTATGTGACTCCAGAAATATTTGGTATCAGTAAGTATATTATTTTGTGTATTATTGATGTAATTGGAGTAACATTTCTTACTAAGCAGCTTACATTTTTGACGAAGTTCACAGAAACTAATGTAGAAGTGAAATTCTCTGGAGTTTTTGAAGGAGTTATGGGCAAGTTTTTTGAGCTTTACCATTTTCCTCAATTCTGAAGTAAACCATTTGGGATAACTACTTCTCCTAATCACAGTGATTGGGGTATACAGACTTATTAGGTAGGAAAGAACAGGGTAGAAACAGGAAACAGCATCATTAACATCAATATTGCACAGCAGTTCAGGCCAATTTACCATGTCAAGATGACTAGAGATGGCGAAAAAATCACAGTTTTTAAAATCATATATGCACATAGAGCTATTCTGCTGAGTATATGAGGCACATGATAATTTCAATTTGGTGCTCAGCGGGGGATGATGATAGTCAATTGGGAGGATGTGGTCATCAGTAGTGTAGACTTCCTGATCCATCACAGATGACAAAAGATTTACTAAATTAGAGAGAACAAAAAATACAGAAGTACCTATTTTATATTTTTCCGAGATACATTTTGATTTAAATAAAAAGATCTGATTAGAAATAAAACCATTGCACCTCGTCAAAAATAATTGTTTCTAAATATGCACTATGCAGCCGAGGAAATGCTGCAATAACGTGCATGGGTAGAAACATATGACTCGTTGCCACTACCATCATACGGACCGACGTACGCACGATTGTAGCATATGTAGTGAAAAAATATGTAAGACATATACATGCCATAGGAAGATGGATAAAAACACAGCAACACTAATGGAAAAACACTCATATGTAGGCTCCTTATATTTCAACAGCTTGCTGTGGCTATCATTCTGATAGGAGGAGGATAAATGAGACGAGGATGGGATGGAGGAGGAGGGAGGGATAGAAAGGAAGAAGGATAGGAAGGGAGGGGTTGGGAAAGAGAGAAGACAGATGGGGAGGGGAGGAAGGGGGGGAGAGGGTGTAGGAGGGCAGAACAGGAGAAAAAATAGAAGAAGTTAATGAAATTTATTTAGTCCCAATGGATAAAAGGCTTGGAAGATGAAAATGCAGGAATATTCTAGGTCCTTAAGTTGGTGGGGAAAGTAGGAGGGGGAGGTAAGCGAACATACTCACCTTAAAAGTCTTGTTGAAGTCGGGTTCTGGAAATATACAAGGGTGGCAACTGGGAGAGAACAGAGAGGGATGGTATATTGTTGAAACTAGAGTACACATCGAGAACAAATGATCTCCTTCCCCCAAGAAATAAGGCCATCTGAGAGTCCATCCAATGCAGATATCTCCTTGCTCTCCCCCCTTATCCTAGTTATCCTCAATTTTACATTTTCCTAAAATTCACAAAGCTGACCTGTTGTTTCTTCCCACAATTCACTGTGGAGAGAATTTTGGCAATTGTCAATTACCAGCATCAACCATTGGTGCATTCTTTACTGTCTTTTGTGAAAGACACCTACCACTTCCTTAAACTCCTTAATGTCCCCCCTCCTTCCAGACACCCTAATCACAATGGTCATGATGGATGTTACTTTGCAGTACACCAGTATTCCTTGCCCTGAAGATGTCTTTCTTGCAGTTTTTCCTCTCTGATTTCCCAAACTCATATTCACAGCCCTGAATTCCTTCTAGATTTGATGGAGACAAACCTCACCTACAGCTCCCTCTCCATGAATAAAAAATTCTTTCTACAAACTGAGGGCTCTGCCATAGGAAATGAGTTTTGCCCTTCCTATGTTAACCTCAACCATGGGCACCTAGAGCAATCCTTTTATATCTGTTTAAGTCAAGTATTCATTAAAACCCCTTTTACGGCTCTGCTACATTGATGACATATTTCTTCTTTGGCCTCACCTCACTGTTTCCCTAAATACTTTTCTTTCCACTATCATAAACTCCTCCTCCATTTCTTTCACCTCCACCAATTTCAATTCCTACATTGCCTTCCTTGATGTCGACATCTCCATATCAGCCTTGAAACCCCAAATTCTGCTCACATCAAACCAGTTAACAAGCAGCAATACTTTCATCACAGCAGCTTCCACCCCTCCCAAATCAAATGCTCCCTTCTCCTCTTTCTGTCCATCTGTGGCCACCGCATTTATAATAATCCAGATTCCCTTAATGAATTCCTCACAAACCTTCACCCCTCTCTCCCCAAGTATGGTTACCTAAAATCCCTTACTGAAAAGAAAATTCAGAAAAATTCCATCTCGACCAGACCTTTTCCGACTACAGACTCTCAATTCTTTACTATTTGTACCACTTATATCCCAGGCATGCAGTCGATTAATTCCGTTCTTAAAGACCTTAATCCCGTTCTGAAAAATCACTTCTCAACTGCTAAAATTTTCTCCAAGCCTCCCTCAGTCACCTCTAAGCATCCTTCTGACTAGTCTGATATTTTTAAATCCACCAAGTCCTTTTCTAAAACCCCTGTTGCTTCTAAAGCTAAACCCACTTCATCCCCTAGTAATCATCCTAGACACAAATCATTTCCGATCTTCACCACCAACCATCCTCCCAACCCCTCCATCACCTCTTTCCTTCAACCTAGGTAGGAGCCTCCCTCCTCTTGCATCACCAGCAATGTAGTATCACCATCAATGTAAACTCTGCCTGGCCTTTTATATTGGCAAATCTTTGACTCCCCTACCATGCACATAAAAAAATCAATGTGCTAATTGCAAAAATCATTCTCACGCTGCTTCTCTTACCAATGTGATACATTCCTTGCTACACAAAAAAATCCTTTTATAATTATGATAACATTTCCACCCTTTACTCCCTTCCCCTCTTGAACATAATGATGGTTGAACTCTCAATAATTTGGTTTAATATATTGGTCTTCCCCTTCCCCCAACACCACCCAAAGGAAAAGGCCTGAGTGCTCCATTGTCACATAATCACACGGAGGCAAGCGGAGGGAATATGCTTTCTCCTGCCCGAATGGCTGACAATGTCACGCATGAATAGAATATTTATAGTGTTCTCGGTCACAACGGAGACTTGTAGGCCTATCTACTCTTGTGTATAGATTAGACCATAGCACATACTGCAGAATGGCATGCATAGCTGTATTAACCCTTTCAACGCGAAGCAACAAATTGATGTATATGCATTCCAGGAAATTTCACGATGACGATATTACATAATAATAAGCATAATATATTCTAACAATGAGAAGTAAACAAGTACAATCAGTAAGGCAATTCTTAATACGGTAAAACTACTTAAAATTATGTGCTTTGCGGCAAGAAACGCTGGATAATCAACTGTATTAATGATTAATATCGTCATAGCAAAATTTCCTAGAATGCATGCAACCCGCATAACGGTCTTGCCGGTGGCGCAGGACATTCAGGAACGTCAAAAGTTTAAACAGTTATAACTACAAAAAATAGGCTTAAAAAATTTTTACTTTGCTCACTGGTGTCTTATTTCGTCCTGCTGAATATGAATATGCAATAAACTGAATCTCGTCACTGGGAAGGTACATCAATTTTTAGCTTCGCGTTGAAAGGGTTAATAAAATGATCTAAACCATTAAAATTCATAAAGTTTAAAACAATGCCGTTACACAACAAAACAACGCATTCTAGAATGCAGCACATGCTAGTAAATGGCAAAGCCTAAGCTATGACGCCATTGAAAACACAATCACCTAACTGGTGACTTGAGCCCGCTGGCCAGCCATAAAGAGAGGCTTGAGCGTGGACGTACCCACAAGACGTTCTAGAACGTCTTTGGGCACTGAACATGTTAAATCATAGCTACAAGAAGTACTGGAAGGTGAATGTAGCTTGGTAAATTAAAACGCGATGATCGGATGCATCAGTTTACCACAGAAAATACCATGTCGGTTCAACTGGGTCGCATAAGTAATTGTTTTTAGTTGGAATACTTTACTGATAAGGAAAATGTTGAATTTACAACAAATTAATGCACTTAAATTAATTCTCATTTAACATATCCTGGTCTAGCTGCTCAAGTACTTCCAAGAAAATGACGCAGTTTAAACATACCGATTTGGCTCGGAAAAAAAATTAACCTTTACATATTTTTCATAGTTTTAAATCCTGAAATGGCATTGGACGTATTATATATCGGTTGCGATTCTAACCCTCTAATGTGCACTTGTCTAGGATGCACTCTAATAGCTGACACAAATATCACTAAAATGTTATGAAAGGGCTGAAATGGACACAATACTAATGCTACTTCATGGTTGAAAATCACTTGCAAATATTTTGGGAGTTGTTAATGTAAACAGGGTAAAGAACACTAAAATAAAACTTTCATATGCAGTGTTTTTGCAGACATAACATTGTTATTTGGGTACAAAGTGTCCTCTTGCTTGAGAATGTTACTGCATCAGTTTTTCTACTGCAGTAGTTAAAAAAAATATAGTACATACTGTGATAACAATTTTTTTAGTGCCAGTTTCCATGGAATGGTCATTATCGCATTGCACATCATCAAAAAAATTGTTCACAATTAGAGCATTTATTGACATGCTGAACAATACATTTCTTTGGTCATCAGCAAGCAGAAATTTTTCCTCCATTATACTACCTATTATTTTGTTAATACTAAGTAACCGTGCACCACTGCAGTAATAATAATTTCCTGGGGGAATAACAAACCCCCTTGACTCATAGCCCTTATTAAACAATGATTCATATCAATCATCAAAACACTATAATTAACAAACATGTCTCTGCATGAAAAAGTTATTCCTCTTAATCGCACATCTGGTACAATACCTTGCAATGTATATCAAGACTGGAAGTTCACTCCTTATGCTATGTCATCAGGCTCCACAAAAACATTATGGTGCAGATTAGTGTTCCGACTGAGTTATATCATCTACCTCATTTTCAGTATCATTAATTTTATTAATGGGAATGGCATTAGATGTTTTAGAATACAAATGAAGAGGCAGGGAATTTTTCAATCTAAGTTTACCCTCTGACTCACACAACTGCCTTATGGAAATGTGATAATTAGCTCCTGACAGCTGACGGTACTTGTCAAACCGAGACTCTTAGAGCATCAGTCTGAACCTTCCCTAGCAAAAAGTAATCGATTCCCAGTTCAGTAATGGCATATGTTGTCATTTCCACTAATGCATGAGTGGTATACATTAAAGCTACATGGGTTTCTTTGGATAGGTTGCCACCTTCGATCTGATCCAATTTCTCTACCCAGTGATAAACCTTTCCCTACAAGGCTATATCTTCACACTCTAATGTCTGAGGTTTCTGTAGTGGATCTTCCAACCTAAAACCCTTAGAAGGCATCTTAAAATTTACCACCTTCCACCAATCGCTTACAATTTAAATAAATGCAGCAGTTTCAGAGGCGAATTTAAACGTCTTCTGTTCTACCAAAATTTTTAGTGCTGCAACAACACCATCATTAAAAATTCGCAAAATAAGATTGACACTTTGCCTCTCAATATTGGAAGGATAAAGTGCTTTTAAGGTTAAGTAGTGCCCATACCTAACGATATCACTGCATTCAATAGAATACCTATAACTCCCTAATTGTACCAAAGGATGCCAAACACATATGCTTCTCTTGAACATTAGGAGCAGGGAAAGTTAATTGATGACTGTGTTTTTGGTTCAACCAGTTGTTCCTAATACATTTTAGAAAGTGAACGGAATCAAACACAAAAAATAGAGGTCTGGACTAGTCGCAAGGATGAAGATATACAATGCTCAGCTGGTTGGGGTCAGAAAACTTTGACACAGCTTTCCTGTTGATTGCATTATTGTCAGAAACCAAGCTCACAACCTTGTATCAAATATTTTCCAAACTAATGATAATGTTAGGCATGTTCAGCTATGGCTAAGAGTAAAAATCTTTGTTTTCCAGTGTTCTCATGTTCTTTCAATCTTACTTGCTCTGCTATGTCTGTATGCCCAATGCAAACTTTCTCAGAGGAGCAATTCATCTAGAAAACACCATGAAATCGTGGTGAGAGGTGATCTTTAGGCTTTGATAAAATGTCTCCCATCCTTCTAACTGCTAGGAGCCTAGTTGTCATATTGTGCTGTTTAAGAAATCTGGATATACGCTCTAATGTGCCTGCTGCTTAAGGAATAGTAATAATAATAACTTTTATTTGCCCAGCAGACTGTGTTACAAAGTTAGCACACAATATAAGACACATCAGATTGAAAAAAGTACAAGATGTATACATAAAATAAACAAATTATAGCACTACAAAAATTATGGCACAAATGTAAATACTCAAATACTAAACATATGAAAGTGAGCAATGGAATTACATTGAACTTATAAGGGATCAGTCATACACTCATTTACATCATAGTACAGTTTTGCTCTTAAAAGAGCTTTCACTTGTCTTTTGAAAGCATCACCACTCATGGATTTTAAGGGGCTGGGCAGATGATTATATAACTGCAGTCCCATCCGCCTGGAACTATGTCAACATTTAGAAGTCCTGGCATAAGTTTCATGAAGGTCATTATGGCTTCTGGTGAAGTGGTTGTGAATGTCTTTGTTTTGTGAAAAAGACGATAGGTTACTGTGCGTGTGCATCACAGCTGTTAAAATGTAGATGCATGGAATAGGGAGAAGATTCAACCTCCTAAAAATTGGACTGCATGTGACAGTGTAAGACTTTTTCATCATCAGACATATAGCTCTCTTTTGGATTTTAAAAATGTTCAAAGCATGATGGAAAGAGCCCCAGAAAAGAATGCTGAATCGTATTTGGGAATAGAATAACCCATAGTACAAAGTAATAAGAACATTTAATGAAACAGTATCTCTTAAAAATCTAATTAGATAGCAAAAGGAACTTAATTTGCTTAACAGTTGATTAACATGAATTTCCCAACCCATGGATGCATTGATATGAGTACCGAGAAATTTAACATTACACACTTGAGGTATAGGAGTGGCATTTACATCAATTAAAATACTGTTGCAAGCTCTCTTCTTATACCCAATGGACAACCTGCGATTTACTGATGTTCAAAGCGAATTGGTTCTGCCAAGGCCGGCTCTAGATTTTTTGGTGCCCTAGGCGAAAACAAATTTTGCACCCTCATTAAAGCGCCTTCCGGAGGGTCTGGGGAGTATGGAATTTCGCAAAAATGTTATTGTTTAAAATTGCTATAACGAATAATTTTATTTTTATGCCCTTTGATAAATGACAGGGATGTGTAAACAAAACTAATATCAACTTTACATAAAATATATATACTTTAATGTCCACAATGTATTATGTTAGTTGAAAAAGTAGTTTTAACAATGCCTTTGCATTTTGTCTTTTGTTTAGATGACTTATAGGTTAATAATTATAAATCTAAACTATTGTTAGAAAAGCTACATGACACACAGTTTTATATTAGGTAAAAAGTCTACTGCATTATGTTCAGTTCACTCAATAACAAACAGAAACTCACAGTTACGTTACCGATTGTTTCTCTGTTTTTATAGCACTTAAAATATACACAAAGTGTACTTGATGTTGGTTGATGTTAGATCTAGCCTTTGAAAATCTGTATAACAGTATTTATACTCCTAATGGTACTTTTCTTGCTTTCTCCTTAGCAAATTCTTGTATGAGGGCTTCTGAGTCTGTCTTGCTATCTCGCTTTCAATAGAAATATTCGCCAGACCCACAAGTCTCTCCTGGCACATTGTACTATGCAGACAGGTGTTAATTAGCTTAAGTTTTGAAAAACTTCTATTTTGAACTGACAACTTAAATAAAATACCCTTCACCTTTCATTACCTAGTAATTACTCTGCCTAAGCAAGTAGGGCGCCGAAGTACCAAACTTTTATTTAGTTTATGTTTTTAACCATTTCGCTGCGGTCAAACTGAAGAAATGTTCCAGCCCCTGTGAGGTGAAAAAGTGAACGGTGCCTATCCTACGTCGGCACAAAGTATGCCTCTCGTTGCACCTGAAACTCAATAGTCACTCAAGATCCCGGGATGGGATTAGTAGAATGTATAACAATGAACTTGGTGAATGGCATTCGCGGAAAAAGAGAAAGTTCAGTAGCGTGGGTAGGAACAACCACTTGCCAACGGAACGTATGAGCTACGTTCACAGCAGTCAACCGAGCGAACGTAGCTACTACGTTCACAGCAGCGAAAGGGTTAAATCCCCAAATAAATAAATAAATCCTCAATTTTCCGTCCCCCAAAATTTTGCGCCCTAGGTGGCCGCCTAGGTTGCATATATGAACGAGCCGGCCCTGGGTTCTGCAGACACCATTCAGCTAAGTGTAGGGAGATGAGTTCTCCATTTGAAATTGCAAAATCCAGGTTATTTGCAGACACTATTATATATTGGCATAAAGCACAGGTGTAGCCCCATTTACTTTACATACATTTGGGAGATCATTAATGTAAATACCAAAAAGAATAGGACCAAGGATTGATCCTTGGGGCAAACCACGAGAAACCTTTTTCGTTTCAGATCTGCATTTGACACCATGATGGGAAAGTATAACAGACTGATACCTATCTTGAAGATAAGATTTAACTCACTGGTCTGCAATACCTCTAACACCCAAGGGATTAAGTTTCAACAAGAGTAAATCATGACTGACATTATCGAAAGCTTTAGTGAAGTCAAACATCAAACCAATCGTTTCTAACCCTTTGTCAAGGCAAGAAAGAATAAGGTCAATTATGTCATTGGTGGCAGAGGCAGTGGATCTGTGACAACGGTAACCATATTGGCTGCTAGATAAAAGCTCATTTGACTCTAGAAAATAAATCAAGCACTTGTAAAAGATCTTGTCAAACAGTTTTGAAAATTGATTTTGAATACTTATTGGGCGATAAGAATTAATATCTTGGGGATTTCCTTTATTCTTGTACAGAGGAACTACTATAGAGATTTTTAGTGGACTTAGAAAAATTCCCAGTCGTAAAGAATCATTTACAAGGTGGAGAAGAGGGAATTTAAAAGAATCCACACAGTCATTAATTATCCAATTGGGAATTTCACCGAGGCCAGAGCTGCTTTTACAACCAAGGTTTTGAAGAGAGAGTTTAAGTTCAGATTCAGTACAAGGAGTTAAAAAGAGTGACTTTTGTGCAGGAGGAACACCAGAGTAATCATAGTTAACAGACAGTTTTGGGTGTGTGGCATCATGTGTGAAGTGATCATTAATAAAAGAGGCAAGAGAATGAGGACTGGAGAAAGGAACACCTGATACATCAACAATTTGAGAGAATGAAGGGAGAGGGGTGCTGCCTTTGGATGAATTAATAATCTTCCATGCTTCTTTAGATTTATTGTTGGCATTCAAGATCCTTCTGTCATTGAAAGAATGCTTTGCTGCACTTATAGCTTTTCGATAATAAGATTTTAGAGAATTGTACTCATATTGTAGTGTGTGATCATTAGTTGACCGGACAAGAAAGGCAATTTGTTTGAGACATGTAGAGAGACCACGAATGTCATCTGTGATCCACTTCTTCTGTTTTCTGACAGTCTTCTAGAAGACAATTGGAAAGGCTATGTTAAAATAATGAAAAAATGTGTCCTAGAAAAGAAGGTATTGTGGCCAGCAAAGTGGTAGTAGAATATGATGTGGGTTTGTCCATTGAGGTTCCTCTCCATCTACGAGATGCTTTCCAACACCAGCTTTCTGGGGTATATTGTCTTCAAGTATTCCATCGTATTTCTAGCTAAGTAGTGATTGTATCCATATCCATCCATATTTCTCGCTGAATTGTGACTCTCTTAGTCAGAGATGCTGTGCACACAGTATATGAGGCTGCTGATGAGTGACCCCTTAAGAGATGGATGGTTATGTGATTTTACAGAGGTATATTGATCTCTATGGGGTCCCTTTAGCCTCCCCTTCCTCTGGCAGTGGAAGCTACCCCAGGGATCCTCTTACCTAAAAAATTATGCAATAGATGAAACTTAACCATTTCAAATCAGAGTGCATTGGATTATATTAATAAAAGCGAAGGTTTGGAGCTGATATAACTACTGTATGATTTGATATCAATTGATAGAAATTTGATGTGGTGCCAAACTCTTTCCACGTATCTTAGTACATGCTACTAGGGTGAACAGGGATATAAATGCAAAACTTCCCTCAATTGCTTTACATTGACGTTTGTGTACCTATATTGCGATCTTTATTGTAATATAATTCAAATTTGCTCTATAGATTCCTTTCTACCGGTGTCCCACGCCATCAGCCCTCACCCCCCCCTCGAGGATGGGACCCATCAACTCAGTCACCAATTTACGTGCTTGCCTGCACGTCGGAATCATTCCAAGAGGTCACTGGGAACGTTCACAGACCTCCATTAGAAGCCACACTCCAGGTTCCGGGTGAGGCGGAGTTACTTAGTGCTCTTTATCATATTTGTATTTTACTTGCTGTTGTTCACCCTAACTCCCCCTTTCAGGTGTGTACTTTTCCATGTCAGGTATGATGCATAAGCCTGGTGTTTTTCCCACAGAGAGATAATGTAGCGCTACTCTTTCATTTCACTTACCTAAATACTTACCACAATGCATTATAGTGATCACATAAAACCAACTGAAATGATTGAATTTTACAGTTTTTATTTAATAATATAGTTATAATGAGCCGAGCAATGGAGAAATAGAATAAGAAAGGTCAACAAAATAATTAACAATTAATTTCATTTGCAATTTTTCATAAGCCAACCCAAGATCGACCAGATACCTTTCGGCCTCTGCCTTCAGCCTTAAGTTTTTAAACATTAGCCACTAGTCCTATGATGTTTTGTAGTTCAAGGTGCTCCTTTTGCTCCTCCTCCATAGAAAGCACCCTCTCCTCCACCTCCTTACGCAGGATTTTGGTCACTCCTGTATCTAAATGAGAAATGGGAGACATATTTTAAGTACTAGAAATAATAAGAAATCAGCGCAATGTCCATATTACAACAACATGAATATCTCTCTGAGGTTACCTTCTTTTCACACGGGTGGAGGTAGTCCAGTTAGGAAGAGGGAGGTGTTGAGGGGTGCTGGCTGGATGAGGAACCAGAGGAGGTACTGAGGAGGCTTTGTTGTTACATTGGGGTAATGGGGTATTAAGGCAGAATAAATGAATTGGAGATGAACTATTGGAATTTGGCAAAGATGGAGGTGAAGTTAGTTCAGAATATAAAGATTAGAACTGGAGCCTGCAGCTAAGTGGTGGTACTCGCTGCCATGCCTCGTTTATATTATATCGTCCAGGTGAGGAACAATCAACTCAACCTGGATGGACAGATGGTTGTCAGATCATTTTTTATGACCTCCAGTACCCACTCTTTATCTCATTTCTTCGGCTTTATCTTGCATATAGTTAGTTTTAATTCTTTCCCAGCATCTGAGGGATGCAAGAGAAATAATTCACATGATTAAAAAAAAAATATTTTGCATGGATATTTCTCCTGAAAGAAATTTGATTACATAAAACATAAACACATTATAAAATGTAACATACTCCCTTACCTTTGTAACAGGACCTCGTGCTTTGCAGAAACATTCCAGTTCTTATTAAATTCATTTAGAATACTCTCGCAAATTTTCTTTTTTTGTAACAGGAAACTGCATCACTCTTCTTACTTTCCACTCCATCCTTATAAATATCAACTAATTTGCGCAAAATCTTTTTCTCCACTCCATTTAAACTGTTTGCTCAATGTGCAGCCATTTCATCAGTTTTCATACCGTCTAGTTATTTATTTATCCATACCTAAGGTGATTGTGAGCATCACCAGAGAAAAATCAGAGCTATGCATTTTATTTACAGCAATTTAGCTCTTAATCATCAGTATCAAGCCCCAGACATCCCCTACCAGGTGTCCCTTTGATTTCGACTATAGGACTCACAATGTCAGGGGATCCCCAGCAGCCCCCTGGATGGGGGTTGATAAGGGGCTGGCTGGGTAACCACTAAAAATATGGCCCTGAGTGTCCTAGGGCTATATTTTCAATAGGACATCTAGAAAATGAAGAATGTCTGGTTGTTCTATCTCCATGATAAATTTGGAGGAGGGATGACGGGTATCCAGGCTTTTCATTAACAACTGAAGGTCTTCTTTTCCATATAGCCACAATTTGAATATATTATCCACACACATAATCCACAGGGATGGCTCCTTCTTTGATAAGTTTGAGGCATTACGTTAAAATCCTTCCATTCAGATACAAGCCACCACTGCGGAAAGAGAGAATATTCAAATTTCTCAGTAAGCATAACGTGACAACCAGATTCACGGCAGTCAGAAAGAAAGGACTCAAAAATCTACTTTCTCTAAGGGTATAGACAGAGGGATTAATTCATTGTAAAGCATCCAGAAGGACTTTGGTCCTAAAATGGTTTTATTGTAAAAGAAAACTTGAGTATGATTGGGTTAGGATAAGAAATGTTTATGTATAGGAAAAGTTCAGCATAAATTACATGTCCTCTCTACAAATGCGTGGAAATCAGGCTGGTCTAATATTTCTTGCCTGTTAATTACTAAACCAAATTCACAGTAGTTATTTGCATGAACAAATATATTTCCATGCACTAATTCAAGAAACCACCTGTCGTTCTGTCTCCCTCATGTCTCAAAGAATTATACATATCACCTTCCAATTTATGAAGTACAAAGGCTTGCAAACACAGCTTGCACTGATATAGACTTCTTTTAACTGTTCCCTCACATCAATTAAAAAAAGATTATGAAATTAAATCTAGGTCACTTCTGTTGAGGGATAAGACATTATTAATGATTATCTTCTGAAATTTCAATTATTTTTACATCATGTATTATCAAATTATTTAATTATACCTTGTACTTTTTGTAGTCTAATTTGTTAAAATGAATCATAGTACATATTTATGTATCCAATGAGTAGTATTTGCAATAAAAAATTGTCTAATTAATTTAATGAAAATTAATTAAATGTGATATAGTATGCATTTTTTATTTTTATTGATATAATTAATCATTTTTATATCATGAAAAAGTGACAAATGCAGTTACACTAATGAGCAGACCAGTAAGATAAAATATTTTTACAGTATTTGTCCGTCATGGTAATATGTATGCTTAACACTTTCGCTGCTAATCCCGTCATTGGACGTGTTTCCTTAGCCACTGAGAAACATATTCCAACCAACTTACAATTAAAAAAGGTAGAAGAATCAAGCTTTAAAGCAATATAAACAGCATTTTTCTAAGTAATACAGTTATTTTTCTGTGAGAGCACGAATAAAGCTTAAAATACGCAGCATTCTACAGTAGAAATATATTTAAATGCCCAGCAGCGAGAGTGTTAAATAGTATTCTTATTGTGCAGTGTATGTATGTATTTAAAAGGGGGAACTCCCATTAATAAATGATGATGATGTATGAGTGTGAAACAACAAAAAATCTGAGCATGCCTTCATATTTATTTTACCAAATTTTTCTTAACAAACAGTAAATATTTACAAATATTTGCTTGCCTCTCAAAATGTTCATTTGTTCCAGTCAGTTGTAAGGGTAGAAATAAAAGTTTCATGAGCCAATATAATAATATTTCCTCTTGTCATACAAAACTCACGGCTCAGTCAATCACAAAAATTGAATGCCGCACATTTCAATCAGGTAGCTGCCAAACCACAAGCTCCTTTCCCCATAACCTTCTCAACCATTTCCACACTTATATCCCACAACCGAGCTGCCAAAACTGGATCCTGAGCTGTCGAGCTTGGAGGACAACAGCAACAGTTGTTAAAATACAAACCACCAACACCATCAAGATCAGGTGACACTGCACAATAAACTGATGTGCTGGCAGCTTGTTGCTGAAAAGAAGTTTATAAAATCCATTATCCAAATTTTAAACAAAAGCCTGAATATAAACAACATGAGAATTGCCACACCGATAGCAATATAAAGAATGCCAACACTACACCATTAGCACTTATAACCAGACAGACACTGGACAAGTGGTCTCACCAAAGATTTTGTGAAGGGTCGAACAAGAGCGAAGAGAATCCTGTACAGCCACCATGATCTGCTTAAGTTGGAAGAAACCATGTTTCCAGGGTGAAGAGAGTTGGTGAAAATGCCTCGTTTTCCAGGTCCCCATCTCCGAAATAGCTCAGCAGCAAACAACACATTGCACAACTAGAAATATTGCACATAAACTTAATTCCACACAATTTTGCCTATACCTAGCTGCTAATTATGACAAACAGAGATGCATCTATGTCAATATAATGTGTAACCATAGCCTTTCAAATCATGGGAGCAAAAGGTGAAAATCTAATAATCTAACAATGGCTGGCTGCCATGGCAGCCCAATGAGAAGAGCATTCAACTGTGAACTTGACTCTAGTTAAAAACTAACCTGTGAACATAAAACAATCTTCATTCAATCATAAAAAAGGAGACGTGCATCTTCTACACCTCAGCATTAATGGGCAATCCATTGACAGAATACCCAGCACCTAGTTATCATATTTTAATGACTATATTAAGTCCTTGAGTGGGGAAGTATATATTAGACAATAACATTCCAAATTGCATTGCATTGCAATCATTCAGGATACAGAAGGGTACAAAATGGTTTATATAGGTAATTTAAGTTGCACTCAATATATGGCATTAAGTTCTAGGGATCATCCCTCAGCTTCTAAAAAGTCTTTGAAAAGCAGAAAAGAGCCATCAGGTACAAAGCTAATAAACCTGTAAATATACGTATATACCTTTATTTGTCATCCAAACTCCATAAAAAATGGCATAATTATTAGGGAAGTGCGTGTGCATGCACATAGAGTTACAAACCCACTACAAGATTGCATATTTTTTTGAGCTAATGAGATTCTTTTCCTGACCCAATTATGCTCAGGTAATTTCAGTATGAGGTTACTCTTCCTTTGAATGTTTCAGAGTTAGGACAAAGCATTTTGACATTTTTCCACAACTAAAAGTAAGTAATAGGGCAACTTTCTCTTTTATTGCTTGTTTTAAGAAGTCCTTTCAATAATGATCCACACTAATCCTGAGTGGGATTACATGAGGGATCAGTTCTCAGCTCATATCTCTTTGACTTGGACATCATAGTGAAGAATATGAAGAATACAGCCCACAGGAGCAAGTTATTTGCAGATGACATTGTCGTCTGTAAATGGACCTGGAAGAAACTAGAAGCGAAACTTGAGAAATGGATGAAGGCCATAAAAGAGAGCATGGGCATAGCCAGGATTTATGCTAGTTGGGGGCAGGACACCCATCTGTAGCTGTAGATATATTTCAGGGGGGGACAGGACATCATCCTGTCCAGCTCTGTACAACAGATTTGGTATGAAATGTCTCGTCAAGGGAGGCAGCTGCCCCCTCTTGCTGCCTCCCTTGACTATGTCCATGGAAGAGAGTGGAATGAAGATCAGCAGGCTAAAAAAACAGAATACACGACAACAAAGAACATAGAAGGCCAATCTATTGAGGTAAAGGAGTAATGCCCATCGATCAGGAAGCACAAGTACCTCGGAACAAATTTACTGAGTGACAGAGGATTGGAAAATGAAATATGGCACAGAACAAACTATGGTTGGCTGAACCGAAGAAAAATCAGTGGAGAACTATTTCATTGGAAGGTGAGGTGCAAGATAAAAGGAAAGCTATTCAAGTTTGTGTTGCTACACAGTACAGGGTTGAAACATGGCTAATTACAAAGGTCCAGGAAAGAAAGCTAGAAGTAGTTGAGATGAGGATACAGCATTGGATTTGTGGAGTAATTAACAATTATTAGATAAAAAAATGAGTCTATTAGATAAATGGTGAAAGTAGGACCCATGGGCAAAAAGGTACAAGAAAGTAGACCATGCTGGTGTGGACATGTACAGAGAAGGGAAGAGGACTATATTGGGAAAAGAGTTGAGAAAATGGAAGTAAGTGGGAAAAGAAGGGAAGACCAAAGATTCGATGGAAGGACAAAATAGCATAACATAACTGAGAAAGGCTGGAGAAAAGAATAGGCTATAGACAGAAATCTGAGGAGGACAAGAATGAAAGAAGGAAATGCCAACCCCAATGATATGGAATGATATAAGGCAGAGAGAAAGAAGAAGATTGATCCTGAACATATAGTAATTACTGAGGAGTCAAAACTATTCTTCTTCAATGTCCTCGCTGGCTAATTGAACATTTTTTTAAATACTTATTTACTGATGATGAAACACAGATATTTTAGGATTAGGAATGAAAGCAAAAGTTGCTGTTTGATGAGAATCTTTTTTTTTTACTTCATGCAGTCTCATTGTTAGGGTACGTAAAATAATAAATTTTCTTAGTCAGCAGAAGCAAAATAACTGTTTTCAAAATATTTCAATGAATACATCATCGATTGGTTATCTCAATCATGGTTCTCTGTGATCTAGAGTGCTTCTATCATGCAATGACAGTAAAAATCATAATATTGTTCTCACCAGCTTTTTGCCTATTACAGTAGACGAAGCAGAAGCATACTATTTCCCTATGATTACCATTATGCAAATATAGTTAGCAATGATACCATTAAGGTAACATTACCACAATTTGCAAAAACTTGTCACAAAACAAATTTCAAAAAGTTGAGAAAATCAGTAGTTAAGGAAAGACTACATCAGTCAAATAGATTCTGAATAAAGTTCTTTATGATAAAATATATGTAAAAATGCTACCATTCCAGAGACCTCCACCTACTATTTAAAAGTAACACCATCTGCAATCCCTTTATAAGTCAAATGGCCTAACTCATACACATTTTTCCCTACCATAGCCATTTGTTAATATACACCAAATCCCAGAAGCAAATAACAATTTAGCAAGCAAAAAGTAGGTCATTCCTCAGCAAGATTCAAGGAGGAAATGAATCACATATACCAATAAAGTCAGGCCAAATATTCATTTAAAAATTAATGAAAAAATTACCCACATAATTTACCTTTGAATCATTATAAGCAGACATACCAGATGAATACTGCGATGGAACAGAAGGTGAAAGCCTTTCACAGCTTATATTTTCAGAAGTGATATAAGAAAACCTGGAAGAAAAAGAAATTAAAATCAATGACAAAACAAAATTTCATTGCAAAAAATGAGAAAATATCTTCCAGAGATCACGTAAGGTAATCCTAAGGTCATTTTTAAATCATTTAAAAAAATGGATGACAAAAAGGCCAGTTTATGGAGCTGTGAGTTACCAAGTAAGCAAAGTAAGCACATTGGCTCCTCTATAAATCACTCTAGGCTACTTTTATTTGCTGATGACCTGAAGTTATTTAAAAGGATACAAACCTTATCAGATTGCAAACTTCTTCAATCGGATTTAGATAACCTTCAACAATGGTGTAACTTAAATGACATGCATTTAAATGCTAGTAAATGTAAATCTATCTCATTCTATCACAACAAAAGTCCTACTTCCTTCACTTATTGCATTGACAATAATCATTCACTGGAATCAGTTGACATCATCAAGGATCTAGGTGTCACCTTCTCTCAGGATCTGTCATTCCATGATCACATTTCCAGGAGTCGCAGCAAATCTCTCAGAATGCTTGGTTTTATTTCTCGTCATAGCTCAGAGTTACATAACACTCATTCTCTCAAATTATTATATTGTGCACTTGTGAGACCTCTCCTTGAATACTGTTCACCAGTTTGGTCTCCTCATCTGTCCACACTTAATTCCTCTATTGAAAGAATACAGCATAAATTCCTCAGACTGTATTCATCTCGCAAAGGAATACCCTACTCATCCACTAACTACCTTGAAATTCTTTTATCTGCTGGTCTAAACTCACTGTCGTCTAGGCGAAAATACTTTGACATGATCTTCATTTATAAACTAACCAATAACCTAATTGACTGTCCATCTATACTGGAACAGATTAACTTTTATGTGCCCCCTAGAAACCTAAGATCTTCTGATACTTTCCAAACCAACTGGCACAGAACATGTTACGGAAAAAATGCCCCAATAGATAGGGCTATGAATCTATGCAACAGCTGCAATATAGATATTTTTACCTCTTTCCACAAATTTAAAATATCTGTGTATCAGTGCCTGTGTCATTTAGATATAATTTATTATGGTAATAAATAATCCTTACTATCTATATTTATCTACACATGTTCTCTTTTTTCTTCTTTTCTCTGTATTTATTGTATATATATATTATTTTTTTTTGTTTTTAACAGATTTTTAATGTCTCTCCTATCCTTTTATATAAATATTTTTTTTTACATTATTTATGATGATAAGTATTTAAGAAATTAAATTGAAAAATCTGGTCTATTGTATTTTTATGAATGAAATTTTTTTTTTCTCTCTTTTTTTGTCTGAAGCGTATATATTATTATATTTTTATATTATTTATGATGACAAGATTTTAAGAAATTATAATGTTAAATCTTGACTATTGTATTTTTATGAATGAATTTTTTATTTTTTGTCTTTATTGTATTTATTGTATTATATTGAAACTGACCTTTATATATTACATGATTTAGGTTAATTGATTGTATGTGCAATTCTTTTTACAACTCATTATTTGTTTTATGTACTTTATGTATTTCAAGTGAAATTGGGTTTAATTACCCGTGAATAAAGTTTATTATTATAAAGTTTATTATTATTATTATTAATTGCCCAACATTAATAATTAATAAACAATAACTGCCATTATTGTGCCTACATTGCAACATGCCACAAAAAAACATTAATAAGCAGAATCACCAGGAAAGTCTAATTAAGGGTTTGTTTCATTTCACACACTTATCATGTTGGTGCATTCCAAGTCGTTTTTCATCACACATTTTAGATCTAAGATGTGTTCTTAAAATGCTTCCTTGATAAGCCTCAGTATATATCAGTATTCAAACTGCTCCAATGAACAGCCATAGAGCTATTTACAAAGTGATGTCATAATAAGGTTTTTTTAACAGTAGAAATGAGATAGAAAATGGGGAAGGTAATAGTTGATGATCCAAAAGATAAAATGGAGACTGCTTGACTCCTTGGACCATCTTTCTATAGCACGTATTTCTCATTGGCCTTAAGAGTTCTGAATCCTCCCTCTCTGTGGGGAGGAAGATCTTCCCGATCCATTTGTTTATTGCCTTCCCGCGCAGGGGGCGTGGTTCGACCATGTTGTCACACCGACGTCAACTTGGGACTTAGAAATTTTTTGGCTCCGAGGTGGTAAGTTTTTTTGGACAGGAGTATACTATGACTTACCTCCAAAAGTTAAAGAAATAGCTTCCATCCCAAAATTCAAAAGGCAATGAATAGGATATTTAAGAAATGAAGGGTACTATAGTGTTTGTGACTTTTTGTATGATAATTGTGATTTATTTACCGTAATTTTCAGTTTGTAGTACATATTTTTTCCGTGAAAATTCATCAAAAAGGTAGGGTGTGTATTATACATTGTTACAAATTTATTATGTTTTTATTCGGGCCTAATGTCACATTAAAAGTACAGAGGAGCCCGTTTACAACAAAGTTGAGGGGACCGGCATACAAAAAGTCACTAACACTATAGTACCCTTCATTTCTTAAATATCCTATTCATTGCCTTTTGAATTTTGGGATGGAAGCTATTTCTTTGATTTTTGGAGGTAATTTATAGTACATATATACATTTTAACAAATTTTAATCAACTTCATAGGAATGAAACATTACCTAACTGTTGGAAAAGGGTTGGCTTTCAATATGAAGAAATCCCATGAAATGAGGTCATGCTTTTCCTACTGACTTCATGCCTCTTATTACTGGTAAAACTTGCATTGTGGTGCAAATGCTGCAGCTAAATATTTATCTCTAAGGTCATCTTATATACTTAATTAGAAATACCTTAATTTTTTTCTAGGATTATCAAATAATCTAATCCCAACTTCTTCACCAACCCTTCGTGGAGTAAATGACGTAAATTTCAGCTGCCTTCACAAAGAGTTAAAAAACAGAAACCAATAAAAATGATGGGAATGCTACCCCAAAATATAAGCATACAATGAATTAAGATCTTCATTTTACTATTAAATATCTACAATAATTTCCATAACACCCTTCCCCACAGAAACAACTCCTAATTTGAATCCATTATTTTTACAATAGCACTGTTTTCCAGTTTATATTATGCACTTTATTACCATTAAAACCCAGAAAAAATCACCCAGCATCTCATACGATCAACATCAAGGTCAGAATTTATTAGACCTCTTTGGTGAAATGTGCTTTATTCCAATCTCCAAACAAAACAAGAAAAAATAAGCACAATACTAAGGTGAATTACTTTTTCTTGAATTCATGGCTAAAATTGAGGAGTGTCTTACAGGCAATTTATTCTATGAACACAATAGAATTTCATTAAGGCAAAAGTGTCCCGATGTATATGGGAAAAAGCTGGTGAATTCTCTGCCCAACGAGATAAAGGACTTGAAAGACAAACACAAAATTTTTTAGAGGTTGAAAGGCTATGTATTAAAAAATTCTTTTTATTCTATTGAAGAATTTTGTTGTTGTACATAAAGTTATCATTTTCTGTATTTGCAAGTGATAATCACTCATTGGAGATATTTGTGCTTCAGTGTACTTTATATATGTTTTCTTATTTGTCATGTTATCACTTTTTTGACGGAACCGATACAAAATCAAAATTTGTCTATGGTGAATAAATTTAAATTGAAATGTTCAGGCATCTCAGAGAAGTGCAAGAATACAGAGAAGCACATACTTTGATTCAGGCTTGGAAGGAGGACCTCGTGGCAGTTTTTTCAAACAAACTCATTCAGCTCAAAAGTGTATTTCTGTCACACAAGGCAACACTGCACTAGACTGCAATGAAATTTCTCACTAAGATATCTGTAGATTTTGAGCCGTGCAATTGAGTAGGAAATACATACCTGTGGGACTCTGATGATACAACTACAACTCGTGATGGAACAGCCAACATTAGCGACTCTTCTAAGAGAAGAGTCAGATAAAATGAGCCCAAATGGTTCACCTACAAATAAGAAAATGAAAATATTGTTTTAAGAGATCCAGGCATTTATGAAAATCTCCGACATATCAGGACATAAGGTATATACAATACATATGACATATGAGTCAATATCTACCATTCCTGATGGGAGTTGATCTTCATTATATGAGGGTTCTCATGGAAGCAACGGAAGGCTGGGGCAAGGAGGGGAAGTAGGGAGGGGGAGAGAAGTCAAAGCAGAAGCAGTTTTACATCAACTGTGTCATTTGTGTGGGTGACTTTGAGACCACAGTCTCTGTCTGGCAAAATTTCAGAATTCTTGTCCCTCCACACTTCTTGCCTCAGGCACTTACTGCCAAAACGTACAAATGCCTATATTCACATACAGTCAAGTGCTTCAGTCCATGAATCACTCAGCTCACAGAATGCTTGGCTGAAGTGAGGCAAAGATGCCACTTTTGTCCAGCAAAGGATCACAGTAGCCCATGGAAAGGAGTGTAAATCGTGAATCCACGATGTAGTGGATCATTTGGCCTATCGTTCAGCTGTAGTCTTCCCTTCTCTTCTTCTCTCTCCCATCTCAGAGATTTCTCTCCAAGAGCATGTAGAACTGATTGATTGAATAACTCTCTCTCTCCATCCATGACCATCAAAAGTAACTCATCGCTTCTCACCTCCAATAGACACGGTCAAGAACAAGTAATTGTATATCTGTACTTTGCCTAAGGGCATGTAGTCTCATTGTAACCTTTTCTTTAATACAATTTATACTCCCATGATGGAGAATATATACCTTTTAATGGACGTGTGCATGCATTATTATTAATTTGTAGTTGACCTTATCTTAACTCTTGTCTCGACCCTGACCGTAATCTGGCCGCTTCAATTCAGATTTGTATGTCACAACTGTTGTCATGGTTTTGGTTGTTCTGATACATTTCCGTGGCCTAATGGATAAGCCTTGGTTTGAAGGTGGCAAACTCGCTGATGATTTGAATTCTTCTGAAGATCACACCTTGACCAGAGACGGCATGTTTGGCAACTGCCAACTGTAATGGTTGGTCCAATCTGATAGCCATCTAGCGCTCTTTAGGAATGGGAATGACTGAACAGCCTGCCTCTTCAATGCACTTCTCCTAACATGTTCAGCTAGGAAATTGTAAACCCCTTCAACTCCGGTCTTTATACTCTTCAAAAGATGCTTTATTTTTGTGAAGGTCAGTAAATGGATTTGATACCATTACTTTGAATGACATTCCCTACCTAATGCAGCACACTCTTCGTATAAGAAAGAATGATTTCTTCTAGGTGGTGATATCTTAATTCTGAGAAATCCTTTGTCCTGATTGGTTTTAAAGTAAAAGACAATGTGACACCTAGCTCTGACATTTTTCCCAGAAAATCAGCTTCCTTAGCTAAATCATACCCACTACAAGGATGAACAAAGACCATAATCATTCAGAAGGAAATTTAAATGATATGTGATTACAGAAAAACTGTGAGCTCCCTTGCTCTAGCTTTGTTATCATGGGGTAATGACTCTGAGGACATGCCACTATGCAACTTAGTTAATCGGGCAAACATCTGACCCAATGCAGAAATAGCCTTTACGAAGACAAAGGAGTACTAGCTATATTATAACGCTCAAGGGGCATTGATTCTATGGACTCACTACATTGCAACTTTGTTAATGGTTCATATATTTGACCGGGTGCGGAAATAGGCCTCTTGATGGTAAATTGTGCTACTTATATTACTTATTTGATAGGGTAAATTTCAAACTCTGCCTGTGAAAGTCGATTGAGTAATTAATCAATGTCACAGCCAGCCCCAAGCCCAGATAAAGGAGGAGGGTTGGTGGGTCAGATTAAGAGGATGCACCATACCCTTCGGTAAGAAGAAGTTCAGTCGAAAATCTACAAGATGGCGTCACTCGCACCCAATCGAGGCGTTTTGGCGTCAGGAGTCTCATACTCCAGGATAACTCCCGCACAAGGCAACAGTCGTCGGTAAGTTGTAGCCAAGTCTCCGGCGCGTAAGTACAGGCAGTGCTTATATAAGATCTGTGAAAGAAGACTGAACTAATTGCATTACCGTCCGAGCACATCATGGCCGAAAACCATTCAGGTAGCTTGTCGAAATATACCAATTACAGATTCTATCTTACAACCGTGACGGCTGTTACTTAGCATTCCGATAGAGGAGGGATTGATACATCTCCATTAGTTTCAGATATGTCAATAATAATAATAGTTTTTATAAAAATGTACCCTACATCTTGCCGTTTTCCTGATGGTTTAATTATGCTCTGGGATAAAATTTTCATGTTTCAGATACGAGCCTCCCTTGGCAAAGGTCTATTCTTTATACTATAAAAATTTCAAGTTGATGGCTTAAGACTTTAACAAAAAATCTGGGGTCGGAAATCATCACAAATCCGACCTGTCGAGCGGGTGTGATGCGTCGCCTTAACATCCTACCCACCACAAAACAAATAATCACTCATTGAAACAAACAAAAGCCTCAGAATATGATAGGTTATACGATTATGAAAAAAGCAAGGCAAGAGAAAAAACGGTTATGGAAAAACAAAGATTTAAGGATTGCTAGTTGGAATCTCTGAAGCTGAACAATCATATCACAAGAATGGATGAAAGTAGAATTGTAAGAATCCCCAGAGACAAGTTACTAGCAGGAAAAAGATCATGAAACAGGCCTCAAAATAGGAGAGAATTATTCTTAGTTTTGAATAAACAGGAAGCAGCCCTAATACAAAGCAAGAAGAAGAAGAAGTCCAATTCACAAAAATTAATCCTTAGACAGGGAGGGGAAAAGGATGCAGGGTTAGGGAGTGATACTTGCAGGCTGAGGGACTGCTAGATTATTTTCACTCTTCTATGCTACAAATTTGAGGCCATTTTTTAAATTTTACTTAAAAATATGATGAAATGTTAATTAAAAGTGCTTATAGGTAAATTTTTCTTTTAGTTTTATGATAATGAAAATTCCACACAAGTGAAAACCACCACTGTGTAATTGACCATAATTTGATTTCAGTTTTGATTTTTGCAAAACTCTAGTGCTTATGGCAGCTTGGTTTTGGCACCTCATTATTTCAATATTTCAAGGAAAAATTTCCACACATATTTTCTTCACCTGAAAGTGAGTTTCATAGCCATCCTCAGTCAGCGAGAAACCTAACCCAAAAACAGCAGCATTTAGGATCAAGATGTCCAGGGACCTTGAAAGAAGATGAAAAAATTTAAGACTTACTCACTAATCTGGTAATTTCTGATAAACTTCCATTGGTTTGGCCAATTTCTCTTGCATACACATGCAAAGAAAAGAAAATCTGTCAAGCCTGTTCTCAAGCATGCTCCTTCAAATTAGGCAAGAGCAACCAGCAACCTTTGCAGCCACCCACACCATATTTTCAAGTAACTCAACTTAATGGTTTATTAAATATACATTAATATGTACTCGACATATCTTTTATTTAAATTATATATTTATAACTCTTACATTTTTAATAACTTTGTCAGGATGGGTATATAAATGACTTGGACAAAGTGAAAACCATAGTTGGTAAAATTTCCAGTGTCTAGTGATTCCCTGCGAGTTGCTCATGTTGGAGCTAGATATATTTATATGTGTATGTGAAGGAAACAAATCCATAAAGGTTATGTTCCCTCATGAAAGTGATGCTTCTCTTTTTTCTAAGATCTCATCAACTTTAAGAAGTCATGTAATTCCTTTGATAAAGTTTTGGTATCAAGAGACCGAACTTGGAACAAACGTCAGTACATGAAAAAGTTGAGGGCTCAGCAACAAAATCATTTGGAAAACAGTGAAAAAGACCTCATTATCAAACATAACAAGTGAATTCCTCTAACAGTTCCAAGTAAGAACACAAAAACTAAATAATGGGCAGCTATCTGTGTATTACCAAAATGTTCGTTGTTTAAAATCAAAGCTTTCCCAGCTTCGCATTGGAATAACAAGTCTTGACTGTGATATTTTTCTTTTTACAGAAACCAACTTATGTTCTAGCATTTTGGATAGTGAATTAGGCTTACAGAATCATACAATATATAGGAAAGACCATGACGAAAATACTAGCACCAAGAAATGTGATGGAGGAGTGATAATTGCAGTAAATAAGAAATTGAAATCGTTGAGAATTGCTTCAGATTTTTTAACTGTTGAACATTGTTTCATTAAGATTTCGTTGGGTAAGTCCTACATTGTGATTGGTGATGTTTATATAGCTCAGCAATCTCCTATAGATATGTTTCAAGTGTACTATGAAATACATAATGTCTTATGAATGATTTTTTGAATGCTTTTGATGTGATTATTTGTGGTGATTTTAATCTACCAGGGGCTACCTAGACCAGTAAGGTCCACTGCACAAATTGTGAGAGAATCATTCTCTTATTTGCAACTGAAACAGTGTAATTTTAGCTTTAATTCACATAATGATTTACTTGATCTAGTATTTTCTTCTGATATTGTAATTCTTAGATAGGATGAAATTTTACTGCCAGTTGAAGGATATCATCCACTATTTTTTTATGAGGTGAATTTTGATAAATTTTGTGAAAATTTGCATGATGACACAGACTCCATAGTCTTATGCAATATGATATGAATAATGTGATAAATATTCTCTCAGGTATAGACTGGAACTCTTGTCTTCCTACGCCTTGACACTGAGAGTGCATTTTGCAAACTTTCTGCAATAGTGAACAATGCAATTTGTCAGTCCACTCCAGTCAAGAGGTGAGTAATTTTAAATTCCCATGCTGGTTTAATGCATCTCTTATTAGGCAGTGAGCCCTCAAAAGATGATTGCACAGTCAATATAAGAAATTCAAACTAAAATCAATATATAATGAATTTTATATTGTTCGAAGAGAGTGTAAGACTGAAATTAAGAGAAGTTATGACAGGTACTTGCACTAAGTACAAACCTCGATTTCTATGAATGTAAAATTTTTCTCGAATTATGGTTTACCTGATTCAATGCACTATTTTCATGAAAGAGCGAATTCCTTGGATACATTCCATAGTTTGAGGCTCAACTATGTGGAAGTAGAATTTCACAAATGAAAAAGTAACTTTGTTTCCTTCCACAAATTTATTTTCCTGGTACAACATGTTTCGACACAGTGGTGTCATCATCAGGTACCTTCTCAAATGAAAAAGTAACCCCGTTTCCTTCCACTTTATTTTCCTGGTACAACATGTTTCGATACAGCGGTGAATATATAAGATGAATATGGAAATGTAATTATCGACCCGGTTGAGATATCAAATAATGCACTTGATAATGCCTTTTTACAAAAGCCAGTCCTACAGAACACTGCGCCTACCTTACCTTGCCATCCCAACTCTGTATCACGTAAGTCATTTTATTTAAGACCCTGCGATAAATTGAACTACAACAGTAATTAACCCTCGAGCGCCCACGGTTGCGTATACGCAACCGACGTTACAATGTTGCGAATACAGTCCCTGACGCCATGACGCTATTCTTATTGGTTTATGAAACTGCTACATTGTGCTCAAGTCTTCTATCTACGTGTTCCAATTTTAAGTCTTCTATTTACGTGTTATGGGTATTTATTTTTACCTGAGTAAAGCTTTCGATGTTATAAATCATGAAAAACTACTCTTAAAATGCCAGCTGTTGGGCATAAGAGGTATTGCACTGAATTGGCTGAAGACATATCTATCTCAGTGATATCAGAAGGTGGCCTATAAACAAGATGGTGACACCTATCTGTCTTCCTCTAAAGAATTCATAAAAGGAGTACCACAAGGATCTGTTCTCGGCCCAATACTCTTTCTGATATTCATAAATGACATACCTTTGAGCATGAAGTCAAGTGTAGAAAATAATTGAGTGATCTTTGCTGATGATGTGAGTGTTGTAACTTATGGAAAAACAGTAAGTGATTTGATTACTTCTGGTAAAGTGGTAATTCAAAAAATGTTAAGCTGGTGCAATAGCAATGATCTCATACTAAACTGTCAGAAAACGCAAGCAGTACTCTTCTAAGTAAAGAGTAATAAATGTGAGACCTACTGCCAACTATTTGTAAATAATGGTTTTAATGCTATGGAAGACTTAAAATTCCTCGGAATACATATTGATCAACATCTCAAATGGGATATACATGTAACAAACTTGTATAAAAAGTTAAATTCATTTTTTATCTGGTATCTGTTTTAAAACATACTGCAAGCATAAATGTACTTAAAACTCTTTGTTACGGTCTATTTTATTCCCAGATTTCATGTGGTGTTATATTTTGGGGTAATTCCACAAAATCAAACAATGTGGTCTTAATCCAAAAAAAGTTGATGAGGACCATGTGTAATGAGTCTTATCGGGCTCACTGTAAACCTCTTTTCGGAAAGTTAGGGATCTTGACTTTTCCATCTGTGTATGTATACCATGCTGTTCTGTATGTAAGAAAACATTTGTCAGAGTCCAAGTCAAATAACTGCTACCATTCTTATAAAACTAGAAGATGTGATGATGTACACATTCTTACATCTAACCTAAGTACAACGATGAAAGGACCTTATTTAATGTGTGCAATATTATATAATCATTTGCCACTAGTTAGAAAAAATGAAAAAAGATTGATGACATTTAAAAGGCTGGTTTTTTGTTATCTTGAGGAAAATTGTTTTTACAAAGTTAGTGACTATTTGACTTCCCGTCATTGATATGTATGTATCTGCTTACTTTTTTTTCTTTCTTTTTTTAATGATGTGCCTTATGTACTTACATTTATAATGTATTTTACCTTTTGTAATATATATCTATTATGCAAATAAATCTATTCCATTCTATTCACACCTGACCTGATGATAACACCACATTGTCGAAACATGTTGTACCAGGAAAATAAATCTGTGGAAGGAAACAAGGTTACTTTTTCATTTGTGTCCTAGGATACAAATAAGGGACCAGGGCCAGATGGAATAACGCCATCTGTTTTAAAAAGTTGTAGTGCTTTTCTTGCTTTGCCTCTTGCTGAAATATTTAATCAGCCATTGTCCATTGGTATCTTTCGTAATTAATTGAAAAGGAGTTACATTGTACCCATTCATAAATCTGGAGATAAGTCTGATGTGCAGAATTATAGGCCTATTGCTATTCAATCATATATAGCATAAGTGTTTGAAAGTGTAGTTCTAAATAGAATAAGACCTTTGTTTAAAATTTTGATTATTGATGAGCAGCATGGTTTTCATCCAGGAAGTTCAACAACAACAAACTTAATTTCTTACCAAATGAACATTTTTGCCTCCTTTGATGAGGGTCACCAGGTTGATGCAATATATACTGACTTTCAAGCTGCTTTTGATTCTGTGAGCATTTATTATTTAGAGGCAAAGCTTCAAGCACATGGAATTAATGGTAATTTTCTATCTTGGCTGGCAAACTATTTGAGTGGAAGAAAGCAGAAAGTTAAGATAAAATCATATTTATCCTATGATTTTGATGTCACTTCTGATGTCCTGCAAGGATCCGACTTTGGGAAACCACGTCCAGGAAAGGTAGGCAATTGTTCGTTTCTTTTTGTGAGGTACGTGGACAACACGTTTGTGATATGGCCCCATGGATTAGATGAACTGCAGAAGTTCCTAGAACACATTAATAGACGAAACGCCACCATAACCTTCACCATGGAAATGGAAACGAACAATCCTTTCCTGGACGTCCTGGACTAGAAGAAAGAAGATGGGTCTTAAGGACATTCAGTTTTCCAAAAAAACACCCATACTGACCGATATCTCCAAACAGACTCCCATCATCACCCTCAACAGAAGAACGCAGTTATAAAGACCCTGTTCCACCGAGCATGCTCTCTATCTGACGCTGCTTCCACAGCCAAAGATAAACAACATCTGCTGAAAACCTATCAGATGAATGGCTTTCGTTGAGAAACAGTCCTGAAGATAATAAAAAATGATGACCAGAGGAAACTGATGGCCCTTGAAAAGACCACCGAGAACTCAGCCGAGGAGAGCACTAAAGAAAAACCTAAGGCATATGCTATTCTGCCGTACGTTGCCGGAACCACAGAAAAAATCGTGAGAGCTCTTTGCAAATACAATGTCATGACGAGGTTGAAGTGCTTTACAAAAACAGCGGACATCCTCCCCTCAACTCCATGGACGACCTCCCGGAAGACATATTTGGAGGAATATACCAAATTAAGTGTAGCTGCGGCAACTTCTACATCAGCCAGACCTCAAGAGCACTGAAATGCCAGCTCCAAGAGTATAAGAGGCTGAGAAAAATTTACAACTCCGCCAGTCGGCGGTTGCAGACCATCAGTGGAGTGAGCCAACTCATAGCATTGATTTTGACAGCACCAGCAGCTGTGACAGTCATAGCAGTTAAGATGGTAACATGCAGCCCAGGCATCTCATAGAAATTGTCCTCCCTTGGGCATGGCTATTGTTTTTCTGAGGATATTGGTCCTTTGATGGACCATGGAGACCAAAAACTCTAACTATGAGATTACATTTACATAAATTTCCAAAGGCATCCTTAAAGTTTTCATTTTTTACTCACGTCCTCATATCCCATGGAGGACAGTTGGCATCCCTAGCCAACCAGTAGGGAACTATGAAACTTATGCCTAACCCATACAGTTTTCTTGCTTGTACTCAAGTACAGTTGAAAGTCTTAAATGTATGATGTTACCTTCCATTCAAATTTCTTAACGGCCTTCTCTTTGGATCTAACATAGTGTTATCCAGACATTTTTGAGCCACCCAAGCCTATACCCAATGTCCCCCAATTGTAAGTGTAATGGTATAAATACATACATACATACCCATCACGCCGTTCCCTTCCGGGGTAGGCACAGTCAAAATGTTTCACTCGTTGATATATAATTGTACACCTAACTCTGCTTCAATAATTTCCTCCATTCTGACCTATCCTTGCAAACCTCTTTTGCCTCATTCACCCCCATACACTGTTTCATACACGCCCTCCTGTTTTTAAGACTCCTAATATTCCTCCTCCTAAGAATTTCCTCAATCACATTCAACCACAACTTTCTCGGCCTACCTCTACCTCTCACACCATTCATTCTACTCTCATATATCTGTTTCGTTATTCTACTCTCATCCATTCTCTCAATGTGGCCAAACCAACGAAGCACACTCCTTACATACACGTCCATTACTGGAGCATTTAACCCACATTCATTCATGACCCACTCATTCCTGACCCTATCCATCCTACTTTTGCCACAAATACTCCTCAGATAACTCATACCCACGGCGTTTAGTCTACTCTTATGTCTATCCTGATATACCCATGTTTCACTACCATATAGCAAAGTGGGAAGAAGTACACTTTTGTACACGGCAATTTTCGCTTCCTTAGACAAGCACTCATTCCTTGATATGCTCCACATGCTACCTACCACCTTCCTTCCAGCATTCGCACGTCTCTTTATCTCCTCATCAATTCTTCCATCTTTTGCATACATCTTACCTAAGTAAACGAAATCATCCACTTGATCAATTACTTCACCATTCGCCCTAATCTTACAGTTATCCTCCCCATTTTCTTTATCAAAAACTACTACTTTAGTCTTGCACGCATTTACCTTCAATTCCATTCTCTCCGTTGATTCACAAAACTTATCTAGGAGCTTCTGTAATCCCTTTAAATATGGCCAAATAATCCAACAGAGGAGGAATCTGGGGACGCTTGGGCAAACAATTAAGGAGAAAAAAGAGAGAGGCAGTCGAGGGTAACAGACGTGAAGGGAAGGGAGAGAGAGATGAAACTGAAGAAAAATGGACGTATGGAGATATACTAAGGAAGAAGACGGCATAGTAAGACTGCAGAAATAGCAGCAGTGGTTTAGGTTGCAGTGGAAGTTAAGGAGAGGACAAAAGAGGAAAAGAAAATATAGCTGGACGGCATCAGGGAACGAGACTGTCCACGCACGCAGAGGCAGTAGATCTGGGGAGGATAAGTGGAGAAACAACCAAAAATTCAAATAGAAAAAAAATTTTCGCACCCAAAGAGCCGTTAAATTCTTAAGAAAAGAGTTTAAAATTTTATTTCTGTTCACTCTTGCACTGAACACCTTTTGTCTCTTCCTGAAAACCTATAGTAACTAAATGCCTGTTTTTCTTTTATAACCAAAGGGATAAGAGCATATTTGTTAACCTAAATACCTCCGAGTTTGCATTGTAAATTGGGCCCAATATGATTCCAGCTAATAATTGATTGCTTACAATAATTTAAAATGAGCCACACCTTGAAAATAAATGTATTTGCATGTGTTTGATGTGTTTAAATGTGTTGTTGCATGTGCTTGTCGCATGATTAATGTGGTTTTCTTTCAAAAGGAGGAAAGTTGGGTTACGAAATTTTCATCAAGGTGGAGCAGCCATTGAGAGAAAGGATAAGTTATAGGATTGGTAGCATTACATATAAAATTGGTAGTGTTACATAAGATGAAGATAATCAGGTTGTTTATAAAAATAACAAATAAACAATTGAGACTGAATTAAATCTGATTTCAATTCCAATATACAGATAGTTTATTCACACCAAGGCATGTACGTCTGGTACCATTCAGGCAGGACACTCCCTCCAACATACCACTGCTGCCCCATTGTTTCTTTCTGCCCACCTAGATTGAAGTAGGAGGCAGTGGCAACCAAAGACCTAACATGTCACAAATTTAGCATGGGAGCCATCCACAGAAATGATGCACTAACATTTCTCATGCAGACAACATCCAGTGAAGAGGGTAAGCCATCAATTTGTCTCCATCACAGAGGATGGATATGAAAATCTTAACATTTGCTCCTTCAATCCAATATAAAAAATAATGTCTGCAATTTAAGAATACCAAAAATTCAACAGAAAGGAATACAAAAATGATATCATTTATCAAATCCAAAGTGACACCCTGTTTACTGTCCAGGGAAAGAGATGTTCAATAATTATGAAATTCTAGTCAACACTAATGCAGGAACTTCGGACTTGGCATGTTTCATTCAGTATCAGCTTTTTATTTACAGGAGCATCTCGGCCTGTGACAAAGACTGAACAACTCCAACAACTACATGCCCTGATTGATATGTCCTCACCATGGCTTGGGTATGAATTTCCATTCATTACATTAGTCAATGAAAATGAGGTTCATATGAAACTAAACAAAAAAGATAATTTTGAGAACTTTTAGGAAATAATTTTTCCATCTCTCCATTTCTGAAGGGTCCCAAATGCCATGAATTGAGAATCTCGAATAAGATCCTTAATTTCCTTCTGGTCGATAATAGCCTCGATAACTACTCTAGGTGTGACCACTAATAATAATTAATAACAATTACCATTCAAATACATAATAATGGGACCATTAAAATACCAGCAGGTATTGTATATTTTTGTTATCAATTGTTTGATATTATTTCAATCATGCATTCATTGCAATATTCCATGAAATCATCAAAATTATACGGGATGAGTCAATTATTTTAATAATTTTAAATAAAACTTAATTAATGATGAGAACCACATCAATTCCAAGAGAAATTTAAGTCATGCAACATTCCACAAAAACAATGATATAATTGAAGAACCAAAGTGTAGTTATTTGTAGAAAGTTGTGTTTCAAATTTGAAATAAAATTTTCATAGACCATTCAGTTGATAATACACAAATGCAATATATGACACACTTGGCCACCCTATAAATGAGCAGCTTAAAGGAATGCAATGACATTCCATGCTAAAATTTTCAAATTTCAGTGAATAACAGACTTAAGTCATACGTCACCTATGCTTCAGCTTGAAGTTAGTGGCAAATGTCTTCACAGAATGCAATTTAGATAAGTCCAATTCCATAACTTCAACATCAGCTTTAACAACATGGGAGCCATTGACATTTCCCATTCCTTTGGCCTCATCACGTATGGATGCTGCTGCCTTCTCTCCCTCACCCACTCGCCGACAAGCCAAGATCACAGTGCATCCATGCAAAGCCAATGACCTGGCTGTTTCAAAGCCTGCAAAGAATAAAAAGTTAATTTATGTTCTAGCCTATCAATTAATTGGTCTAAATATTCTTTTTATTATTATTATATTAACAGAAAGTTTTATTATTAATAATTCAATCTTAAAAGTAGCCAACAGTAGCCCTACACTCCACCCTTTCCAATCAAATATGCTCTAATGGCTGCTCTGTTTCATATGAATGTACTTTTAGCTGGCCTATATATTGGTCACTCAGTCCTCCTCATCAGGCTTTACTATCTGTCACATTCCAAACAAATTTGTTACGTCTTAAAGTATGGCATATCCATCAGAAGCTTCCCTTCCTGATAGTGCCTCCCTACATGTATGATGAGAGCCATGTGCTGGCCGACGCCGACCGATAAGGATTGCCGAGGAGTGAGGCATTGCCGGCCAGTCAAGGTGGAGAAGGTTCGAGAACCCTCGTCAGCGGATATAAAAGGCCACGGCTGGACACCACCGGGGGCAGTCTACAGAACAGACTACTGACGGAAATGCTACGCTCGCGACGCGGCTCGGCCTATGTATCCTCTAGCAAATAAATCAAGATTTATACTAGAAGTTGGTGTTTTAATATACGAGAAAACACTACAGTCTACATCTACATAATACACAGCGAGCCGCCGCATGGGCGTGTGGTAGGGGGTGTTAGGTCACCAGCCGTGTAAAGGTGTAAGTTTTGGAGATTAAATGGTGACATGTATTATAGGAGTGATTAAGAGGTGCTCAGTTTTTATTGTGGTCACTTATTGTTCGCGGAAAAAACGAGTTTTCGTACCTATCTGTTGGGCAGTGTATCTCTCTTATTTTATCACATCTGTCAGACCTAGAGATGAAGTGAGGAGCCATGCTAATATTCTCTATGTCACTCTGAAAAATATCAGTTCTGAATTTATCAAGCAAACTTAGCCTAGTGTGTAGCCTTCGAGTCTCTATGGGCTCCCACCTTAATCCCTCTACAAGTTGAGGGCACTATATGTACGCTTGTAGCAGTTTTTTACGAAGCGTGCTGCTTTCCTTTGTATTTAATTAATTTTTTTGGTTAAATCTATTTGACCAGGGTCCCAAATGCTCGCGGCATACTTGAGATGAGGCCTAACCAGAGCGAAGTAGTATCTCTCCTTGACTTTTTCATCCGAGGACCTTCGTATTATATGTTTAACAAGACCTATGGTTTTGTTAGTCCTCCTATTTTCCTACTGTTATCTCCTCTTATTTTCCTTGTTTATGATCCGATTCACCATTTTCATCTTCAACATCTGCCTCTAGCACCAAGTTGTGCCTCTATTCTTTTTTGCACCAGCTTTGCAAAGGTCCATATCTTTGAGCCATAAAGGCAGGTCTACACACAAATGTTTTCAGGAACACACTGCTTCCTCATGAATAGTCCTATTTTGTCACACACAGCAGTTGTTACAATAGAAATTTCAACAGTACTAATTACAGAGTAAGGATGTTCAATCTTAAGAGAAGTTAGGACTGAAATGACGTAGTATCCTTTCAAATAGGTTTTTCATTGCTTGATACATAAGCCAGGGCTGAGGATGGGAAATTAGGGATCGGATGGTGATTGAAATAATATGGAGATTCCCGAGCAGTAAAGTTACCATAAGAGAGGGGAAGAGCAAGCTGCTCCCAGCATAACAGGTATTCCACAGACATGATGAATTCAAACAATCCTAGCAATGCTGACTTAACATACACACCCATCACACCATTCCCTTTCGAGATGGGCAAAGTTGAAGAATTTAGCTAGAGCCATTGGTGCGAGACAACTGGATCCCTTTCAATAATTTCTTCCATGATTAACTATCCATACAAACCACTTTTGCTTCCCTTGGACTCTTACATTGCTTTAAATGTGCTTTGTGTTGTAATGGGATGATTTGATCCACAATTTCTCATACAACCCGGTGCGCCACTGACAAGTGATTAACGTTATGAGGACTGTGTGACAGGGCCAAGGCCTGCACAAAATTAATGTTAGTTAGTGGCCGGTTAGCAGTTGTAAGCGTTGGTTGATGATGTTCTCTGTATCTATGTGTGGAATAAAGTGTTCCAAACCGGGAAACCGCTGTGCCACTCATTTAACCTCATTACACTTTGCTATTCTTAAGATTACCAAATATTTCTCCTCTTTTTTTTCTTCTGCTACATTCATCCATGACTTTCACGGCCTATCTCTTATTGTAAAACCATTCAAGGCTGCCACAATTCAAATGCCATGCTATGCCAGACAACTGTTCCTACAAAGCATGCAGTCATAACACAAGGTAAGCATATGTGCTAAATAATAAGGCGTAGGAATATAAACATTCTGTATTGGACAATGAAGGTGAAAAAATTCTTCTATTGAAGTTATAATTTACGCAGATTTTTTTTCTAACTTTGAGAGAGTTTCGAGTGAATTTCAAAATAAAATGTCTATCGCATCACTATTTATTGTTTGGTTAATTTATTTAAATTGTGAAATAAAATTACAATAAATTTTGCTAACATTTAAAGATATCACGTTTGATATTCATTATTTTTTACCTAAACTCCAGAGAAGAAAGCTATGGGATAGTAGCAATGGGAACTGAATGTGCACCATGAAAGCTAAATGAAGAGAAAATTGATGGCCGAGCAATTAGCAGCAACGTAGTGCAATGGAAGTTCCCATCAGTTTGCATGACTTGCATTTAAGGTTGATGGATGGCAGGAAACCAGTGCGCGGGATTTTTAAGACGTGGAAAAAATTGATGTCGCTGGATCTTTGCATCATATTCACTGTGTGGAATCCTTCATACTACCATAGAGTAAAGATACTAGTATATTTACTCTATGATACTACATACTATCATATGTCTATTTAATTATACGATACTCTCCCTTTGTCTTAACACAGCCAAATCAATACAGGATACTCCTTTCATAAACACCCATTACTGCAACATCCAACCCAAATTCTCTCATTAACCACTATTTCCCTAACCTATCCTACTTTTTCCACAAATACTTCTGAAGTATGCCATCTCCTCTGCTTTTATCCTATCCTCATCCTGACATACCCAGGTTGTGCTCCAGCATTGATGATTAATATCAATAGTACTATTATAAATGTTACATACCTATACCACAATTAGCACCGGTCACAATGGCTATCTTCCCAGCAAGAAGTCTGCCATGAAGGATTTGTAGCGCTGATGTTGATGCGTCAAAGCGTTGCCTAAAATCTCCCGGGTGTTCCTTTTCTTCCGATGCAAATGCCAAGCGTGGGTCAGAATAGGTGGTTCGCCGGTTCACATGGTCAACAAAGAGCACCCGGCCATCATCACCCACGGTCCTCTCCCAACCTGGGGGAAGATCTACAAGGAGATACTGAGAGATAATTTCCCTACTCACAATCAAGTTATACATTTTAAAGCCAATAAAGTGTAATAATTTCATTCAGTAAAACACAATTTGCCCTTCCTTGAGACTTACCTCCCGAGACAACCTTTTTCTTTCCAGTCCTAGGGTGATGCCACTGGGTGCCTTTCGTGGAATGACTAAAATCAGTACACACAGAGAAAAGAAATATTACTAGGAAAATGATGTGTCCTCCACAAGGATTGCCATTGAAAACAGACAAGTACACCACACATCCGATAAACAAACCTCACAAAGTAATTAAGACCTTGACTAATGAACAAACTTACTTAACATAATACACGCTACCATCTGTTGTAGCCCTTTCCTCCCAACATGGAGGTAATTCATCTTCACTATCAGAATCTGGAATGATGGCAGCCATCTGGACTAACCAAAGCCACGCGGTATTCTGAGGATATCAAAGCAAAAATCATGTTTTAATAAGCGCTCATTATATGATGTTTCACCACATTGTGCCATCATTAATTTTCATGATTGCCTGCTCTAGTCAAATGATTAAAAATAGTTATCTATCTTCTTCACTGGTGATAGAAATGCAATGATAACTTTCAATTTATAATTTTTTTCAAAGCACATTAAAGACTAGAACTCTCTCTCATTGGCATCACATTTTTTTCTCCAAATGATGTGCAATATACATACGCCCAAGCAGCATACGACATAAGGCCAATTTTGGATGAAAGCTATGACAATGCAATTTGTTATAGATAACCATAATTGTGTGGTATGGGCTATGGTGTGTAAGACAGAGTTTATTTCTTCTGCTGTGTAGGTATACTGGCATGTTGACATGTATAGTGCTGATGTTCCTGATTGTTAAGTGAGAATAAGTTGGGATAAGATTTAGCAAATATCACAGATTCCAATATTAATATGCATGGGAGGGTCAATATATTGAATTTTATAAAGTAAGGTTTACATGAGGTAGTATTTGAGATTCAGGCCATTGATCTAATTGCCCTTTTCTGGAGTTTAAATATTCTATCACTGTGACATGATGTCCACCAGAATATTATTCCATATCGAATTCTAGAGTGTAAATATGCATGATAAACAATTAAAAGAATATTGGGGGATACTGTTCCATATAAGTTTTTTAGTAGGTAAATGTAGGAATGTAATTGTTTTGATAAAATTTCAATGTGTTTTGACCAATCAAGGGTTTTTGTTAAGGTTATGCCAAGAAATTTTATTTCTCTACTGTGACTGACCTGTGTATTATTAACTTTGACTGTTGGATATTCAATCTTCTTTTGATATAGATGGCTGTGGAAGCTAGATGGAAGGAAACTGTAGAAACTGTCAACAAAATATGAGGAAAGTAGCTGGAATGTTATAGCCATGTTTAACACATGGAAAATGAGAGGCTACCAAGACTCATTTGTTGCAGAACTCTATTCGTTAAAGGAAAAGAGGAAGACTCATGAAGAGCCGGATAAAAGGGATTTAAAAAGAGACGGGAGAGACAAGTCAATTGGAAGATCGTATACAGTGCTATAAACTGATATATTTACATGCAGTGTTTAAGGTACCAGTGTTTGTGATAAAGCCCTGTTTACCAAAGAGGGAGAAGACATCCTTTCAGAAAAACCATTTCCAACACACCAGATTCGATTTGGATATCCTGATATGTCTGTAATATAATCATTACTTATAGAATATTGGGAATCTGATGAGTTTCTCCAACCTTTCTTCATAGGCTAGAGCCAAGAGTATGATAGGATCTATTTTGACTTAAACCATTATTCTTCAAAATGAATCTTAAATCTGAATCATAAGATATGGTAAGAAAATTGAACGGTACATTTCACTACATAATTGTGACAAACAGGCAGACGACTACTTGACAGGTGGACACTCCATCCCCATAAATCTTATGATTGAGCAGAAAAAGTTTCCCTTTTCCATTCAGGCCCGTACTCTTCAGAAAATCAGCCATTATGTTAGGTCCTACTTGATAGGCTTTATTTCCTGACCATAGAGCTTCGACATATTTCTTCCACCTCTCTTGGATCTGCTTTGGTTTCTATGATCGACTTTCCCATATTTTCTGCAATCCCAATTCCCCTTAACTTGCTACCACCCGTCAATGGCTTTACTTTCCTATACAGAGCATCTGATCTTCCCTCATTTTGAAAGAAGTTGATGTTTTCCCCACTATGCTTCTCTTGATTTCTTTGTTTCTGTTTAAAGCCTGTTGTTGAGTTCTCTGTATTTCCTCTAGCCAAGCTCTGAGAGTACCCTCTTCTGTTTCCTTCTCTCCTGCATCTCCATAGTCATTCCCTCCATGACCTCCAGATAATAAAATTTTAGTTGCACTGCAAACCCACTGCTGCAGTCACCTCCTCTACGATTCCTTTCTTCAAACTTCCCCAATCATCTTCGACTGATTTCAATCCATTATCGGTGCTCATGATTTTACCAACCTGCTCTCGATACATCTCCTTCATTGTCCTAGTCAATGCCTCAATACTTTCATTTCCTCCTACCACTATTCCTGAACCCGTCTCTCATCATATTATGATTATCTATTGGGAACCTGTCTCCCCTGGCTTCTTCCATGTGTACGTGCATCGAGGGTTATGCTTGAATCATGTATTCATGATTACTACCTTATTTATCGAGTGAAACTCAACAGCTTTCTCCCCACAGTCATTTCTCCTTCTTAGCCCATAATCACTCACTCCCCACCCAACCCTTCCCCTTTATCCACCACTGCACTCCAATCTCCCAGATATTCTATCAATTATTCCCTCCACCTGATCATATACTCTTATAACTCTACCTCTCTATGATTAGAGGTAAGCATATAGACCTGGATATTAACGTTCATTGGATCTGCCTTACCTCAATCTCCAGAATCCTATCACTCAACCGTTCCACAAACACTAAGAGGGCCTTCACACAAACACCTTCAATGTGGTGCTCTTGTCCCCTGTCTGCATGTGGCAGGCAGGTTAAACATGGGGTTAGCACCATGGCCCACTCAATGTCTAAATGCCCAAGCTCCTGTCCAAAGCACCCCGAACTAACAACAATCCACATACAGTTTCCTGTTCATTATCAATTGCAACCCCATGCTGGCATTCACCCCCTCTATAAGTCACTCAATAGTCATTACTCCAATATCCTCCACTATCTTTCCATCTTACTTCCCTCAGATCCATGATTTCTGTATCCACCCACTCCATTTCTGTCTTTATATTCCCCAATTCGCCCATCCTTAGCATGGTCCTAACATCGGCTGTTCTAATTGTTGCATTTCTCTTCTGCATATTCTTTTCCTCTGCATTGGGATTTCGCTTCTAATTCCCAGCAAGTATTTCATGTGATGACAACCACAGAGGCTTTACTACCTCTGCTGCCGGGCGCTACATCAGGCTCACAGGGACAAATCCCATAGTTGCTAAGATTCATTTTCGTATAAGTACTCTCCATAACTTCAAGGTTATTTTTAGTTGAGTGAATATTCTCTTGCTGTCTCTGTGGTGTCTTTTTATGTGACAACAACAGGTGAGAGGCCATCCCACTGGGGTCAGACGCCTTTTGCAGCTGTCTCACGCAGTAGCAGATGTTGCTAGGACTACCCTTTTGTCTCCCAACCTCCAACTTTTACAACAACAAGAAGTTATTTTTAGTTGAGTGAATATTCTCTTGCTGTCTCTGTGGTGTCTTTTTATGTGACATCAACAGGTGAGAGGCCATCCCACTGGGGTCAGACGCCTTTTGCAGCTGCCTCACGGAGTATCAGATGTTGCTAGGACTACCCTTTCGTCTCCCAACCTCCAACTTATCAGGCATGCGTGGCCCTAATAGAAGCAATCTCCCACTAGATCAACTTTATGGGTCTTCCGAGCACACGAGCCCAAACACCATGACAAGGTTGTAGTCCTAAGGAAGAGCCTCAAGAATATAACATAAAAATAGACCTATGGAGACCAAACTGCAGGAATGTGGGAGAAAGATGCTGAATGCAGAAGTGAGAGAAGAAAAATTATACAATGTGGATTAATTCCCTCTCTCGGAAGTACTTTAACATGGCACGCTATGGATCGGAAACATGGACCATTGGAAAAGACGAAATTAAGGATTATATACATTTTAAAAAATCAGAAAAGATTATATACATTCGAAACACGGAGTAGGGGATGGAATGAAGAAGTTTTGAGGAGAGTAGAAGAGAAAAGACCACATTGAACATATCAGAAAAGATGAAATAGATGGATTAGACACGCTCTGATGCAAGATGTATGGTCCCAAGAGGAAGGTCAAGCAATTACTACATAGATCAAATAAAAAGGAAAAACACATAAAAACTGCCAAGGAGTAAGTGGCTTAGGATTAGATCGGGAAGAATGGAAGGCTCCACTCAACCAGTCTTATCATTGAACGAACATGACAGTAAAAAATAAGATGCGGCAGTCAGAAATGAAGTATTATTATAACGATTTGGAGCGGTAGGAATAGGTCAGGTATACGACAGATCATTTGGTAATAACTTTTTCCAAAAAAAATCCAATGCACATGGCGTGTTCATAATTACCGATAATATTCTATAAAAGATAGGGTCGAAAGAATTCGTATGGACACATGCAAGACAAGTAGCCAACCTCCTTGATTAAATTTCACAGCACCCTAATATTCCTCAAACCGATGAAGAGCATCCCCTCATGTCACAGCAGATACTCCGTGACTATTCTCCGACGAACCATAAGGAAGCAATACCCAATAGAGAAAATTATAAGCTAATGTTTTACGAAGATAGTCACCTTGTTTGAACCGATAATTCTTAGTAGGCTATCAAAAATAAACAAATCACATCTGACGAGTTATCTACAAACGGCTTCGTCTGCTGCGCTCCAAGTTCGAACACTCACACATCATAGCGACTATATCGAAGAGAATCGAATTTTTAACATCGATGCAACAAAACTGTTATTAATTTGTTATAAAAAGACATTTTTTATAAATATCTACGAATAAATATATTTTTTTCTATAATTAAATTTTAATTAGTAGTAAAGAACAAACGACTTTGTCTGCTGCGCTCCAAGCTCGATCCAGATCGATCACTTCCTCATTGTATCGACTTTTTTTAAATCGACGGGATACAACTTTTATTTGGGCACATTTGTTGTTAAAATCTTTGAATAAATGTTTATTTTTATGTAAATAATTCTTAATTTACAAAAATGAGTTAGTGTTACTCGAAATATAATTCATAATTCATTTAGTTCGAATCTCGAAAAAAGTGTACGCTGTGGCGTAATTGGTTTAATTTGTTTAAATTTTATGCATACTTAATTGGGAAATGATGACTGTAAAGAGCAGTTCATGAAGGAGAAAAATAATATCATGGTACATTAGTAAATGCTTATCTTTTTCAATAAAGCTGAGTGTCTTATCATTCTTTCGCGTCTTATCAAGATTGTCGCGTATGGCGCCATGACCGCTGAGCGATTGTCCTTTTTTTGAGATTAGCTGGTCGGCAGTTGTCTTTGTTTCGCTGTCGTAATTCGTGTAAATACCATAGACTTGGCATATTTGTGGTGCGAACCAACTCATTTTCTACTTTCATCGTTAAAATGAAGTTGGTCGATCACGTTGTGAGAAGTTTTAGGGTCGCGAAGGTGTTCCGAGAGAACACCGACAAGATCAACAGTATCGACTTTTCACCGAGCGGTGATACTCTGATCTCTTGCAGTGAAGATGATCAAATTGTCATTTATGACTGCGAAAAAGGAACTCAAACTAGAACAGTGAACAGTAAGAAGTATGGAGTGGATCTTATACATTTCACGCACGCTAAAAACACAGCTATTCATAGTTCAACGAAAGTGGACGACACAATCCGATATTTATCCTTACATGACAATAAATACATTAGATATTTCCCGGGACATACAAAGAAAGTAGTTACTTTGTGCATTTCTCCTGTGGAGGATACGTTTTTGTCTGGGTCGTTGGACAAGACATTAAGACTTTGGGATCTCAGGTCTCCCAACTGCCAAGGATTGATGCATCTATCCGGACGGCCAGTTGCAGCGTTCGATCCAGAGGTATATGCTCAATTCTATTCGTGTAAAATACTAGACATTGATGAATAATGATCACCGAGAAAGCAACCTCTTCTTCGGATATGCACAACTTCGGCATCAATCTTTGTTCTTCATAATTAAATATGTACCTGTAAATGTTGACAATATCATTCATGGGCATTATTCTGAAAAATTATTTCGAGTGCCCATTTCCACCTTTTACCATAGAGTTTTAGTCTTCATCATTTTTCCAAATAGATTATGTCATTACTAGAGGCAAAATTGTTTGTTTCTGTTTATTGTTTGTTATTTTCGTTATTACAATTCTCTTTTTAAATGTAATCGATTTAAATTCCTCTTAAATATTTTAGGGTTTGATTTTTGCTGCTGGAGTAAACTCGGAATGCATTAAACTCTACGATCTACGATCTTTTGACAAAGGACCATTTGTAACTTTCAAATTAAGTCAAGAAAAGGAATGTGATTGGACGGGACTCAAGTTCAGTCGAGATGGGAAAACCATTCTTGTTTCAACAAATGGCTCTGTGATCCGCTTGGTAAGTGTAGGAAAATAGAAAAATGGTTTAAGGTAACAAAGATGATTTGAAAGTAGGCTCTTGAGGTACTGTGGGAAGCTATTGAAGGCCTTATGTAGTGTGCACTAGATTGTCAAATATAACCAATCTACTTCGTTAGTTTATATTTGCTATGTATTTTTAGTGCAATATAGTATAGCCGAGTTAAAAACTGCGTTGAATGTCGAGTTGCCATTGGTGTTTGATGTAGTAAATGTGTGTATGTTGGTGTTAGTTTTGGCTGAGGCCTCATTTTTTACCATTGGTTGGTTTCCTATTTGTAGCGTTAGTTTGTACTCTATTCTAATAAGCGCTAAAAAATGATCCTTCGGCGTAAATTACTTCCACATCCTGAAGTCTGAAAGTTGGAAATTCATAGTTATTTATATAGATTTAGAATTAATTCATAATTTGGATATGCTAACGTTGATTACTCCAAGATTTTACATAATATGTAATGAGTCAACTATCTCAGTTCTAGAATTCATTTTGTTGAAGTTGCGAAAAAATTTGTTCATCAGAAATGCACTTACACAAATGTTCATAAGGTGTTTTTTTTCTGTCTATTTATCTTATTGAGATTGTACCCTGGTACTTAATCGGATTCTGGATTTTTAGAATAATTAGTTAATATAATAATGATATATATATTTAATATAATAATAACTTAGCTTAAGGGAAATAGTCACCAACTATGTAGATTCCCTTTCCTTTTTATTTGTTACTTTTCTTATTTACTCCTTACTTATTTATTTATTACCTAAGTTGAAAACTTTTTGTGATCCTTGGGTGAATACCTTTCACAATTTTTGCTATGTTTGGTATTTGAGAATGGCACATGTTTGAAGTGGTAGTGCATACTATTAACCAACAAATAAGTGGAATGCTCATTATTGGTACACAGTTACCTACTCTTCATGGTCAAATGTAGGAAAGTGGAGGAAAAATAGCTGTGCCATGAGTTCAAGGTCTTGGCTGAAATTTGAACGACTTAGCTTACTTGCCATATTTTTTGGATCATGAAAATTTGATGCTTGCAACCCTTCAAGAAGTCTAACTAATGTGGTGGAGATATTTTTTCATATTTCATATTTGGGTTTTCTTCATTTGCGGTATCAAATTCAAGTTGGTGCTTGTGATTTGTTGTTGTCGACCTTGCTTTAGTAATGAGAACCTCACCTTAAGTGTTTTGCTTTTTCTCAGTATGATTGCAGCAGCAAGCATCTTGCTTGCCTGCTCTTATGAATTCTTGTGTCGTATAATTGTAGTTCCTTTTTGTGTTGTTTTAGTTGTGGCAGAAAAAGGCTAACTTAAGGTATTGTTCGATTCATTTGGCATGTTCAATGTTGTCTAAACCTTCTTCTTTGAAAGTAGACAGGAGTTATCTTTTAGACAAGAAATGCTACCCTACTCATCATCAAGTCTGATTTGTAAATAGATAAATGTGCCAGATTGTTTTGATTGCTCATGTAAGACAGATGTTTAGAAGATGCTTATGGATAGTGATGTTATCAAATTTCACAATTGAAGTTTTGCAAATTGGAAAGGGTAATGATAATAATAGTAACTGGTGCAGAGCCCAAGAAGAGTTTATAAATGTAATTCACCAGGAGAAACTTAAATCTTTTGTAATAATAGTAAGTTTATTGGTCAAAAGTATTCAGAAAATACACAGAACTCGTCAAGAAAAAGTTCAAGTGTACAATACCAGAAAAAGTACACAAAATTACAGTTTATCATCTGCATGTTAGAATACAATATCACTGGTTTTATGCGTAAAAAACTCATCTACAGTATAAAATGCATGTAAGGCTAGCCAGGAGTGAATCACACACTTGAATTTAGTCAAGCTAGTCATTCTGGCTGAAATGGGTTGATGATTAAAGAGCCTGATACCTAAATTAGGCAGAGAGGCGGGTTTTAATTAATCTGCATTGGCTAAGGGATAGGAGGTTATTATTTATTGTGCTCTAGTTGTGAGTTGCACATCTTGTAGGGAAGAGATCAAGGTTTTCTTTCACATGTATCAAAACTCTGTATGCATGCATTAAACAGTTAAAATGTTCAATTATATAAACAGTGGGCAACATTGTTCCCGAGATGGGGATTTAGTAAGTATTCTAATTGCTTTTTTCTGCAACAGAAATACAGACTTTATATCAGGGGCATTCCCCCATAATTCCAAGCCATAGTCCAAGTGGCTGTTAAAAAAAGTGAAATATATACATTTATGTAATCAATTCTCAGGCTGCACTTGGTGGAACAACATTGCGATGATTTGTAAATGAATTCACTTTGTAATATTCCACAATGGTTTTTATTATTCCGACCTAGGTTTCAACTCAAGTTAAGTCATTATCAAGGTCAAGAGAGACTGGGCGCTCGTGCCACCCTAGACTTCCGCTCAAAACTCGACTGTCCTGAACAGCCCGCCCGTGTATATATACACTAAGCCGGCCAAAATGGCCGCCCTAGGCATAAACCGTTAGGAGGACTGTCCGAGAAGGATGGTCGGCAAGATTGGTCATTATCCTTGATAATGACTTAACTTGAGTTGAAACCTAGGTCAGAATAACAAAAACCATTGTGGAATATTACAAAGTGAATTCATTTACAAATCATAAATACATTTCATGAAATCAGAAGGAACTATCAAGCTTAGCTTTCTTAACCTTTTCCACTCCGTTGTCGAGTGACACTCGACATAGCTTAGCTCACTACCTACTCACATGCCGAGTGTTACTTGACATGCACGCTTTTCCGTTGTTTTAATGTGTCCCATTCTCATTTTATTTGTATCTACATGTATATACATTTTTTGATAATCTACAGCTTGATTAGGCACTATGTGCAGAGTATAAATTGTAATGTATTTCATACTATCATATTTTATTTAGAGCATCACCCATGAGAAATCTTGGTCATGGCACGCTTCTAATTTTGGAACCCACGTTGATCATTTTCTTCATCCCTCAAATCGCCCGAAAGTATTCCGAAAATGGAGCATAATTGTTTTAGTGAATAATTGCCAACGTTACTAATACCAATATCATATATTGCTATGTTTGCATTCTTCTACTTTTTTGTATTTTTTTTACTTTTTCCTTCTTCTACCTATTGTGTCATATCTCTTACTATCATGTTTCTGAGCAATCCACATGTGTATACAAAGTTTGATGTGTAAGAGCAAAAGGTTATCGTTCTTCAGAGTGCCGGCGAGCTTAGCTGAATCAGATGTTTTTCGATTACGTGCCCCTCTGAGCATAGATGAAATAGATACTTTTTGATTACCTGAGTTTTCCATGAGTGCACACTGAATGCTATGCACTCTCTGCCTGAATGACTCATTTCTATCCAGATTAATTTGTGTACATTGTGCACATTTGGTTCCTTACCATTTCAACTCACCTAGATGAAACCCTATAAATAGAACTAATTCCATCACAGATCACACATTTGTAGTTCAACTCCCAGAACTCATTACCATGTTGGCCATGGAAAAGTTTAGAAAAACTGTTTAGGAAATTCTAAATGAAAGCAGTGACGATGAGTTTTACATCAGAAAGGAAGATATCTCCGAAAGTAGTCCAGGGTGTCCAGCAGCTGGGCATTTGAAAATTCCCTGAAATTTCCAAGTTTTCCAGACAGTTTTATTTTTTCAGAGGAAATTTTTTTCTCGTTAATTATAAGAGAATGTTTGGTATGTTTTTTGGGTTATTAAACGTAAGGATTATTTTTAACCTGGAGGAAAATGAACACAAAACTTTGAAGTGGTTTGAGAGAAGAGGTGCTCAACTTTGCATAATCTTGTTCATTGCTATATGCTCTTAAAGGAAATTTTATCATGGGCAAGACACGTTTTTTTTATATCTACAAGATGATATGCAGAAGACCTAAGGAGGATCCTTGCCGTGAGGGCAAAGCTTGCTTCACTGTTTTATGAGGAGCCAGTGTAGATGGAAGTGAGAGACTTAAGCCCTTTGTTTTGGGAAAATCTAGAAATCAAAATAAAAAAATCATTAGGACCTTGTTGCCTATGCAGCTATACTAAGGCATTTATAACTTAAGTATTTTTGAGGGACAAATGCATGACCCTTGACGCAAAAGGTGTCCATTCAGAAAAATCCTTTGTTATTGGATCACTTCCCTGCACAACCGGTGGACTTGGCATTAAGGAAAAAATTAAATTATTATTTTTCCCTCCCAGTGACACCAGCTAGCTGCAGCCCCAAGATTTTACATATAATCCATTCAATAAATAAAAATATGAAACATTTGGTCATAATTTTTCTTCAATTTCCTGCAAAGTAAAATTTCCCTGAATTTACACATTTGCCTTTGTCCCCTTCCGAAGTTTAAAGCAGGGGTTTCACTGTATCCTTCAAAGAAATGATTGTATGAGATGATAACCTGGGGCCAAGAGAAGATTATATATAAATTTGAGTTGTCCTGAGGCTCCTTGTTTCACTTGGCTCTCCTAAAATATACCTACATCCTTTGCTCTATTTGCATATCATATTTACCCCAAATCTTCTAATTCATTACTCATTAGTCTCGAGTGGTTATTTTCTTTTATTCCATTGTATAGTTGCTGGGGAAGTTTGTGAATATAGCAGATGTTTATCATTATGAAGTTCATTAAACTCCTCCATAATCAATCCAACCCTTATCCTATCTATCATAACCTATCCAATCCTTAAAATATTGCCTTGTCCTTTGGTTAAGGTCTTTGCAATTTTTGCCTTTGAATGCTGGTTCATTTTCTTTGCTGGAATAATTGAATCAACTGTGGAAGGTAGTTCATTGCATAGGTGCTCTTAAACTTGACGAACTATTTGGTAGCATGATGAGTATAAGGCGAATTTGACTGTGTATCTCCTGTGGACACCCTCAGTTGTAGGTTACAGTCTGAAAAATATTTCAAAACCTGATTCTCCTGTTTACTTCTTAACTAGCTGTTGTTATTTTAATCCCCACCATGATTGCATTTTCATTATTTTTTTAATGTATAGTTTTTCTTCTTGGTCTTTTATAATATTATTGTTTACTTTTTAATTTCTCACTGTTTTAAATGGCTTGGATCCTGGTTTATAGGTGGATGCTTTCCATGGAACACCACTGCAGACATTTGCTGGGCACCTGAACAACAAAGGCATTCCTATTGAGGCATCTTTCAGTCCGGATTCTCAGTTTGTGTTTGGTGGTTCTACTGATGGCAGGGTTCATGTGTGGAATGCTGACACCGGCTGTAAAGTATGTGTCTTGAATGCTGATCATCCGGCTCCCGTTCAGTGTGTTCAGTTTAACCCGAAATATATGATGTTAGCATCAGCATGTACGAACATGGCATTCTGGCTCCCCACAGTTGAAGACAGCAACTGAGACTTTTGGACTGAGGATTATTCCGTGACAGCTGTTTAATGATTGCTCATACCAATGTGCAAGATTATAGGCTACCTCATTCTTAGCCTGAGGATATCAACTGCAGAAATTATGCAATTCCACATAGAATGTCAACATCTATGTTGAAATGGGTGTTCGATTGTAATTTTTTATTTTAAATCGAAGGATCCACAGCTACTTCATTGGTGGAAGTCACTTTGTGACATTTTGATTAAAGACTGAAGGGCATTGGCTGTGGTTCTTTGCAAGATGATTAACTGAGGACATGAAGTGCTACTTGGCAATCATAACAACATCTGTGATGGTTATATCATACGATTGGTGACCTGCGCTGGGTTGATCAAAGTTGGGTTGTGAGAAGGTTGAAATGTACCCATGCAAATTGTTGTCATCATTCTCAAGTGAATGATCTATCAGAATACTTTGGTTACCTGCCATCTCTTGAGAGGTCTGTTAACTGCCTGGTCATCATGATGTTATGGTTGTATGAGCAATAGGCCAAGGTACAACTGGAGGAAGGGTCCCACTGATGAAGTAATAATAGCTATCCACAATTCATTTAAGGGAACATGTGTTCTGTGTATGATTTTAAAGTCTGAATTGAGTTGATTAAATATTTTTGAGCGATGAATTATATTGTTGTGCAATAAGAACATTAAAACATGGGAGCATTCTGGTGTACAACTGTAGAGCCCTATGTTGTGGAAGCATAGGTTCCTTTCATATCTGTCTTCATTTCTATGAGTACATTTCCATATCTTTATGAACAAAGGGTTATCTCTACTTGAGGACACTTTGATAACATTTTGTAGCAAGATACTGATGTTCTTAAAGACATGTTTTTATAGCATTTATTTGTTTCACATACTAAATGTACAACTGGAAAAATTGTCTTGAATGACTTAAAGGTAGATAGAAAGGGAATGTGAGCTACATATTGATTTACTGAATTTTTCTATTTTGTTGCTTTAAATTCGTTCATTGGGTATGTGTTGTAAGAGGTCTGAGAACCCAAAGTTTTGGGTGACCAAACATGAACAGTTCGTCTATCGTGAACAAGATTTAGGGTTGAGAGCATTTTAATTGACCATAATTGTTGGAATAGCTTTCAAGCAACATCTTTTTGTAATTATATCATTGTCAGTGTTAAATTCCTCCATCTTTTAAATGTGATAATTCATCTTTATAATCAATTTATGTTATATTTTAAGAGTTATAAATGATATTTTCATATTCTTGATCTTCTTTAATATTTTCCAATAATTGATTTGGAAAAAAAGTCTTAACTTCTAATTTAAGGATGATGAGTCACTGATGAGTTTAAGCTAAGAGAGAGCTTTGCTTTAGTAGTTGTTGCTACTACATCCTTTGATTTTTTTATCAACTTTTTCCTATTCGATTCCCAACAAATTTCGTTAAGTCTGCTAGATATGCCATTTCTAGCAGAAACATTCTAAATATCCTAAGTGGTGATCTTTAAAAAGGGAGAATGTCACAAAGTTTACATTATAACTGTATGTGACTCTCTTTTTAAGTGAAGGATTCTTGGCCGAAGTGGTCTTTTTTGAAGTTCTGAAAACTTATTCGCACAGTATTTTTGACCACTAGTATCCAATGTCATGAGTTTATTAGGCTCTTTGCGCTAAAAAATGAACAATCTATGTAACTTTGTGACACATGAAGCAGTATTGTTTGTGATATATGTGAAACATTGTGATGGCATGTGTGTTTGTACAGAAGTAAGCTCATTTTAGCTTGTCTATTGTGTTCCGTGATATTTTTAGAAAATAACTAACTTTGTAATAAAGAAATGTGAAGTTTTTACAATGTGTTAAGTGCTAGTTCCACTTGATTAATATATTGCTCTAATTTTCCGATTCAAGAGTATTCTTCTCTTCATATCCAAGCATAGTAAATACTATGGTCATTGTAAAAGTTTTGTAAATATGTTTTCAGTAAGGAATGGAAAATAGGTATGAGCTTTTTATATTTATCCAAAATTATTTTGTACTAACGTAAATAGTTTCATTATTGTAACATCATCAATGCATGAATTTTAATGCAGGGATTTGAAATGTCAATTCTAATAGCTTCCTTGGAATGCTTTCTTTCAATAAAATTGGCCTCTTTCACTTAAATATTTTTAATGAATAAATGGAAGATATTTCATGCTCTGTGACTAGTCACTGGTCAACCCACCGAGCAAGTTTTTGTCTAATGTTGTAATTTTCCATATTATTTAAACCTTATACTCTTTTTATAGATATCACCTACTGTTTCTAATGGAAAAAGATTTCTGAAATAAAGTGCTAGTATTAAATTATCTCAATGAGTTATCTATTAACAGTATATACATGTGAATAGACAGTCAAGGTGACTTTATTTTCTCCCCTTAATGCATGATACCGTTGATCTTCCAAGGTTTAGGTGAAGTTCTCATTCATTATTGTCAACAATAGTTCCTTTTTTCACCCTAACAAGTAATCTGGGTGACATATGACGAAAAATGACCAACAATAACTTTTGGTAGTAAACATTAACATCTTACTGAAACTAAATGAAGCCCTAGCTTAAAGCTTCAGTCTTATTACTGATTAGTCTTAGGATTAAAGGGATCTTTAAAGGCATAGACGCGGCACAATTATATTCCGGCTCAATAAAACTGCACTCTTTAATTTCTTTTACTCTTCTGCGTTTTATGGCTACATATTCAACAATTAATTTAGATTATTTGTGATGCACTGACTACTTGAAGTTCATATTTTTGGCCAAATAATTCAAACTGACTGTAGCAAGTTTGATGTGCTTGTGTCTACCTTCTATTCCCCACCTTTTATCCTATACAAATGTTATGAAATGCAAAATGGGATACTCATGTTTTGGCTGTCAGCATTAGGAAAAGCCTTGGTAGCATGGGAGATAATGATTCCAAAAATTTGAGTAACATATTTAAACAATGAATGATCTTTTGTCCCAACTAATCACAATAAAACACCTCGGTTCATTCCCAAGGCCCATGATCAGTGTGTGTAGATCCATCTCTCTCTCAGTAGTGAGTGAAAGGAACCCACCTGAGGGCCAGTTCCTATCCCACTGGAGAAATAGAGAAAGCAGACAGCCTAAACTGTGGCCATGTGGTAAACATGCCCAGGGTTATAATCCTAAAAGACTAAAATTGGAAAAGGGAAAGATAACCCACACTTGAATAGTTAGCATTTACTAAGGCCTGCCAACTACCAATTTAAATGAGGACTTCTGACAATGCCTTTCCTTGTACAAACATGATGTGCCTTTGACTGACCAGTTATTTTTGAGCATGGCAGTTGTTATCAGGAAAAAACTGGAATCTGCAGTTTGAGACTAAACTATCATGTAATTTATAATTTTTTACAATTAATAGCTTCCAGAGAATGAAATAGGTTAGCCATAGCAAAGGTAAGGGGCTTATGGCATTTAAACCATTACCATCACTACATTCATGCATTAAACTGATGAAAATTTAAAAACAAATATGGCAGCCCACACGCAATTTGGGATTCTTTTGTTTGGGATGAGAAATTGTTGTTCAAACCATTAAAACGATAGCCCCATAAACATTCCATTAATGAGCTGTATGTGCCTTAATTTATAATTAAGATTGTATGAAATATTAATAGACCTTGCTTCAAATAATGTTTGGACTATATAGGTATGAAAAATATCTGAGACGTGAATATTACCAGAAATTATGGGAATTCTCAGGTGCTGTTTGTTACGTAAAATATCACGGTAATTTATGAAAATTACTGGTAATTTGCAGAATGCTCATCCCTAAACATAGGATGGCCACAACCACAGTCATTAGTAACTAACCTGCCCAGTTTACCAACAACTATCAATGCTTTACTGATCATTCCTTATTTTATCTGTGAGACCAACAACAATGAACAAGGACAGCAGCCTTTGCACAGGTTAGTATTCTATTTTAGATGGTCAATTTGAGAATCATCCAGTGTGCCCACTTGCATTTTACCGCCATTCCGAATAGTAGAAATTTTACCACTGCAATTCTATGAATTTAACAAAAACTTTTTGAAAAAAAGACCTATGCAATGTACTCCCTCTCCAGTAATTGGGACTAGGAAAGGGGTATTCATCAACCCCAAACTTAGGTTTGTTCCTTCCAGATGAGGGTCACTGTTCAACAAACCTCACGGAGGAAGTTAGTTCCTCTCTTATTTCACTGGTGGAAGGTTCATAGATGAGGGTCTATTCCCTCATAAACCCTGTTTGTTGCCTCTGTTTTACAAGAGTAATTCTGTTTCACAAATAGTTAACCTTACTTGTGTGCTGGTCTCACCAGAGCTACCCTGCTTCGCAAACACAAGTGACAGAGTACATGATTTCCATTTTGCTAGATGGATGAGTCTAATACAATTCCTTTTCTTATTAACCTCTAAAGAATGTGCTGAGAAGTCATGTCACAGGTTTATTTCAATTTCCTTCTCGAGCAGGTGTTTTATTGACTACATGTTCTGTAGACTAGGTAATAAATATAATTTCCTTTCACCCATTTGTCTGTATTTAATAGTTTAAATGAATTGTTTCCATCATGTGGTAAAGGGTTAGGGAGGAAGGAGAGGTTCTAGAGCCTCCTTTCTTCATTCCTCTGTACACCTATGCACTTATCATGTGGGTCACTTTCATGAACCGTAGTGGTGGAAGTGTGGGAACTCTCTCCTTAAATGTTCATACATCCATGGAGAAGGGTTCATTCTTATGCAAACCTCAAATTCTTGGGTGTCATGCTGGTCACTGCTTCAAACCCTGGAGAGGGAGTACAGAGTACATTGTGACATGACTTCACCACTCCACCTTTTTCTCCAAGGTCAAGTATGACCAAGCAAAGGTTTACTTAACTTTTCTTTTCCCAACATAACCTATTTCAGGGTGGCGAACGTCAGGGAAAACCTGGAATTGTCAGGGAATTTTGAATTTTTGGAAAAGTCGAGGAATCCTCAAACTCAAACAGTGAGGGAGAAACTGGATTAGGAATCCTCATTATTTTTCTACCATTACATTTATCGTCCAGTCTTTCTGGAACAAGCACCATCAATTTGTGGAGTATTCAGTTGTGAATCTTAGTTATTAAGTTTTGAATCTGACTTACAACGTATCCCTTTTGTATGTCCTTATTGCGATATTTGCCTAGTAGTGTTAAACATCATGATCACTATGTATTACGCTCACACAAGGAATACGAGGCTATGTTATTCGGAAAATTTTACCTCGCATTTTTTTAACTTTTGAGACTCAGATTGAGAAGTAGCTGGAGCACTCTAGCTTATTGTAAATACATGCTTCCTTCCCTTGCTGCACTCTCCCAACATCCTCCCCTCTATCACAGCTGTAAGTAACCCTTTGTCTCTAAATACCTTATCCAACTACCTACTCAACTTCCTCGGATCTCCTCTATAGGTTTCCTCGCCTAACCTACCATACCATGTACATCCCTGTTTGTTTTTCTTTTTATCCATTAAACTTTCCATTCTCTTCCACAGCCACATGTCAAAAGCCTACAGCCTATTCTTGTCACCCTTTCTCAGAGTCCAGGTTTCTGCAACATAGGGCACTACACTCAGAGGCATTGCTGCAATGGGGCAGCCGAGACTGTGTTCTGGGGCCCCGAAGAGGCAAAAATTATAAATTATAGGAAAAAAAACCTTTTTTGCATTGGTTGGAGAATGTTAACTAACAATAATGTTTAAAAGATAGTGCATACTAAAAATGTCAGATTCCAGGGTGAAAGGGGGCCTCACTTTCTTTACCTGCCCTGGGCCCCTCATGAGTCCAGCTAAGCTTCTACACTCCAAATCAAACTCTTTGCCAGCCTCTCCTTTAATTCCTTATCCAAGTAGTTTATCATCAGCTCCCTCCTATTGCTACACACTTCTTTAGATAGTGCTGTTTGTCTCCTCTTGTGATAAAATGCCTCTTTTCTTCCAATGTACTATCAAAGTAATTAAATGGCTCCACTCGCTCCAATTTTTGCCACCACCCCTAATTTTATGACCACCCTGACACTCTTTATGGCAGAAACTCATTTATTTTGCCTTCATACAATTTATCATAATCCAGTATTTCCCACACTGACTTCCAATATATTTAAGACAATATTTCACTGGAGTTGCAAATTATATTTCTTGTATCATGCTGCCCAGGAATTCTCTTTTGTTATGATATTACGTTGTAATGCTATCACTAGTGGTTCAATACAGATAAAACCAACTAGACAATATATATTGAAATGTGAGGTTTATACTACCATATAAAGTTCATCCTTCAAGAAATATGGCGAAATAAACAATTATATCTCATGATGTTAGGTTTGTCCGAGAACTCACATTCGCTTGGGATCTTCTAAGGTAAGTTGGGACATCAAATTACTTTCCAGCACATATTCAATCATTTGAATTTACCCAAAAACATTGCAATAAGTTTTAAATTGGTAATATTACAAGGTGCACACACAAAATGTATCATATTCATCAATATACGAGTTAAGTAAGGTCTTGATTAGGCCTGCCATTTTTTTGGCTCAGTACAAGTCTTCACTTAGGCATATCAGAGTAACCCATCCACCTTGTGAAAATAGTCATGTGACTTGTAACTTGTAGCTCTGAGAAACAGACCCCAGAAAGTAAGTGGGGATAAAGTTTTTTAAATTGTTTCATTTAACAGCTAATAAATGAGGGTGTATGTGTGCAAAAATGATTTCTGTCAAAAATGGTCATGCAACCATCATTTTAAATGGAATGACCAAAAGCAGTTGATGGTATGGACTGATGATGATGACTTATTATTTCCTTAAAACTAATATCAGCATAAAAATACAGAACATATAAAATCTTGTCCACTTGAAATTCCTCCAGAATTTAAGAATCAGGGGATCAAAAGCAGACTAAAATGCCTCATTCTACTGTATGTGGAACTTGAGCCAATAAACACATGAAAGAATCCACTATCAAAATTTTACAATAGAGTGGCTAACTTCAAAATGGTTAGCTGCTGATGAATATATTTCTTAGGAATATTTTATGCAAAAATGATATCATTTTATCCAACATTATTTATAATTGAGCAATGAAATTTTATTCTCAATCACTGAAATGTAGGCATCGTGGAAGTATATTATGTTTGGACTGCTCTAATGTGTAGTTAATCATTAAAAACTTTGATCTTTACAAATAACAACAGAGAAAGTATATATTATCTTGTATAATAACATATATATATACATACATTTAATGTAGTAAAAAATTTCTCATAGCCACAATGTCCACAAAAGAATTATTTGTAGGCACATTAAGTAGGTAGTATATACAAAAATCTAGTAACACATGAATCAGACTGATAGAGGGATGTGTACCACATTATTGGTTTAAAAGTTATACATATATTTCATAGATAGGTCTCATTATTTTCATGTTTTTTCTTTTGGCATCTTGATACTGATATGATACAAGTCAAGTTCTTCTTGAGAAATGCATGATGGTGAACCAGACATTATATCTTGTCCGTCCGATCCTTTGGGAAAGGCCATTACTTCACGGACACTTTCTGCTCCTACTGCTAATGCCATCATACGATCTATACCTGCAGAAAAAATTTGCTGCTTTTAAAATTTCAATTAATTACCACTTAATACCACCAAAATAAGATAATAAAAACTAGAATTAAAGACATGATATTACCATGAGCCAAAGAGAGAAAAAAAAGACTCCATTCTGACACATGAATTCAGATTTTTTACACAAATCAAGCCAAATGTCTCCCTGACATGACTTTCCTCAAGTATTGGCCAATTGCAACAGGGCACATTGCAACCATCAACGCTGAAAAACTATTTATGCTTACTAAATTATGCATAACATTGCCTTTTCATTAGTGAAATTGGTGAGATGCATATCTACCTGTAATCTCACAGTAGCCTATCTAGCCTCCTTGGATGGAGAGGCAAAGGTGGGAAGCTGGTTGAATTGACAGTTGGAGCAAAGCAACTGAGTCCAGTGTCAGACAAATTAAGTCAATGTTTCACACAACTCATTAAGTCACTCTCCCTTCAGTTGATTCCTGAATAGCAGACATCAACTTTTTGAACTGCTCACATTACAACAGGTTTGCTTCACCAACTGTCCATGAAGATGACTAGTCATTGTCATTACAATCACAAACTTGCATTGAGACTATGAAGGGGTACCCAAAAGTAACTGGAATCACACTGTGGAGGTCGTAGTATCACAGTAATATGTTTTACCCACTAGAAGATCATCATGTGATTCTTTTCGTGATAGTCTACCAAACAATTTAACTAGGGAAAGTTGTTTCCGGCTTCAGTGAATTTTTTTCAGCCATGCAGACTTCCTTGATCAATGTGTGTCTGTGAAGAACTGCTTCCTACTCCACAAAAATGCTGCAGAAACTCTAGTGATGTTTATAACAGTTTACAAGGATATTACTATTGGAAAAACTCAAGAACACAAGAGGATTTTACATGAAAAAAAGGTGAAGTGTGGAATGATGACAGACCTAGTCAAGAGAAGTAAAAATCCTAGATAATGATCATTTGTTTTTTTGATAAGAGTGGGTGGTCCATTTGGTAGTGCATCTAGCATTGGAAGAGAGTCAAGTCATAATTTCCTAATCCCCACAAAGTGGCCATGCAATACCTCCTAGTCTTGGAAACACCATTGCCATGCGAAAGACTTCTTCAAAGTGAGAACTATATTTAAGTAATATATGGCTTGCCAGAGGGGAGAAACAATGCAAATATGGCTATTCCATGGCTCTATTACCCTTCGGTTGTGCATAGAGTAGGAAATGTTAAATTTGTGCCTATGGTCTATTGTTAAACTTTTTAACATCTCTGTTCATAACTGTAAAATAACTGCTCCTGCTTTTTTATTTTAAACATAGCTGAGTTTGAGTAACATTATCACGTCTATACTGTATAATGTTTTTTCGAATAGAATAACTTTTTTAAACATGTATGTATTTTGTTTCATGTACAATTTTTGAGCTGTTTAGGCCTGCATTGACAATTTTAGTCCCAATGCAGTCGCCACATGATCAACTTTGATTAAATATCATAAAATAATATAGATTTGGTTTCCTTTTGCTATATAGAAATATATTAACTCATGAGTAAGGATTTGAGCTAGAGTAAACATTAAAAGTTGGAGAGCCCAAAAGCAAAGCCAAAAGTTAACTTTTTTAGAACAATTCCATTCTCATCACTTGTGTCATTTTCTGAGCATACTCCCCCACTTTTTTTGTTCAGTTTCCCCTCTGCAGGCTGTTTACCTTCCGGACTTAGCCAAAGGACTTGCCTGAGGCGCCCACGAGATGTGTGCTCTGATACTGTCACATTAACGATTTCTGGTGAGCAAATGATTAAGAGACATCCATCAATCTCCGTGACTCAGCGTCTCCTGCCAGCATCTGCTGTAACCTTTGTGCCGCAACCTTCCCTCACCAGGTCCTCTCTCATTTAAACAGCAGTTGGTGCCAGAAGACTACAAGGACATTCTAAGGCAGGAAATCATGGCACAAAGGCAAAATCCTGCCTAAGTTCCAATTGAAATCCTACAAAGCATATGTGTCCTCATTCCACTACCTTCCTCCCCTCCAAGGCTATCAATCGCCTGTATTCCATACACTGCATCGCCAAATTCCATTCTTTGACCTTGCCGAAACCTCCCCTCTGAGGCTACCAATCCTCTCTATTCCATAGCTCACCCATTCCACCTTCCAAAAACCTCCCCTTCTATGGCGCACCTGACTCCTTGCTCTCTTTTGCTGGTGATCGTCGTGGGGTGCACATCTCTCAGCTGTTTTTTTGTCAAAATTGGTGATTGATTGTTGAGCTTTAGACGTCAGAACACAGGATGGCTGGCCCTTGCAATATTTTGTTGGTAATTCTTAAGCTGGTGAAATATACCTACTTATTTCTTTTGAGGTTTTTTAACATACTTATTTGTTCCTGAGTACCTCCTGTTTCTCACTCGTATTTTTGGAGAGAATTTGTTTTATGGGTATTTTCAGAGAGACACATCTATCCCTCTCCCATTGATGCTTCACACTTGGGAGTGTAAATTTTCAAGCCCCAAGCAGATGTTGATGTGACTACACAGCGTAACAATACCCCCAGAGAGCAATAAACACTTGCACCAGAACAAGGACCACTCCTCCCAATAACAGGTGAGGAACAGGGAAGAATCGTACATGGGACGAAGAAAGAATTTGACCTGCAAAGGGATTATTTTTTATGGTAGGAGTAGGGTTCTGGACTTACATTGCGTCATCCATGTGGCTTAAAAAAAGCAGCTTAGACTTATATCCACCAATACTGGAAGATGTGCTATATTTTTATTTTCAAGTCTATTAACCTTTTTCCTTCAAATTGTGTTACTAATCTTGTAGTATAATTAACTAAGTTTCTTGGCCCATAAGACACGCTGTAATTACCTGAGTTAGGTTTTACAAAATATTATAAATATACTATTGGCCTATAAGATGCTGATTTTAGACCACTATTAAAGTCAAAAAAGTGCCAAGTAATAAGGCCAAAAAATAAGCTACTTTTTCAATGTACATTCATTATAAATATAAATTTAACACATATAATTTATAACTAATAAATTCAGGCTTCACTTTGTGGAACCTCTCCATATCGGAGATCAAAAACTTTTAAGTAATGGTCCACTAATAATTTTATTGTTTACGACCCGGGTTTCGTCACGGAATGACATCTTCAGGTACAAATATTATCCCACATGGGTATATATACAAAATCAGGTGCAGAGGAAGGCGGGGAAGGGAAGGGGGAGGAGAAGGAAAAACCATTGGAGTATGGTGTAATGGGTAAGGGGCAGGTAGGGAGAGGTCGGAGAAGCATTGGGCTGATTGGAGAAAATACCAGGTGAGGGGAAAGGGGGGGGAGGAAAAGTGGGAGGGGAAAAATAGGAAGAACAAACATACTATTTCCTTAGAAATACAATGTATACACAGGTCAATGGTGATTAGCAAGTCCAGGCTATAGATGAGAGTACAGTTCAAATGGAGAGGAAAGTTCTTTGTTGATGCTCAATGATGGTTTAATTACTCGGAAAACCTTGAATAGGTAAAGGATTATATACAATGTATTCACAAGTCCCTGAGATTAGCAGTCTGGGCTATTGATGCGGGTGAGTTTCAATTGGAGGGGAATGCACTTGGGAACTTTGTTTATGGCTACTGATGATCACTTACATGGAAAACCGTTGAGACTGGGAAGACCGTTAAGGGGGGGGGGAAATAGAGTGAATATCACTGTTGTCACTGAGGAAATAGTTCATTTAGTGGGATAAAGAATAAGGGGGAGTGGGAAGGAAACAATTGCTCATTCAGGGTCTGGGCTGTCCCTAAGCTGGGTCTCGAAGGGTAACAGCATACCTGAGTTTATTGCTTGGGTGGCGGTAACTTCCCATCCCCTCTGTCGGCCATAGCCGACATTCATTCGTTTGCAAAGGAAAACCCCCGTCGGCTAGAGCCAACATTCGTTCTTTTGCGTATGAAAAACTGCGTCGGCTATGGCCGACATTTGGCGCAAAGGGTAAAAATCCAAATTAGTTTCACTGGTAGGGCAACCTCATACAGCAGCTGGAGAGTTAATATACAAAAAAGGTTGAAAAACATTAACTATAAATACCTAGAGCGATTCCAGCATGTGGAGGGCATCCATTACCAAGCGCTTCAATCAGGTGAGACAAAGGCTTTCCATCAATGGCCAATTTATCCAGGATGACTGACTGCAAATCTCTGTTATGTATTCGCACAGATCCACCACCAATCTCACAGCCATTGCAGACCAGATCATAATGAAGGCCTCTGACCTAAAAGAGACACACACTCAGAAAATACTAACACGAGTTTAGACAATTCTAAGGAAAGAAAAATCCTCAAAACTGTGGACTGGAGTTCAAATAAACCCTTCATTTATAATTTCAATGTGTAATTATAATGGGGATAAACAGAGTTCACTCTTATACCTGAGGAAAATCTATGCTTTCTACGAAATATGGCTCTGAATACATGATAAAAAATTTCATTAGAGCTACATCAAACCTCTGTTTATGGGTTGTGGTCAGACATTCTGGGGAGGGAGGTTTCAATTCACATTGCCTCAGATATGGGGGTTTAAGAGGTAATGTATGATGAGTAATTCTTCAGTGCCACCACTGATTAATGTTGTATTGTTCATTTTTGTGTAAGAAAATATATAATTGTTAACCATACACATTATTATGCCTTCTCTGTCATCTAAAAGGTATAGTAATCATAAATGCTTAACACTAGAACTGCAGATGGGACATTTTTGTCACATTACAAATTTTAATGAGCTACATCTCTCTTTTTACGTCACGTTTTCGTCACGAAATCACGTTTTAGGAACCAAGTGAAAGACTGCAGGAGCTACCCATCTGCAGACATAGATAGCGACCACAACCTGGTCCTGATGAAAAGCTCACTCAGATTTAAATGTCTCAAGAGAAAGGAGGTAAAACAGAAATGGGAAATAGAAAAACTGAAAACTGAGGGACTCGCCAGACAGTACGCACACGAAACGGACGCCCTTGCAAAAAACTTCCAACATGGCAGCGTAAAAGAAGAATGGGAGCAAATTAAATCCGGTATATACAAAGCAGCAGAAAAGATAGTAGGGAAAACTAAATCCAACAACAAAAAGAAATGGATCACAGCAGATGTTATTCAGCTTATCGAAAACAGAAGACTATACAAAAACGCCATTGATGAACAAGGAAAAGCTGAATACAGAAGACTGAGGAACTTAGTCAACAGAGAAGCTAGGAAAGCAAAAGAAGGTTTTCTTCAGGAAATGTGCAGGGAAGTGGAAGAAAATATGCAGAAAGGAAAAACTGATATAGCCTACAGGACAGCAAACAAATTTTTTAACAGACGGAAAACAACAATACCGGGCACAATAGAAGATAAAGAGGGGAAAATGCTGTTTGGTGAAGACGTGGGGAAGAGATGGAAAGAGTACATTGAGGAATTGTATGACGGACCACCTCTATCAGAGGGTGTAATAGGAAAGGAAGAGGAAGTTAACGAAGATGACAAAGGAGACGACATCCTGCTTGAAGAATTCGATAAAGCCGTTAAAGACCTACAGGAGAACAAAGCAACGGGTATTGATGAGATTCCTTCAGAACTAATAAAGAATGCTGGTGAAAATATGAAAACAATGCTGCTGAAAATGATTAGGGCCATGTATGACACAGGAGAGATACCAACCGACTTCCAGAAGTGCATCATGGTTCCTATACCGAAGAAGGCGGTAGCTACAAAATGCGAACAGTACCGAACCTTAAGCCTAATATCGCATGCGTCGAAAATCCTCATCAAGATAATCCTGAGGAGAATGGAAGGAAAGGCAGAGGATATGCTGAGTGAAGATCAGTTTGGATTCAGAAGAGGATCAGGAACAAGAGAGGCAATTCTGGCATTGAGGCTTCTTATTGAAAAACAAATGCAGAGAAATAAAACTACTTATATTGCCTTTATTGACCTGGAAAAGGCATTTGACAATGTTATCTGGAAAGAGATGTTCAGAGTGCTGAAGAAAGCAGGCCTAAAATATAAAGACATGCGGGTAATACTCAGCTTATACATGAACGAAATGTTTGTGATAAGGAATTTTCATCAAAAGCAGGAAGCAAAATTTAGAAAAGGCGTGAGACAAGGATGTGCTCTCTCTCCTCTTATATTCAATGCTTACATCCAGGAAGCTATAGACCAAGTTCGTGAAACTACTGAGGTGGGGATTAAAATTAATGGACAGAGGATAGATATGCTGCATTATGCAGATGATATTGCTGTGATCACAGAGACCAAAGAAGATCTAGAAAGGATGCTCGACACAATGGGTAGGATTTTCTGTAAACAGTATGGCATGAGAATAAAGAAACGCAAAACCAAGGTGATGGTTTGCAGTAATGAAAAACAATATGAACCCCCAATAATGAGAATTGGAGGAGAGAAGCTAGAAGTAGTAGAGGAATTTGCCTATTTGGGAAGCAGAATAACAACAGATGGTAGAAGCCAGAAAGAAATTGTAAGGAGAATACATCAGGCCAAAATTGCATTCTATCTTAGAAAAAACCTACTCACCAGCAAGAACATGTTTGGAAATAAGGAAACGGATGATGAAAGCATTTGTTTGGAGTGTGGCCCTATACGGGAGCGAAACATGGGTGATAAGAAAACAAGAGAGAAGGCGGCTAGAAGCCATGGAGATGTGGCTCTACAGAAGGATGTTGAAGCTCAGCTGGAGAGATAGAGTCACGAACGAAGAGGTACTGAAAAGAGTTCAAGAAACCAGATCCCTGTGGAGGCATATCCAAACAAGAAGAGACAAACTCGTAGGGCACATTCTAAGACATGACAACATAATTTTAACAATAGCAGAAGGAGCTATAGAGGGAAGAAATCGCCGGGGACGACCAAGGATGTCATTCATGCAGCAGATTGTGAATGATATGGGTTGCACCACATACACAGAAATGAAGAGGAAAGCAGACAAAAGAGAGGAATGGCGTACTGCTGCAAACCAACCCCAGGGTTGAACACTGAAGAAGAAGACATCTCTCTTAATATTTTTCGAAAAAATTAGGGAGCTTGTGAAATAAAAGAGAGAAAATCTCCAAAAGCTGTAAACAATTGGCACCCTTCGTCAAAAACACCAAATTTGCTGGCTTGGTATGCTGGGAAAACCACAGCAGAGACCAACCACAGCCTCTCAACCAAGAATACCCCCCTGTGTTGGTTTACGGGAATGTTACTTCCTCGCCAGGGACCAAACACAGACACACACACACAACCAAATAGGATCCTTTGCAAGGGCTAATGGGACCCCGCTAAGGATGTTTGGGTTATAACCTGGGATCCTTCACAGGGCTTATGAGACCCCACTAAGGATGCCCGGTTATTTACACAAGCACACTCACAAGCACACAAATCACTCACTCACACACACAAATGGGCCCAACTTCTGGGAGAATCAGCTCAAAAAGAGCGTGGTCAAAACGACACAACAGGATGAGGGTGGGGGTCGAATACGAGTATTTCAGCTACAAAGTAGCCCTCTTCAGCGAACCGAAGGTGACACGTCACTTCAACGCAGGGTTGAAGTGAGGCTAGGGAGCTTGTGACTTTTAATCATTTATGAAGTTCTTCACTATGTAAAATAATTGTCAAAACAAACGTGTAGCTTCCGAGAAACAACTAGAAATACCTAAAACTGTGGATGGGACATTTTTTCCCCGGAAAGGAAATAAACACTGTTTGTCATGTTAAACTTTTAGTGGTTGTGGAGTTCTTTCGTAAATTTTCAGAAAAAATATTTTTATTGCATTTTAGATTCAATTAAAAAATGTTTGCCTATTTTTTGAATGCAATGAGATTTTCCTGAGTTAGAAAATCACAAAAATGCATAATACCAAATGCTATAAAAAGTTTCATCAGAGTCCCCACTCCAATTCTTTCAACTCTAATACTTTTGACCAAGTAGAAATTAAAATTGGTCTGGAACCTGATGCTTGCACCTAGTTAGTAAGGCATACGATACAAATTGACATAGGATTTCACAGCGGTCATATTTGTCTCTTTCTCCCACTCCACTCATTTGGTTACATTTCTTGTCTACTATCTGCAACTAGACATGCTGAAGCAGTCTCTGGATGACATAGATACATAAATAAAGGGATTTGCCTACTAGAGGAGCATAAATCAAGAGCGGCATTATGCTCAGGGCAAATGTAGCTTCGCTAAATGATCTTCAGGAAGATAAATCAGAAGGCGAAGATGGAATCAGTACGCCGGTTGTCATGTGTCTCATCTTAAAGGTCCTGGTGGTAGTTCTGGGGATAGGCCCAACAAGAGACAACGAGGTATAATTTTCAATGGTGTTTTACAAGACCAGAACCTACATGTTATGGAGATCAGCAATTTTCATTACAATGGACGGGTTTCAGGTGGCCCAGAACCAAATCGAATGCCGAAAATAAACGGCAAGGATCAGGTGAACGAGAATGCCTCAATATGCATACATTTCACATGGAGGTTGATACTTCTAATGAAACATAGTGGAAATTAGCTTCTACAAATGTCAGATCCACCGAAAGGTACAGATAGTTGAATATTGCCCAGGAAAATTGTGGTCCCTCTCCAGGCTTTAGGTCTTGGACAAAGATACTCAAAAAGGCCAGCAGGAATACACTGAATCAGAGGCTCATAAGATGTTGGGAAACTGTGATTGGTCTAGACCATTGAAAGAGCTCAATTCATTTCGGTGTCTCCTGCATGTGAGGGGTGACACTGAATGCAAAAGGATAGAGGTGGGTATTCTGTGGTTCAAGAAATTGGAAGTACCATTTTGTAACTATTACGTAATTTCATAATTCCAACTGACCACTTCAATCTGAATACCTTCTTATCCTTGTCATCTATGATTTGCTTCCATCCCAAAGGTATGTTAAGGTAAAAGTATGTAGTTCACATTGCTCTCTAATGCATCCAATCTACAGCAGTTTATTTAGTAAATCCACATTTTGGAAAGACAAGTACCACCCTCAAAATTCAAGTTTCAAAATATTATATGTACCAAAAACTCACACAGGGGTGATCCCAGGAATTTATTTCGCGGGGGAAACTACCATTAATTGGCAATTTTCAGTCATCCTAAAAAAAACTATAAAACTGTTACATCATTATATCTATATTATAAAGAGCATAATAATAACTATTATACTTTTCAGATCAGTGATCGGAGTGTTTAATGTTGTATTTGATAAATACATCTAGTTGTTAAAATTGTTTCCTTAAACCCAAAATTTTCGAAGGGGGGGGGATGTATCCTCTAATCCTCCCCCCCCTGGGATCACCCCTGAACTCACATGATTCAGCTTAGTATAACAGCAAACCGAGGAATGCAAAATCATACCTTAAGAGGTTGTTCCTCCAAGAACTGAAGATCATCTGGGTGAGGATGAGTAAATGGATGATGTGCTGACTCCAACTTCAGCTTATCACCCTTATTTTCCACAGGAAAGAATAATGGAAAATCCTCCACCCACAAAAACCTAAAGCCTTCATCTCTGACTTTGGCTCCTTTGGATTCCAAATAGTCTGCCACCACACCTCGCAATCTACCAAGAAAGGGCAACTATGGCCAAGAAAAATTCCCATTAATGTCTTTCAATTTACTGGAATAAAAATACTCATACTTTACAAGTGCATTACCAATATTCAATCACTTACATGCCACGAATTTTCATTAAATATTAAAATTAGAATATTGCTCGTTGACATTATGATAGATCCACAAAATGCATCATTAAAATATGTTTGGTTGAGATGTATTACTTAGTGAAGGAGGAAGGGTGGAGAGAAAGCTGATATAGGCCCAAACTTAACAAAAGGTACATAATTTAACATCCAATCTACATCTATAGACTACCCTGCGAGCTGCTGCATGGGCGTGGGACAGGTTAGCAGCCGTGTAAAGATGTAAGGGATGAGGTTTTGGGAGATAAAATTATGTGTATAACGGGAGTGTATTTAGTGGGGCTCTGTTATTATTGTGGTTGCATATTGTGTGTGGAAAGAATGAGTTTTTGTACCTGTTAGGCAGTGTATCTCTCTTATTTTATTGCTTCTGTCAGACCTAGAGATATAGTGAGGCATCATGATAATATTTTGTGTCACTCTGAAACACACCAGTTCTGAATTTCGCAAGCAACCTAAGCCTAACGTGCAGCCTCCGAGTCTCTAGGGGCTCCTGCCTTAATACCTCTAAAAGTTGCGTGACACTACATGTTTGCTCGTAGCAGTTTTTAATGAAGCGTGCTGCTTTTCTTTGTATTTTATCAATTTTTTGGTTAAATCTTCATGACCAGGGTGTCAAATGCTCGTGGAATATTCGAGGTGTGGCCTAACTAGAGCAAAGTAGCATCTCTCTTTTACATTTTCATCCAAGGACCTTCCTATTATAACCTTAACAAAACCTAGTTTCTTTAATGATAATAATGAAGGGTAAAAAAGCAGACCACCAGCCTCCTCGTGGCGTACCAAGTAATGACTCTGCCAGCCAATGGTGGATGTCTACATGTGGAGCTAACCACTCCACATGCAGAGTTACTGGTTCTGAAAAAGTGTACCAGAAATGCCACCCACAACTGGCCCCACTCGAATGGGGGCCCCAGTGGAGTTGGGTGTGGCAATAATAACACCACCAAGAAGGGAGCTCGGATGGAGTGGATGGAATCCTTAAGGGCCGACCTCCTCACATGCTATGCAGCCAGTGAGCAAAATTGCAGGGGGTATATGGCAATGATGCACTCTTTGTGATGTGAGATGCATCCTGAACATAACCACCTGTTGCAGCAGAATCTGTGAGACTATGCCAACCAACTGCAAAATAAGGAAACTCCCCAACAACAACGTGTTCAGAGAAATACACCACTGGCTAGACCACCCTCCCCGACACAAGCAGTCTCTCCACCGGCTGTTTTGACAGTCACTGTGCCGTCGGCACCGCCGACAAGTAGAGAGGAAGTAGGTCAGGCTGACTCTGAACTCCGGATGCGGTTGATGACTGAAATCACCTATGATGTAGTACAGGCCAGGCAGAGAGATATCCATTGTAAGACTCTCTGCAGAGCAACCTCCTGACCAGGTTGAATGGATTTATTGACAAAATCCTTACAGAAATATTGGACCTCTGGACAGTCAACTGCATGGTTTATGCTGCTGCCAAATAAAGGCTCACTCTCAAAAGCCCACCTCTGGGGAGGACAAAGCAGAAAAACGGCTGGAACAGTTGGAGGGCAAAGCTCACGCTGGCACGACAGCAGGCTTCATGGATTCAGTATGTAATGGAATACATCACATCTGGGCAGGCTTTCACACCCAAAGTCTGTCGAATAGCACGCAGCCTCAGATTTCACCATCACACACTGAATAAAAATGAGCTGCTTACCATTATGCAGCACGTGGTTGACAGAGTTCGGGCACTCACCACTGCACGGAAAAAGCTCTTCAAGAGGAGTAAGGCCATGAGGGAGAACTCAACCTTCCTCCTTCACCTGTCCTGTCTCTTTTGACCACCTCAGTCTGCCATCGAATCATCGAAGGAGCAAACATTTGCCTTCCTTCGCTCCGCTGGTCTAAAGTCAGAGACCAAGGGTTTCGTCCTCACACGCCAGGATGGTACCACAAACTCACTTGTGTACCGCCACATTACATTCAAGACAGGTTGCGGACATGAGATGCAGGGTGTGCCGAGCCCAGCTGGAGACTTTGAGCCACCTTATCTTCGGCTGTATTTATTATGCCAAGTCAGCGTATATTGCTAGGCACAATGCAGCCCTGCGGGTGTTCTATTTTCAACTATGATGCCAAATTTCTTTAGCTTGGAATTTTTAATATATGGCAAAAATTAGTTGTATCAGTGACATATGTGATCTACAGGTTGGCTACTGGTATTTACATGTTAAAAATTGCACTTATATTAATCTTTTTTAAACTAAATAACTCAAAATTGTTTTCCAAACAGGTTCTCATCCAGCCATATCTTAGAATTGGAATGAAATGGATCTTGAATGGAATCAATTGCAATCAAATCCAAAGATTCTTGCAAAATAGAGTGGAATTTACATATCATGAAGAAGTAAAACATGCCATTTTCCACATAGATATGTAAAATTGATAAAGGATTAAAAATGTATGAAATTGATATTATATTTAATTGACAGGGGCCTAAAAAGTATAAAACAAAGTAAAAATGTAAATTTAGGAGGGTAAATTTTAAGTTTTACTCCATATTATCAGACAATGTTTATCCAGGCACTAAATGAACAGCATAGTGGAATACTTGTGACTTTCGAATACTATCACATATTGATAGGTAATGAAGGATCAATAGGCATCAAATCCCATCACTTAGAAGGGAGTAGTAAATTTATACAAAAGTTAACCCCTTGAGTGCGGCATGACGCGATATCACGTCATGGGTACCGTGAAGACTCCAGCTTATGGGGCCTAGTGAAAGCTGGAACACTCACGGTACCCATGACGTGATATCACGTCATCAGCACCAGTGTGAATACAACCATGACGTGATATCACGTCATGCCACACTCAAAGGGTTAAGAGAGAATTAGATAAAAGGCCAAACCCAAGAGGAAGATGGCTATGCAAATGGGTCAAATGGTTCCACTGTCTGGGCATGTGCATAGATTGCACAGCTACCTACATAAAAATAATAATCATTTGTCACTACTTGGGAGGGCACTTTCCCTTGGGAATTTATTATACTATAACTTAAATCAAAATTATAGAGATTCATTAACACAACAACAATTATGACTTACTACATCATGTTTTTCTCCAATTGCAGCAACAAACCAGTCATCCAAATCAGCAGATAACACTTTAAAAAATTCTTGGTGGTATCTTTCTGAAGACAACTTCTCAGTCAAAACATGGACTGACTTAATTTCCATCATTGTTTTTCTCACCTCATTTACAAGTTTCTTTAAAACTGTCCTTGAAATGATGTCACAACCCTATTTTAAGGATCAAGGAGGTAATAGATAAGTATAAAAGTTATTCGGCATGCCTTAAAGGTTTAATCATTGACAAAGAAAAATTATTTGAATTGCACTTACCAGCACTTTAGGTATCACAAAACAATGCGCACGATTAGATGGTTTAGTCTTGATCAATGAGCCAATTTCTGAACTGGAATCATTAAATATTCCAGTCATGTCCATCAACTGTAGAAATCATGAAATTAGCAAAACATTCAAATGTATACAGAGAGCTCTCAATTTAGGAAACATCCATTTAATGAAAGATTTGGTATAGGTATATACTCTCCCAGGGAATAACGTGTGTGAAGTTCTCTCAGGTTTCACATCAAGTTTAATATATGGCTGCTGCCAACATTTTGACAGAAAACTATCATCATCTTCAGGGCAATGATACCAGGATCTCATCCAACATCCTTAAATATATTACCATATTGGCCATTGTTATCGTTTTCTTTATAATTTCAAAATAATGGTTTCCACTCTTGATTAGTTGTGTACCCCAAGTCTTGATTCCTGCGGTAGGGGTCAAGATGGATTATAATGGCTTCCTTAATGAGCCTATACAACAACCATTGGCCATGCACACAAGCTGGGTATCAGCAAAGGAGATGAGATGATCAACAGGATGGGTGACTACAATGAAAAGGTGCAACAGATGCTCCAAGATGCAGCATATTGTCCTCTTAGCCGTGATCCCTCAAAGAGCAGAGTCAGGTAGACAGGTGTTTTGGGTCTCCCTGCGAGGTCTAAAAACCCCCCACCAGGTCTGCACGCCTTTGCTTATACCCTAGTGGGAAGTATTGGGATAAGGAAAAGAGAAGGGAAGGTTAGCAAACCACAACCCCTGCAAGGCCAACACCATGAGGCGGATTGACTTCAAAAGGACGTCAATGGGCCACTGCCTGCCCACAGTGCTCGTATCTGTTGGGTTACCCCAACAAAGTAAGACGAGTCCCTGTCAGTCTCGCTTTTGCGAAAACTTACCGCACATTTAATGAGAACCGCAGGAGCCCGTTGCCCAAAAAATTGGAATTAGGTATCCCCCGACTCCCTCTTATGGGTAGACGCAGTGCGGTCTGCCGGAGTACGCCATCAAAAAAAATCAGGGACCCATGGAAGGTCAATTCGGACCAATTCTGATCGAAGCGTGGATACATCTGTCATCTTTATGCTCCTTGTCTACCCTTAGACAGGCAGACAGCGGATTCAGGTATCTACACCCACGGGGTAACTATCTCCGGCTCGGCAGGAAGCTTTCTTTTATATCCGAGCATGGATGGTAGTGGGAAAAAGGGAAAGGGAAGGGAAGGGAAAGTTAGCGAGCCACAACCCCTTCGAGGCCGTCACCAATGAGGCGGATTGAGGTCTAAAGGACCTCAATTGGGCCCCCGCCTCCCTGAAGTGCTCGTATTAGTTAGGTCACCCAAACAACTGAGACAAGTAGCCGTCGGTCAAAAAACCTACCGCACATCGTTGAGAACCGGAAGAGCCCATTGCCCAAAAATTTAGGATTAGGTGTCTCCCTGGCTCCCTTTCCGGGTTGACGCCGTGCGGTCTGCTGGAGTACGTCCTCGAGTCAGGGACCACCATACCCATGGAGGGACAATTCGGACCAATTCTGAATTCTGGCCAAAGCGTGGGTATAGCCCTTCTCTCAGTAGTCCTCTTCAACCCATAGTCAGGTAGACAAGCGGTTCGGCTCACGCCGCAGGATTACAACTTCCACTCCCGGTCTGAAGCTCTCGCTTATTACCGAGTATATGGAAGAGGTGGAAGGAAAGGATGGGTAGGGAAGGTTAGCGAAACCACTGCCCCTTCGAGACCGACACCAATGAGGCGGATTGAGGTCAAAAGGACCTCAAGGGCCTCCGCCTCCCCGAAGTGCTCGTTTTAGTTTGGTTCCCCCAAACAACTGAGACGAGTAACCGTCGGCTCCGCTTTCGCTTGAGCCTACCGCACATCTCTGCGTACCGAGAGAGCCTGTTGCCCAAATATTTGGGATTAGGTATCCCTCTGATTCGCTTTACGGGTTGCCGTCGTGCGGTCTGCCGACTTACGTCATTGGAGTGAGGACCACCGGACCCAATGGAGGGTCAAAACGGACCAATTTTGGTCAAATGTGTGAGTACGACCCACTCCTCAATAGGTCCCGGCAACCCCTAGTCAGGTAGACAGTGAAACTGATAAAGAAGGCAGATATTCCTGTACTAACTAGGAGAAACCTTAAGCCACAAGCCCCAGTACCACCAAGATTATATAGCCTGCCTAAAATACACAAGATAGAGACGCCAGTGAGGCCCATTGTGAATTCCATTGACTCACCTACCACGCAAAATATCTCAGGATATTGTCTCCCTTTGAGGGAATATGTGAACACCACATATAGAACTCAGCAACATTCATCAGACAGCTGGAGTATATTCTTCTCAGGTTATCTACCAGGTCAATGTTTCCATATTTGCCAATGTTTTGGCAAACGTCTTGCCTACTGTCATCAGGGCTGTAAAATTGCACAAAAATTGGCCACCTTGTATGTATGGCCGGGTGGTTAGGCTTATATACCTCGCCGAGAGCTCAAGTCTCTGATGATTGGTCGATTGTTGCCGTTCTTGTATGCTGGCTATTCTGAACCTTCTGGATGGTGCCAATAATGGACTTTCATGTGTTGCTTAAATGGAAGCCAGAATCCCAGGTGAAATTCATTTTATTCAGGCAGATTTGCCTCTTTGGCAAGACAGTCCCCAAGTAACCTTTGGAGTGGCAAAGCAAATGAGTATTATCCCATTTTATTACATGGTCCAGGTGTAAACTATGTTCAGCAATGGTCAATTTTTCCAAATGCCAAAGAGGCAATCAAAATCAAACTGAATAAAATAAATTTCAACAGAGATTCGGGCTTCCATTTAATCAACACACAGAAGCCCATTCTTGGCACCATCCAGAAGGTTCAGAATAGCCAGCATACAAGAACAGCAACAATTGACCACTCATAACGGGGGTACCACCCGGCTACATAAGGTGGCTAATTTTTGTGGAATTTTACAGCCTTGATGATGGTAGGCGAGATGCTAGCGGAAACTTTAGCAAATATGGATACATTGACCCGGTGGGTAACCCAAGAAGAATTGATTCATAGCATTTGCTGGAAAATAATTAGTTCTTATTTTAGACAGCTAGAGGATTTCCACCAGGCTCCAATGCACATTATGGTAAGTTTTAATGTCATGCCTTTGTTCATGCTTGTTCCATTGAAGAGGACTTCAGATTCTGGAAGCTCATTTTTTAAAATGACCATGAGAGCCTATTTCATCATGTGGTAACTATCACATATTTCCTGAATAATGGAAAACTTTATAGGCAAGTATACGGAGTCGCAATGGGATCACCACTGAGGACATGGCCTTGCATCAGCCATACTGAAGTCTAAGCACTTCTTTCACTGCGTCGATGACACCTTTATTGTTTGGCTGCATGGACCCACCACAGTAGAGAACTTCCTTAATCATTTAAACAACGAACATCTGAGGATCCAACTCACTTTGGAGGTAAAGGAAAACATTAGCTTAGCCTTTCTCAAAATTTTAACCCATCGCTAGGCAGACAATATGTTGGAATGCTCCATGCATCGAAAACCTAAATAACTTGTACCTAAATGGTCAAAGCCGACACCACCCATCCCAATGGAGAGCGGTTCTTTCAATCCTCATTCATCAGGCAAAATCTTTCGCTGACAAGGAAAGCCTCTCAACAGAGTTGGAGAATCTACTGATAACTTAACACCAAAATGCATAATCAGAGAGGGAGAGAGAGAGAGAGAGAGAGAGAGAGAGAGAGAGAGAGAGATTTTCTTGGCCCTAAAAATCTACTGATAACTTAACACCAAAATGCATAATCAGAGAGAGAGAGAGAGAGAGAGATTTTCTTGGCCCTAAAAAGGACCTTTGTTGATTTACAAAATTCCCACGAATGTAGTTTTCTCATTCCAAAAGCAACCTCTGTAGAAAAACCCACTGTCAAAGCTCATCATCCCAATATTTCTACCATCACAGAGAAAATCTCAAGATTTAGGTAAAACATAATATTCAAGTTATTCACCAGATACCTAAAAATTCAGGGTCATCTTTTCTGAGGAAAAGACATATTAAGACTCAAGACAAAGGCAGTTAACTGAGTTCCTTGCCAGTGTGGAAAACATACATTGGTGAAACAGGCCGCACAATAGAGGCAAATAAAGGAACACAGAAGGTGTATTATTTCATCTAGAAAAATCAGTCGCGGCAGAGCATGGTCAAACAGAAGACCATCTCATCTCCATTGCAGATACTTAGCTAATGTGCCAAGCCAATGGTTATTGGGAATGGCTGATTAAGGGAGCCATTGCAATACATCTTAAACCAAACAACATTAATCATGACAGAGGGCACATGATTTGCCAAAGGTGTGATCCATTCTTTTTAGAAATACTAGAATAAAATAATATAACAGAATAAAAGAACAACAATGGTCAACAGTGTAATGGACCACGACCAAATTTAAAGGATGACAGATGAGGCCCATACATCATTGCCCTGAAGATGATGGAAGAGTATTCTGTCAAAAGGTTGGCAGCAGCCAATTATTTAACCTGGTTTGACACCTGAGAAAACCTCATGCATCCATTTAATGCACAGACAGCATTTTTGGTTACATCAAAAAAGGTTCAATCGTAGCTCTATGCACACAGCCCCACTTACAAAATTATACACTTGCTTCAATTAGGTTCAAACTATTTTTTCAAGGAAATGTAAGAGTTGACACAGCACAACACATTTTCAAAGCCGTCACAGGAATAATAATAACAGAATGCAATATTAATTTTTTTCGGCAGATTGAGCAAAGACGTAAATGGAATCTGATATATTTGCAATGAGAACTTACTTTCATTTCAAATCTTGTGTCAGGCTTGTCCGTGCCATATAAAGCCATTGCCTCGTCATATGTAATCCGTGGAAATGGAGGAAAATTGGATTTTTTGACGCAGGTGTGCCAACTATACAAAAGAATTTCCTCAACTAAATCCATTACATCATCACGTGAGCAGAAGGACATTTCGATGTCCATCTGTAAGAGAAAAAATCATAACTGAGAGATCAATGATAATACAATAATATTATAATCATTTGACATCAAAGTGTTAACATTCAACACACAAAAAAAACAAAAAATATTGTAATAACATGGCATAGTACATCAAATACGTTGTAAATCAATCATGGTGTGAATGAAATATACCTGAGTAAATTCTGGCTGCCTGTCTGGTCGGGCAGATTCATCTCTGTAACATCTTGCAACCTAAAATTTTCAAAAGAAAGAGAAAATCACAGGCAAACCATTTAACACCCATATTATGATGAGGATGAGCACTTACTTTTAAAGGAGAACACATTTAGCATGTAAGGCATACTCTGCCTTGACTTTTCAATATAAACAAAACCACCAGGATGAACACCAATCTGAACTGTCTTGACAGTAATTAAATGAATGCCCAAAAGAAATAAGACCATAAAGGACTTAACTTGAAAGTACCTCTCTCTGTATATTCTCTGTTGAGGCTTGTACTAAATGAAATGACATTGAGGCAAAACCAAGGTATATCACGGCCATACAGCCTTATTTTTGACTTGCCCTAGAGTTGTTTTTAAGCAGATCCCATATTTTGAAATAGCCATGAGAAAAAATTGGCCTGGACCAGGAATTGAATGCACATTGATCTGGCAAGCCAAAGGTTCGTGGTTTAAATCCTGGTCCAGGCCAATTCTTTCTCACAGCAAATTCAGATTCAAACATATGGTTAAAGCAATTATGGGTGTAGACATTGTTGGCATCATAAAAGTAATACTGTTAAAATTCAAGTCAGAAGTGTCTAGGTCAAGTCCTGCTAAGCCTGAAGGTTAGGTCAATTTCAAGACACTTTACAACAAACAATACTACACACAACAGGATGAGAAACTTGTGAGCAGTAAAAATCCACTAACCTGAAAGTAGCGGTCAATGCCGCCGACCATCAACAGCTGTTTCAGTTGCTGTGGACTCTGAACCAATGAGTAAAAATGACCAGCTCGCTGCGTTGGAACCAGGAACTCTTGAGCACCCTACAGGATCCATATAAAATGTTATTTACCAGTTCACAAGCAATATTTGTGCCTAATACTACACCAAAATTGGAAAAAATGATGGGTGCAATGAAAAGATCACATGTAACTTTGGATCCAAGAGATGGAAATGCCTTAAAAAATTGCTTATAATGACCTTACCATCAAAAATATGTTGGATAAACGATAGTGAACATAGCATTGGAACCACTAAGGTTTGAAAAATGTTGAAACGGAAAATTATAAAAATTATTTTTCTCCTTCAGAACAAAATGATTGAGACTATGCAATGTAAAAAGAACAGTTTGCAAAAAACTTGACAAGCTCTGAAAGTTTCCTGACCTGTATCTTTAGGTATCCAAGCTCCTGGTGGGTGGACCAGTGAAAGGGATATCACATTCCCACTTTCATGAACTTATCATATTTGATAGCATGTTAGACCCACCCCAATTTTTAAGACATATTCAGTAAAGTTTTTAAAGTCCATGACAGAGTATGACACTCTAAATTGGCTGTATATGATTAGGGGACTTAAGGGTTAATTATAATCCAGAATACATACGTGAAATATTTTTATAAAAGCTATTATAGATGCCATAATCCATGACGGAAATGTATGCCTCACATTTGGAGGTTATTTCTAAGTTTCATCTGATTTTACCAGAGTTAGGGGCAAGATATTTCAAAGTCTCACAGGATGACTACCTATATTACTTTTGATAGACGGTTCTCTGGTATCACAGGAGGAGTCAAAATGATACACTGTATACATCCAAATATAAACACCCCATTTCAGGCCAAATTTCAATCATCAAAATGCCAAGGAGGCACTATTTTCGAGCATGAAAAGAAAAAAAGTACTCAGGAGTTCTGGGTCGATTGGTCCAAAATATTGAAGAAAAATGGATTGTAATCCACTAACATAACTCATTTCAGCAAATAAGAAGATACTTATTAAATGATGAACAAAAAGTATATGATTTCATCAATTTATCTTACGCTGATGTTGTTATAGCCACATAGAAACTCAGTAAAGACCTTATGCAACCCCCAATCAAATGTGTCACAAATATTTTTAAGCTCAAACTATGCTATTCATCCAAATAAGATGAGCAACTACGCTCATGTATTCAACATAATACTGCATACCCTGCAAACCATTTTTATAACCTCCATATTTTTTCACCATGACGATGTTACAATAGCCCCACCACTTCACCTGAAGGGTCATTTTATGCAATCCATAATACAATGGTGTCTTAAATATATTTCCACATTTAAGATTGGGGATGCAAAGAAAAAAGACAACCAACATTACATCTGCATACTACCCTGTGAGTCACTGCATGAGCATTTGGCAGGGGGCCTGAGGACACCAGCTGTATAAACATGTAAGGGATAAGATTTTGGGAGGAGAAATGGTGACAGGTATTATGGAAGCATATTTAGAGGAGCTCAGTTTCCATTGTGATCGCTTATTGTGCACGAAAAGAATGATTTTTTGTACCTCTGTTTGGCAATGTACCTCTTATTTTATCGCTTCTGTCACACCTAGAAATGTAGTGAGGCTTCAAGATAATATTCTCTGTGTCGTTCTGAAAAATACCAGTTCTGAATTTCTCAAGAAACCTAAGCCTAGCGTTTTGCCTCTGAGTCTCTAGGGGCTCCCACCCTATAAAAGTTGTGGTACACTACATGTTCGCTCGTAGCAGTTTTTAATGATACATGCACCTTTTCTTTGTATTTCAGTAATTTTTGGTTAAATCTTTATGACCATGGTCCCAAATGCTCATGGCGTATTCGAGGTGTGGCCTAACCAAAGCAAAGTAGCATCTCTCTTCGACTTTTTCATCTGAGGACCTTCCTATTATACACTTAACAAAACCTAGTTTCTTTAATGCTGTGCCACGTATGTTTTGTATGCGTGTTTCCCATGATATGTCTGAAGTTAAGACAATCCCAAGATATTTTACTGTATCTGAAGATTTTATGTTTACACCACTCACAGTGTAGGCATGGCATTTGTGTGATAACTTACACTGGAAGTGAACCGTGGTATATATACTAAGATTAAATTCTAGCCCCCACTCCTGGCACCACAAATGAAAATTAAGTCTGATGACAGAATTTTTAAGTCTGCATCTTCGCTTATTTCACGGTAGATAACTGTATCATTATATTTGTATCCCTGCAGTGATCAAGAATTAAAGAACATCTTCCAAAAATTAGGTAACAAATTCACCTCAGGTTTGGATGGTATTCCAACTTTTGTAATAAAAAAATGTTTTAATGCAATTAAGTCCCCTTTACTCTTTTTTATTTAACGAATCTCTCAGACTTGGTGAGTTTCCTTCTCCAGTCAAAATAGCTTAAGTCCTACCTTTGTATAAGGGTAAAGGCGACAAACAAAAAATGAGTTCTTATCAACTTATCGCTTTGCTAAATCAATTCAGCAAAATTTTTGAAATTCTTTTTTTATAATCGCCTTATATCATACTTGGAAAAATATAATCTATTATCAGGTTTTCAGTATGGATTCAGGAAATCTAGATCGACCTCCACCGCCACTTACCATGTAATAAATAAAATATTGACCAATCTGGACAATAGATTAGAATCCCTGGCCTTATTCTTTGATTTTTCCAAACCCTTCGACCTAGTAAGCCATCAAAATCTACTTCCTAAACTTGCCAGCTTTGGCATTAGACAAACGTCCTTTGATTGGATCAAATCATACTTGAGTGGAAGGCAACAATGTGTTTCCCTATATAGAAATGGGATTAGATTTGTTTCACCTGCAAAAGATGTTGACCTTGGTGTCCCACAGGGTTCAGTTTTGGGTCCAGTGTTATTTCTCTCATATATTAATGATCTCCCACTCACTTTAAGGTCTTTGCCTGGCACTCTTCCAGTGCTGTATGCTGATGATACAAATGTATTAGTATCTGCTACTTCCATTGACAACCTAATATCAAAGTCAACTAGTGCTGCAACTCTTCTGCATGAGTGGTGTGATCACCATTCCCTTAGTTTGAATGTTGATAAATCTAATCTAATTTACTTTGCAAACAAAAACAAGCCTCAAGCAAACATTACTATTAAAATTGATGGTAAACCAATACCACAGAATACCATTTCTCGTTTCTTAGGAATCAACATTGACAGCAGATTATCCTGGGACAGTCATATTCACAATTTACGGAATAAATTGAGTTCTGTCTGTTACCTTATAAGATCTATTCGGCATACGGTTAATATTGATGTGTTATTGTCAGTCTATTTTGGAGAATTTTACTCCCATGTAATCTATAGTAATCTTTTCTGGGGTTCTTCACCGAAGGCTAGTGTTATATTTAAAATATAGAAAAGAGTTGTTCGACTTATGTGTAATGTACCCTTCAATGTACCATGTCGCCCTCTTTTTAAAAAACTTTGCATCCTGCCTCTTCCATGTGTCTATATATGTATATGCTGCAACCACCTGTGCTAAAATGAATCTCTGTAGTTATAGCCGAAATGACTTTTATCACATTTATAACACCAGGAGTGCTACAAACCTACACCAAACCTATGTCAGGACTAGACATGCTGCACTAGGACCGAAAAATCTTACATAAGATGACCTCAGACCCCCACACCCATCTTAAGTGAGACAGTAATGTAAGAAAAGCCCTACCCTTCTCCCCTTAAAATGTCTTAAATGTTACTTGAAAGACCTCCCATTGAAATTCAGTACATGTAGTGAAATGGAAAATGTTTAGGTTTCCACCTTTCACTATAAAGAAATTTATTGAGAAATTACATGACAGATATGGAAGAATCATCACAAATCTCTTACCCCTGGTGTTCTCCTGAACAGCGTTGGTGTTTCAACTTCCACAAAAGCACACTTTTTAACAAGAAATTCCCTCATCAGATTCACCATTTGAGACCTTAACCGGAGATTATGCTGTAATTCAGGAAAACGGAGAGATAGGTATCGATGCTTCATTTGCAAAGACTCTTTGGCCTAAGGGAAAAAATGAGAAATGAAATAATACTTAAGGAAATACTATTACCCATTATAATGAATGCTTTTCATCACAAAAGTTAAACACTACTACATGACTTTAAGTAGAGCAAATAATGTGACGTGTTTCGTACATCTATATGCAAAACAAGTATTTCCAGAATCAATAAAAATATTATTACTATCAAATATCGTAGCAGAGACACAAAGAATTGTAACAACTAAGACAAACAGCCTGATTCACCTTGAGGGCGATGGCAGACTGTGTCTTCGCAATGTTAGGGCCACAAAACCACCATTACCCAGTTGATAACCCGAGAGTTCTACATCCTAACAAACAGCTGTAACTAATCCCACTAAAGTGTCATTTGACCAACTTAGGAAAGCACTTAGGTAAGAGACAGGTCAATGAGGAATGGAGGAAGGGTGGAGAAAAACTTGCTTATGATAATAGACTTCTCTTAATGAAAGCCGCTAAATGAACATGGCTTAATGTCCCATCTGATAGGCAGAGTACAGTACTTTAAATGTGCTCCATGAGGCACCCAAGTAGGGATTAGGACCCCATTGAAAAAACTTTGCCACGTCCAAGATTAGAACTCAGGCCTTAAGGATGGTAAGCCCATACTCAAGTCCCAATGTCAATCCAAATCACCTGGGTCTCCTAAGACCCACCAAAAGTGAGATAAAAGTCTGGATAAATAAGGGGGTAGATTAGCTGTGTATGAATGAAGTTAAAACTGCTGTAACTGACCAGATATGCCCAGAACAAACCTACTCAAACCAAGGTAACCTAGAATAGTGTGACCTAGGTAACCTAGAAAAGTGTGAAAAAAGTTGATTCTGGTGTACCCCAAGGTTCTGTTTTAGGCACAGTACTATTTCTTTTGTACATAAATGACCTCCCAGACATGTTTAAATCTACCAGGTGTACCTCTAATATTGCATGCTGATGATACCATTATGTTAGTGTCTGCTTCCTCAATTGAAAGTCTGGCTATAAAATCGAATAATTCTGCACATCGCCTACAAGAGTGGTGTAATGAAAATTCTCTTCTTCTCAATGTGGAGAAATCAAATTTAATTTAATTTTCCAATAATATAGACACATAGCACCTATCTCTGTAAATATAAATGGCAATCCTATTCCACAGAATAATTGTTCTTCCTTTTTGGGTGTCACTCTAGACAGTCATGTGTCTTGGTATGGTCAGATTCAGAAACTCCGTTGCAAACTGAGCTCTGTTTGTTTCTTAATTCGATCAATCAGACAAACTGTAAATAATGATGTGCTATTGTCAATTTATTATGGTGAGTTTTACTCACGGGTAATGTTCAGTATTCTCTTCTGGGGCCCTACACCTAATGCCAAATTAATATTCAAAATTCAAAAGAGATGTCTGCGGCTGATAGGTAAAGCTTCTCTCCATGCCCCATGTCGCCCCCTCCTGCAGAAATTTGGTATTTTACCCCTTCCCTGTATATACATGCTTGCTGCAATTATTTGTGCCAAGAAAAAAACTTTCCAATTATGCCTTTAATAATGACATTCATAGTTATCATACAAGGAGCTCTGCTGACCTCCACCAATAGCAGGTTAGAACAAGAAACTCAAGTTATGCCCCTATGCATATGGGCCTTTTAATGTATAACAAGCTTCCTCGTGAAGTTAAGAGGGCAATGACGATGGCCCTCTTCAAATCTAAATTACATGGTTTCTCACTAAGAAATTTGTTTTACTCTGTTGATGAATTTCTTCATCCGTAAATTTATTTTATATTTTATTGTATATTTATTATTAATACTCCTAAAGCCTTGATCCTGGTATTGATAAATGAGAAGCAGCAAACCACAACCAAAAATCATAGCCATAAAAGTGATATCAAAACTCTGCAGTACTTTTCCACACATTTTTAATGGATATCAACAATTGTTTTAACACTTAATATGACATTATGAATTATTAATATGAAGTGAAAATGATACTTAGTGTTGACAATGCTGGTGTTCATGACACTAAGTTTTGAAACCATGGTTCGTATGCATTAGAAGTGTGCGAAAATCTTACAACAGTTTTCATTCTCACCATAATGAAGATTAAATTGATAAACTAAAATATGCCTGAAATGCTTTCATACATAAAATCATGGCATACTCACTCAGTAAGAATACAATGACAAGTAAACAAAAGAGGAAATTACGAAACTCAGAGAAGTGACTGATTCAGGGGTCAGGAGAACATCCCATGACATAATTATACCCTAAATCTTTAATCACTTCCTCAAACATGTGTTTGTTAAAATGCAGTAGTTGGTTTCCACATCCCCATAAGTTGATAAGTACCAATCAACACTCATTCTTAATTTGTTTCCACATCCCTATCAATCATAAATATACTTACTTTATTGTGCTTCCTAATTGAAAATGGTAAATCTCTATCAGCTGGATTTAAAACTGCAAAGTCATCGGCAAGGACTTCAATTTTTCCTGTTGATAGGGACTGGAAAGAGAGAGTTGCATACTTCTTAGACAATTGACTCAAATAAAAGGAATAATACTTCAGTAAATGTTAATTAATGATGATGTATTGAGAAAGGAGGACAAGAATAGCCTGCAGGCATTTGGGATGTTGGTGTGGAGAAGGATGGAGAAGGTTAGGTGGACGGAAAGGAAGACTAACAAGGAAGTGCTGGAGATAGTGGGCGAGGAAAGGAAACTTTTGAATGAAATCTGGGATTTACAGAGTAGATGGCTGAAGGATGTAATAAAGGGTGATGGGTTGCTGAAGAGTGTGATAGAGGGAAGGATGTTGGGCTAGCGGGGTAGGGGAAGAAAGAGAGCAGGTTTCATGGACGGGATGAATAAGGGTAGATCTAATGCAGAGGCAAAAAAGGATATACTAGAGGGAGATAGGCCCCTGAATGTGTGAAATACCGGGAGGAGATTCTCTGACATTCAACAAAACCTACCTTTACCGGTAGAATACATTATAATAATAAAAATGCTGAATTAATATGAGCTAAATTATTGTTAGGTAAAATCTCCTACTACTTTTCCACTAGATTTTTGCAGCATCCATCAAGTCACTAATGCAGAGAAGAAGCAGCTTACAATTTGGGCCACCATCTTGGGAGGTAGAAAGAAATTCATTTCAGACCACGAAATAAATTGGTTTATTTAATTCATTTTACAGGCACATGCCCATACATACTGGATAATGTACAATTATAATCATTGAGATCAAAATAGAAAAAGGGTGAACACCCATCAACTGTCCTAAAACAAGTATTGTAAATTTGCAATAGAAATGCAATAGAGTAAAATGAATTGTAAATTTGCAATAGAAATTTTACATTTCTGGTAGCAAAGGGAGTTGATCAAGGTACCTAAAAATCGTAAACAAACAAACAAGGTAACAGAAAAAATAAATCACGTAATTAGTAATTGAAATAAATTATTACATAAAACCAGTTTTACGTCTTCATATGGAGCAAATCCTCTTGAAACACATAAATATTTATAGGGAATTTATTGAATACTTCACAAGGCAAATTGTTCCAATCACAAATAGTCCTCACCATAAAGGAGTTTCTTGCTCTGTTGGAGGCAGAGAAGATTGCTCTCACCTTGTGCTGATGGTCATGACGACCATAATACTTTGGATTCTCTAACTGGACACTTAGACTATAGTATGCTTCAACACCACAAAACACTATAAAAGGCAGTCAACCTCGCCCTCCCGCGGATACTGAGATCCTTCCATCCTAAGTCACTCACTATCAAACTCACACTTTCACACATGCTATCCTTCTTTTTTTTAACGTACAGTGCAGCTTTCCATTGACCTGCCTCAATTTCACCCATTAAATAACATTGATAAGGATCCCAAATTGCACAACCATACTGCAGCATGGGATGTGTGTTAAATAAGCTAATTCTTTGACTTTTGGAGAGGCACTTTTCAGATTTCTCACAGCAAAATAAAGAGTTTTAGATGCCTTAGCAGTTACTTTGGCTACATGATTCATCCATTTTATGTCTGAGGAATAAAGTAAACCCAGATACTAGAGGTGGGACAAAAAGAACTGAGCAGTTCAAATGGAAATGTTCCGAGAAACGAACAGATCAGTAAATGAATGGTTCACACATACTACCTGTTCTGCTGAGTAATACAAAGTTAGAGCCCAGTGCTACATTGTACGTGTGAACCAGAGCAGGGCTGTAAATTATTTTCATCTAGTTTCTTCGAGTACAACCAGATGGCGAGACTAGAGGTGTACCATTTAGGGGTGGGGGTGTTGGAGCCCCTATCCATGTGACAATTAGACAACCTCCCTCATGGAGGGTGGGGCTTACACTCGTTCTTGAGCTCCAAGAAAGAACCTGAACAGCATGCTTACTAGAGTTCAGCTATGGTACACAGTTCAGAAAGAACAGCATACTCAATAAGGTTCAGCTACGGCTCGCTGCTCAGAAAGAACAGTACGCTCAATTGAGTTCAGCTACCACACACTGCTCAGAAAGAACTGCATGCTCAATAGGGTTCAGCTACGATACAATGCTCAGAAAGAGGCGCTGAACATCTTGTTTAATGGAGTTCAACTGCAGAACTTCTCATGAAGATTTGACGAACAGCACGTAGCGTTTGGAAGGTAGGTTCAGGAAAGGTACCCTTTGGACAAACTTGAAAGGTATGTTAGTTCGATGTTATTCTGATTGGAAATTATCCATGCATTTTTTGCCAATACGTGGGATTGGTAAAGATTCTATGAAAAATTAAAAAGCAGCGCTGTTTTATTCACATGCATTTCTGTGGACACGTAACGTTCAATTAAGTGAAACTTTCAACTTGACATTGGAAATTCATTCTTAAAGTTCGAGTAGAATATTGAATAAGACAGTGGAAACTAAATTATCCCACATTACAGGTATTTTAAGTATTGTAATGCTTTATCCATTCATCGAAAGCATCATCCAACCTGGACAACAAATAATGAAAAGCCATTCATCGTCGTGTACTTTGCTAAATGAAGCAGTAAATCCATTAATTCTTTCGCATTTTAAAACAAAAGGTTGCTGAATGGTGGAGATAATAAAACTTGAAACCAAGAGACTGAGTATACATAGTCGGAGTGATGTCTGTGGAGTGGAGCCTGGAGCTCTCGGAGTGGAGCCTGGAGTATGCATCATGAATGTTCGAGCATATTATTAGTTTAAATTGCGCTAATGCCTCACACAATATTTCATGTTGACGTTTCAGCAGAGAAAAAAAACTGCCGCAAGTGTCATTTCTATACATTTCAATCTACGTATTGATCCGTGGAAAAAGGCATTTTACTCATATTTTACGTCATTAACTTTTAAACCTATTATATTTACTTTACTTGGAGCCATTATTTCCAATCTCTTTATATTTTGACGTTTAATCATCTAATAACATGACAGGTTGATGAAGAATACATGGATTATAGAAGGAATTGGATATGCTATTCATCAAATACTATTTTACATTACAAACATGTTTTTAAAAACTCTTATCTCAATGGTTATTTAAATTTGCATTTTATGGGTGATCACATAGGACTGGAAGCAGTTGGAGTGGATGGAAGTCTCCATTTAGCTTCATTTTAGGAATATATACATGATCATCACATGCTATTCTGACAACGACAACTTCCTAAAGCCAGCCCCACCCCACATTTAAAATGCAATGACTGTTCTTTTGAACTGCTCTGATCCCTGAACTGGATCAAATTGAATGCCAAAAAGAACAGAATGGCACACCTTTACCTGATACTTCATTGTGTTCGTTCTTTGAAGGTCATCTCCATCTATTGCATAGTTGTACAAAATGGGATTGTCTGCCTTGTGATGGATTAAAATGTTGAGAAAATTGAAATTATGTTGAAGACATTCTTGTTCACGGAAGTCACATCTTCTCCTAAAGGCTCTACACTGGTGTGCCTTAGAACTTGCCCATGAGGGAAACCTTAATATCCCAGCCATGAAGCAGAGGCTCTATGCTAAGGCATAGTGTCATACTATGAGTGAGGACATTGTCTTATACCAAAGCACGCCATTTGGAATCTCAGAATACCTTTGGGTGTCATTTGGAGTTTCATAACAACCCCCTGATCCTATTGTGCGTACATTACTTCCTGATAGCTCTTGGATGCAAGCTTGATACTCACCACAGGAATGAAACAACACTTTGGCCTCAGGCTAATGGTGAGGTAGAGTGTGTGAACAAAACATTGAAAAACACCTATGCATTGCCTCGACACAAGTTGGGGATTGGCAACAAATTCTCTCAGTCTATATTGAAGCTCACAATATGTACCTCTCCCCACTCAGTAACAGGTATTATCCCAGCAGAGCTTATGTTCAATTGCCCAATTAAGATTAAGATCCCAGATATTTCACAATGCTGTCTTGGGTGTTCAGATGAAAAGGTTCGTGATCATGATTTGCAGACAAAGAATAAAGGACAATAGTATGCCGATCATCACTCCCATGCTCAGGGCTCATTAATCAGCCCAGGGGGTATTGTTCCAGTGCAGGTAAGGAGGAAAGACAAGTTGTCTATATTCTACAACCCAGTTCCAGTACCAGAGGTTGGCCGTCACACTGTTCAAATCTTGATGTCTTCCGGAAATGTCCGGGAATGGAATGTTTCCTTGTTGCACCCTGTGCCTTATGTGAATCCTACACCTGAACACCAAGGTCCCTGACAGTTGTCAGCTCGACCCCTGGCTGTTCCAGAGTTTACACTCCTATTCCAATCCATGGAGACATGAGTCAACCCTCCACACCTAAGCAGCCTTCAACATCTGTCTTTCCTCATTCATCTCTTGACACTCAACCTCAATGGCACTCCACGAGGAATCGCTGTCCACTTGCCAAGACAGACCTGTCCTGGCAGACTATTAAGCAAACTGATTGAGGCTGACACCTTGTGTTCTTGTATTTTGATTAACTTATCTTTAACCCTTTCACGCCGAGCGTCAGCTATGGTGGTCGGGGATTTTCATATGCAAACGACAGGATGACCACAATTGTCGATGGGTATTTTCCTGCGCAAAAGAATGAACGTCCACCATAGCTGTCGCGAGGGGCGGGAAAGTGACCGCCCCAGAGGTATTCGAGAAGGGTATTCTCTCACCCTTTCCAATCCCAACTCAGCAGGAGGCAAGACCTTTTCCTGGGCAATTCCGCTCGACCCACAAGCCCATTAGTGACCAGCCCTTCAGCTTATCTCCATTGTTGTTAATTTTGTTGGGTAGTGGTTTTTCTAAATAAATATATGATGAATATTCCCAAGTTTTTATTATTATTCAATGATTTCCTTGTATTTTGATAAGCATTGGCAACTTTTCAGTGAAATTCTAGCTCTAATACTAACGGAGTTGTCTTTTTTTTTCGTTGGATCACAAGTTTCCATCATATTTTCTCCATAATTTTATCCTAAAGATTAAATGATTTGTAATAACTTGGTGTAATTTTATAACTTTAGGTGATTAGAGCTGGCTTCTACTTATTGGAAATTCATCTTAAAAAATTGACACACCCAATGTATTTGCCCACAATTTTTATTTTGATGACTTGAGGAAATTCAGCAAATTTCCTGATCACATTATTTAAGTAGATAAATATCCTAAAATCGTTAATATTACCTCTAGAAATTCGTTCAAAATTTTTAAATTATCGCGAAAACAAGAAGGACTCATTCCAGATATTTATACTATCAAGTTTGCAATGAGTGATTGTTTAAAAAAAACCAATTGAATGCAATAAGTTTACTGCAATCACATGCTGTGAAAGGGTCTGCTAAAGAGACGGAGGGTCGAGAATGGGTGCCGAGGGAAGGGACAGTAGTCCCAATGAGAAGGGATGGCAGGGTGGGAGCAACGTGGGTACCTGGGGGTAGGGCACAGTGTCCCGCTGAGATGGGTTCCAAGTCAGGCAAAAGGCATACCTGAGCGATTCGTCGCCACGAGAGAGCTCCATACAGAGGAATACAAAAAATTCTCATGCTACTCGTATCAGGGGAAGCATTTCTCTTCAAGAGGCTTCAGCGCGAAAGGGTTAACTTTGTTTTCAATCATTGAATGCAATAAGGCATTAGTACCCATTATTATAATTAAATCCATACTTCAAGGGGTTTTTAAGAACAGGTAATTTATCTGTTTACACATTGTTTTTTCTTATTTTTTATCTCGTTACTTTTTATTGTAGGTACCTTAAGTTCGATCTAAATGAAAGGATAAAAGGATTGTACATATGTAACTTGGCAATAGATTACCATGAAGAGAGTAAACAGCAAGAGTAGTCATGTAATTTACAGTAGTGCTGGGAATGGAGCAGAGGTTTTCGGAGCGAGTGTTAGTCGTGCTTTCGATCTGAGCCTCCAGTTACTTGTGATTGACTCTCCTCTTTTTCTCTGCGTGTTTATCACCATTGTTGGGATTGTTTATTAATTTATTTATGCTTGGAGTTAGATTATAATGATCCCATTTTAATATTTACAATGTTAAATAATTTAAACTAATATATTATTACAAGCTTCATAGTCCAATGGAAAGAAAGTCAAATTTTATAATGAAACTCTCAGCTCTGAAAACCTCCTATTCCTCCGATTATCTCCGTTCCTTTGCCTTGCCACAGTTTGCTGCCGACCTCCGTTGGTAGTACTGGAGGCATCCAGAGAATGTGCTGTAATTGCATTCTCCGATTCAATCAGCGGAGAACTGCCTCCGGTTCGCAGCACTAATTTACAGGAAGATGTAGCAGATGGAAGTTCAATATTGACTCAAGGGCAGGGATCAGCAGGTACTGAGGAATCAAGCATTGGGGTTTGCACTATGTGATGACTTCCCTGGTGAAAATAAAATGTGAAAAAAGTGTGAAGAAAATGTTCATGCTGGTATTTGCACACTCTTTGCACTATTTTTGTACACTTTTTTTCTGGATATAACCATGCACAGTCTTTACACACTACATGCACATTTTATTTTCACCAGGGTTTGGACAATTCTTGAGTTGAGATAGATATCGGAGCAAATGCATCAGATGTTGAAGGTTTTACAGAAAATAAACATATTCCAGTTCACATTAATAGAGAGGTGGCAGAACTGTAGCTTAGAAGAATAGGGCTCTACAATGAGCACGATGGGGAAAAAATAGCAGCCATTAAGTCAATAGATGAAAATAGAGATTCTGAAGAGAACAAAGATGGAAATCAAGAAGAAATATGAAGTGTGTATAAACATATGGAGTAGAATGGAATTTTTATCCACGGAAAAACAAGAAAAAGAACTTTAAATCAAGACCTGAATTAAAGTCTTCGGGACTGATTCATTCAGATGTTGTAGAACCTACTGAACCAACTTCCTTAGATGGAGATAGATATTATATGTCATCCATGCTCCATTGTACCAATATGTGCATGGTGAAGATACACAGAAGAAAGAAGTCTTTGAAAAATCCACGGAATTTAAGAAAAGTCAAAATGGACAAGGAGTGGCAGAAACAAGTCTGCCTGTCAATGGGGAAGTGTTAAAATTACAGGTCCCGAAGAGCTGTATTTACTGTGACAGGCATTAGGTGAGAAAAGCAGGGAAAAGTTTGGAGAAGGTAAGATATAAGAGAGCTTAGGCCAAATCGATTTCTCAATTTCAAGTTCCAAAGCACAAGTATTTTCTATATTAGTGTACCTGCTGGAGCCTGACAACATCCCAAAATTCAGCACCATGATACCAATGGAACCATCAGTAAGTTTACATGAATGGGGATTCCTTCTTTCAAAAATACAAGAGCAGTTGAAGACATAGTGCTACAATAATTTACCAGCCATTTGTCCAAAAGTTAACTGAATTATACTAGCTAGTTAAACAAAACATGTACAATGTCTTACTTACGGCATTTACTTGGTCTGGTGGACGAAGAATGACTTTTCCTTTAACAGCCACGACCGATTCAAAAGCGGTTCCATCAAGTTTTAGAGCCAGATCCTTCCTCTATAAAAAAGGGCAAAAGAACTTGAATGCAGTTATTTTACACACAGGTAGCACCATCATCATACTTTTATAATTCAATGCATCTCTTAAATTGACTAGCGGCAACGCAGAGCTTGGGAATTACTCGAAATTCATTCACCTCATCAGGTAGGATAACTTGAGTTAACCCATAACTGTCTCGAATAATGGCAAATCGGCTCATTCTACTAAACTGGAGCCATCCACATATGCGAACAGAAGACCCAACGTCTTCCTCTCTAAGCGATCCACAAGTATGAGTTCTCATTTGGACAAATTTATTCTCAGGGGTATAGGAATTGTTTATCACATCACGGTTACCACCTGAATGAAGAAAATTGCAAGTTTAAGGTTAACTGTGAATACTACGTTCAATGAAGAGACCGAATTGACAATGTGTAATGAAATTCCATACCGTGAGAAACATCTTGCACTCCAACAGATACTGTGTAACATCTCAAATGGGAGTGTTTACCGATATTATCATTTATAGAATTATTTTGAAGTTTTGTACACTGAAAAAAGGAATATAAGGAGAATTCCCTTCGGCATGGCTTTATAAGAAAGTGCGATCGCGTAGAACAGCAAAGGCTGCATACGAGCTTGACACTCCCCATTATCTATTTAGGGAGTGTTCCAAGCGCACTGATCAGTGATGTTTGCTCAAACAGCCACTTTATTACACTGAACAGAAAATAACCACCCGATTATTAACCATAAAGTCCAAAAGGTACACGCCTAAGTCTAATATTTACATGCAGCGCGGGGTTGGAATTTCATCTAAACGATTTCGATAATTTCAACATTCATTTGTTTTTCATAGCGGTTTTTTTGTCGTAGCTAATTTCCCCACCCGATGTTTCGCTCAGAAAGTGACTTTATCCTCTGAATTTATAACCTTTCGATCCGCATTAAGGCTAATAGTTTTGAATTCTTCTATGGCCTAACTCAACAGTGTTTTTTGCGTGAGGCACAGTTGCTGCGTGGACACCAAACCATTTGTCTGTCCACCTATCTGACATGGGTGGCTCTAATAGGAGCACTTCTTCCGCTAGTTGTTCTAGGGGTCATCCATGCACAATTACTTCAACCCCGACACGACTGGACTCTTGAGGGGAGAATCTTTGAGCAGCATATCCTCGTTAATCTTGATCCTCTATAGTATCCTGCTGTGCAATGCAGTAAAGTTTCCACCCTTTTGCTTTTCCATCACCCTATTTAAGTTAAAGTTTTAGGCTTTACTTTGTGGAAAAGGGACATATGAAAAGAGAGCTCACTTTGTATTTTCCACTCCGTTTTATACTTTCTGACTATGGTTTCAATTTCATCACAATTTTTGTCATTATCAAGAAACCTTGATAATGACAAAAACTGTCCAAATCATGGTCGGAAAGAATAAGTGTGGAAAGTACAAAGTGAGCTCTCTTTTCACACCCTATATAACATTACTTCAACTGGACATTCGTTTGCATAACTCCTTGCTGATCCCTAAGCACCTTCAAATTATCCTGGGAAGGATTGACTTCCACTCCATACTATATTTCTCATTCATCTTCTCTGGTCTACTATTGCATTGTGGCTTCTTATATTTTATAACCTGCTTTCATCCTCCTCCTTTTTAGATAAGTTATTCCTTATGATCCAGTGCTTACTACATACGCTGCATTAAGAATTCCTTAATTATCATTACCATCTCATATCATTTTCACCTTCTTCACAAATAAGCCAATCTGTTGTTTCCTGGATTGGATATTTGGGGAGACAACCGATGGCTAAGGTCATTTGCGCCATATGGGATAGGTAAGGGAGGAAGGGTGGATAGAAACCCGGCTTTGGCATTAGTTTACTCTTAATGAAAGGCGCCAAGGGGACCTAAGTGTAACGTCTCATCTGACAGACAGAGTACTGTACTTGAAGTGCCCTCCACAAGACACACAAGTATGGGTCGAGTTTCTCTGAAAAACATCCGCCTCTGTAGGGATTTGAACCCTGGCCGCCCGTATGGTAGGAGAGTACTCTAGCCAACAAACCAACCCGATCCCCTGTTGTTACCTTTTTAGTTTTTTAAAACTTAATCTGCCATCTCTCCATTTACAGAGAGGTCTAACTTAATTGAGGCTACACTGTATAAACAGTCCACCTTTTTAACAAAACGTCACATGATGGTGTTGCTTGAAAAACCCATGGTTGTAGACAGCAAAATCGTTTATAAGTTCACCTTTCACTCCAACCCTGTGAAACATAATTCTGGTAACCTACACCTCTGACATATGGCTTTCAAGCATACTTTGATAGTAAAAGGGATGTACACTGATTCTCCAACTCCAACTCAAAATAAAAAAAAACTTTTTATTATTTTTCCCTCATCACAAAAATATACATTAGAGCAGTAATGTATCCAACATTCGTTCATTATTTAGATACAATAGCAATGAATTCTTTGACCAAGTAAAGTAACATACACAACATTTAACATGATTTTTTATTTACATGGGTGAAATTTATTTATTTTCAGCTTTTTACTTCTTTCGCCTTCTTCCATGTTTATTTTCATTGGGATTTTTTCGTAGCCAATGCTTCAGATCACTACCATGAATCCCAAGAACAGCAGCTCTTGAATTGACGTCACGCATAACAAACGGAGAAAAGCCTGAAATCACCAACAAAGGTTAATGGAGAAAAACTTATTTCTTAGAATTATGAAGCAAAAATTTTACATTAAGAAAAGCTGAATTTAAACTTCACAGAAGTTAGATTACACGTAGCACGTGAATTACTATAACTAATTTATTTCAGATTTTCAAGAAAAAAAGGTAATTTTATTTTACAGGATTCTTTATATTTCTCATCCAATAGTCTTCAGATACAATTTCATGAAGATATTATTAGAGTGAGGAATTAATATCCAGTAATTGAAGTTTCAGAGCTCTTTACTTCATATCATCACTATCATTAATGATAAGGATAATGATGGCTAGTACAAAATAAAAAAAAAGAAGAGAAATAAATTAAGGGGGAGACAAGGAGAAGCATTTCTGACAAGTGATATAAGTTTGGTAAGGAGCAAAGAAGTCACACAAAAGAGCAAAGGGATTATTCACAGGACAGGGGAGGGCAACTGCAATGGTGGGACGTAGTCGGCTAATTCGAATCTAACAAGGTTCAAAACACTGTTCCCAGAGAGGTTACTAGTGTCCACAGTTATTGACATAGTTTTCCGTTTAGCTACTAGATATATACTATGGTGGGGGTGGTCTTCCAAACTCCTCCTCGAGATATTTTAGCATAGCAAAACTCACACACAGCGTAATTTTCATTACTTTCAAAAATGCTGAAATAGTCCCAGACTTCACTTACCATTTTAAATAAGACAATGTTTACAAAAATCTCTTATTTATCACGCTAACAAGAATGTTGAAACTCGTGATGGTGCTTTTTCTCACAATCAACTTGTACAGAACGTGAAGGTGCTAATCATTATTCAATTGTTAGTTCCTAGACTAAATAAAACTTTTATTTATAAAAATTCTAATAATATCTCAAAACGCTTGATAAAAATATTTTTCTAGCTATTGAATTATTTTATTTTGTGAACAAAGCCAACTATGCAATTGAATCTGGGGATCGGCCATAACACTCCTTAACAAAGTACTTCTTATACAAAAGAGGGCAATAAGAATCATTATGGGGAAATCAAAAACACACTCCTGTAGACCACTATTTGTGGAATTAAGGCTCCTCACATTGCCATGCCTATATATTTATAAATTAAGTGTTTTAATTAAGGTTAACCTTCACAAATTACAGGTTAATAGTGATATTCATAATCACTTGACAAGATTCCATTCAAGTGTACATGTCACCCTCCATTAACCAAAAATAGCCTCTAAAATATGAAGGCATTATTTCAAATTCTTTCATGAATAATGACTATAAATAATTATAAAAAGTTTCCAAAGACCAGAGAAGTCAGGGCGGGAAGGGGAAATATTTTTCGGGATTTATTAAAAAGGCTCAAAAATTTGAAACTCGAAAATACGAAACTCAGAAATACGATGTGCTGATTTTTCGGTCCCGCCAAATTTGTATTATTGATTTGCTACTAGCCTTGTTTTTCAATCGTATCAGGCCCGAGCACTTCAAAACAGTAGGGGTAATCTGTACAACACAATAAAAGAACTTCAATAATTGTACCTGAGATTGTTGTTATTGAGCTGACTTTCAATAATAGGTTTCAAATAAGGAAAATTTATATTTCATTTACTCTAAGACAAAAATCTAGCATTTTGAACACCCACTTTGAACGAAATATGTCACTCATAAAAAATTAGGCTATGACTATTTCAAGCCTACAGATTGCAATCTACCAGCAAGCAAGCCAACATTTTGCCAGAGCACATTGGTCCATTCTTCCTTTTTTGTGAGCAATTAAGTTCACTTATGTGCTTTGATTTGTGCTGAATTCAATGGATTGAACATTTTTTTACTATCAATTCTTAATCATGCACACATTAGCTCAGACAGTTGAGAGTTTACTGTATTGTAATCTGAGCATACCTATCCCCTAACTTACTTCGAGTTGCAAAAACTAATGCTGAAGAAGAGTCTCCCTCCAGGTAGTTTTCGAAGGCATCACTTTTATCAAAGATTGATGCTGAAGGACAAACATTACTACTATCGTTTAGTTACCTGCGATGTAATCAGGATCCAAAGCATCCGTTTTCATTCGAGCTAGACGTGATGGATGGCGCTGTGGAACTCTTTGATCAGCACAAATGATAGGATCACTGGAATGCTTTCCTCCTTTGGGACGAGGGACTGAAAACTAAAGACCAAAATATTTAATTTACAAAAGAATTATCAAACATAAACTAAGGAAATGTAATTAAGGTAATAACTTCTCATTTGTACAATGCCACATGTTTTACATGCAACATACATTTAAATAACACTGAAAACAATTCCATGATAACACATTCAGCAGAAAACAAAAACATATTATGCTAATTACTCTTGGAAGAACTGTGCTGCAATTGATATGTCCCAGATGCATTATTTTAAACATCCAGAAATGCTTGTTTGAACTTACTGCAATTTGTCTGAGACTATCAAGGAAAGCTATGTGAAATAAATAGAATTTGTTCTGCAAAGTTTAGGGAAAAAACAGGCTTGATGCTATGGAACCACGTAACCATAAAAAAATAACTTCACACAGTAAAATTCAACTATTTTCCAGGTACAGGTATACCACACTATAAGATGTTAGTAGGTTCCTAGGGGACTGATGTAAGTCAAATCTTGACCTAACATGTTCACTGTGGCGTGGCCCACCGGTGGGTCACGCAAATCCAATGAGCAACGCTGCTGTAAAATTCATTGAATTATCCTAACTTGAGTGGAGTATTGTGACAGTAGGAATCGAGAAGGACCCACTGGTGGGCCATGCCACACTGTGAGGGGTAGGGCTTTGATTAGCCCTACAGTGAACATGCTAAGCTAGTCCAGCACCCAGAAAAACCAAAAAGGCACACACTACCTAATATGAATATATAATAATGTGCAATAGTGCCTATATGACTGGCTTAGTTTAAAAAAAATTAAATAATTAAAAATGATGTACATGTATGCTCAAGTAAAACAAAAGCAACTAGAAAGATGAAAAAAATTCAATTACCCATCTATACACAAGATTTTGTACATGCATTTCTGCTCGCTCTAGTGCACTGCTCACTTCATAATGATGGAGTTCCTTTTTTGATTCTGGCCCTAAGCAGGTCTCATCAAAACAGTTGAATTAAAGTGCAAGACAGTAAGTAATTGAACTTTGTATTTAAAAAATTGCACCTGCAATATTTTTCTGCACTAATCTTCAGCGAAGGCATCAAATATGAATAAAGGAAAGCTTATAACTACTAGCTGGTTAAGCCTCAATTCATTACATTGGCACTTTGAACTACATAATTTTAGAACACACAAAATATTAGGCCGTGACCATAGTGAACTGAAAGAATACTCACTATTAGCAGTTAAGCAAACTTTTCTTCTACCTACGTCACTCTATTCATTGTTCATTTGCTCTGATAAGTTCCAGTCCATACTAAATAAAAAGCTCTCAATGTTACCACTTCAGCCAGGGTCCCACAACCCAGGCCTAATACCAATATCAGCTGAACCCATCCCAAATTGGCCCGATTCAACCCCCACGCCAGCTATTGGTCCTGGGGAAGCAGGGAATGTTCAAGTGCACAATCCAGGCTCAATTCATTGCAAGGGAATCATCAATGACTATCCCTCCACATGCTAGCCATGTGACAGGGTAAACAAAGGGATATCTAATGGTATTTCCATGGAGAGTTAAGAGTAGACTAAATGCCATGGGTATGAGTTATCTGAGGAGTATTTGCAGCAAAAGTAGGATGGATAGGGTCAGGAATGAGTGGGTCATGAATGAATGTGGGTTAAATGCTCCAGCAATGGACGTGTATGAAAGGAGTGTGCTTCGTTGGTTTGGCCATGCTGAGAGAATGGATGAGAGTCGAATAACGAAACAGATATATATATGAGAGTGAAATGAATGGTGCGAGAGGTAGATGTAGGCCGAGAAAGTTTTGGTGGAATGTGGTTGAGGAAATTCTTACGAGGAGGAATATTAGGAGTCTTAAAACAGGAGGGCGTGTATGAAACAGTGTATGGGGGTAAATGAGGCAAAAGAGGTTAGCAAGGATAGGTCAGTATGGAAGAAATTATTGAAGCAGAGTTAGGTGTACAATTGTATTAATGAGTGAAACATTTTGACTGTGCCTACCCCGAAAGGGAACGGGATGATGGGTATGTATGTATGAGAATTTTTGTCCCAACTCCAAAATGTAGGCATGTCTTGACCTATTTTATCCATTATTAAGGTAGAAAAAAAAGGTGTATCTGCAGGACCAATATCACTCAAAACAACTTAAGATGAGGTATACCTGTAAAGCAATTTTTCTAATTGAAGTTTTTCTTATCTAAGAACAAAATTTTTACGGTTTCTGAACCCTCAACTTGTTGTTGCAGAATCTAAACTAAACATACTGAGCATACATTAAGGATTCTCAACTGAAACAGACATCATGGTCACTCGTTAGTCACTCAGTTTTTAAGGTAGGCTGACTGCAGTCCTCCATTCTTCCCTATCTAATGGTAGTTCCCAAATTCAAAGGTAATTAATCTTACATACTTCTTTTCTTCATAAGTCTATGTATTCATCCCTTAGATCTAGAGGTTGCTGGTTTATTTCACCTGAGACGGTTTTCCACTACTTAAGACATGGATGTTGACAACAGAATTGTTATCCAGATCAGAAATTATTGAAGTGAACATAATTGGGGTTGGACACATGTATACCAAAGACATCATTATCTACAAATTACACAATAAAAGTAATGATGAGGAATTAATTTACATATTGTTAGGTTTTACTGTAACCGTAGTGAACTCACTCTTTTCCCTCGTCCTGTGATAGGCTTTCTGCACGACACATTAATCATTTGCTTGCCATTTTCATCCACAGTAACCGCTACTTTCCTCAAAGTGCCTTGATAACCACATTTTGGACAAAATTGGTACTTCAGCCCAGCTCCCATTACAATGGAAGCACCCTGCAGGTTAGACCGGACGCCAGGAACCAAAGACGCACCAGCTGGATTGTTGGTAATGTTGAAGCATGCATGGCAACGCAGAACGTGTGTCCGAAGCTCTTTTATCACGCGACCTTCCAAGCTCACAACTGAAAGCCCAACTTGTTTCAGGACGTTCTAGAATAAAATTAATTGTTAGTGGATAAATGGATGGGAGATAAGATGACTCACTGTCAAGCAATTTGATAAGCACTGATGAAATAACTACATAAATGACACTGCATTAAACTATCATAATAGAAATTTGAACAAAGTAAGAGCAGATACTGGCAAATTATTCAAAACACTCAAATTTCAAGTTAGGCCCTGGTGGAAAAATGAACTAGACAGCCACAATAAAAATTTAAACTGACATATGAAAACAGGCACTTAAATAAAACTAAAAAGGATGTAGTTCTTCACTTCATGAGTGCATACTTCATGGGGGGAGGGCATAAATAGCACACTATAGTCAAAATAATTCTTCAGCAGTTATCTCCACAATTTTTTCAGTTCTCAGCAAGAAAGAATATCTTGGATTTCAATTCTACACCGATAAAAACAAAATTATATCATACTAACTTCATAAGTGCATACTTCATGGGGAAGGAAAGGCATAAATTGCACACTACGGTCAAAAGAATTCTTCAGCAGCTATCTCCACAATTTTTTCAGTTCTCAGTAAGAAAGAATATCATGGATTTCAATTCTATACTGATAAAAACAAAATTATATCATACTAATACATAGTTACTTAGAAAGAAGCTTTTTACGAGAGAAACAAATGCATGCTGCATGGATTTCAAATACTCAAGACTGCATCTTTGCACTACACATTAAAATTTGGCACTACATATTTTTTTTGAACCTCTTAAATATATTAAATTCAATATTCTCAGGCAATAACTCATGAAGTCAGAAACCATGCAAGTTGACAGATGGACATGATACTTTTTAATAGTATGCAAAAAGGACATTGAAAATGCATAAATTATGACACTGGTATGTAAGATTTCAGGCGTTGCAGGCAAACCCTAAGGACGCAGAGCTCTCTGGTTTCCAACTGGGTAATGAAGGTTTGTAAGTAGCTAGTGTGGGGGCCACAAACCACCATCACACAGTCATAAGCCTGAGAGCTCTGCATCCTGATACAGGCCTTTTTCTGAGTTCTAACAGCTGTTATAGGGTAACATGCAAGCTGTGTCACATTTAAAACAAGTGAAATAATTTGTGTTGATATGCATAATATTTTTACATGAAGCCTTCATATTTAATTTGGAAAATATAAGCACCTGCATAGCAAAGTCGGTGGTGAGGCACCCAACCTCAACTTTCATGTCTTCATAAGTTGGTCCCCCCATTTTCTTCACTGCATCTTTAATATTGTAAGGAGTAATCCAACCTTCATCATCATCTTCTTCTGATGAACGAGAACCAATGTCATCCTCATCGTCACAAAATCCATCATCACCCAAATAAGTTTCAGATTCCTCTATTTTTGGACAATCAGCATCCAATGCATTTCCTAAACAGCCCTGTAAACCATATGAAAAGGAATAAATTTAAGATAAGGTCAATTCAGACCTTCAAAGTCAAAACACACTCAGCATTAAGATTAAATATATTAAACCATTATCAGGCATAAAATTAACAGAAGTCCTAATAGAATATTCAATCTAACAGGACTTATATAGTAACCTAGAGTGATAGGCTTTCACTATTGACAAATAAACTTTTGGGAAGTGAGTTCACCACTTTCCATATACACTCACCAATCCATAACCAAAAGGAAAGCAAGAGATTTTCATGATAATGAAACAAACTTGGAAAATTACTATAAAACTAATGTCAGGCACCAAACATGCCAAAAGTTAATTTCTTGGAAATAAACAACAGAAGTCATTAATTAAGCTTTCAGACTCCAAAAATGCTATTCCAAGATTTTACTTAATTTTAACAGAAAATTCCATAAAAATCTAAAATATTTTACTACACTCTGCAACCCATCTCAAGTGTGCGATGCAGGGGATGAGTTATCACAAATATGCACAACACTATAACCAAATAAAGTTTATGAAACTAAGACCATGAATGCTTTTGCAAAAAAAGTGCAAATACTAGGCAGGAGTTGAAATTTCAACAACATGCACTACACCATAGGTATACAACCAATATTACAGACACTATTTGCATGAATGTATTTTCCAACTACATTGATGCACAGTGATACAAGAGTTACACAGGATAAATGAAAGACGTACTCTTAATACTATAACAGATTCATAAACAAGCATTCGGGAGCAAATTACCCAATTACCTGCACTACCTATTGACACCTAGTTTAAAGTCTCAGTGGCAGCTATTATGGCCTCATATCCTTCATGGGAAAAATGACATTTTAAACCTATCCTAAGTTTCCATCAGGTACCTGATGATGCCGCAAGTCTGTGAAACGCGTCGTACCACACACAATAAAATTCTGTGGAATAGTACGAAATTGTATTCTCTAAATATGGATACCATTACCTTCCACGAAGTGAAGCCTGCAACTGTGGAGTGTATACCAATATTTTAGAGTCTGACTGTGCGAAACATACAAGGGCATGAATTTATACCTTCAATAATATGTATGGTTATATAAATTCAAACTGATTTCCTTAAATTACAATAAAGATTTCACTATTTTGAATACTCAACAAAAGAGAAGTATGTGGTAAAAAATAGACTGTCATTAAAATCTAACAAAAATATGTGGAGGACAAGAGCATAGATTGCTGTCAGCGTAAGCAAGATTTCTCTAACTTGTAAACGTACCAATAGTTTCTGAGGGAAATTAATAAAAACTTCATAAATTATTCCTTTCTTAGGCTGACAATAAATTATAGTCACTCATTCCAATGTAATGCTATAACATATCAAGTCTTCTTCATGATAGACCAAACGTCCGTTTGAGTTGTGTCATTAAATACCTTGCTAATCCTTTCTGTGCAGAGGATATACACATATCAATTAGCCATTATAGTGACTGCACATGATTCATCAATAATAACACTGATGGATTGGCAACAGAGAAAACTGTATGCATTGTGAAAAACAACCACGGAGAGAACATGAAAATAATGCATTCATGCAGTAATGTTTTTTAAATCTATATATATACAAACGAATGTCTGTCTGTCTGTCCTGTATGCATTAGTACACTGTTCATCCGATCACCAAGAAACTTTAAGAAGTTTACACTCTTGCGAAGGTTTAAAGGTATAAAAATTTTTTAATTATCGCCCCCCACCCCCTCTCCCTCCTCCCAAGGCCCTCTTAATCTTTCTAATACTTTTCGTGCAACAATGCCCGACGGGTAAGCTAATAATCCTAACCTAATTTTTCAAATACTATTAAACTTAAAAATACGGTCGTTATTTTAACCAATGAGAGAGTTTCTTATTTTAACCAATAGAAATTGAGAAACTATTTTAACCAATAAGAGAGGTTCTTATTTTAACCAATAGAAATTGAGAAACGATACAAGTCATAAGAAGTCACTACGATTTTGTCCATATTTTGGTTATATTTACTCAATCAAAAAATTGTAAAATATAGTGTTTAATTGTTAGTGAAAGTGTTAAATTTATTTTTGTGTAAAATTTATTATTAACGGTGTTAAAAATAGGTTTTTATCATATTTTTACATTGTTTTTGCATTGTTGAAAATACCAATAACTATCGAAAAGCATTCCAGAGTCATCTGGAACGTTTCCTATTCGAAAGATTCTTGGACACAGGGCCGGCCCGAGGTGTGTGCGAAGAGTGCGTGTGCACAAGGCCCCGCGGTTTTATAGGCCCCGACGGATAACAAAATTTTTTTGTGCCCAAAAAATTGTGTTCGATTGTTATTTTTTTTATTTTTTGCCCTTCACTTTTTAATTTTAGGATGTTTAACACAATTTTTGTTCGATCCCGTTTTTCAATCAAAAATACAAAACAGAATCATCAACCTAAGGATAGAATATGAAGCACAGATATTCCAGAATAATTCCACTCATTTCTGAACTATATCACACCAGGTGAGCAAATGAAGTCAAAAGGCTAGAAGTGACAACATGACCAGGGAAGATATACCTTAGCCAATAACTCCAACAAGTGAGATTTATAACAGCATGTAAATTATAACCTGTTACTACCAGCTCCACCACTGAGAAGTACAGCTGATATGATGTTGGGTTTCGTTACGGGATGGGGTACTTGGCAGGGGAGGGATATTCATGCTCTACACTCCATAGTAGCTTCCGAAATATGATTAGGAGGTTGCACTAGTGGTTGTGACCATCTTATGAGGGAGATTCACTTCAACTCTGTTGTATTTGGTCTTAAATAAAAGGGGAAAAATCTAATTGGGCAAATTTTAAGACATAAGTGTCAAATAGATAATATTTCTGAAGGAAGAGTACATGGGAGAAACGGCAACAAAGAGTACCTTACATGATACAAATGGATCCAGTACTGACTGATGATGAAACAAAGAAATATGTAGGGGTGAAGGGGTTAGCAAGTAGGGGCATTCAGAGGAAAACAGTACCAAACCAACCAGTGATGATGATGATGATGACATAGGCACAATTGTGATGTAACACGAAGTTTGTATACTTTACATCACATCACATTTTGAAGTTAGACTTTAGAAGACAAGGTACTACATCACACTATATCAGTAGCGAGTGCCTGAAATTGTACTTTCTGCTCAAATAAAACAAACAGATTTTAACTCGGTAGAACAAATTCCCATGCTGAATTACCACTTTCCCTGACTTTTCCAGATTTCCCATATCCTTAGCAAATCTGATAAGTTCAATAGTTAACACCTGAATATACTTAGATAAAAATACTCATACTCTTTTGAAACTTGGTAAAATTCCATAATATGACCAATTTAAAGATACCAATTATAACATTACATAAAAAGTGGGGCTCATGCTTCGGACTGCATTGACTGCAACAGTGTCTACCTTAATCAAACCCAAAGATATTTCAACATTAGGTCTAGATAAGAAATTAGCACTTGTATAAATAAATGCATGAAGGAAGCAATTTTGTGAAGCACCTATTTTGTAATGCACATATGTTCAATGCAAACAAGTTGCAGTGACAATATTTTACATTTTAACAACCACTGATGTGAGCTTAATGCTAAGAACAACTTGAAATTTTAAAAAGACGTCGGGACCCTGACTCATGTCTCCTTATTGAGTGTCCTTCCCACGGAGTAGGATAAGGATTACAATCGGGATAGGGAAAAGGGGAGGAAAAGAGCCCGGATGGTAAGCAAGGGAAGAGGTTTTCAACTTTCCGATAGAGGCGCTGTAAGTAGCCGGAAGTCTCTCTTTCCTGAAAGTAGCGTGGTGGAGAAAGGAGGTGAATTCGGAACTGTGTCGATTTTGACTGCCAAGAGTTTAAGTCTTTGATTTAAACATTGAAGATTTAAACATTGAAGATTTAAACATTGAAATGACTGGTACGTGTTTTGTGCCGGGATGTACAAGTGGATACCGGACCACATTAAAATACAACCGGGATCATGGATTGAAGAATGTAAGCCTTTTCAAGGCACCCAAGGTAAGCTTTTTTCCTCTTACATGAGGTAATCATTTTCTTCTTTTCCAAAACAAGTTAAATATATTAACTTGGGAATATATTCGCTTTACGTGTAAACGCGTATAGTAGTTTTCTTTTCTAAGTTTTCTAATTTAAGAAAATGTTGATTGTCCTCTCGTTTTATTCAGCTTTTTAGTATTTTTCGCGGAAGTACTTAAATGTAATCACATCAGGAAAGGGCCACTGCTTTCTTTTTTCACGCCAATTTGAAATAGTGTCATTGATAATTCATTGTTGTAGCGATTTATTGTAGCATGTAATAATTACCTGTAATAAAGCCCTAAGTGTGCGTGTGATTGAGTTTTGCGAGGGTCACTGTTTCTGGACATACCCAAGTGGAAGAGTGAATCTTTGCTTTCATTTTGCATCTCCTATGTGTGATTGCTACTTCTTTTTATTTTTTTCAGATACTGGATGGTCAAATATATCAGAAAGGTTTATTCATGGATCCTAGTCATTGGTAGCACAAGACAACTCTGTATTATTCATTGTTTTGATGCAGTATTTGAAATCCAATGCACTTTGACGGTTATATTTGAAATGACTTTGATTGATTATTATGGAAATGTGAAATATCAAATAAATTTTTTTCGCTAACATATGCATTTTTTGTACGAGGTGATTCTGTTTGACCCCAGTTATCGTCCTTAATAGACCGTATTTCCATCGGTTGAATCTGCTGTTAATAAGTATGCGATAGTTTTTATAATCAATTGTTAAGATTTTTTCACTAATCCTTTGCTTGGGTCTTCTTTTCTGCCACGTAATGATCTAATCCAAGTACACCTGAGCATATTTATCTGGATTGCTCTAACACATAACCAATTACCGACCTACATAAGGGTAAATTCATTTCAATTCGGATATTACCGTTAGCTCTTCTTTCCGAGTGGATTAATTGGCGACAGTGTTTGTATATTTGTATCTGTTACTACTTAATCCCTCAGTTTTACATTGTATTCGCATTTATCTGCCCAGTTATTTCAGCTTCTTTGGTGTCCATTATGTTCCTTTAGAGCCAGTGTCGTCCAGGTGAGCGTGGCGCATTTGTTATGGGAATGTATTCCTGCGATAGCTGCCATTTCCTGCATTTACATTTGTAGACATCTTCGGAGTTTGTTTTTCAAGGGTCTATGGTGATTCTACCGAGCGAAAATTTCGTTTCCGCTGGTCTAGTGCATAGAAATCGGTGATATAATTATTATAGGTACAGCACGGTCCAATGCCTTGCTGAGACACAGTGGCGTCACGTTGCGGATATTTTTGGCATTTGTTCCTTGCTGATCCCCCGTCCCAAAATTTCACTATGGCGATCGCCCTCCTATATCCTACTCCGTGGTCCATCCCATTCCCCCTCCCCCATCCTTGAGGTGGCGATTCAATGATCTCATTTTAATTTCCTATGATAAACACCAATCCCCACTCCTCTGCATCCTCCCCTTCCTTTCTTCTTCCCTACAGTATATCAGAGAGTTTCCATCATTACTATTCTATTATTAACCATTCACCTTATGATAACGCTTATGCTTAATGCTTAACTATTCACCTGGTGGTAATGCTTATGCGTTGAAATGCAGGTTGTGATTTTCAAGTATTCCACATGGTTCGACAAAAGTTACCACTAAATGCTCATGCTTAAAACTACCATGACTTTGTTTTCATCACATGAAAATAAAAAGCGGTATGAACTAATTCATGACGAAATTCAGATCTAGTACAAAAAATTTTTGAAAAGCAAATTACCAACATTTGACATTATTCAAACGTAGCATTGCTCACTACATGCAAGATTAGAGTAAAATTAGACAGAGAGGAAACACAATGCTGAAAATAGAGTATATATGTATATTTGAGAGCCATTGGGAGAATTTCTCAGATGGCATAACCCAGATGATGAAGAATTTCAACTTATGGGCAAGGCCCACTAGGTGGCACTCTTATGTTGTCACTTCAAAAGGAGTAGTATCATGGGCATGCCAAAAGAAATATGTAGGCCTTAAATAATTTAACTTAATCACAATTGGATGTAACAATAAATGGTAAGCAAGCCTCCTGCACATATTAGTGGAAAACAAAACATTACAAAATTAATACACACCTCCTTAGTTTGGTAGAATTCTGAAACCATTTTCTGAACGAAGTTAATCACATCTTCACTACCCAACTCTTCACCTTCAGGAAGACTTTCAGCTATGTCTTCAGCTATGTGTTTAATATGGTGCATCCAACGCATTATATGAGTAAATTCTTCAAAAAGGCTGATAGGCAACTCAGAATCTTCACACTTTTCAATGTCCACTCCAGTGACCAATGCTTTGAATAAAGCCAAGTCTATTCCTGATGCATTAAAGTTCACCAGGTAGGAGTGATCGCCAAGGTACTCATTGATCACATGGAGGATAGGAGGTGAAAAAAGAAGACTTCCATCTTTTTCCTGGTCCATTTTTGACTCCTGAAAAAATTAAAAAAGGAATGTAAACCTTAAAAATAATAAAATATGCATGGATTCACATAAGAGAATAGTTTACTCAGGCAGTAGTTATATTTCAGCAACTCTTTCAAGTTAAGAGCTCCAAAATATCACAAAGTAGAATTAGGTTGATGATCATTCAACTAAACTTGCTTACAATTTTTCAATATGCAATTTTGAAGGATCAGCAGTGTAACACCCAGTAGGCATGAAGCAAAGCAACAAACAAATGGAGGGAAACCATGAGGTTATCCCTAGGGATATGTGAGGAATTCGAAATTCAATTAGAGTCAAGCATTACAAAAATGCTGGAGTCGAGTATTTTTTAATAACAATTTTAAAGTTGTCGGAAAAATAGTAATCCAAATAAGCACAAATTAAAGGTGATATTTTTACCCTTCCTGAATTCTGAAGGAAAGTGGATTTGTCCTAAAATTGGAAGCAATATCCTAGACTTTGATCAGACAGTATGGTCAAAATATTTACCCCCACCATTGTAGGTAGATATAGAGAAAACTTTTTCTGAGTTATAGTTACATCAACCAAATCCCTGCTCACAGAAAGTTCATCTAAATGGTAATGGTTTACCAAATATGATTTTAGAATGCATCAAAGCCATTGCCATATACCAAATGCCAAAACCATTTAGTGCATCTGGTAAAATGGTAGATTTTAAGGCCTTAAGAGAGCAATTTGCAACTGCAGAATTATTGTTTGTATTCTCTATTCTTCTTTTAATATTCTATTTAATTACTATATTTTAATAACTATATTGAGGTAATTTAGCAGCCCAATAATAAAAAATATGTCTGTGACTTCGTAATCCTGAGTTTGTGACATAAAAATATTTTTCCCTCAAAATACTGGGCAGGGGCAACTGCCACTCAAGAATTATGCCTATACCCAGTGGGGACATGAGAGAGGCTGATACTGAATAAGGGTGGGCAGCTATAGGTTGCATGGTAAGGTAAGGGTGCTCATAGAGGCCTTTGCTTAATAACATGCATGCCACGTCCACACTCAAAACAATTTGTGCCGAATAAATTTGCTGTATATATTTTTTGCGTGTATTGAAAATTATTTTCACACAAATTTTCATGCCATGTGGTGTGTCTGCACTCAAGCCGGGTTGACAGGCTAGACAAACAAGCAATCGTACGGCAGAAGCATCCACATGGAGAACCTGAATGAGGTGCAAATCCATTATTCTTCATTGAAAAACTGACTCCATCTGGAGCAGGTATGTTGAACATGGAATAAATTCTTGCTAATGTTGTCCCATCCAGAATTTAACAAATTCTCATGCACGCACTAAAATTGATGCTGCGTCATATTTGCTGCTAATTTTTATAGGTGTGGGTGTGGCTTTATGATGAGGAAATCGTAAGAGAGGCAGGAAAGCCCTGGATGAAGGAATAATTGGAAGCCAGCTGATCAAGTTGGCTAGATCTCCCAGGCATTGGTCAGTATATCTTCTAAGCAATTGAAAGTGTTAGTAGATGCAATAGAAAATCAGAGCAGAGCATAAGGAATGAAGATGAGCCATAAGAAAACAACGATAATGAGATTCTCTTGGATAAAGAAAGCGAGGCAGGTCATAAAAGTAAGAGGGGAAAAACTGGAGCAAGAAAGACATTTCAATTACTTGGGTGGTAACTAAAAAAACATTAGTATAGTAACAAAGACAGAAGGAAGAGAATTGCAAAGGAAGTGTATAGTGATAGAAAGGAACAAATGGCTGGGACATGGGGTAAGGATATAAAGAACAGGCTGGTTGACAGATTTATATGGAGTGTAGCATTGCAAGGGGCAGAAACGTGTAATCTAAGATAGGAGTATGAGATTTAGCTGCAGGCTTTCCAGATAAGACTGAGGAGGAGGATGGAGAAGGGGCAGTAGTTGGAAAGGAATACAAAAGAGGAAGTGCTCTGTATGGTGGGTGAGGAAAGGACACTGAAGAACAGGAAGCCAAGTTAGGAGGCAAGACGGGGTGAAGAGGGACAATAGAAAGGCCAAGGCCGTGAAAGAGGGAAGGATGTAGCACAAGCAGAATGGGGGGAAAAAGAGAATAGATTTTGCTGATGAATTGGAGGTTTACGTGACACACACAGAGATGAAGGAAGAAATAAGAGGTAGACAGGGCCCTTCAAGTATGAAAATCTCTTTAATGTTCCCTTACTTTCCTTAAAACCTACCTTTAATTGGTAGATTACTTATATGTAATTCCTCCACATCAACTGTAATCTCAAGAGCACAGACTTATGGCACTTCTTTTTCGTAACTTCTACTTGATTGTCTTTCAATTGTTTAATGAATACCACAATATTATTACTGCAGTAGATAAAACAATATTTTGCACTCTCATTGTATATTTGATATTTATGCATTGACTTCATACAATTTCATAAATACAAAAATATTTGTACATAATCGAGCAAGAGAAATTACATAAGATACATACCTTTTTGGATGGAAGATAGAATCCAAAAATATCCCTAGGACTTTCAGCAGACTGCTTTGTGAAATTAACATCTCTGATTTGCTGTGGTTCAGATTTTAAGTGACTTAATCCCACATGCTCCACTTCCATCTGATAGGCAAGAGCCATCAATCTAATATCAGTGGCTGATAAAGAATGGTAGTCTCCAGTTTTCTTTGAAAAGTCTGTAACTGTTAATACAAACAATATCAACAGGACATTGACATCAAACAAGCCTTCATCCCACACAATCACCTGCTGAAAATGAGCAGCAATAAAAATGGTAACACTCACTAAACTTTATGCTTTCTGCACTAGGTTCCTTAATATGAAGGTCATAGGGTAGGACCACAAGTTTCCGTATTTGAGATTTGGATGTAACTTCATCCACAACATTCTGGACCGTGTAAATTGAAACTCCAATATTCTGGAATCAAAATATAATGACATGGTGATTGTTATTAAGAATGCGACACACACATTTCAAAGTGGCTGGATGAGTTACTACAGCTAGGTAAAATTATTTCATAACATAATTTATCACACACTATTAAATATGAATAACCATTTGATTTCCTGTTGGACAGCTTTGTTAAGTTTCGCCAAGGTCCGGTTTCATGAGCTCAACTCTCAATGAATAATCTTTTAGCAACCTAGCCTCTAGCTCAAGCAAAATGATGTTTTTGATACAAAGAGTAGGCATGAACAGCTCATGGCACAGGTGAAAAAACAATTAACCCCAACCTCCATATAGACTACATAAGTATTGAATTAACTTGAGGGGAATTGCATCATTGCACGTAAACTATAGGATATAACTAGAATCTAATGATAGGTCCATTGAGCTCAACAGAATGTTAGTGAAACGAGGAGTATCTATAGGCACAGAGCAAACATAGAATATGTAATGAGATTGATGAAAGGATAACGAATTACTAAAAACGTTTCACTCTATAAATATAAAATGAACGTCGAAAGAAAATATATTGTGGCCATTGCGTGTTTCACAAATAACTCATTAACGGTTGAGTCAAGGGAGCTTAAAGAGAGGAAGAAATATGATAAACAACAGTGATTAAGTATCACCTGAAGTTCCGGGTTTTTCAGGAAACCGCTCGTGTCGACGATTAAGTGATTAATTTTTTCAAACATGTTGTCCCACACAAATTTGATAGATGATAGCGGTACGGGTCAGTTCATTCAGAAAGTAGGATGTCCTTCAGCAAGATCCACACATTTCGGTGACACACGTCAGGTATATGCTCGTCACTTATTCCAATAACCCGAAAACGCTAGAGTCGTGCTCGGACCGCTCCAGACCGCTCGGACCACATGGCACATGGCAATCTATTTTTTTTAGATGTTGTCGGTCGGCATTTCGTTGTTCTTTTGATTTACACGATTTTCACCGTAGGTGGCAGCAGGCATAACTGCCATAAATATTTAGGCGCCAGTTTCATTTCGCTGCCATTGTCGCAATCTAAATATTTTTAGATTGTGCTCTTGGGAATAACGGCAAAGGAACCCTGGAAACGGAGCCGTGATTTACAAAGAATTCTTATAGAATTTTTCAGGTTAGCATTTTTTATTTAATCATCCATCTAGTTAACATGTTTTGACATGTCCTATATTTGTATGTGGAAACAAATCGCTGGGCAAATAAATGATTGATTGATTGTACACAGGTGCTCCTTCAAAGCTAAGATTCCTCATTGACATTTACTAAAAACGTTGTTGCTTAATTGGGATTGCTGGTTTTTTCCTTACTTTTGATGAAGTTTTTCCGTCGATGATATTTTATTAAAAATGAATTACCTATGTTAATTACATGAGTAAGAATTGCACATTTTGTTAGTGTACCCCTACGTATGTAGACTCTCATGTGCCGTTTATACCTACCCTTTCATTGTGTAGGTTAACAAAAACATGCCAAGTTAGTCTAATTAATAAAATTTGTTCGTAGACCATGCATGTTTCCTTACCATGTTTTCTTGCTATGTTTCCTTTGACCCTCAAAGTATTTGGTCACTTTGTAAGCCCTTGGCGAATGGGCCGCCACTCATTAAAAGTTATCTTACCATTCAAGAAGATACAAGCTGACTTGAGTTTCCCCACCTAATGACAAGTGAGTTGCTAGAATGTAAAGCTCCCTACAAATTTGTACAATTCACCAAATGCCTCCTAAAATAACTTTAGGTGGTATTGTTTCAGAAGTAAAAGGATCCTTTTCGAAACGGCGGGATATTTTTGTTTCACCTACCAGTAATATGCCCGTAAATTGTATCGCCACAATTCTATGAGTTTAACCAGTACTTATAGCATGTTGACACATTGATAATTCCTGAAATTATTATCACTTTATGTTGCCTAGGTGTAATAAATGACTAAAATTATGTAGATGATAGTTTCAGAACTTACTTGGTGGAATTCCTAGATATCAGGGATAGAAGAATTAATACTGCAATTCCACATGGTATTTTTTTCCCATAACTGGTGGTTTTATTTCAAAGTAAAACACAGCATGTGCATCGACACACAAAAATAAATAATATACACAAATCTCTTACTGTTAAAGGAATCATTGAAATTTCTATCTCCGTAAAAATAAACCAAAAATAGTTTGCCAAAATTTTTATCAATGCTTATGTCTAGGACAAACAAAAGGAAGTTGTGAGCAATGCTTCACTCCTCCACATGTGCCTCTCACATGGTAAACCCATGGAATTCTCCAAATTAAGTGACACAGGAATTCATACTGAAGTTAACAATCTATGAACTGAAGAGCCCTGCACAGCAGGGATCCACAGTGGAAGTCTTCGACTGTTTAACTACGGTAACATAAAACACTTGCGAAAAGAAGTCCATTCAAAACTGGAACAAAAACCATTAGAGGCCTTTCTTACTGCCCATACACATTTTCATCACTGTACGCATTGTACAAAAAGGAGTCGTCCTCGCGATGTTCCAGGTACAGGGATCCCATTACAGTACTTGGAGGGATAACGTTATTCACAAAGAACAGTGCATCCTCGGGTCGCAGGTGAATGCGTTTTTGGATGAAGAAATTGAACTGGCCAACGTTTAAATCTGAAGGCACCAGATATTTCTTTTTGTACTAATCTCCAATCCGTGCTATTGGTGCGTTTTCCACAATCACAGGTACATGATCAGGGTATTTCCGAGCTCTGAGCAAGTTTCCAAGGTGGTAGGGCACCATATTTGCTGACCCTGAAGAGAAAATTTGGAATGAAATGTCTTGTTCTGGGGGAGAAGGGTCACCCATGTAGATCCTCCCTGGTTAAGACCATGGATCTAGGTACTTCAATGAAATATAATGAAAATACCCTTTAAAATGAACCACCTTTTAAGATGGAGTTAAATGTGTTTAGACTGTGGTCCATTGGTGCCATGTTTTATGCAAAATTGCTGCTTGTTTTAAAATAAATGCCTGGCTAATTAAACTCCTAATATCCAGGAAGAGGGTGAATATTTAATTTGAAAGATGGTTTTGGACACTAGAAGAGGAGTACTGTATTAAAAATGTGTTAATTTTCTACCACAAACACAATTATGCATACTATCAAAAGCAGGAATATTACTTTTTCAAATTAATTCCCCAAAAAGAGATTTTTGTCAGTCGATTCCATTTGTTTTTACAAAAATGTAATTATCAGCATTTTCTCCTGATTCAAAATCTAAGGGGTGTGGAGGAGAATATGGTAGTATTATAATATGCCATTGGATTTTGAGACATTTTAGCCTAATATTTACATTTGGAATATAACATAGTGCAACAGACTACATACTGAACACCACCCAGGCACAATTGTCTAGCAAAAAATAATATAGCAATCAAGTCAATCTGGTCGGTTCAAAGCTGGGTGGATTATTGTATTTTCTCTTATTTTTTTAATGAAAATTTATTCAGTGCTTTTTCATCAGGTAACAGACCTTTTCTCTTGGTATGACGTTGTGTAACGTCCAATCTATGAAAGGTGTTATACATTTAGGCTAGTATAATGGTCCCTCAATTATCCCTGAGCAATGCCTGTTTGGCTAAAAAACACCAGCCGTGTAAAGATGTATGGTTTTGGGAGGTGAAATGGTGACGTATATTATGGGAGTGAATTTAGCAGAGCTGTTTTTATTGTGGTCGCTTTTTTTACGCGGAAAGAACGAGTTTTTGCACCTATCTGTTCGGCAATGTATTTCTCAAGGCCTCCACACACCTGAGCGGCCGCGGTGGCGGGCGCGATACGCGGCCAAACAACAATGGAGCGTTCCATTCGTGCACACACACCAGAGCGGCCCGGCGGCCACGGCCGTGGCCTGAGCAGTGGTTGTCCGCCGCGGTGGCGACCGGTCGATGCCCATGGGCCCGCAGGCAGGCGTACGCCAAGCAATTTTCAACTTCCTTAAGAGTTTGCGCCGACTAAACTGGGCATTGTGAACGCGAAAGTGTCGAAATATTATTGATTGTGATTTTTGATCGGAAACATTATCTATTTCCATTGCAATTATGCCTTCGAAAATTCAGATATACCGCACGAATAGTCCAGGTTCATTGGTTTGTCGCTCACACCAACAATACAGCATTTCCGTGGCCGCTACCGCTTAGGTGTGTGCACAGCAGCGGCCTACGTCGCCACCGCGCGGGCACTGCCGCCACCGCGGCCGCTCAGGTGTGTGGAGGCCTTTTTATCGCTTCTGTCAGACCTAGAAATGTAGTGAGACATCATGATAACATTCTCTGTGTCGCTCTAAAATGCACCAGTTCTGAATTTCTCTTGAGGATAGAAGATACTTAAGTAAGAAAATGCTTTAACATTAAAAAGGTTATTTCTTCTGGTAGATCGGACTCGCCTTCATGTTATCCAGTACTGGAACATGCGCCCCTCCCCCAGGAAAACATAGTTGTCGCCGGGTTTCCTTCGGGGGAGGGGCGATCGTCCTCCTTCGGGGGTGTTGGAGTGGGCGGAGAAGGGGGTGGAGTGGGAGGGGTCGGAGGTCGGGGCGGCGGGGGTATTGGGGTGGGAGGTGATGGGGGCGGTGACGGTGAAGGGGGAGGCGACGGAGGCGGTGATGGAGGTGGCGAGGGAGGCGGAATTGGGGGAGGTGGGACTTGGGGTGAGGGGTGCGGAGAAGGGGGCGGTGACGGGGGTGGCAATGAGTGTGGCGAGCGGGGAGGTGTGGTGTTTGGAGATTGGGGAGGGGCCCGAGGGGAAAGGGGGCGGTGTCGGGAGGGGTGAAGGTGATTGAATAGGCGGTGGTGGGGATGGCGGTAATTGAGGAGTCGAGGGTGAATTGGGCTCCTTCTCTTTCTTTTTTCGACAACAACTTGCAAGGCAAGAGAAATGTTTAAGGATGTTTTACGTTTTATGTTTATGTACTGATTTGCCTGAAACTTCGCGTACCTGTTCTTATTCGTAATATGTAGGGGTGACGGTGAAAACATCGCATCATACCAATTTGTTTTTTCGGAAATAAAATGCTATTTTTACTCATAGCCTCATGGGACTTGACGTATATTTCGAAAGGACTCAATTCCATGTGAATAGATTTTCCCATTGGCTTGAAATAATGCGTTTGATATTAAGATGATGGTTGATGACAGATATCAAGGTATCATTTCGATTTAAAAAGACGTATTTATTGATGATTTTAACTTTAATTTCGAATTATGCGCGGTAAACCATGGCAATGCTTTATATAGCACGAACATTTTTTCTATACGATTGTTGTATAATTTATGTTACTTTATGTATGTTATTCCTGCCGCATAAAAATATTTTGCTTATGTGAATTGTTGTCCAAGGATTTTTTTTCGATTAAATGAAAAAATTATTTAAATGCTCACTCAACGATTCACGATTACCGCTCAAACAACGCAAAACACGTCGGCCGCACTTACTGGCACAATTTTTGTTCAAGACTTCCAGTGCTATGTGAACAACAAAGTTGTAACACGAATTACACTCGCCCCTGACGTCACTCAAACGGCCGTGTGGTCCCAAAGCATCCGTTCAAAGACGAGGACATTGGATAATAACTTGAAACTCGAATTTTTTTAATAATCCAAACAATGTTTTGAGGGCTAATAAAATGGGGTTCCTTACTTTCGAGGTGCTCGTGAATTGGTACGGAAATGATCATCTGCTTATTTATAGACGAGTAAATGGGTGCTTGCAATTTGCAAGCAGGGGGGATGTGTTATATGATGAGACTCTTTAGATAAGGAAAAAAAGCAATGAAAGCTCTCGAGTCTGCGTGCTACATGCAAGCAAAGAAAAGTTTAATTCTCGAAAATGAAATACGCGCTCCATGAGGTATGGATACCAGAGAGTTCTAGTACAAACTTATATTGTATGTCATCCGGTTATTAACGACTTTTCAAAATACTATAATCAGTATACCGAAACGAACGTGGAACCACTGGAAGATCATCAAAACCTCCTTTGACGGCACATAAGACGCTCTTCTACGTTAGATATTTCATTTCACAACAGCATATTTAATAAGAGTTTAATATGAAGAATTTTACTATATAAATTCGATCGGAATCGAGATTTTTAATATACTAATTTTCATATTAAATTTTTCTCTTCCAATCTTCGACATGGACTGCATGTTATTTTCATGAAAACTACAATATCATGAAGCTTGGTTGGTTGAATTTGGACATCAAATCTACAGGAAAGAGGTTAGGAAAAAGTTGAAGATGTTATACGCAGTAGTTAGCAGCGCAAATAATGGTATAAAGAAGACTAAATAACATGCACTTAGTGTACCTAACTCATATATGTAAAGCTATCGATTGCAATAACTCAAAGCCTAATCGATTTTTTTAACTTTTACACAATACCGACACATATATCTAACCCTCCCCTGAAACTAGCCCGCCTAGCTGAGTTCCAAACCTCGAATCGACACTCGGCCCGGCGATAATGGAGAAATATATCCATAGTAACGAAAATGACAAAAATTTCTAAAATCCCAGATAAAAGTTTAAAAATATCAGTTTTACGGTAGGAAGGGAAAAGTCGATTGCAAGAATAAGATTTTTCAAACATTCATATTTGTGAAAGAATCAGTCCTGTAGCTCAATTATTTCATATTTTCCTTCTTCCGTTTCAAACTCCCGTTTCAAACTTCCGTTCTGATGAAGGCTTCCGCGGGGCTTCGATGGAGGTTGATTCCTTTTTTCGGGTTTTCCGTCGCGTCGGTTCATGTTGAGGACAATATTTCGCCGGCTGTCCTGCTGGCTTCCAGCCAGCCAAATTTGAAATATTGTCCTTAACATGAACCGACGCGACGGAAAACCCGAAAAAAGGAATCAACCTCAAAACTTCCGTGTTAATTTATGACATGGACGAGAAGTGACTTGAGCTCTGGAATCTAGTACTCCTAAAATTCGTCCCCTTTGATGGCGTTTGGTTTTAAGTAAACCTTGGCAACAGTATAGTATTCGCATGATAGATCATTACCTTTATGTTATTTAATTCAACATTTAGTGAATAATTACTTTGAGGGATTTATAGTTATTCAGAAACGAGTTGGTAATTACTAATGAGTGCGCTCATTATCATAATCTTTGCTAAGCTTATAGGTTTCCCTAGCAACAATTGCGAAGATGCCCTTCTCTTTCTTCGGCATTGTTGTCCTTACAGCTTAGTTGGACGTAATCTAAGATGACATCCTGGAGGCTTGTAGATATGATTTTTTTTAATCATCACGGCTGCGTTGAATTGTGAATTTGTTTCAATTATTGTTGGAAAGGACATCTTCCTTTTTTAGATTGGGTGCCTATTTTTGACTACGAAAGAATGAGCGGGTGACTCCGCTTAATTTTCTGCGCGTCTAGTTTCGCTCTTCTTTTGATTTCTTCCTCTAGAAGAGAGACTTTTTCAGGATTAATATATAACCCCCTATGTGTACATCAGACTTAATACTATGAAGAGGTGAAAATGGAGGGGAAAGAGGGTGATTGAAGAACCTCCTGGATATTGCTTAATCCTAATGAAAGTACCGCTTGACAAGAAACTGATAAATTCTTTTGCGCCTATCGAAGTTCGGTGGCGGTGGGGTAAAGTCCTCGCCTGCTAACCCGAGGGTCGCGGGTTCGAGTCCCGCCTGGGTAGAATATTATCTGCCCAGGACATGGATGTCTGTGTCTCGTCCGTTGTTGCTGTTGTTCACCCGACGTAAAATGGCCAAGTGTGCTGTATGCGGGGCAGTGAAAATAAATAAATAAATAAATCTTATTTGGGTTGCAATTTCTCCCTCTTGAGTCTCGGGTGTCCCGTTGAATGGTGGTATTCCAAAGTGGTTTAGTTCGCAAAAAAGAGAACCAGACTGAATTTCTCCGCGCTTCCTTCAAATTTTGCGAATTATTTTTACGAATTTCACTTATTTGAGGATAATTTGGGGGTAGAAAAGAATCGTAAAATATTCATAAAAGGGGTGTTTTTTTAATACAACGCTTATTACCCTAAAGTATGTTTTAAAATGCAATCTGATTATCTAATAAGAGGGGAATTGCTTAACATTGATTTAAAAATAAAAAAAATATTGAGAGAAGGGCGTGTATTTAGTCGAATTAGTTGAAACATTGAATGGATCGCATCAGAGCAAAGAACGTTAAATACTGAATCTAAATAAGTCTTCGTCTAATAAATATAAAAATGATATTCGAATGAACATTTATGAATCAGTAAAACTAAGTTCATTTAGCGACTTATCGTTTCCGTGAAATTTCAAAATACGCATATAGTTATTTTAAATCGCAGATCACGTTCTCGTCGCCGAAGTCCGATTCTTCAAGAGTTCTCAGAATTCATTGGGCAAATATGTCACTCTACGGTAGGTCAACGGATAAAATTATTCACTTTTAGATGCTAGATATACTTTTAGATGAAATTACGGAATTTGTTCATTTCTTTATTTAATGAGGAATTTTTAAGTAACTAAGCATTTTCTTGCACTTGTCGACAAAGATATAGATATTTTAATTCCACATAATGTGAAGTGTCCTTATATAATGTTAATTTATTTTACGGACATATCAACAGTTGAAAAATAGATCTTCTGGTGCAATTACGTGAAAAGTCAGCTATTTCTACCAAAGTCATCCTAGAATATTCTACTGTACTGACCATATTTGTATCCCAAAATTTATTTTCATTCAATAATAGTTTACAAATGAAAAATGATGACTTAGTGGTGGAATTTCCGATCTCTCCACTGCTACATCGACATCTACATACTACCCTGCGAGCCGCCGCGTGGGCGTGTGGCGGGGGGTGTTAGGCCACCAGCCGTGTAAAGATGTAAGGTTTTAGGAGGTGAAATGGTGACATGCATTATAGGAGTGTGTTTGGTGGTGCTCAGTTTTTATTGCGGTCGCTTATTGTGCGCGGAAAGAACGAGTTTTTGTACCTATAGTTAGGAAATTTCACTCTCTTATAATCGCTTCTGTCCGACCTAGAGATGTAGTGAGGCGTCATGATTATATCCTCTGTGTCGCTCTGAAGCACACCGGTTATGAATTTCTCAAGCAACCTAACGTGTTGCTTCCAAGTCTCTAGGGGCTCCCACCTTAATCCCTCTAAGAGTTGTGAGACACTGAATGTTGGCTCGTAGCAGTTTTTAACGAAGCATGCAGCTTTTCTTTGTATTTCATTAATTTTTAGTGAAATCGTTATAACCAGGGTCCCAAGTGCTCGTGACGTATTCGAGGTGTGGCCTAACCAGAGCGAAGAGGTATTTTTTTTACTTTTTATCCGAGGATCTTCCTATTATACGCTTCAGAAAATCTAGTTTCTTTGATTCTGTGTCGCATCAAAGGACTAGAAACTATCAAAGAATCATTTTTATGTGTGTTGCCCATGATCAGGGGCGATCCCGGGGGCGGGGGGGGGGGGGGGGGGGAATAAAGGGAATACATTACCCCCCGAAAATTTTGGGTTTTGCAAAACAATTTTAACAACTAGACGTTGTTATCAAATACAACATTAAATACTCCTATCACTGACCTGAAAAGTATAATAGTTATTATTATGCTCATTATCACAGGGATATAATGATGTAACAGCGTTATAGTTTTTTAAGGGTGACTGAAAATTGCCATAATTTAATGGTAGTCTCTCCCCTCGAAATAAATTCCTGGGATCGCCCCTGCCCATGATATATAAGAAGTTCCACGCAATATATCTAAAGTTAAGGAGGTTCCAAGATAGTTTACTCTATCTGAAGATTTTTTGTTTACTCTACCCACGGTATAGGTATGGCATTTGTGTGATGACTTTCTCAGGAAGAGAACTGTGGTTCATTTTCTAACATTTAATTCTAACCCTCACTCCTGGCACCACGAATGAACGTTGTTCAGGTCCAATGACAGAATTTCAAAGTCCGCGTCTTCGATTATTTGATGGTAGATAACTGTATCGTCTGCAAATATTCCTAATTTACTGATAACTTGAGAACTTAGGTCATTAATATGAATATGAATAGTAGAGGGCCGATCACGCTTCCTTAAGGAAAACCGCATGTGACTTCGACCATACCAGAGTTAAAACCATCAATAACTACTTTTTGTTTTCGATCACTGAGAGTGTCACTTATCCAATGCACTATTTTTTTTATCAACTCTGCATGATTGCAATTTATATCTGAGTTTTTTGAGAGGAATCTTGTCGAATGGTTTCTTGAAATCAAGGAATATCGCGTCGACTTGCTTTTTCGATTCACCTGATTTTAGGATATCATGAAGGAAGAGCGCAAGCTAGGTTTCGCAGGACCTGCCCTTACGAAAGCCGTGCTGACTGCTATGCTAGAAGTTACGATTATCTTGGAATGCCATAATATTGCTAATGGCAATGTGTTCGTGGATCTTGAATAAAAGTGATGTTAACGATATAGGCCGGTAATTTCCTGGGACACTTCTTTTTCATTTTTTCAATATCGGAGTGACGTTGGCTATTTTCCAGTCTTGGGGCACCTTGCCTTCGGATAATGATTTACTAAATATAATTTCTAAGGTACAATCTGTGGCGCTAACTCCTTGAGCACGCGTGCAGGTATTCCATCTGGACCTGGGGACTAGTTACTTTTAATCGAGCACAGTTGTTTAGTTATTCCATCATGTTGAATTGTTATGTCCACCATCGGGTTGTTAAAGTCAGGAATGTCTAAATTTTGTATAGTGTCATCCTTAGTGAATGCACTTTCGAAGTAGTGGTTTAATAAGTTGGGTTTGTCGATGCTGTTGGTGACCACTTTGCCGTTTGTGTCCAATTTTGACTCTACTATCGAAGATTCGCCCTGGAGCTCTCTCGCATAAGACCAAAATGGCATGTGGTTTCATCTAGTAATTCACGTAGGAAATTTTTCTTGAAGTTTCGTAAACTAGTGCGTATGATTGTCTTCATTTCTTAGTGTTATGCAACGTATATTTCTCTCGCTGCAAGCACCATTGTTTTGTTTTTACCTTAATAGAATTTTTATATAGATTGTATTGTTACCTTTGTCTTCTGAGCTCCCGCCTTATTCCATGGTTATACCAACGAGGTTCTTCACTCTGCCGTTTGAATTTGTAGGAAATATGTTCATCGATTCCTTTACGTGGTATTTCCAAGAAATATCTTCATGTTAGTTTGGTGCTCTCGCCCTTCATTATTGCTACTAATTTCTAAAAGGTCTAATATTTTATTACCTCTCGTAGGTTCGTTTACTACTCAAGTAACAAAGTGGTGTGACAGTGTATTGAGTAAGGCCTCGCTTATATCACGCTTCCTTGAACTTGTTTCAACGCTATTGGTTTTCCAATTTATAGCCGGGAGTTGGAATTTCCACCAATAATTATCACGTTTTTGTTATCTTTCGAGGCAAATGGTATTGAGTTTCTAATTTGTACAAAACATCTATTTTGGAATCTGGTGGTCTGTAAAATGAACACATATGTATATTTCTTTTGTTTTGATACTTAATAATTCACCAAAGCTCTCTATTTCATTGCCGTCTAATATGTGTGCGGTACTATTGAAGTACGATTTAACTGCTATGAATACTCCGCCGCCAGTTCTATCTGGTCGATCACGTCTGTAGATTTTATATCCTGTCGGAAAAACTTAGCTATCTTTAATATCCTCTGCAAGCCAGCTCTCTGTTCCAATTACTATATCTGCGTTTTCAAATATATGCTCAACCTCGGCGCGTTTGTTCTTTACGCTACAGAAATTTACTATTACTAAATTTATGTCGTATTTGGCTTGATGAATGTCGGTTAGAGGTTTTCGGTAATTCTGTGTGCTATCTTTTTAATGTTCTCTGAAACCACAGAGAAGCGAGTTTTTCTTTGAAGTTTCGCAGCCATCTTGAGAGCGCGTGTTGAAATTATTTTCGCTATGAAAGTAACATTTATTTATTTTCGCTTCCCCTAAGCTTTTTCGGCAATGAAGGCCTACGTTACTCGGAGGCTGTTTTCGGGTCTATCCTTTCGAATCCCACTGATTGACCTACTCTCTAGCCTAAAAAATACTTACAATGGTCGAAAATCCTACGAGAATACTCGCGCAAATCTTAATAGACAATTTAGAAAACAAGCATTTTGGCATGGGAAACACACATAACCTTAATTGTGTCCTGGTATCCGTGCGTCGATGACATTCTAGTGCTATGGAATGACGATGAACAGCAATTAGATTTCTTTTAAATTGTGTACACCCGGAAATTTCTTTCTCATACGAAAAAGATTCCTACCGTGCCATAAATTTTCTCGACCTCTGTATTTCAATTACAAGTGACCATCTCCAGATTTCCATTAACCGTAAACCGTTCTACAACGAACGTATCATAAATGCAGATTCCAGGCATTGTAAGCATAAATTATGAAGGATTTCCCATATCTTATTTAACACCTATTCAATGTCCCTCTTACCTACGACGAGGTAAAAAATGAAATCAGATTGATAAAGTAATGAGCTCAGAGCAATGGATACCCATCAAACCTTTTAGGAAAATTAATCAAAGAAATACGATAAGAAAACGTCTCTCAACTCATTATACTCCGATAACTTTTTCCGAGAGAAACGAATTAAATGGTGATCCCTCAGGTGCTTAAGTCACCTGGTTTGATCTAATATCACCAAAAGTTTTTCAAAGGATAAATATCGTGTTTCCTTCTGGCCCCTTTCGACTTAAAAACTTTCGTCGTCAAGTGCAAGGACCCTTTGCGCTCAAATAAGAAAAGAGGAATCTATGCATCAAGGTGTTGTGACTCGAGATGAATATTTAGGGCAAAACGTCCGTAATTTTTGTATAATGGTTGAAGAAAACCAACCAGCCGATAAAAATAACAATGAACTCAAGTGTAATTTTGCCTTATATCATTTAAATTGAGACCTTCAACCCCCGCCCTCACCTCCGCCCTAATGATTCCCTCTCCGCCTCCCACATCCAACTTCCCGTTCATGCCCACGTGGGTGTTTAAAGCCGCGTCCAAATCTATAAACATTTGCGCCGAGTACGACACACAACTTAAATATTTGTGCGCGCACGGGAAATACAGGGTATTTCCGTGGCACTGACTTATGCATTTGCCTCTCAATGCTCGCTTCAGCTCTATTAGTTTACTTTAAGTAATTAGTTTTTAGCGTTTTACTCACAGGAAGCCATGCTCTTTGGTTTGGTCCGATATTGTTACATTGAGAACGTATGATCAAGTTGCTTTAAGTGTCTTAAAATCTTTGTCGTAAGTTCCCCGGGTTTTGTAAAATTGTAGAAAATACAATCGTTTGAGTATTTTGGAGTTTCGGAGTTTTGATGTTGTTCTCTCAGCCATTCATAGCATAGTTAATAATTAAATAGTTGATTGGTGATGATTCCATTGAGTAGGAGTAGTTATGATGGCGATACTAATAAGGGCGAGTGCTTTGAATTGAAAGTGCGGCAATTATTTACTGTACTGTCGGTAGCGCCTGATAACAGCGTATATATATATTTTTTGGTGTCAAGCCACAAGTGCAACCGAGCATCACTATGAATACGCCCGCATAGAATGATCACAGAAACGTTTTTTACCCCCAGGGAAAACCATTATATAACCGAAATATCCGTTTTAAACACGGCCAAAAAAGTTTTACAAGCGGATACACACGTTTCTGAACAGGCAGATCGATTAAATATGTACATATTTTCTTCTAATTGCAGAATGATAAATTTATAATTTAGCAACTCATGCCAATAAATAAAGGACTTAATTTTGGATACAGTGCCGAAAATTCTAGTTATAACCTGCGTTTTGTGAAGGAAAAAATTGACGATTACTTATTATATTGACAATTTTCGAGGATACCATTGGACTAGCCACATTATTATCTCTACGGAGTCACCCGCAAGTGTACACAAGTGTAAAATTCCCGAAGAGGAAAGTTAATTCGCCTTAACCGGTCCTCCATCCCAGACCCCTTCGATCTCGCCCTGAGTAGTTGAGGAAGTTAAGGTACCGAGGCATCTTCCTCTGCTGTCGATTTTTTCCTTGAATCATTTTTATTTCTGCCTACATGGTGCAGCGCGAAGAAAAGATTTCACCAGGGTCGATTTATTCGATATGTCTTCTCCTTGACACGATATCCGCAATTTCTGTGATTATTTTCGTGTCATCTCCGAAAGAGAAACATTGCCGTCAGTGTTTTTTTGCAGAATAGCAGAGATATTATCGCTCGAGATGCCAACTTGTTCGGCTCCTAATTGTTCAAGAACAATCAAGGATGGAGCGAGATTCTTCACGAAGAGGCGAAGAATCGAGATATCGAACTACCTTGAGATTTCACTATTTTAGGCATTCAACAAAAAAAGGAGTGTATGACAAAGAATCGATTGCTATTAAATTTTAACAGCAAATATGTTTGAGGATTTCATGGATTGTTGCAATCGTTAGGAAAATCACTCGGAAACATATCAAAGGTTTCCGAGGGTTAATAGCTTTCATAAAGTATTGCATCTCAGTAATCATAACTCGTCTCTTCACTACTGTGTTAATGGTATATTAACCCGCTATGGAACCGATATACATAATAATATAACCTTTAAAAATTTATTTTGATAACTATAAAGTTGCTGCATTACATAACATTTTTAAACATTTCTTATCTTTCTTTGAAAAAAAGTATATAGCAATATCTCTTCACGAGGGAAATCTTTTCAGTGGTCCCAGGTGTGAAATACGTTCCTCACTCACTGATAACTACAGAACTAAGGTTTCCATTACGATTTTAACCCGAGTTACCTGGTAACTAGGGTCAGCCAACCGTGGTTATAATTCCAACCACTATTGAAATTGGCTAACTGGCGTTTCCGTTGCCAAATGTAACCCCCAAGATAGCGCTAACTAGCGTAATATATACAGGGCATCAGAGACGGTTATCTATTTGACCCAGGAAAAGATCGCAAGTTCCACTTGACGGTAGGTGTGCAATGCCACGGAATCGCACCCAGCTGTTGACAGTGGAGTGTTTATAGGGGAATACACACCTAAGAGTGGCGGAGTGGCCAGTGGAGTGGCTACACTATAATAGTGGCGGAGTGAGCAATCACTGTCTTATTTTTTATGGCCGCAGATTTCCCGATCCTCGACAGTGACGTAATTTTGACATCATAACCACAGCACTCAATCATAGAGAGATGTATGGGTCTATTACGTGTCATCCTGATATTTCTCGAGGTTAAAATTTTTTTCTAAGATGTTTCCTTTAAATTCTTAAAATATCTTTAGTAAATACTTTGATGAAAGTTTTCGGGTCGGCAATTTGCTTAAACTCAAGATATTGTCTACTTTATTTCAAATTTTTCCCGGAAAAAGGGTCCGCCATTTTGCGACGTAATACCACACTAATATTAACCAACATCTTCGAAACTAATGGATAATATAGATAAAGTACCATATTATCGGAATATAATGTTTTCATAGCTTTAGATTTCTTCACATTCATTTTCAATTTCCATTTTTCCAAAGCTGTAGATAGGATTTTGAGTATGCTATTCATATCTTTGGCTCATTCTGCCAGGGTCACAATATCATCGACAAACCTAATATGGTATATCTACCTCCCATTTATCTTTATACCATTAGTATTCTCCTTCATTGTGTTTATAGCACCTTCAATACATAAGTAAAATAATTATGGCGAAAGCGGACATCCTTGTCATACTCCTTTTCTTATCTTGCCTCTTGCAACGCAAGCCACTGAAACTTGACGTCGCGAGTGAATTGACTGCGATTGGTGGGCGGAAACGAGAGAAAAATGACAACAACCTTAGCCATTTTGATTAACTTCAAGAAACAGAATTTATATTACCACAAATATTACAATAGAAAACAAGCCCGTAGGCTAAATACCGTTAACTTGGTCTATACAAGACGAACACAAGTCACAACTGGAACCAAGCAGATACGTCCTTCCCCGGTGACAGTCAGATGCCAAGAGGGCGAGCGCCGCGCTGTGTCGATGCGGCTGGCAATTGAGGGGATTCAGCTGACCGATGCAGGAGTTGGGGGTAGTAGGGGGGTAGTAGTTCGTCCAGCCATTGGTTGAGACGGCGGCGTAGAGGAGCACTATTGCCACAAAGTTCCGAAAAGAGGACGCCAGATGCGAATTCACTATAAAAGTAGAGCACCTTGTTCTTGTCGCGCAATATCGCCCCTACCGCACTTCCGCGCATGTCCGCGGCGAAATTATGGCCAAATTTGTGCCGAAAATTCGGCACACTCTTTCTCCCATTCATTTATAAATTTTAAGGTGCTTTGTTTCTGGTAGAGCTGAAATAAAATCCTCCTATCATTGTAGCCTATTCCTACTCTCCTCATAGTTTCGAACATAAGTTTCCAATCTATAGTATCGAAGGTTTTTTCCATATCGATGCAGGTAAGGAAAACCTTCCAGTTCATTTCTAGTCTTCTCTTTGGAATCAGTCGCAGTGTCAGGATAGTTTTTCTCGATGCTTTTCCTTCTTGGAAGCAAATTTGAGGTTCTCCAAAATTTTCCTCTAGTTTCTTTTCCTACTCATTCTTGTGGTCGAAAGAACTCATGGCGCTTCCAACAACTATCAGTGGACAGTCGCCATGCGAGCGTCGTCTGCTTCGGAGAGGTGGCCGAGTCACGACGCCCGCTACACCACAACCGTGGTAGTACTTTAGGGTACCAGAAGTAGAGAAAATATGATGTTTGGAGGGTATAAGCGGTATCGGGATCTTGGCAATATAAGGTATCCAGGTGTCGTAGATGCCCAGATTGTGTAAAAAATGAACCCTGCGTCCTGATCGTGCTGTCCGTGGAGGCTCGAACGTCGCTGTGTCGTCCGTGGTGTAAGGACTCGGAACAGGCTGCGCCTGCGGTTAGTCTGCTCCCTCAACCAATACGTAGGCGGGGTTGAGACGTTCCAGGGCGACGGTCTTGTCTCTACCTAGCACTCGGACCCTATAATGGTCTGGTGTCCTGCGGAGGACCTCGAATGGCCCGTCATACGGAGGCTGCAAACCCCCTCTTAGAGCGTCGTGACCGATGGAAACATGGAAAGACGTGGGCAGATCTCGGTGAATGAAACTCTCTCCGTGACTTGCGCCTGGTTCAGGGCGCAGGTTCCATATATGACCCCATAACTGGTACGCGAAATCAGTGGAGTCGCTCTCGGTCTCTGGAGAAGAAACAAAATTTTCCAGGGAGACGATTAGGATCCCCGTAGAGCATGTCGACTGTAGTGGCCAGGATGTCTTCTTTCCAGGCTGCCCGAATGCCGAGAGGCACAACCGGGAGGTCGCCCGTCCGAAGATCGTCCTAGTGGCACATGATGGCTGCCATCAGCCTTCGGTGGGACCTTTATACCACACTGTTTGGCTACGGGGTGATAGGCTGCCGTCCGCATACACCTAGTCCGTCAGAATGGCCAACCTGCGGTAAAGCGAGCACTCAAACTGCCGGCCCTGATCTGTAGTGATGCGTACAGGTGCACCAACGCGGGCGATCCATCTTCGAAAGAATTCTCTTGCAAATATCTCGGCGGTAGCCTCGAGCATTGGAAAAGCCTCCGGCCATCTGGTAATAAGATCAACGCAGGTGAGGCAGTATCTCTAGTCTTCATAGGGTGGCAGGGGCCCCTCTATATCCAGGTGGCTGTGTTCAAACCGGGCCTGTTTCCAGTCGGGTAGGAGAAAGTTCTAATCGTTGTCAATACTGGTGTACAAGAAAGGTGCACTTTCGAGCGCTGGTACTGAAGACAGGCGCGTGCCCATGCCCTGCAATCCTTGCGGATCGACGGCCACGCAAGTATGATTTCCCGGTCGCGGATAAAAATCATTTTAATTGTTTGTCGGCCTCGGTGGCGGCGAGGTAAAGTCCTTGCCTGCCAAACCGAAGGTCACGGGTTCGAGTCCCGCCTGGGTAGGATATTTACACCTCCCTGGGCATGGCTGTGTGTGCTCGTCCATTTAAATATCAAATACCTAGTAATTGGCTTCGGCTGTTAGGTATAGAGAAATTATTATTACTAAACATATATCGAGCGGTCTTATAGCCTTAACCCGTCTGTTGAAGTAGTCTAAAACCCTCGGGTTGAAAACTGCGTAAAACATAGGTTCGTTTCCATTGCTTAAAATTTTGCATCGTAATTGCACAAAAAGGCCCCTTAGATAAGCTAAGGGTGGTTTCCAAGCGCCAGTACAGAGCCCCGAGGTACTCTATGGACTTGCTAGTAAAATCCCGATTGATTTTCATTTTCATTTACCTTAAAAAACGCGGACTGTTAAAAAGTTCCGAATAAAAAATAGGAAGATTTCCTTTATAACCCCAATCGTGCAGTGCTAGTAAAATTTTACTCCGCCTATCCCGGTCTTTTACAGAGCGAAAAACACCCCGATGACGTTGGCTGAGAAGGGGGGCCTCTAGGATGGGGTACTCTGTTCTCACTAAGTGGCCAATAATCGAACGTCCGCACCAGCATCCGCACTGGATGTTTGAGAGAAAATTTCAACGCTCCAACCACCAAACGAGCCGTCGTACAGTGGTCTGAAATCGGAAAAAGCCGGACAAAAGTCCAAAATTGCTTCTTTTTAGATACACACTTGAAACTTGGTATACACGCTGAAAACTGATCGCTGATCAAGGAACAATAAGTCATTTTTGAAAGATCTCATCAGTTTTTGAGATACAGAGGCCCAAACATGGCCAAGTTTCCAAAAACACGCCCGATCTCGTTTTTCTTCAAAAATATTTGAAGTTAAGCTGCTGGTGGAGTTTTGGAAGGATTTTAATGAAGTAAAAAACATTATATTCCGGTAATATGGTACTTTATCTATATTATCCATTAGTTTCGAAGATTTTGGTTAATATTAATGTGGTATTACGTCGCAAAATGGCGGACCCTTTTTCCGGGAAAAATTTGACATAAAGTAGACAGTATCTTGAGTTTAAGCAAATTGCCAACCCGAAAACTTTCATCAAAGTATTTAATAAAGATATTTTAAGAATTTAAAGCAAACGTCTTGGAAAAAAGTTTGCGGCCCGGCCCGGCTTCGCGACGCGGGGCCTATAGGCAACGGAGTCGCCGAGTCTCTATAGAGACTCGGCGACTCCGTTGGATATTTCAAGTTGTTTGGAACTAATTATTGAAAATTGTCATTTTAAGCATGGTATACAGTCTATTGACCCGAAATACTATATTGAAGATATTACGAGGATATTGGATCGCTCGAATTGATCACTGAACGCGTGACTCTGGTAAACATGCCTTGGTTTGGATACTTTACGGAATCATGCCGCATATTAGGAACATCTCTTGGTAGAATTTAAGTTTTCACGCGAAGGGTGCCTTACACATTTACCAGGAAAGGCAACAGCCGGGATTCTTTATCTACTCCTTACCCTTTTCACCCTCGCCGATGAGGAAGTGCGAAAAGGAGCGTTTTATGACACCTTTGACGGCATTTAACGGGTATTTCCAAAGGGGTTTTTCCTTTCCCTTCAAAAACGAATTTTAGCTTGCAGTTCTAGAGTTGCGACAAAAATTGCCGATTTCGAGTGGATTAGCCACGACATTGTTTTTGACCTTGAGAATTGCCCCCCCCCCACAATGATCCACGATTACCGCTCTAAATGCTATAAGTTTTGACTAAATTATGTGTGGAGTGATAAGGCACTCGGTGCTGAGACAAATAATTGGGCTTATCCAGCATTAGTGTTTTAATATGTAAGAAAGAATAAATTTACTTGTGCTGACGTAAATGCTAATTTATTAGAGGGTGAGGTGACATATATTCCCAAAGAGTGTTACCTCAGATACCCAGAGAGGGCTATCAATGTGACAGTGTATGTGGGGAGTACACATCTTAGGTTATGCAGTTAACTATCAGTGCCCCATTCTGTAAGGCTATGGACTTTCTGAGCCTCGACAGGGGTGCAGTATGGCACCACAGCCACAGAACTCAATAACTGAGAGTTGTTGGGGGTGTTGATGTAACGTCCTAGGATTTCCCGAGTTTCGAGCGTGCCCAGTCCTTACTGAATAAGACCCCAGGACAGTGACCAAAGGTAGAAGGTGCCTGGGTCGCAGAATTTAATTTTTTATTTTATGGAAGAAATATTTTTTTAATCATTGAAGAAGTCAGCAGAATCCCTTGCAGGAGCTGATACAGCACGTGCGTTTGTATGAATGGTTTTAAGTTTGCAGATTAAGAAGACGTTGCCTTAAAGGGACTCCTGATTGGCAGCATGACCACCTCGGTAGGTCCAAGACACTATAATGGATGTTCAAGTGAAGATTCAATTATGCAGAGTGATTCCATTTAAAGATGCTATTTCAGTGAGTGCTTTTATGGGGTTAGAATACTTTGGGCTTCCATTTTATGCACTATTACCGATTGGTTGGGTGAATATTTAAAATGAAAATCAAGAATATCGTTTGAAATTTAATTTTTCATCACAGTATAAGTTGAGACACTGATTTGACATTTGAGGACAATAATAGTTGATGATAAATAATTACTTTTCACCATATTTTTGTTGTGCCTAAAAATGCTCCTTTGTTCAATGGCTGTATAAAATGCATTGGAATCTTGAGTTTCAGAGAGTTTAAGGCAATCTTTTTACTACAGGCACAGTAGGTACTTCACAATGAACATTGTCCTGTAAAACTGAATCGGCATTTGAACTTCGGGTTCCAATACATATATTTTACAATTAATTTGCTGAACATGAGTGGATATATTACTCCTTGACAAGTGGTGGTGATAGAGGTAATTCCTATCTACTTTATACTGTACATGTATATTATTCAAATTGTAAATGGGAAACATAGGGCAAAAATAAATATTTACATAGTATTACATAGTATTACACAGAATAGAATCATTAGTTTAGTAAAAAAAGAGAAATAATTAATTGTTGATTAAATATTACAAAATCAAGTAGTGACAGTGAATCACTCCGTCACAACAGGCAACAATATTAACATATATATATACAATTTACCTCAGCGGTTAATGTTCTCTGCTAATTGCTTGAACCATTCAAAAATTGGCAATCAAGGGTTTCCTTTTTGTCCTTAAATTCCCTGCCTATGAATGTTACCAAGGTACGTGGTAAGGCTGGCAAGATTTTGCATGCTTAATGCTAGGTACTCACTAGAGAATTTTCAAGCGTTTTTTTTTTAATTATGCCTACCTTGCCATTCCATGAATAAATTGTCTGAACTATTTCTGTCTTTATTGTGATTTAAGATTAATGAGTTCTAGAGATAGAGCAAAAAGATTGCAATAGTTGTCCTTGACTTTAAGGATGAACATAATGTAATTTATTTTAAATCAGTATTCTTTGTAAAGTCAAAGTTTTTTAATGTCTGTACTCATTGTATGAAATCTTACTAGAGTATCAAGTCGTGTCTGGTAAAATCTAGGCGATGATGATGAGATTAATATGATAGGGTTGAAGGACAAGTAATACATATTAAACACTTTCATTAACCTTTGGTTAATTTTTATTACTAATACTTCAAAAAGGGGCATCACACCAAATTGTGCATGAACATGACCAAAGGAAACCCTTCTCATTTCTTTCAGTGAAAAATTAAACTGAACATTTAATAGTACTGTGCTCATTTTCATGTATATCTATTCATTTCATATTGATCTAGTACTTTCATGCTATTACTCCAAATACTTTTTCATCTCCTTTTAAAGTTTGAACTTTTGCTCTACTGAAATTTTGCACCAAGGTAAATCCATCTTCAATTCATAGGATCTGTAGCATGATAGCCACACTTAAATCATTCAGAAAATTACAGAGTACATGCCATAGTGCAGCAAGTCCTTGTACTAATCACAAGTAACAGATTCTGGCAGTGACATGGTCTGGGCTTACAATGCCCAGAGCCATCTATTCACTGTTCATCTTTCTTCTCAATTTTTAAGGGAATACAGCATGAATGATATGACTCCAAACAAATGCTCTAGTGCCCGGCTGACTACATTGAACAGTGCATAAGGGCAGTACATAGCAATGTATGGAAGTTATTTGATGAAATGGAATGGTAGCTTGCTTCTATACCATATGTAATGGAGGAGAGTTTCTGGGTGGTATTTCTCTCAAAAAATTCAATGCTATGCTTAAAACTGAATGTAGATATCTGGTTTGGCACATCATTCCTCCCAACTGCCTGAGCAGCTGCCATTTTGTACACCCCTATCTACACCTCTGGATCCCGGGCATTTTTTTACAGCTCTTATCAGTATTGTGCAACCAGCTGGGAGCTATATAGCAAGCTATGTCACTGGTTGCTCTTGTACTACAATTTCCTCTTCTACTTCATCTCAGTCACACATATATATTTCAACCAAACAATGGGTTACTGTTTTTACCTCTTGCATTAGCAATAGTGCCTGGGTACCATTTTGATGTAGTGTGGAACATGAGGCTCAAGTCCAGGATTTCACCAGTAGGGACCAGGTTTTCTATGTTCACCAGCCAGTTCTTTTTTATCATTACCAATGCACCATTACACCACAGTGACAACATTCATAATTCAACGACAGGTTTTCCACCGTGATAGTCTTCAGAGGCTGCTCAAATGATACGCCCACCACAGGTACATGTAGCTTTACATGATTTTTGGCGTTCCAAGCCTTCTGTTGTGTCCCCACTGTTGCACAACCAGCTATGCCAAGTATTATTCAGATCTCCGCAGTTAACCCAAAGGTCAGCTACTGGGCAGGAATTTGTGCACAGTTTGTTGTGTCGGCAGTGATTGGGACATCCAGTACATGGCTCTCCTTTCTTGTATGGTTTGCCCAGGCGTTCCACAAAGTTTCCACTGCAAAGCAAATAGGAAGATCAATCACCTTAGTCAGCATTACTAGGAGTGAATAATTTAAGAAAGTGCAAATAGAACAATGCCAAAAGTATATGTCTAAGAGATACAAAAGATGGTGAAGGGGAGGTTGTGTTGACAGACATTGTTCTTTCTTCATCCCATCCATAAAACCTAATCCCCTTCCTTACTTGCCCAACATCCTTCCCTCTATCATGGCCTTGAGCAACCCATCATCCCTTATCACCCTTCCAGCCATCTACCCTTCCTCCTCCTAATCTCATCTAACGCCCATCCAACAGGCAAATCATTATGAGCAACAGTTCAATGAATAAGATGCAGGAATGAAGCAGTTGGCGGAAAGGAACTATTATCAATTGAATATTTTGTGATGAAAAATCTGCAGAATCACAAATCAGTTTCACTGATTATAGCACACATAACCAAAACGCTTAACAATTAAATCAGCAGGGTTTTATGGCTTTCTTCATTCACCGTACCATACACAAACTCAATTGTCTTCCTTTCCATCCATCCCACCTTCTCCATCCTCCTCCAAACTCACATCTCAAAAGCCTGCAGTCTATTCTCATAGTCCATTCTCAGGTATCACAATTCAGTCTCACACAATTTTGCTCACAATATCAAGCTCTTCACCAGCCTCTTCTACATATCCTTGCCTAACTTCATAGTCATTAGCTCCTGTATATTATCAAAACCTTCCTTTGCTTATGCTATTTTCCTCATTTTGTCTTTGCAACTATGTATACCCATTTTCTACCAACTTCCTACCATAGTAATTAAAATTCCCTACTTGCTTCAGTTTGTGCCTCCTACTTTTATGACCAGCCTCACTTTCTTTGTCTGAAAGGATCTCATTATCTTTGTTTTCTTATGGTTGATCTTCATCCTGTACACTCTGCACTGCTTTTCTAAATCATCTGCTAATACTTGCCATCCCTTTGAAGATCGACTGACCATTACATAGTTGTCTGCACACCTAACTAACTTTATCAACTGGCCTACTACTGTCATGCCAACTTTTGGCTCTTTCTGTGAGTCTCTTACCATTTCCTCAGCATAAATAAAATAAAAACAAAGGCAACAATGGGCATCCATGCCTTACCCCATGACCAATAACTGCCCAATCCTGGTTCATCATCAGCCACCCTCACCTTTTCCCTCTGGGCCATGTATTAGTTTTGCATGGGTATCCGATCTTGCCAATCTATTCCCATCTTATGATGTATTTGCATTCATTTTTCAAATTTTACTCTGCCCAACATCTTTTCAAAATCCACTAAGTGAGCAAAACATCTAGATATATTTAACATTTCTTTCTGTTAGTGTTCTCATCCCTGCAATTACATCCCTATTTGCCATCCCATTCCAAAACCCATACTGATTATCACCTCAGTTGTAATTTACTCTACTCGCCAGCCTTTTGTTAATTATTCTGAGGAAAACTTTTGCGATGTGAGGAATTATTAAATTCTTTCTACACCTCAGATTCTGATGCTTGCCTCATCTTTGTGATAGGTATTAATATCATTTAGAAAATCCTCTTGCCATACTCTTACCTCAAACATCCTAAAATTTTATCCGGAATGAGATAGCCTTCTCTTATTGCCTAGATTCTTCAGTAACCTAGGAGGGATACTATCAACACCCACAGCTTTTCTTGTCTTCATCTTTCATCTGTCTATTTTGCAGTCAAGTAACTCCTCTCTAAGGTTATCCCTTTCTACCGTTCCCTCCCTATCTAGTATCATTGTAACAACTTTGGCCTTGACTTTGAGGAATGTATCCATTTATCCATCTAGAGATAGGTTCACTGGTTTATTTTTTCTGTCATATAGCTCATTCAGGTATTCTTTCCAACTATCATGGATATCATAGGGTTCAATTAATGTATTCCCTATTTTGTCCTTAACCTTTTGAACCATTTGTCCTCTTTTCCTGCATGATGGCGTATTCACCTGAGTATAAAGTACTTTCTCCCCTTCCTACAGCTTTTCTTTTTCTATACGTTGTCTTTACCACAAGTTTTCTTTGCCTGATTGGCTTCCCACTGTAGATTCTTAGTAAATTCTATGCACATCCTCTAGCCTAGATCAGTTTTGACATTTTTCCATCTTCTCCTCTCCTTGATTTCCCTAATCATTTCTTTTGTAACTCACTGCTTTCTTACCCTCCCAGTTTCCACAGTTCCTATTGTTTCCTCTGCCGCTCCTACCATACCTGTTTTTATAGACTCCCATCTTCACTTAAGTGGTCTCATTTCCTTTCTGCTAGCTCCTGATATTCCCTTCTTTTCAAACCTTTCAATTCTTCCATGGTCTCCCCCTTCCATCATCTACTTAAAAAAAAATCTATTGACTTCATTAGAATGTTAATGTCCACTTTATGCATGTTTCACATCTGGAATTTCCTCGTACCACATCCCTCCCCTTTCTCCATCTTCACCAAGCATTACATATTTACTTAATCTATTGTTCCTAAACATAATCTCTTCACTCCCTAATACACAACCATCCACCATATTTCTTTTGTGCTATTCTTTAGATTACCCACCCTAGGTGTCTTCTCTACCGTTGATGAAGACACCTATACATTGATACCTGTTCTACATCTACATCCACATACAACCCTGCGAGCCGCCACATGGGCGTTTAGCAAGCGGCGGTAGGTCACCAGCTGCGTAAAGATGTAAGTTTTTGGGAGGTGAAATTGTGACACGTATTATGGGAGTGTATTAAGAGGAGCTCAGTTTTTTTGTGGTCGCTCATTGTGTGCAGAAAGAACGAGTTTGTGTACCTATCTGTTCGGCAGTGTATCTCTCTTATTTTATTGCATCTGTCAGACCTAGAAATGTAGTGAGGCATCATGATAATATTCTGTGTCATTTTTAAACTCACCAGTGCTGAGTTTCTCAAGCAGCCTAAGCCTAGCATGCAGTCTCCGAGTCTCTAGGGGTTCCCACCTTCCCTCCCTCCCTCTAATCCCTCTAACAGTTGTGAAACACTACGTGTTTGTTCTTAGCAGTTTTTCACGTAGCACGCTGCTTTTCTTTGTATTGTATTAAATTTTTTGGTTAAATCTTTATGACCAGGGTCTCAAATGCTCGCAGCATATTTGAGGTGTGGCCTAACCAGAGCAAAGTAGCATCCCTTTTTACTTTTTCATCTGAAGTCCTTCCTATTATACGCTTAACAAAACCTAATTTCTTTAATTCGGTGCCACTTATGTTTTGTATGTGTTCTCCCCATGATATACCTATCAGAAGTTAAGGTAATTCCAAGATATTTTACTGTATGATTCCAAGGTAATTCCAAGATATTTGAAGATTTTATGTTTACTCCACCCACAGTATTGGTATGGCATTTGTGTGATGACTATCAAAGGACGAGAACTGTAGTGCATTTACTAAGATTTAATTCTAACCCCCACTCCTGGCACCACGAATGAGTGTTGTTAAGGTCAGATGACAGAACTTCAAAGTCTGCGTCTTCACTTAATTCATGATAGATAACTGTATTGTCTGCAAATAAACTTAATTTACTGCTAACTCGAGAACTTAGGTCATTAATATGAATAATGAATAAAAGAAGGCCAATCGCGCTTCATTGAGGAACACTGGATGTGACCGACCATATCAGAGGTAAAACTGTCAATAACTACTTCTTGTTTATGATCACTGAGAAAGTCCCTAATCCAATTCACTATTTTATTATTAACTCTGCATGATTGCAAATGAGTTTTTTGTGAGGAACCTTGTCAAATTCCTTCTTGAAATCAAGGAATATTGCGTCGATCTGCTTACTTGATCCACCTGATTTTAGGATATCATGAAGTAAGAGCGCAAGCTGTGTTTTACAGGACCTGCCCTTATGGAAGCCATGCTGACTGCTGTGTAAGAGGTCACAATCATCCAGGAATGCCATAATATTGCTAACAACAATGTGTTCAAAGATCTTGCATAAAAGTGATGTTAACGATATAGGCCGATGATTTCATGGGTCACTTCTGTTATCTTTTTTAAATATTGGTGTGACGTTGGCTATTTTCTAGTTTTGGAGCACCTTGCCTTTGGATAATGATTTTCTAAATATAATATCTATGAATGGCACAATTTGTGATGCTAACTCCTTGAGCACGCGTGCAGGTATTTCATCTGGACCTGGGGACTAGTTACTTTTAATTGAGCACAGTTGTTTAGTTATTCCATCATGTTGAATTGTTATGTCCGCCAACAGCCCATTAAAGTCAGGAATGTCTAAATTGTGTATAGTGTCATCCTTAGGGAATACACTTTTGAAGTAGTGGTTTTATTGATGCTGTTGGTGACCATTTTGCCGCTTGTATCCAGTAAAGACTCTACTGTTGGGTTAGCAATAAATGCTGTGTGGAATAATACCAAGTTATTTTCTTCAGTATCATAGAATATGACATTTGAAACCATAGGGTCTTTCATTATTACTTATATTTATGGTACATTACATTGGGCAGTAGTTGCAGATGTATGAGTAGTATGTCTTTCTGGTGGCTGGAGGAGATGACATGGCACGATAACCACCTCCTCTCCCATGACGCCTTAGTCTTTTTCCTGCAATTGGAAGTGGTGCCGCTGGGCAGCGGGCAAATCCACAGCCCACTTTATGGGTGGATGCCCAAACCATTTGTGTGTAATGACCAACTACATATAAGTCATTCCTTGATGAGCCATATGTGAAGTTGTGTCTTTCCATGAACCACGTTTTGATTGCAAAGAACCTGGAAGGAGAATCAGAAAGCAAACATCATTTATGTCATTAAGCATTTGGTACCTAATTGCAGATTTGAAATATCATTTAACTCAACATAAATGAATAGATGTAACAAAGATATGTGTATTGTGAATCCACCGGTTCTTAAGGGAGGAAAAATCTGTCATGTTGAATGTAAAGGGAATGGTGTGTACAATGGTGGGAGGAACCGTTTGACTCATTTTGCCCAGTCCTTGTGGTGTGGGCAAGTGAAGGAGAAGAGGTGAGAGGGGAAAGGAAAGGGAGAAGATAGGTCATGTGGGATGAAGAGGGGCACTGGAGGAAGTGTAATGTTGGCATGAGAGAAGAAGACAGAGTAGTACAGAGTGGGGAGCAGAAAAAAGCAATAAAAAGTAAGCTTGAACGAGAGAGAAGACGGACGGCACTGGCACACACAGATGGATGGAGACCAGTTCCTCGCTTGCAAGACAAGAAAAAGAGGAGAGCATTCTGTGGAAGCTTGTGCTTGGAGAATCTAAGCTCATGGATTGTCCATTGAAGTGGATGGGGAGGAATTAATGGAGAACGGGTTTGGTCATAAGGAGTGAGTACATTTTAAACCTTGGGTGATGGTGGGGTTGGGTAGGGTTTTGCTGTTGGTGGTCAGTTTGAATAGAGTTTTGGTGGCTTTTAGAGTGCAGGAGAGGTTAGAAAACATCTATTGGTGAAAGAGGGAGATTTAGAGAAGATAGTAGTGTTGGTGAGATTGTCTGTGAGTAGTAGGAAGAGATTTTTAGGATTATTTTGAGGGTATAAATGCCTGGGGAGTTAGTGGTGAAGAGGGAGAGGCTATGGTGAGTTTTAATCAGAAGTTGTTTTGGGAAAAATACATTTTTTAAGGAAACACTTGTGAATAAGGATCTCGGGATACCTTTCTTGGTGAAGGGATTGGTATAAGGAGGAAAGGAATCAATCTGTGGAATTTGGGTTGTTGCAAAAGCAGTGGTCTTTTGTGGAAAAAGAGTTGGGGAGGGATATTTTTGTGTGGTAGGGACAGCAGCTATTCGAATAGATGTATTGTTGCTAATTTGTGGGTTTGATGAGGACAGAGGTGTGGAAGTGGTGGCTGGAATGAGTAATATCTGCATCAAGGAAGTATATTTGGGAAGAGGAGACATGGGAAATGAAAGAGATGGAGGAGAATTTTATGAGGGAGGAAATGAATTTGAGGAATCAACATAGTTAGCCAGGGAATGAAAATGTCATTGATGCCAGTGCATGGGTTTTAAAGGTTTTGAGAAAAGGAAGCTTTCTTTGATGAGGCTAGGGATAAGTTAGTATATGGAGGGATAAATATATTAAACATAGCACAGCCTTTGCTTTAGCCTCCTGTTCATTCCTTATCTGCTTATATTAAAGATACTCACTTTTTGAATCTACCCCTTTTCACTATCCTTCCACGGATTCTGATATTGTAATGACTGCCGCTGAAGTTAATTCTGTCTTAAACTCCACCCTAAACTCTAAAGGATTATCCACCATTGGGGTTTATCTTGACACATGCCCTCTCCCTTATTCCCATAGCTCTGATTTCCTTATTGACCTTTTACTACACCTTCTCTTTCAATAACTGCGTCTAACTCTGAACCAAAAGCTGTGCCATGGGAAGTAGATTAGTAGTAGAGAACAGAAGGGGTTCAGTGAAGGGTGGAGGTAGTTTTGAATGCATGCTCATTGGGATAAACAGACAAAGTAGAAAGAGCATTAAGAAACAGTGGGGGGTGTTGTGGGGGAATTTGTTTTATCATGCTCTTTCTTCCAGTTGATCCCTCCATGATTTAGCTGGGACTCTCCCCACTATTCCCTTTCCTTCACATCCTTGGTCCAACGCAACTTATGATCAAATTAACAATAAGGTGTGGGCAAACTTTTGGGACACATTCCTTAGATGTAGAGGAAGAAAATATCTCGAATAGCCATGGGATCCAAACCACTCTATTTACGTGTAAGAACTCATTTTCTACAACTCTTCATAGTGCATTAATCATAGGAAACACACAGGAACTAAAGGTACCAGTATTCTTCATGAAACTATTTCTTACATGAAATGTTCAAAATGCTCTCCTTTAGCATTGATACAAGCATCAAAACTCTCTTGTATTGAATCTTGGGTGCTTTGATGTTTCCCTGGAGTAGTGGGTATGGTATTGTAGCCTTCCAAAATATGGGTGCATATACTGTCTGGTTTTGGTACTGGGGTTCGATTCACAAGAGCTTTCAAGTGACCCAAAAGTAAAAGTCAACCCTGTTTAGGGGCAGAGAGTATGGAAGCCAGGTAATTGGCCTCCATACTCTCATCTACCTATCCATTGAGTTGTAGAAAATAAGTTCTAACATGGAAATAACGTATTTCCTGGCCTATTTCCATATAGGATATTATCTTCTTTTATGAGTGAGGAATGTGTCCTGAAAATTTGGCCATCTCTTATTATTACACTCTGTAAAGACCAGAGATAATATACATGAGATATAGACAGTAGAAAACAGTGAAACTGCTAGGAGATAGATGCCTCATTGAGCAGGAGTGAATTGTGTTTTTAAAATAGGTTCCAGTCATTTCCATGAAGGCACACCTGAAACCATCAACTTTGATGTTTGGGGAACATACCAGGGAACCTGATGAGTTGAAATGAAAATGTTTTGTCCGCAAGAGCCATAGTCATCTGTCCATCTGCCGTGGACATCATCATGGGTGAGCATGAGGCATCTGTTGGCCCATTTCTGAGCAGCGCGAGCAGCTCCCTTGTGCCAACTCTGTTTGGAAAGAAAATGGACAATCCATGAGCTTAGCTTTACAGGTGGGGAATATTATGCAGTCTTGAATGCTTAAGTTAGTGTGGTCAAAGCCAATTCAGTGATAATAGATAACTGATATTATGGGATGCTTATGCATGAACATAAATTGCAACAAAACTAGATATTTTGATGTTTTATTGAAAATCAATTTGTGACAATCAAAAGGTTGAATCCTTTGCAAGGCAAGGGCATATATTTGCATAAACTGAAATGATGTAGTTCAGCCATAATATAAATATCTCTACCTTGGTTAATGTGGGACTTGGAAAATTAGAATTAAGATTAACTGAGACTATTGAGTTGTTTGTGAGTTGTCAAAAATGTAGACTTTTCATAGCATATTATATACAAATGGGGATGAGATGATTAATAAAACAATGACCGTAAGGTCACTCATTTCTTTTGTACATGCCCATCCCCTCCCCCATAATAGAAGGGGAGGAATGGGAATTATATCTTTATTAACAGACACAAGACTTAAGAAGAGGCCACATACCGATTTTGAACGTAATCAGATCACTGTAACTCATAAAGAGGAAATTCCGAAAAAAATCATGTTTTGTTACGATTTTTCGATAATTTGAACGCGATGAGCGACTCCCCCTCTCACTAAAAGAAGGGCAGAAGGGGAATTATATATATTTTTTAAAGACAAATGATCTTTAGAAAAGGCCACATACTGATTTTGAATGCAACCCAATCACTGTAACTCATTTTTAAAAATCCTGAAAAAAGTAATATTTTTTTACGATTTTTCGAAACTTAAAATGAAATGTGTAACTGGAAGATATGGTCTGATTTAAAAATGTTTTTTTCTTTGTGATCAGGGTGATGAGTAGTAACTTTTCCACACTATTACGATTCGATTTGGACACTTTCATGTTTTTCGGCCTACCCTAGTGTGCATGAATGTATACTGTATTTACATGCCTACGTATCTAGTAGAAAGCAGTTTCACCCCGTTTATTCCATTGCTAACAATGTGAATTTCTCGTACTTGGAAGTATTTATGAACAAAGCTCTTGTATTTGTCAAATATTTTGTAATACAATTCTAATGTTTAATATTTAATGAATGCACGTACCATGCTCAGCATATCCGAAGCTGGCGGTGACACTCGAGATCGGAAGAAGTTATGATAATATGCAATTTTCCTTTGCACTTTCTTGTTGTTTGGTGTGAGTAATTTCACTGGTATGCGATCTCCAAATACTTTAGGTTCTGAAAGTTAAATGAATGCATTAGAAAGAATGATATGGTATCAAAAGTGCATAATATCACATATAATCATATAATTATATGTTAACATATCATAGTGCCTGTCTCATGCCTGCATATATGCTGCATTTTCTAAAATCAAGTGTGGGCATCAGGTTATTTTGGTAAATTACACAAAACTGAAATTTTGGATATTTCTTATCTTTTCAATGATTGTCATCCCACGTGTTAATTCTCTTTAAAGTGAACCTTCATGTTATGAATTCCAGTACCAGTCATAAGACCTTAGAATAATTTGTTGATAAATTGATATTTAGCTGCTATTTCAGTTAACTTAAATGTCTAATAAGCTAATGATATTTAAGTGTGAGATAAACTACAATCTATTGGACAGAAAAGATGTGGTATTTGTTTTACATGAAACAAGGACAATAGCTTAATCAATGCATGGTTTTCAATTATGTAAGTCATTATGTCCACCATGAAAATAATTAGCTGTAGAAAATATTGCAATAAATGTGAAAATATTATGATTTATGTTGACAACATTTGACTTGCAAGTGCCATCCATGCAATAAAAATTAAAACCTTTTTTTATCTTCTTATGACCTCTTCTACCATTTGGAGGTGCACATCTGGGACATTATAGTTTAATATTTGTACAATTTTATACAAGCACATTTTCTACTTTCTATTATTTTATTGCTAGACACTCCCCACTACATTTATACATAGATTCATTATAATTGGATGATTGCACAATATTAACATACATGTTCTTTATCATATTTAGAGCACCAAATGGCGAGGTTATAGAGTGCCTCCCATGTTTGGTTGTCAGTATAAACTATGGATGTTTGTTTCTGGTGTATGTCTCCTGAAGGCTACTGGTGCAAAATTGTAAATCGAAGTATGAAAAAACACATTTTTATTCAGTGCATATCTAGATTGACGACATATAAAGAAGTTAGTCTGTAAGCAAATATTATTCACTCTAAGCATCTCACTTAAATTTAATGTGGCATTGGAAATGATTATCAATGAGACTTGCAGGTGAGCTCATGGAGCCAAGGTTTAGTGACCACATTTTATGTAAAACCAATACCTTCAACCAGTTGGAACATTCTGTTGGGTCAATCCATAAGAAGCAGTACAATTTGATAGCTTGACCATTTTAGAAAATGATATGTTTCTGCCAAAATTTTAGCTTTATGTTTCAACAGTTTGAAACAAATATTATTTTATTTTTATTTTTTCTGGTTGAAATTTGGTGGCCATTTTTCAATCCTGGTGCACAGCATTTTCTGTGTTTGCAAGCATTGAAAGTAACTTCTTTTTCTTAGGTGTAATCAGTTCTAGGATAATAAAATAAATGTGTATGTAATTCTATGTATATTTAAAATTAGTTTCACTTGCCTAATAGTATAGAATTACTCATACTTCATCATTAATTTTATTACCAAAACATGGAATTGCAATAATGGCCATTTTCCGGATTTTTTTGAGGAGGGTGGTTTGTCACATATTTCATATTTGCCAATTAAGTACCCTGGAATTAATACTGCAATTAATTTGAATTTGTAAATACATGATGCTACTCACTGCGATCAGTTTTCCATGCCTGGACTCCAAGGAAGGGGTCCAGGTGGAGGGAGGGCAAGACGATGAGAACGGAGAGGAGCAGGGGGAGGACGAAGAGGGGTGAGGACAACAATGGTGTTGTCCCCCCTGCCATCCACGTCATTCGATCCCCCACAGCGCCACCCTCCATCTTCTGATACGTTTCTCTCTCTGTCTTCAAACTCAAGGACTCTACTGGAGGCAACCCAGTGGCAGTACCAACTGCTTCCTGGAGTGAGGAGGGCTTTCCTCTGTCGGCGTCCCAGTTGAAGCTGTAACAGAAGAGACATGGAGAAGACATTTCACAATTGGAGCGATAAGGGAAGTGCTCTTTGTCGGCCTCATTGAAGAGGATGGAGAGGGCATGATAACACCATCGAGCTGTAACCTGAGCACCAAAATATCCACCATATCCCTTCCCCCATTCTTTCATTACTTACCTTTGAATAGCATGAACGAGTGGACACATAAGCAATTTAAAGCAAGAATATCATCCCTGTGCTGAAAATTAAGGTAAATAACTCTTTAAACATATTATTTACTAGGAGATATGAATTCTCCACAATTTTACCATGTTTTTTTTTGCTGGGAATATGGATTATTTTTGATTTAGACGAATGAAAAAATTATAGTGGAAGATTAAATCAAAAAGTAATTTCATGCTGAATTCCAGTTTGTTATCGATGGTAAACATCGTAAAATTGCAAAAATGTTGCGCCAAAAACGTGTTATACAATATCCTGGAAGTTAGGCAAATATGCATACATAGGAATGTCCCAATCACTATTGCCAAAACAAAGATTAGTAACAATTAGAAATTCGTCGTAATTTCACGCCCTACTCATGAGTTTTATAGCTAACTTCTTGAATGTAGCAACTAGCTGATTATCATCGGTACATCTTTTTCAGCGTGCACTTTCGATTGCATCCGTAGTGAACAGCTCTACTGGTATGAAAACCGTTACAAAATCCTGGACGGCTTATTTGCATTCCATAGCACGCTATTGTTGGACGCGTTTCGTAAGTCAATGCCATTATTTACGATTGTGATATTGTAACCTGACCCGGGATATTCAGAGGAATGCCGCACTATTTTGACCGCGACGTTATTGGCCTGGCGTAGTTTTACATGGTTGAAGGGGTCATGCTTCTCGTTTTCTTTTAAGAAAATCGGCAATCTTCCAGTGTCAGTCCAGAGCAACCAGGAATACTTGGGAATTATAGCTCTAAAAATTCCATCATTTTATTTATTCCAGATGTCTTAGGTAGTTATGGAATATTATTTTATTATTCTATTCATCTTTCGCGACGAGAGACGGGAAAAGGTGCTCGTATTGCAATAAAAACCGTTGCAAATTGACCTAATCAATTCATAGCTCATAAGGTAAGTTTTCATACTTTAAAGTTTTGCCGTTCTGTAAATTTTTTTGAAACTATTATAAACCTATGTCATAAAAATAAAACAAAGGGTCGATAATCGAAGATCTTACGAATTTGTAAAATATCTTCTCATCGTAGAATACATACACGTAGAATTTTGACATTATGTATCTGCTTTGTTGATCTATGTTCTAACATTTGCAATCCACTTGGAGCCAGCAAGTTATTCGTAAATTATGAACTTGCTATCAAACCACCAATCAGTGGACTTAGTTTCAGTGCAGTGATACTTGCTAGCCAACTAGCTCCAACAAAACAAACGCTGGAACAAAAAAGTAGACTCCTGGCCGCCAATGGGTGCTTAGAAAACGGCATAAAAATTTCTTCCATGTAAAATTTAATAAGTAATATTTTTCGTAAAATTTATTCGCAAAAAGCATATTCGATCAGCTAATCGACTTTTTATTGTAATTATTTGACAAAACTTTCAGTTAAAAAACTTATTTTGAAAAGTTTTTCACGGAAAATATGATTGTAAGCCATACGCCGTAGACTACTACCAAGGAAAAGTTGTTTCAGAAAAGTGTACTACAATTTTTTGATGGCTAATTATAAAGATCTGAAATTTTGGAGTTACAGTGAAATAAGTTTTTTATTCTTAATATAGAAAACATGATTCATCGCGAGCGACCTTTATTTTTCTTCTTTATGAAACACCGGAGAGAATGCTCCTGTATAAAACGCCCGGACCATTTTTTATTTCAATCAAGATAAAAAATAGAAGGTGAATTGTAAAAATAATCGGAAATATTGATTAAAGGAAGACCAGAATGGGCTTAAGTTTGATGTAACTTGCATTCATGACGGTACAATGGTCCATTTTAATCGGTGTCCAAACTCGAATCCACGTAATTTTTCCACGACAGTAAAAGTATTACATATTTAAATATCGTGTAATAATTCGAATAATATATCATTTATATAACTTGTACGGTTGTTACCATAACTCTACAATGCAACCGAGTGCCAGTACACATTGGTTCGAAATGTTCAATCTCTCGCCTCCTTGATAGGAAAATTAAAATTCATTAAGCCTAAAATGGACAAAAGTGGTCATAGGACTCTCCGGGAAATGTTTTCATCCTGGGACCTGCTTCAACGGTGTGTTGGAAGGAGTCTACCCCTTTTGGCGTCTGCATTCAATGAGTCCCTGCAGCCTACGACTTGGGATACGGGAAAAATATCCCTAATACTATCCTACTCGAGATTTTTCTTTCGATGATTTACTCAAAAGTGTATTTGTACTGTGACATCGAAACCTTAGGTGTCGAGTACAGTAGAGCGCCGATTTCCCGTGTTATAGGATGGGGAAGTCAAATTGGATAACCGAAAGTGGCGGATAACCCATTCTTGTTCAATTTCGTGGCCTCGGGTTTCAGCGCTATGCTTTCTCAAAGTTTTCCGCGTATCTTGCCTTGAAATACTCGTTTCCTTTCATTACCTTTACTAGGCGATCATTAATTCCATTGAAATTTCTTAAAAATTTCCCCAACGAACATGCACATTTATTGATTGGTGGATTTCATTCTCAGACGTGCAATGCCCAGCTACGTATGGTATTTGCCTTCTGTTGAACTAGGAAAAAAGTTTCAATGAATAGGTTGGGGAGAATATTTGCTAATCAACGCAGAAAATGTTATCACTATCAATGAGTTACCTGATTAACGCCGTTTTTCATTCTTGAGAAAAATACTCTATGGAATCTTTATCCCCTACAACAACGTGGATTTAATTCGATAGATACCTATTATAATAATTTGTTTATTCGATGGTTGCTACTATCGATATCACAGTTTGGGTGCTTTCGATTTTCGGCTATAGTCGGCGATAGACGACGATCGTCACGCCGCGGTGCTTTCCATTTAGTGGAATAGCCGTCTATCACCGGCTATCGGTGGCTCTCCGTCATGAGGAGAGCCGAACAAAGCAAGATCGATTTGCGCAACTGCCGTCAATCGCCGGCGATCGCCGTTCTTAATCGAAAGCCCCCTTTAAATACTTCCGTGGCATCGATAAAACTCATTCGATACCAATTGTGAGTACATAATCGATACTTTTGTCGCGATACCACATCCCTACCTACGACCTTGGTCCATTTCGTTTGTCGATCAGTCTTGGATGGCCTCCGCCTCCTTGTCATCATCTGAGGAATCCCTCCGCCCCCCCTTCCGCGTGACATAAGGTGTTGCGAGACTCGCATTCCGCTTCGTCGCCTCGTGTGACTAGCCTAGGCGATCGCCCTCACTCGGCTAGCCAAGACGCTCATTCGCCCACTTCCGCGAGATCGTCCGCATCCATTCGCACGGCTTCTATTCCTCATTCGGACCGCAGATATGGTGAAACGTAGACCGCTCGACGACTTAGGAATGCACTATTTACTATATCGACGTCGTAGAGTTTTATAAACCGTCCGCGTATTTCATTAACGATTGACTTCCTACTGCTCATTAAAAGTTTAAAGCTACCGACGAAGTATTAAGGAGCTTGAGACATGCGAAAGACATTTTTTTCGTCAGTTGTTCTCATTATCCGAGTTATTTTATTGTATGCTATATATTGAGCTATTTTTACATCCTTATGTCCAGTTATTTTTCCTGTTTGCCCAAAATAATTACTTTATGAAAATTCTTTACTAACTGTTGGCCAAAAAGTGAAGAAGATAAAAATTTTCAGCGGCAGTTGTTTCTTTTGTTTAATTACAGCGCCTAAATCATATTCAAAACATGGCAACTACACAAATGGTATCTCTTCGACTTAGTCTTGTCGTGTGATTCTCTATCCAAACCTGTATTTCATGGGAACAAATGCCAGTAATTGTAGACACTGAGATGTGGATGCTGATGAGAAAAGAACATTGAAGATTGGACAATATCATCGCAAAATACTGTATTCCCGACGCGCGTTTACAGGTGTTGCGCATAATGGGTAAATTAAGGCTACGTTAGATGACAGAGCGGCTTCCCTGTGCACAGTATTACCCCCAAAGTTTTCGTCACCCCTGCTCAGGAGTGTGACTCCATTATCCTAGGCTGTCCGTTTTCGATTAGTGCTATTTGAAACACGTTTTAACCCTTTCACTGCTGCAAACGTACTTGTACGTTCGCACAGCAGGCTACTGTGAACGTACTTTTACGCTCGGGCTCCGTGGAGCGCTTCATGGTTACTCACTAGCCCTTGATTGCTTTTAAATACACAATATACAGAAAATGCTTTAAATGTTTCTTAATCTTCAAGTAATTAAACAACAGATATAAATATGTATATCATGACTTTCCTCTATGTAATATATTACTCGAGGAAGAGTAATGACGAGAAGTAACGAGAACTCATGGTTACTCACTAGCCATTGATTGCTTTTAAATACACAATATACAGAAAATGCTTTAAATGTTTCTTAATCTTCAAGTAATTAAACAACAGATATAAATATGTATATCATGACTTTCCTCTATGTAATATATTACTCGAGGAAGAGTAATGACGAGAAGTAACGAGAACTCATGGTTACTCACTAGCCCTTGATTGCTTTTAAATACACAATATACAGAAAATGCTTTAAATGTTTCTTAATCTTCAAGTAATTAAAAAACAGATATAAATATGTATATCATGACTTTCCTCTATGTAATATATTACTCGAGGAAGAGTAATGACGAGAAGTAACTAGAACTCATGGTTACTCACTAGCCATTGATTGCTTTTAAATACACAATATACAGAAAATGCTTTAAATGTTTCTTAATCTTCAAGTAATTAAAAAACAGATATAAATATGTATATCATGACTTTCCTCTATGTAATATATTACTCGAGGAAGAGTTACGCACGGGCGATTCACTTTTCATCCGCATGGTAAGCCTCATGATCGGGAGACCGGGCCGCAGCGAAAGGGTTAAACGATGAGAATGTAACTTGTTCAGAAACCATTTTACGTTGAAAATATACTTAATTTTATTTTGCCTATACGAAGAAAGAATAATGGGCGACTTTTGAAAAGCGAATCCTCAGGTCTAATACTTTGAATATTTTGGTGTATGATTCTGCGCATCCTGTTGGTAACACTTGCATAGTAATGTCGAATGATTATTAATGGACTTGTTAGAACTGGGAAAACTGTGAAATATACATATTTGTAAAAAAAGCCAATTTTCAACCTACTAAAAAAAAGTAGTCCATGCCTATTTGAGCGAAAAACCTTCAGATGGGTAAGATTAGGAAATAGACCTTCAGTTCTTCCACGAATCAATCGTGATTCCCTCGGCTTGCAAAAGCCGTGGGAATCACGATTGAACACTTGGACAATTGGACACAAAGCCGTTAAAGTTTTCGCTTTTATCTTTAAACCTCACGTGAGGTTTAAAAATAAAAGCGAAAAAGCAACCTGCATGTGTATTTTAGAGCATTCGATGTCGAGAGACGCACACAGACCTCGAGTTGATATGTTTCCGACGAGCGGAGGATGAGGTATTCATTGAGAGGAGGCGGTGCCTTTCAATTCCCAACCGGGTAAAGGAGAGGGGTAGGTCGCAACACTCATGCCCCGTTCACACTTCTATCTTACATCTACATCTACATAATACTCCGCGAGCCGCCGCATGGGCGTGTGACAGGGGGTGTTAGGTCAACAGCCGTGAAAAGGTTTAAGTTTTTATTGGAGATGAAATGGTGACATGTATTATAGGAGTGTATTTAGTGGAGCTCAGTTTTTATTGCGGTCGCTTATTGTTCGCGGAAAGAACGAGTTTGTGTACCTATCTGTTCGGCAGTGTATCTCTCTTATTTTATCGCATCTGTCAGACCTAGAAATGTTGTGAGGCTTCATGATAATATTCTGTGTGCCGCTCAGAAAATTATCAGTTCTGAATTTATCAAGCAGCCTAATGTGCAGCCTCCAAGTCTCTAGGGGCTCCCACCTTAATTCCTCTAAAAGTTGTGAGAGACTATATGTACGCTCGTGGCAGTTTTTAACGAAGCGTGCTGCTTTCCTATGTATTTTATTAATTTTTTTGGTTAAATCTATTTGACCAGGGTCCCAAATGCTCGCGGCGTATTCGAGGTGTGGCCTAACCAGAGCGAAGTAGCATCTCTCTTTGACTTTTACATACGATGGTCCGTATGATCGTCAGTATGATGGTAGCCTGAAATCGTAGTGAATTCACGTTCGGACTATGGTAATCCATAGCTCCTAACGCTGTCACTTAGCTGTGGTAAAGCGCTGGTGTCGCGAGCGGGAACCGAAAGTGAAAAATAACAGTAATAAAAAAGTCAATCATTAAAGTGCATGATTTTTTCATTGCGAATTTCATCCTTTGGCGATTAAAGTGAACCATATGATGTTGCTTCAATGAATAAGCATTGAAATGTGTTATTTGCTTGATAAATGATATGGAGAGCCTGAATACGCCACAGGAATATGACATTACTTATTTCCTTCGCTTGCTCTCGTGTTCGTTACGATGTCCTGGTTGAGAGTGGGAAAGACTTGAGTTTACGATAAAGGCGTGGGTACGTGCGCAGGTTTGCTACGCACGATAGTGGTCTGAACGAGGCGTCACCCTCTCTCCTTCCACTTATAGCCAACCGTTCACCCAAGGCCGTCATCCCTCCCCCGGGTGCACCCTATCTTCCCCTTTCATACCACTCACTTCTGGAGCACGCACAGCAAGCGGTGGCTTCGGCGTTGGCGACGGGGGTGGTATTAAGTGGGTGTTGGGGGAGAAGGATGTCGTGCAAACACTTCTACAGAGGTCTTTTTCCCTCATCATCATTGGCTAAGATTGGTTGCCTGTATTCCTCCATACTTTCCTATTTAATGCTACCGTATTTCTCCGAATATAAGCCGCACTTTGTTCCCGATTTTGGGGCGTGAAAATTAGGGTGCGGCTTATATTCGAGTGCGGCTTACATTCGAGAACTCTCTTAAAAAATCGTAAAAATGACGGATTTGAGCAAACCAACCATTCGGATTTACGCAGACGCCAGCTAAACTTGCCTAAGCCACGGGGAAAGTAAGAAATAACGCAGAAAAAGGTCAAATTGGTGCAGAATTTATTCATATATTAAAGGATATTATAGGTTACATTGTGTCACAGTTACATAGGTAATGTAAAAACAGATATAAAATTCTGGGGCTGCTTTCGGCCGTCTGCCATTCCACCCAGCATCACGGTCACTCGCATCTTCTCATAGCCGCAGGTCTTCAGTAGAACTTGCTTGGAACCCGACGCCTCCAGTGTAATTCATTGGCATGTCGAGGCAAACAGGCGTTTCGTCGGTGTTACCGATTTGTCCGAGAAGGTGCTCTTTTTGCTTTCGGTGCTCGGTGACGAACTTCTGGAAATCAGTCAGTTGAGTTTCGAAGTTGGCGGGTAGCTTTTGGCACACTGTTGTGCGACGTCGCAAACTCAAGCCTCATGAAACGCGCCACCCAGCCAAGGATAGCAGCTTTAAATTTAGTCCTTAATGTGTCCTTAGATCTGGCCAAACGGTTTGCTTCAAGGCGCATCATGTCGTAGGTAACTGGCAGGGCATTCTTGCAACGGTCCTTCACTAACTTGAGGACTGCATCATCGATTTCTGGATGGCGCCCTTGTTTAGGACCCGAGAACTTACGCCGCAGAGGTTCACAGCGGACGAGCACATTCTTTCGCTTACGCCATCGGCGCACCAAGGTTTCATCCACGCCGAAATGTTTGGCTGCAGCACGATTTGAGACGTTATTCTGACCTGCGTACCGAATCACTCCATTCTTAAATTTCGCCGTGTATAATACCCTCTTCCGTACTATTTTTTAATTGCAGTCAACGATTTCGCGGAGTTCCACCGCGTCCACTTGCTCCTCAATCATTGTTTCAGTTCACAAACTTGTCACTGATCACCCATACCACACACCACAAACCAGAACCTGTCGAATCTTGTCACTTGTTACGCGAGAGCAGAGTGGACTAGCCGAGGGGGATTGTTGCAGCGCGGCAGGAGCGAGCCGAGCGGACGGGGAACGTAGGGGAGCGGATGGACGTCGGACGTATTGCCGGAGTAGGTCTGCAGTGGGTGGGTGCAGGAGAACGGGAGGGGCCTAGGTAGCAGTGTGTCGTATGTCTAGGGCGGCTCGCAGCGCGATCCGAATGGCTGTAAACAATTCGCAACACTGGCGGCACGAATAAGACCCTCTCATGCCGTCTTTTAGTTGCTTTTTACACTGACGAGATGCACTGAAAAGGGTGCGGCTTATATCCGCGTATTAACTTTTTTCCCTGTTTGAGACCCCAAAAAACGAGGTGCGGCTTATATTCGGAGAAATACGGTAGTTCCCTTACTTCCTGGTAGTTCTTTCTATATACTTTCCTCTTTACTTGGTCCATCAATGTGGCGATCGTCAGGGAAAACCGGGAAAACCTGGAATTGTCAGAGAATTTTGGCTTTCTGGAAAAGTCAGGGAATTCTCGTAACAGTCGGGAGAAACTGGAATAGGAATCCTCGTTATTTTTCTACCATTACGTTTATCGGCCAGTCTTTCCTGCCCTTTGTTTCACCAACTAAAACTAACGTCCGTCGCTGACGTGCATGGAATAAGCACCATCAATTCGTGGAGTATTCAGGTGTGAATCTTATTAGTTGTGATTCTTAGTTATTTAGTTGTAAATGTATCCCTTTTGTATATCCTTATTGCGATGTTTGCCTAGTTGTGTTAAAAATCAGGATCACAATGTATTACGCTCATCACAAGGAATCCGAGGCTATGTTGTTCGGAAAAGTTTACCTCACTTTTTTTTAACTTCCGAAACTCAGGTCGAGAAGTAGCTGGATCACACTTAGTAAATATATACTTGCAGTTAAAAATGTACGAGACAATGGTTAAAAATTTAGAAAATTTAAAGCTGCCGTAGAAAATTTAATTCAGCAAAAAAAGATATTGGAATAATAAGTGACCTTTTGGCTATCGGTCAGGTAAATTGGTAAATCCATCAGGGAAAAGTTAGGGAAAGGTCAGGGAATTTGAAAATAGGATATCAGTAGCCACCCTGTCCATGTATTTATTCCTGGCTCATCTCCTGGGGTATTTGCCCTCAATTTTCCCTTCTTTTATGCTCTTCACAAATCCATTGTGCCTCAGGGTATGTCCAAACCATCTGTTTCATCTTTTCTGTATGGTGTTCCATATTGTCTTTTCCTCTTCTACTCTTCTCAAAACTTCATCATTTCTTATTTTGTCCGTCCTTCAGCAACCTTCTCCGGCACTAAGTTTCGAAGGCATATATATAATCTGTTCAGATCTGATTTTCCAATGATCCATGCTTCCGATCCATCGAGTGCCACGCTCCTCACGAATATTTTACATACTGTTTCCCAGTTTGTTGTACTTTCTTCTTTGAACACAGCAATTGTAATTTAACTATGAACGTCTTCTTATCTTGGGCTGTTCTTCGCTTTACGTTGGTTATGCTTTATATCTTCTATTTGTCTTCCATCACTCATTCGCATTGTTACTACGTGCATCCTTATTACCACTTTTTCCCTATTCCTTTTATAAAGTTCAAAAAGTGGTCCAATAGGAGGTGATTAGGGCGATATTTTTCCTTAATTATGAAACCCACAAGCATCCATAAAAGTAATCTTCCGGCTAAAGTTAGGTTTCATTAAAAGTCAGGGAAAATCTTTCATATTTACTACATTTGCAGGGCCTTTTTTTAAATCCAGTAATTCGTTCTCCATCTCAGTATTACATCTACCCTCAATCCTCTCCATAAAACCTATTCCCCTTATCCCCCTTCCTCGCTTACCCAAAATTTTTCAGTCTATTACGGCCTTCATCGCCCCTCATCACCCTTTCCAACCATCTACCTTGCAAATCTCATCCAAAAACTTCCTTTCCTCACCCACCAAACCAAGTTCTTCCTCGTTTGTATTTCTTCCTGTTCCACCGCACCTTCTCCAGTCTCCTCCCCACCGTACATCTGGAAAGTGAACGGCACTATCTCGTTCCACTTTCTCAGAGTTCACATTTGTCCCATACAGCACTACACTCAATATCGAGCTATTCATTAGCCTCTTCACCATATTCTTTCCCAAGGTCCCAGTCATCAGCTGCACAATAGTGGTGGATGAATTCAGATTTAGTACACTATTGGGAGTGGAAGCGATTAGGGTGGGGAGGCGCCTCCCTCTTCTACTCAATGTGAGGTAAAAGTATGATACGCAGAGTGGGGAATGGAGGAGGCGGCATTGTACAGGTATGTCTTATGAGGAGCTGGCGAGTGAGTTGGTTGGTTGGCGAAGGCCGAGAGGCCTCTGAGTCCGGGGTCAAGGGCGGAGCCACCGCCGGCGGCGGAGTTATGAAGACGCATGCTGTGCGGAATATCTCACCTTTCGCTCGCTCTCGCTACGGAGGCAACGGAAGGAGAATGTCCGTGATTACGGGCCCGGATGGATTATATTGTTCGCATTTTAAGTGGCTATGGTCCTGAAGCCGTGCACATTTCGTTGTATAGGGTGTCCAGCACTCTGGAAAACCGGGAACACCGGAAATCTCAGGGAATTTTATTTTCATCGGAAATATCAAGGAAATCTCAGGGAAATATCGAATTGACTCTGGAATTTTCTTTGGTGTCAGTAAATGAAACAGCAACGGAAGCAGTGTGCCTTTTTCGGCAAGTTTCTATGTCAAATTTCCCTTGCGTTGTCGCATTTTGCATTCCTGTAATCACCGGAAGTAGGTACAATGTTTTCTATATAGGTACATTGTGTTCTTATTGGTCATAATTAGTGGCGTAAAGATCGTTCCTTTATCGGCAAGTTGGGAAGTCAAATTTCCCTTGCGTTGTTGTATTTAGCAAAATAAAGAAAAAAGTCAATTCAGTTTTCAAAAGTCAAGGTTTTAAGTTGTTGATCATTTTATATCAATGCTATTAATAACAAAGTCTGGCTGTAATATAACCTTGTTCCTGAGAACCAGCATGACAATTTTTAAATCTATGAAAGGGTGGTGATGTGATTTTCTGTCAAACTATTTTAAAATTTTGTGTTTATTTTCCTCCGAATGTGCAATTTTAAAAATAATCCTTACGATTAATCAACCAAAAAACATACCGAACATTCTCTTATAATTAACGAGAAAAAAATCAATATTTCCTCTGGAAAATTAAAAATCATGACTGGAAAACCTGGAAATCTCAGGGAATTTTCAAATGCCCGGCTGCTGAACTCACTGATTATGTAGTTCTGTGAATCGCTCGTAAAGGCGGGATTACGATCAACGTTTCTTACGTTGATCACACAAACGTCGATCGTTGACATGCATTGTTTAAGGAGCTGACTGATCTAATTAATCCTCTTCTACAAATTAGATATGTTCCAGAAAAAACTGTTTTCATTTTCAGCACAATTCGGATTTGAAAGCGGGTGAGTTTAATATTTTAATAAATTTTGCAGGCCATTATTTTTTCTTTCATTTAAAAATATATTAGATAGAACCATTTATTTAGTTCTTGCTTAAACAGACTGCTCTCTCTATAATTCAACTTAGTTTAGCAATGCTTTTGTATTACGGGGTGGATTATTATTAAAAATTAGCAAAAAGGCTTTTGTAACCTTTTATTTTCTGATTTTTTTTGTAACCATTTCATGTAATTCCATGGCAACTGTCATTGTTCAAATTAATGGTTCCAAATGACTCATTGGAAGTTAATGCAATGGAATTGGATAAATTAATAACATTTTTCATTTCTTTATTCTATACCTACTATGTGATGTAGGTACCAGCATTCGTTTTATCCGTTATGGGGTACATTAATGAGAGGATTAGCCTATAACTGTAGTGTGCTTAATGGTTTTTATACGACGAAAAATGTCATGACTCATTTCCATCATTTCCTCGTTTAACATGTCCATGAATGCTACAGAGTCTTTTGGCACATGCCTCGCGAGGTGACGGTACATGTGCTACTTTCTATTGGTCAATCATTTCTACAGTGACAAGGTGAGCGGAGAAATACGCGGGTGCCCTTACATTCGAAGTTCACTCTTCTTCCGCCATATTGACTGTCAAAAGAGTGAAATTAGAACTAAGAATAGGTTTGAGCTCTTTATTGTTATTATTAAATATCAACAAATGCACCACAGTTCACTTCCTGCGAAAGTCATCACAAAAATGCCATACCTATACTGTGGGTGGAGTAAACATAAAATCTTCAGATATAGTAAAATATATTGGAATTACCTTAACTTCTAATATATCGTTGGGATTACACGTACAGAACATACGTGGCGCAGCATTAATGAAACTAGGTTTTGTTAAACGTATAACAGGAAGGTCCTCGGATGAAAAAGTCGAAGAGAGATACTACTTAGCTCTGGTTAGGCCAGCCTCGAATACGCCGCGAGCATTTGGGACCCTGGTAAAATAGATTTAACCCAAAAATTTAATAAAATACAAAATAAGCAGCGCGCTTCGTAAAAACTACTATGAGCGTACATTTAGTGTCTCACAACTTTTAGAGGAATTAAGGTGGGAGCCTCTAGAGACTCGGAGGCTACACGCTAGGCTTAGGTTGCTTGATAAATTCAGAACTGATATTTTTCAGAGCGACATAAAGAATATTATAATGACTCCTCACTGCATCTCTAGGTCTGACAGATGCAAGAAAATAAGAGAGATACACTGCCGAACAGATAGGTACAAGAACTCGTTCTTTCCGCGAGCAATAAGCAATCACAATCAAAACTGAGCCCCACTAAATTCACTCCTATAATACATGTGACCGTTTCATCTCCAAAAACTTACACCTTTACACGGCTGGTGACCTAACACTACCTGCCACACGCCCATGCGGCGGTTCGCAGGGTATTATGTAGATTGTAGGGGGCGGGCGGAAGTCACGGGTCTCCATACTCGCCGAAAGTTGCAAGGACGGGGTTAGTTCTGAGGTGTTCATTTTCGTGGAGGTCATGTATACATCATGGAACGTGACTCTCCCTTTCTCAAGCACGGTGTTCCACTCCGCCCATGGCCTTGGAAATCCGGAATACAGGCAGATGAAATATGCGGGCCTCCCGTTTCTCAAAAGGTATAATTCATTTTATGAGCCCTGTATATGTCGCCCCAATGAGGAGGAACGATTTTTAATAAGAGACAAACTGATTGGAAATCTCCAGAGAGGTAAAGCTTCCACAAACAAACATGAGTGGAAGGAAGATCCAATGAGATAATGCAAAAAAGAACTGGAAGGGTAGTGCTCATTCAACTCGAAGTAAAGCTAGGTAAATACACTTGAGTATATTTATTACGAGAGAAATCAGACCAACACCATATCTATGAAGTGGCGGGAAATAAAAAGGAGTCAGATGAAGTGAAATATTTGGGAATCATAGTAATTTCGAACCTAGCTTGGAGAAAAAACATTAGGGCAGTTCTGGCGCTGCATTATAGCAGCTAGAATGTCTCCTGCGATTGGTGGGAAGGCTCTCTAATGAAAGCGTGAAATGGACAGATTGCTATGCTTCGATTTGATTTGATATTAGGGGAGGCGACAGACCGCTAAGGTCATTTGCGCCATAGGGGATTGGTAAGGAAGGAGGGGTGGATGGAAACCCGGCGTCGGCATTAACCTGCTCTTAACGAAATGCGCCAAGGGGATCACGGTTTAACGTCTCATCCTACAGACGGAGTACTTCACTTGAAGTGCCCTCCACAAGACACTCAAGTAGGGATCGGGTTTCCTCTGAAAAATATCTGCCTCTGCAGTGATTTGAACCCAGGCCTCCCGTGTGGTAGGCGAGTACTCTAGCCACCACATCAACCCGATTCCTACTTTGCTTCGATCAGGAGGATTGCGTTGAGAGATTTAATACGCGAAGTAAATAAAATGTAAGGAAAACCACACGCTTCGTTATAATTTGCTTCGAGTAAACAGATAGTGCTGCTCAGAATGGAAGAACTATGCTGGGAGCTGCTGAGGACTTACATAAACTATACGCTAGGCTTAGATGACTTGAATATTTTACATCAGACAAGTTTCGATGCAATGCGGAGGACTTTATTTTTACTTCGCGCTATATCTCTTTTAAATTGATAGAAGAGACAAAATGAGAGGGATACACTGCCGAACCGATAAGTTCAAAAACTCCTCCTTCCCACACACCATTAGTAATTACAGCAAAAACAGCATGGCCCTAACTTAAGACGGGAAAGTCATCACACAAATGCCATACCTATACTGTGAGTGGAGTAAGCATAAAATCTTCAGATATTTATGCACGATGTATTTGTTTTTAGCATCATCAATTTCGATAGTGAAAAAAATCTGCTTGAGAGAAAGTATCGATTTATTCTTCAGTAGTGATTTCGGAGATATAGTGACCTTCGTCGCTGGCAGCGCCCTCGAATGTCATTACTTTTCTCCATTGCCCCGTTAAATTTCTTCTCTCTTTATCGCGGTCACCCTCTCCCCATGGCCAAGGACGACGCTCATCTTCGCTGGGAAATCGACTCGACCTTGACCCCTTGCCTGGTGACCCAGAATTTCCGACGATAGGATTGTCAAACAGCGACGTTTTTAAATCACGGTGAACCTCAGTCATGGAAGTTAAAACACTCTGTCGTCTGAATTAATCAAGCTTTCATCTGACTCTATTATTTTTTTCAACTCTGCAATTATGTTGAATCTTGCTGAAGAAGCACAAACTTTTATCTGTTTTGAAATGATTTGAAGTAAAAAATCACTCCCGATCGTGATTATGCTAGATAATATAATTTTGAGAATACACCCTTCGAAAGAACGCCAACAATGTTATTTCCATATATTTTCATTAACATTTAGATATGGTTCAGTATTGTGGCGCATCCAGGTCATTTGGGAAGAACACAATGTTGCTTATGGTTCGCATAATTATTGAATTTGGGTACAACAAACGTAAAAATGATGGACATCTCCGATTTACAAATTGTTGGTTTTTAGATATAAGTGTAGATAGTGTTTTCGATGTTATATTCCCAGTAATTGTAGTTGGGTTTTAAGATTTAACAAAAACTTTTAGAATCCAGTATATGTTAATTCTGAATTAATTACTCTTTAAGTGAGACCAATATAGTACTTTGAACGTAGTGCCTTATAATTGAAAGTCGCGTGTACAATTCGTTTTATTTTGCAAATTTAATATTTTTGTCTTGTAACAAATGTTTGATGACGATAAACAGCTTGATATATATCGGCCTGAGATTCGTACAAAAAAAGTTTTTTATACCTTCTCAGGTCAATAAAGTGGACGGTTGAAATTGCATGCTTGTACCTCCTAGAATTTTGCGCAGCCTATCGATATACGTATGGGGTCATTTACTCCGAAGAGCATTCGTGGATAGGTAGGTAGGGGAAAGGTTATTTGGAGAATGGAGGAAAGGGGGAGGGAAACCTGGCGTCGATGTTCATCTATCCGTGAGGAAACGCGCCCAGGGGGTTACAGTTACTCGACCAATCCGTCCTATGGAGTGGGCACTGTACTTGAAAAAATTTCTCTTCGTAAGTTGTGTGGAGTTAGGAATCGAGATAGCCCGAAAAATCGCCATTTCCGGAATCGAACCAGTGCCATTGGAATGGGGAGCCAGTACCTCACTTTTCCCTTCTTGTAAAAATGAATGCTCGCCATGTAATTTAAGGTTATTCGAATGCCAAAGGACAAGAGGGAATGGCTCATCTTAATCCGGCGAAACTAATTTTAATGGCTATTATTCTTCCTCTCACTACGCATCTGTGGAGCGTCAATCTCTAAATAATGTTGATAATAAGCCAGTTGCTTGATTACTAAAGAATAGTATCGTTTTAAATTATGGCCACGGGAGTTAGACATTTATTGCTCCGGAATGGCGTCTGAGCCAGAGCGGAATTCCTTTCTAAGGAAACATTAAACCTTCCGCTCCGAAAAACAAAGCGCTCACAACCATAAATCAACGAGGGTACGCCCAGATTTTCAGTGGAAGCCGACAAGGGCGTGGGTACCTATAGCTTTCTTGGTTAGGTTTACCACTTCCTCACTTCTGACGATCCCTTCCGGGCGGAATGTTGCCGGTTCATGAGAGGAAAAAACCGAAGATCTTCTCAATAAACGAGTCGGAAGTGATTCACTGGCGCCGTAATAAGCTTCCTGGCATCATCGAGTTCCATACCATTGCTAACGTGGATGGGGAAGCCCAAGAAGTGTGAAATATACAGAAGACCTCTTTTCTATGAGGAGCTTTTCGTGAGTGGTCAAATCTCGCCATATGGGTGTTGTCAAATTCAGTCATGTTGAAGTGGACCTCCATTCCTTGAACATAATTATTAGTTTGAAATGATTTTCTGTAACTTTCGCTGAAATTAATTTCATTTTGCTCTGCGAAAAAATATCTTTAAAAGTATGCGAGTGTATATTTGTTGTCGTAGCCGCTGCATCATGTGAGGTGACGACCTAAATTCGGGTAATTTACACGAAAATATTACTTTTGTGTATCTCTAGGAAATACGAAACTTTCATCGATATCGAGACTTGCTATAATTTTCTCATCAAATAGGGAGTACTTACTGTTGGTTATAATTATTACTACACTTCTACATTTATGTTTATTTGGAAAATAATCTCGCGTTGCGCTGTGTTTTGGATGAGATTACCATGGTAAAATAAATGCGTTTTAAATATAAAATACTTGATCCATTAAATACTGAAGAAATTTGGAAATTCAGAGGCAGTGACGAAAAATATTAAAATGAAGAACACATGACAAAGACAGGAATAACAATATTGATATTTCTGTACATTAATGCAGTATTCGAAGTGGTATGCTAATAAGACAGTTCTTTAAAATATCTCAGGAAAAAGAAGTTAATAGATATTTGCATTCAAGAAGTTTATAAATACTTAGAAAGAAACATAGAAGAAGTAATCGAAAATGACATTTTTAAAGAGAAAGTGTAAAAGATGGAGATATTCCAAGTTAGGTGAGAAAAAAATAGGCTCAAGGGTTCCGAAGAAAAAATAGAGACATTGTACAAATAAAGATGTTGGAGGAAAAGGAAGTAGTAAATGGCAAGGAAGTCAAATTGGCCCACGGTCCAAAGATGGCCCAAACAAAGCTACGGAAGGTTCCCTCAGACATTCATCATCAAAAATAATTTTTTTGGTGATATTAAATTAAAACATCATCCTTACTAATGTATAAAAATGTAATGGTGTCTGTATGTTGCTCTATCATGCAAAAACTACTTACTTGATTTAGCTGAAATTTGGCATTTAGGTAGGAAATATATGTGGTCATAAAATAGGCTATTTTAAAAAGCCCTCAGGGCCCCAAAAGGCCCCCCTGGAGGTCCATGCTAAGCATTGGGTTCGGTACAGTGGTTTAATTTTTTGCTTTGTAAAAGTACTTTACTCAAGATAGAGGGCTAGGATTTTTTTATCGGATATTTGAATGAATGAAATGTCTAATTATTTCAATTAATTTTCTTTTACGCTTCGTATTTGTCTGAGAATCATGTAGTTAGCGGAAAAATCTCACATTTTTCACTGAAATCAACAATAGCTTATAGCCTTGACAACCAGAGATTTAGACATTTATCTATCACATTTTCCTGCAGGCCAATGATAGCATGTAGAAAGAAAATCTGTAAACCAAGGGCCCGCAGTCCAAGGGCTCCATGATAGATTGCTTTGGGGGATAATCGATAAATTCTATGCATATTTACAGCGAGTATAATCTTCAATGTCTTTTCTCAAAGTATCTCTCATAGGAGCACTGCATGTAAATGAGAGATCATTACGCAGTAAACGATACGCAAGGAATTTAATAGACAATATACGGGATTAAATGTACAAGAATACTTACACACAGCCAATAGTAATGGCGATAATGCCTCTGCTGCTACAACGAACACAGCATTATTTATTATCGTTTAATACTCAAAATTCCCCCTTGATTTGATTGATTTGAAGCAGAGGCAAAATAGTCCCTGCTTCTAATCAATAAGTATTTCCGGCCATATTGAGAAACATATTCGGTTTTTAATTGCGCAATTTTGTGCCCCATGTAAAACCGGGTTAAAAGTGTTGCTAAGCGTCCCTTATTAGTTTCAATGGCTGCCGCTACCAAATACTATAGTTGCAAATGCATCATTATAATTACTTGCTCCCAGTGATTTTCGCGCTCCTAGTAAATAAGGAAGTTGTTTCCCCCTCATGAGCGCGTTTCAGCGGCCGTAAATGAGTGCGGCCGAATGCAATTTCAATGTTTTGGTCAAAGTGGGCGTGGCTTTCCTATCAGAAATCGCCAATCGAGGACGAAGAATGTGAGCTCAGTATCCTTGACCTGTCATTTTCAATCGCTGCTAGTTGATTATTCCCTCCAAGGCCAAGGGACAGGACCCGAACATCGGAATGCATCCATCCATCCATCCTTTGCATGCTCCATACCGTCATCTCTCAACGGCCGCTCCATGCGGCTCCGAATCGACCCTCCGGTAAAACCAACCTTTGAGATTCCATCGGAGGCGTGGGCACGCAATCCGTCTCATCCTGTAATTTCAATGCACTCCGCTACGGTTGGTGTCTCTGACCGGCGATAAAGGATGTGAGTAAACAAATTGTGACAGGCTTAATTTTGTAGAACTGTTCAATTATTACCACAAAACACTCGTCAATAGCATTTACCTGCAGTCATATCGTATTTGTCCGACTATAGCTGTATATACCTGGAATTGACGGTTGCCTAATCGTTGAAACCGTTATTGACGGTTAAATAATATTTTAGTGTGGATTAAATACTATGTACGAGTTTCTTTTGATATGACGTTAGTTGCGGGGTTTTTTAGAGAGTGAAAGGTGGACGGATGGAATATGAGATCGGAGGAAGTAAGTTCGATAACCGTTCCTGGAGAATACCTTTTCCTCTATTTTTGGCATTCTTGTACTTTCTAAGCGGCTAAGTTCACCGGTGTTTGTGTCCCGGCTTGTCTCAGAGTGGTTAAAATTCTTCGGGTGTCCTAAGGGCAAGTAAAAACCATGTTTTTCCTCAAATCCGATTGTTATCTTTCATGTTAAATCAAGATTGCTACAAAATTTCTCTTTTTTCCGGGGAAATATCTCTTATTTTATTGTTATTACCTTCTCCTTTTCATATACCGCCTACCATTATCTTTTATGTTAATAGCCTCATTTTATGCTTTCATATGCTTTCTTAAGAAAGGTAGTTAAATTTACGGCGGACATATTTCCTCTGAAGGGATTTTCATCGATATTAACTATGACCTTGTTTCCCGGCCGCTATCTTCAAGTTTCCATCACACGGAAGCTTTATAATTTTTCCTCTTTGCAAATTTATTTTTACTTGTAGACTCGTGGAGACCCGATGACTGATATCTCGGAAATTTTCCATTAAGTTTTTATGACGTTTACCGGGACTTGTCGTGACTTTCCTCCTTTTTATTTCGAACTAGTCCGCGAGCCTTTTAGTCCGGCACAACCCGCGGCCCGCGCGCGCGAATGAAGTGCTCGCTGTCTGGCTTTGACGAATACTTGAAGACGGTGGGCGCCGTTGTCTCTCTCTATGTCTCTCTATGCTTACTTGGACCTGATGACGGTGCTTAGCGCCGAAACCTGGGTCGTGCTTTTTAACTTGTGTTTTTAAACTCTGTGGTTTTAGTAAAAGTTTTAACTAATTTATCCATTGTCTTATTTATTTCAATGGATTACCACAAAGTCACCAAAGACAACATTTTATTGATTCATCATTAGAAGATGGACGCATTTCATAATTTCAATTTCAGTCTCTGCGTCCTTCTCAAAGTCACTGCCGTGAAACCTTGAAGTTACAAATTTCACTCCGCAACCCTGCCTATACGACCTTCTATGAGAGATAATTCACAAGGTCCAATTATGAAGGCGGTGTTATAAACGCGCAGAAATTCAATGGTTGATGAAAGAATATTGATTCCATGCATCGGATAGCCGTAGAACTATATCATAATATCTCTCTATACCTACTTGCCGTAGTTTTTTTTCTGAGGCTGCGGAAAGAATATATCACCGTCAACGATAGGTATCACAATGCGCAAGGTTTATAGATGAATCAAAATTCTCATCATAATCCTCAAGACATGTTCTCTCCTACCCTTAGGTAACAGGAAGGAGTAGACTGCCGGAAGTATGGGATCAACTTTGGAGGGATACCTACTAAACAAATGACTCGTAATGAGTGAAGCCTCAAGAAATACCGACTTGTCGCTTATGTTTAATAGGTAGCACGGACAGAGGTACTGAATGCGGAAAGAATATTTCAGCCAGAAGGTGACCTTCTCATCGCGCTTTGCTAAGAAAATACTCTTATACTCTTACATAACTCAAGATTGAAAATGAGTAGAGATGAGGTCTGTACTTTACACTGGGCAAGATATAAGTAAGAAATATGGTTGGAAAGGGAGGGTGGACTTTATTGACATTGATATTTTTCACGTTAGAAACAAACAACCTAGTACAACTTATTGATTAATTATTGTGTATTACTAGTTACTTCATTTGAATATTCATTCAGCTTAATGGTAGATTTTTGGACAGTTTTTATCCTAACGTCCCAGTTTCTGGCACATCACTTCGTCTTCCCTCCTATGGATGACCCGCCATTAGATCCCTCTTAAATTCCTCATATCGTCTCCCTCTTCTTGTTTCGCCCAGAATTTCTATCCTCTTCCACGCTTCATTAGTATTCTCTCATCTATTACCCTCTTCAGCATTCCCACTCCTTTCAATTCGTCCTCCATCCATCTCTTTTGCCTCCTTCGAACCTCGGCCACTACCTGCCTCTCCTCTCCAACCATATTCAATACCTCCTCTGCATATATCCTCCTCCATGATGAGGAAGGAAGAGTTGTAATCTGAAATCCCAGAATATATTCAGGAGTATTGTTAAAAATTAAATTACGGTTTTTTAAATCTTATCTTTATAAGCTGTAGCAAATAAAGTTTGCATGAAATGAATTACTTCATTAAAAGCAGATATTTGGAGTCTACTCTTATATATGCTGGCGAAGCATCGGCTGAAGAACTAAAGCAGAGTGAGTAAGACTGGAAGTAATGGATGCGGGGTTTAATCGAAGAATGGTGAAGATCAAATGGAAGCAGAGAGCATCACCACTGAAGGAGTCCAACAAAATGTTTTTGGTGAAATTTACGTTTAATGAAATCTCTCCCATGTAGTAGACTTAATAGACAAATTCTAAGGTACAATAGGCGTTTTAAAAAAATTCTGGAAGGTGAAATGAATACGAAAAGCAATATAGGAAATTCGCGTTTAAAAAAGTGATGTAAAATGCTTGAAGGATGTTAAAGTGAATACATTATAATGGGATTAATCGGTTGATAGGAAGAGAGTGGATTGGAGAATCGCTGCAACTGACTGATCTTTCATGTGATTGGTGACTCGTTACCGTATCTCACAATCTAATATTTGAAAAATTATAATCTGTGCAGTGACATGAGAGGGATTGGAAGGTCAGACACGACTCTTGCCAATACATAATTCTTGTGCATCTCTTGAATGCTCTGACTGAGTGCTTAGCAGTCATGAAACTGACAAATTGATGGGAGAGTTTTACCGCAATCTTGCTCGTTCACAGCCTGTCTTCTTGCGCGTGGAATTAAGTGAATCCACTGAGTAATGACTAAAAAAGCATGAGTTGGTGATGGTGCAAACTCATGTAAGGTACGGCTGAGGGCATCATTGATAGCTTCTATTTTCCGCGCAGGGAATGGCATTGAAATTCCTCGAGGTCGGCCGGTCGTGTATTAAACATCCCGCATTCGTCCTGCTCGTGCCCCTATTGAGTTCCGCGACGCGCCTTAATGAGGCATCACGAGTCTTAACGGAATATCAAATACCTCGGGGAAGTGTAATCTTTCTTGGCATGCATTCTCGGTGGTGAATTTTTTATCCCATTATTCATGTCAACGATCGTCCAGAAATCGCGCGGAACAAATGGAAACAAGTGTTGTCTCTGGCTTGCGCTGAACACTTTCGTGAATTGTGTGCAACTTTTATAGAAAATTTTAGATTTTGATTTTTTGGAAAAATAGCCATTTCTGTTCAACATATCGCTTTCTAAAGCCAAGTATCACAAAATACTTTCTCTTTGGCTAGTGCAGCTTTAAAATATCGTCAATCATGCGGAAAATATGAAAAAGTTACAGCCCGTAGTTTGGTTTCAAAAGTGAAGATTGACATCTGTGTCAGCTGTGTATCAGGTGTTGAGTCGAAAATGGGCTAAAATGAGTTATCGTCATTGGTGGTTAGAGAAATGAAGAGCTTCTGAATGGTACAAAGAACCATCTAGCAGCTCTTCAATTTTTCTAACATATCCGAGATGATAACACGGTACCATCCAGTAGTCCTTCATTTTTCTAACCTGCCAAATATAACTTTTTCACCCATTTTGGACTTAACACCCTCAAAGCAGCAGACACAGAACAATGCCCGCGAAATTTAGGAAATTTTTAAATGAAAACAGAGAATGCCTTGGTAGGAGGTTGATATGGCGGTGAGACTATGGCTCAAAAATGAAACATGCACAGAGGTACGAAGTCAACATTTACAACACGTACAATAGTACGCGGTCAGCAATATATTGAATGTGATTGTTGTACGGAAAACATGATCGGTTATTCAGAAATTTCTTACGTGCGCGCGAAAGCGTTTATATCTTCGACCTCGCTATTTCCCACGTCTAAGAGGTAATCTTTCTCATCAATCAGTCATCGTTTTCCCACCTTATCTTTTATGCCTCGGTATGCGGCGACAACTTGCTTCACACTGAATTCCTCGACGATATGCATTTGAGAAATATTGACCGAGGAATCACTTACCATGAAATTAAATGAATTAGGCCTTTTGAAATTAATTTTGGAATCTCACCTTTCTGAAGATATGAAAATATCAGCCAATTACTGCGCAACTTTTTAAGGCACTTGGGAAAGCATTGATATTACTTCGCGAATTTAGTTAGTTATAAGGAATATATTGTATCAAACTAATGTTCGCCACATTCTTTATCGATTAATTCGACCGAAAACCGAGTTGGATGAAATGAGGAGATAAATGCACACTGTGTAATTATAGAGATAATGATGACTGCTGCTTGCTTTTCTTAGTCATGCGAACCAGAAGCTATAGGTGGAAGTTATTGGCTGGAAACAGCGCGAATTAAAGGTCAACAAGTCTTAAACTTATTCTCTCTAAATCTCATTTCTTACCTTCGATTTATTAAGGTTAAAACTACGGTCTAAGCATTTTCTCTGTGATTTGGCTGGGTTTGCAATAGGTCTCCGGAGCCTTCTTCGTATTGCTCTCTGGAGTATTCCTTTCCCACGAAACTCAGGTTGCACCCGAGCGTAATTTCCCCAGGGGGGACCCAAGAACAGGTGGGAAGGTGTGAGTGGGCCTTTTCGCTGTCACGGGGAACCTTCCCAACCAGTTGAAACCGAGATAGTTCGGGATCACACAATGAAGCGAAATAATTTTATCATGTCTTTCAATCCTAAGATTGGTTGACTTCAGACTCTCTGATTTTCGCTATTCTATGCTAATTCTCTGAGACAGATTTTAAGCTATCCGGGACTAGCCACGGAGTTCCACTTTTACGGAGTCACCCGCAATGCACAATTGTGCGAAATTCCACAGAGAAAAAGTCATCCGCCTTGTCCGGGATCCCGGTCAAGGCGGATGATGGCGGTTATTTCTTTGCTATTGGTTAATGTTCTCCATAGCCGTTTATCTTCTGTTCCTCAGCATCATCTCCTAAGTTGCAAATGTTGCATGAGGTCAGGTCTATTATTATCATGTGGCGTTGAGTTTTAAGAATAGTTAATGATTAATATTTCATTCTGTTCAAAAAATGACGTGACTATTTTACTGTGCGATAACGGATAGTCCTAGCGACGACTGGTAGGCGATGCTGCATTCATCGCCACTACCCCCGTAACTATGGTTTTCCAGTTGTTTAAATATTGTTTTTGTAGTAAACCTGCATAAGTTGAGGGTGATTTAGTCGCTGTGGCATTTTTTCTCTGTCCGAGTTTCAGGATCAATCTTGTGACGTGACATTTCGCGTGAAACTTAAGATATGTTGTATGGAAACCTTAGAACTTTTGAAGGAGGCAGACGGAGAAAATGCTTTTAGTCGCATGCAGCGATATGAATGGTTTACCCGATTCAAAATTGGACGTCGGTCAGTTGAAGACGACTTTTGGCCTGGAAGGCTTTTAAAGTCAACTGAAGGAAGTAATACTCCGGAAACCAAGGATCAGTTGCGCACCGACCGTCATCTGTCTGTCAGGAAACTTGCTGGAGAGTTTAAATATAATACTCGACTGGGTCATATCGGGATATTTTGAGCGATAAATTGGTCATATCTCGGGTTGCAGAAAAGTTAGCTCCTCGATTGTCAACAGCCGAGCAAAACGACCTTCCTCAACCGCGACAACGCGCCCCTCCGCTCCGCCACGTCGATTCGTCAGTTTTGTGTAAAAAATCAAATGACTGTCCTCCTCTAGCCTCCCTACTCACATGACTTATGGATTCCCCGCGTGGATTATTTTTGTTTCCCAAATCAACATTAGTGTTTCCAGGACGTCGTTATGACACCATTGACGGCTGTAAAGCGGATTTGGCACGGGAAATTGAAAAGCATTTCAGGTCTGTATGGCGAAGTGGAAAGACGGCTGGAGTTAGTGTGTATAGGTAAGGATGGTACTTTGATGGATGTAAGGACCAGTAGGTCTTAAGTACTATAAAATTACATTTTGGCAAAAAGTTCCATCATTTTTTCAACAGACCTCGTTTGTTATTTAATTGTGCTATTTTATGAAGTTTTGTGTGAAGTTACTTAGACATCGGGCACGGTAAGATTCGTGGCACGGCGGAGCCCATTTACCTCTTGGAATAACACGCAAATCTACTCTCAGGTAAAAGGAATTGCGGTGATAGATGCATCATAAAATGCCTCTCAATTATTCTACATTCAGTTGTTAGTGAAAAGTGAAGGAAGGCGATTTTTTCACGCCCTTATTAGGCGCGTCTTAGTCTTCTTTCAGACGCGTATTCAGTCGTGTTTGAGAAAATTCTGAGTCGGAAAACGAATTCATTTCACGATGGGACGTAAACGTAAGATTTCCGGGGTATATCGCCTGCATTTTCGGGAGTGAGGTCACCCACCTGGGAGTCGATGTGGAGACAACTTTCTTCGCCTAGGGCGTATTTAGCCTTACCCTATCTAAGCACGGGAATAATGGCTCGGATGTCGTGGGTGCTTCCATTCAGTGACCCAAGTCGTCTAAGGGAGCGACTTAGATCGCTGAATGGAAAGCACCCACGACAGCCGACTGAAGGAGTGATGGTGCTCTCCGAGCAGTCAGTGCCGCTGGGATCGCCGGACATGGGTTGACACTCAAGAAAAGTGAGTTTAAGAGAAAAACAAGACGGACTGTGTATTCTGCCATACTTATTTTTGTGCCTTTATTAGTTTATTACCGTCGTCGTGGCCTAAATACATTTAGACCGTATTCTTGTGAATAATGGAAAGAGAATCCTTGAAAGAAAGTCATAAAGATTAGGAGAATTCCTTTAGATTGTTTATAACTAGTGAAATTCGCTTACTCATCCTTAACTTCAACTTATTTGAATATACACCCGTGCGAGTGATTTCGTACCATATCATTTGTTACATGCAATGTTTGGAAATTTATTTGAACACTTTACACATGCATAGATAAGATTCCTCATGACAATCAGCTAAAAACGTTGGCTAATTGGGGTCGCTGTTATCTTCATATATATAAGGAAGCTTTTTTTTTCGAAGATGCTTTATTAAAAGATGAATGAGATTCAATGATTGCTAATTGCACATTTGGTTAGGTATTTATGAAGTATAGACACTCGGGTATTATTAATAGTTTTCTTTTGATTTTTAAAAAACCATTTCATATGAGTTTTTGCTGAGAGAGAACATTTTTTTTGCGCAGGGGAAGTTTTACTTCAGCATTTGGCTCTGCCCTGATAACTTCAAGACAAATTGAATTAAGACAGCCGTGTCTGCTAAATTTATCATTGGAAAAAACCTCCCCTCAGGCATAAAGCTGTCGATATATTAACACTGCCCATAAAGGTTGACGGTGTAGATGAAAACGTAATTCATGATATTTGTTCAGATTTCAAAAATACAAGAGTAGCAATATAGTATATTTAATCATAAAACAATTATTTCGTTTCTGGAGATGTATATCTGTGCTTACATTGAAATTAATGACCACTTTTTCTTATGAATTTTCTTTTCAGGAAATACTGAAATTTTCTTTTGAGCTGCAAGTAGTTTAGTTAGTGATTTTTGGCAAAAGTTACGCGTAAAAAATGTCCCGTGCGCACGCGCACCAGTCACAAGTCACCTTGGAAGTCCTTGGCGCAAATTTTATTTCTAAAGTTTACTTTCAATGTGGGAAGACCCATGATGACTTGAATTCTCACAAATTAACGTGTGACAACGCGCGAGTCGCCTCAATGGAAGGCGCAGCACTTCGCATGTGATACTTCGTTGATGGTAATTTCGGGAGAGAGGCTGGTTTGGAGGATATGGTGACGCAATATCTATGAATGCGCTCTCAGGATAATTCAAAAACCCACAAATGAATATGTGAAGTAGGATCATTACTAATTTCAGTAAAGAGGCGTCGAGCATCATAGTGTAGAGATAATTATGAACATCAAAATGACGTTGTAAAATGATCAATCGCTTTTCGCCCAAATGAGGTTGTTTGAGAAAGATATCGTTTCACCTAGAAAGTTATTCATTTGGTTATTTTTTCAAGATTAATATCTCACTGTTCTAAAAGATATCAAAATAACGGCCCCTTACCGCACTACTTTTGAGATATTAACCAAAACATAAATGCCCGTTTCTAAGGGATGTAGTGCGCGTGTGCACTCTAGAATTATTTCACTTACAAAATCGAGGTTCCTATCGTCTAGATATCGGCAAAAATTAATAGTGTGTAACATGTGTGTTTCCGCAGCTATTTTTGAAAATATATTACTTAGTCACTGCAGTAATTTTTTCAGAATCACAAAAAAAATCTTCCATTGTGAAGGAGTATCGAATATACTGCGTGAAAGAATGAGTCATATTATAGACTAGATGCTTTTGTTTAATCGCTGAGAATTTATTCATGTAAAAGTATATTATTGCACCATTAATATTACAATAGATACTTAATGCTTCGAACAGCTGCTTGAAATCAAACGCAAAATTCGAATATAGTCTTCTTTATGACTAGGGAAAATCTCGCTCAATTGACCATAAAATGCCTCCTTTGAATTTCTTTGGATCGCTCTCAAGTCCTATATGTACTCTATCCCAAGTTAAAACGCTAAATTTCCGCCTTAGATTGTTTTGAATTTTGATGCAAACTCCTGGGAACGAATGAGCCTCCGCAGAGCGCGGCACGAACATGCAGTTTGCTTGAACAAAATTCAGCGCTGCAAGAAACTTATACTGGTATCGTGCTGAAGGTAATGAGTCTTTTTTCTGTTGATTGCCGATCTAAATCGGTGGGGACTTAACACCCGACCGACTGCTTGTGCTTTGATTTTGTAATTGCGCTGTCCAAGTGGCTCTCAAGCAAAATAATAATGCGTTGTCGAATGAATATTAAGGATAATTGCACACCTTGACAATTATCAGTAACTGGCCATATGGAGTTGGAGTGGGGAAGAACGTGTTCGCATCGAAGTAATCACTGCTGTCCCGTCGACGCGGCGCAGTGCGAAGTCTATTCTCGCCTAGAGGCAACATTCGATCGAGGTGGCGCATTCGATCTGAGCGTACCTACACTGCCTTAAACACATCAGAACTACACTGAGGAATTTCAGACGCGTGCAATCACGCACGATTCCTAAGTTTCTTCTTTTATTTATAATTTCAAAATTTTGCCTGACTATGCTAATCTATGCTTCCATCTGCGAAATGTTGACTAAATGTTGTCATCGCTCTGTTAACTTTTTATAATACTTTTTTGATTAAAATATATTATCATCAGCGGATATTTTGGGCAAAATTATTCCTTGAACGTTTAGATTTACTTATGTGTTATGTTACTTCCAATACATCCATCTTTTAGCCCATTTCTATTAACTTTTTTCTTCTACCTCTGAATTTTAGCCCGAATGCCGTCAGGCATGTGGGAGTGCTAGGACACCACTTATATATTTTCTTCAGTATTCGATGCTATTCTGAGTGTGCCGTGCCGTGAAAGTTATTTTGTAAGCTAACTTCGTTTCTTGGTGAGTGATTCGTCGCGATTCAATTGCAGTCCGAAATTTTGAGGGAAATGAGGAGTATTGAAGTTCTTTCATTGCCTTTTCTAAGAACCACGGGACTAGCCGGAGTCACCAGCTAATGACACAATTGTGTGAAATTCATAGTGGAAAAATCATTCGTCAGGACTGGGAATCGAACCTAGATCCCTTATTTCGGTAGCGTGTGGCTCCTTTAAAGTTACTGCATGACCAGTTCCGTAGTTATTTGAAAATGTCCAAAGTGAACACCTTCGTGTTTCAAGCTGGGATTTACCCCGTGGATTGTAGCGCTTAGCACTCGTATACGGGTTCCTCTGGCATTATATGCACGGTACATGTGAGTGTAACTTGCTCCTTAAAGCCCCCATAAGATTCACAGTGGAAGAGAACGGCTGGATAGCGTAATTGGTCAGAGTACTCGGCACGAAATCGAGGGATCTGGGTTCGATTCCCAGTCCAGGCGAATGATTTTTCCACTGTGAATTTCACTCAATTCATTTATCGCCTTGTGTCTGTGTTTGATGTCATCCCATCGGACGGATCTTCTGATATCCTGAAGGACATAAACTGGTCGGTGTTGCCAAGCACACTCTGTTACTCTGCTATTCTTTCAAGAATAATTTTTCTCCTCTCTGGCTTTGTTCGTTATTGGGAGACCTTACTTTCTTGCACATTCAATAGCTAATTTCGCGATTTAATTTCACCATAAAAGTGTTTTAACAAATCGGGAGTATCTTCTTTGTGTCTAATTCAAAACTTAAATGAACTTTTTATCTGATGGTCCTAATGATTGTTCCATATTCTGAATGCATTGTTAATGACGCAAAACATGACCTCTCTCTTTCTCATTTCGCGGGTTGCCCAAAAAGTAATGCCCCACATTATTCTTAACTCCCTAATCACAGAAATTGGTGCGTAGAAACGGGAAACGGGAAATCGAGAAACGCATCTCCACCGGTCGCAAAGACTTATCCGGTTATTACGATGCTACAGTATCTTACATCTGGGTGCTCTGACCTATTTGGTGGAATCTGCAGGGGACGGTCTACAAGATTTGGCTTTTCAATGCTAGTCTGGCTAAAACTAAAGACGTAAAAGAATGAATATTGCTTCTTGATTACTCTTCTTTTCTATTCCATTTTGAATTATAACATTAAATACTTATCCACTCTACTACTTTTGACGACGAAGAGGTGATTAGCGTAGTGGAAACCTGGCTCCATAACCAGAGTGAGGATTGATACTGAAAGGGCCCTAGGGCACGCCCTAGTGAATCGCTCGAGGAAAGCGATAGGACTCATTGGAGATTATGTGGAATAATAGTGATGAGCTAAAATATCATTCTTTAATGTGCGTGAATTTCGTTTATATCGAATGATCGGCTTTTGAGAAAAAAGTGAGGCATTAATTTTTGGCCAACCATCGTGTATTTACTAACTACCCGTCTGATGAAGGTAAGTTTTCTTCAAGTCTGGCGTGATTGTTCTTCAATGTGCTCGCCCGCCCCTAGTGTGTAAGTGTGACGCCTTACTATTAGCTGTTCTCACCTTACAAGATGATTTTCTATGTATACATCGTCTCTTGTATTAAGTTTTTCGTAATCTTTTTCTCCAAAAGTTCGTGAGTGTGCTATACAGTGCGTTTGTGATGACTTGAATCTTTTCCGCGTTCTTCTCTCCATTTTGGAAATTACAAATATATAATGCCATCTGATTTTCATGTTATTTCCGTGTATTGTACCGTCTTAGGCACAACCTTGAGCTGGTTTTCGCAGATACTTACGTCAATATTTTAAGTTTGGAGCAAACTAATCCTCGTTGCATACCCGATATCCCTTATTATTCCGTGTCACTTTTACCTCCATGATCGGTTACTTTCCCCCGCTTTTCATCTTAAATCCAGTTCACACGTATCACATTCTATTCCTTTTCTCTGTCGTCTTGACATGCGGAGAAAAATAGGGAATAATTATTTCGAGCTCTGGGCGTAGCCTATTGACCTTCCTTCATACCTCTTGTCATGCCTTCAGCGAGGCGACGAAGACATTCGCTTTGAGAGAGTTTTCTCTTCATAAAGGTTTTTGCGCCTGGAGCTTCATGACTTGTGAGTAATGCAATTCAGGGAGAGGGTGGGGCGAGGAGCTGAGGGACAGTCGCTAAAAAAAGGAGAAAATTTCATCGACCGCGGCTTTCAACCCACGGACATGAGGTTTTAGCAACTCATTTCGTATCGAATGTTTTTCCGCGGAACTAATTCCAGGAATTAAAGGAATAATTATGGGGTTTAGTTGAAGCCACTCCCTCACCATTGGGGAGAGTAGCCAATCTCCCGTGAGGGCATATATTTTTTGGAACACTGCCTTCGACGTGCCGCCCAGTGTGCTTGTTGCTAAGGATGTTCGACTTTAGAATTGTTCTCCGTAGTTAAAGAGCAGTTCCTCTCGATCGTGAAAGTAAATTCGACTCAATTGTGGGCAAGAGTAGCAGGTATTCGTTGTGAGTGTTACATGTGGTGTTGTTTTGAAAAATTCTTTCGCAGAAATAATTTGAATATTTCATGATTTTGGTAGGTGGAATTAAGAACCTTTACGGTGAGATTATTCCGCTGTCATTAATTTGTTGAGGTCGACCAAGCGGGTAAAACACGGAAGACACCACGCACGAGATTCCGCTTTCCCTCGAGCACTTTCTGAGCACGGCAGAATCGTTGCAATGAATGCAATTATTCAAACACGACATAATGCGTGTACAATGCACATGAAACACGTATTTATTTCTCAATAAAAGAAAATTGGACAATGTTTTCAGCATCCTTCTACCGCTTGCTCTTGCAAATAAAGATAATAATAGATGAGTGCTGATCCTGCAGTCATCACGTACTCATGTGTTTTTAATTCCTCTCTTGTTCCACGTATGATACTTCACTCCTCTTTCCAGAGTTACCTCCGCCATATTTATCAATGGCACCCACAATCTGCCCCTCCCTCCTCCAGCACCGCTTACTGTACTTTCACAGATCTTGTTAGCCTATCTGGGTTTAAATGAATCCCTCGAACTCACCATTAAACGGAGAAAACTTATCTGACTTCGCGGTGGATAAAGATAATTCCAGTTAGTTTCTGTTGAACTCATAGACGCTGAATGGCCAACGAGTCTACGCTGTTAAACCCTTCAATTTTTACGCTATATATGTGATGCAAACGCATTCCAGTCACACTGAAAGAACTGGGTGCGACTCTCGACCTAGATTGATGATTATTTCCTCACACTTTATGTGAGCCCTCCTCAGCGGGTGACAATTCTAATGTAACAGTAACAGCGCCCACTTACGTATTCCCACTAAAGGCTCTTGTAGCTGTCAAACTTTTAGCATTTTTTCTGTGTTGTTTACCGTGTTCTTTTATTTTGATTTCCAACGATATCTTTCTTTGGAAAGTCTCCAGAAAATTGGAATTTACTTTCTCTTAAATGGTTTATTTTGACTATGTTGAATGAATGCTTCCCATAAAATAGTTTGATGACGAAGTTATACCATCGATACATCGACATACTAACTTTCTGGTAATACCCTATCACTGGAATCGCAAAATTATGAGGCGGGAGTAGCCAGGCTGAAACGTTCAGCGATTTAGAAGTCATTTGTGACCAACCCGTATGTTTTTACGCACACGGAAAATTTACTAAAATAATAAAATAAAATAGTTATATTGCGCAAAAACCTTTATTTTGTGAATGAATTTTTAAATTTAATGAATGAAATTGTGATAGGTTTTTTAATTGCAATTTCATTTCAGAGTCGTATGTAATTTGTCGACGCCTGCTCATTATGGCATAATGAGCGCGTGATGAAATAACAACATGAAATCATGACCTGACTTTTAAAGCCTGCGCGGTATTCACATCTAAGCTCGTCCACGTACGCTCGCTCCCGTTTCATATTTTGAGTGGGAATGAGCGATAATTTTCAGCGTCGAATCTGAAACGCCAGTTATATAGCACTGTTATAATGATCCTCTTGGCTTTATGATACATTTACTAGCGATATCATTGCATTTATTCATTGAAGAGTTTTTTCTTTTTGGCATTTCGTAGTGTGCGATAATTATGTATATTTCGATGGACGATTTACTATTTCATGCAGTATCATGATATTCCTTACAATTTCCCTATAAATGATTGGAATCGATGCATTCTGAGTGCGAGATGATATGCATGAGACGCACTATGAGACAGATATTATTCGATTTGCAAAATCTCTTGATGTTATGGTTTTTTAATGTCTTGCGATTAACGGTAACTTTCGATACACGATAACATGGTGTGTGGGAAATATCGAGCGATATACGACGCAATGTGAAATCGATAAGCAATGTTATGCGTCTTTTATGAAGCATCATATCATTATAAATAGATATAAGAAAGGGATGAAGACATCGAGTACCCGTTTTGCTGGAGGAGAGGGACTGTGCCTGGGACAGTGCGAACGGAGCAGTGTTGGAATGAGAAAAGTTTCGAAAGGGTTGCGTCGCGTCTAGGGGCCTTCAATCTCGCGGGACTGCTTAGTTTTTTTCCTTTCTGAGGGGAACGAGAAAGGAAGTTCGGCTGGCATAAACATAATAAGATTTATATGCGAAATGTGGGAATTTCCGGGAATGAGAGAGAACCCATCTGCGGACTTAAGCGCGCGAAAGACGATGAATGGAGCCAAATTCGTTGGCGAAACGTTCGGAAACCTGTCTGTCGGCAGTTAACATTCTGTGGAGGCATTAAGGCCTCGGCCGAATGTTTAGTGAATGCTCAAGGTGGCTTGAGTGGTTTTTGCTTGCGCACAGATTTGCGAGCAATTTGCACATTTATTCTCATTGATAAACGGAAAAAGTTGCATAGAATCTATTTAGATCTTTGGCAATTTAATGCACATGACATGTTTTTCATAACCGTTCTTTGCGTATGTACAGAATTTCTTCTGAACGCCAAATATAGAAAACCAAATTACTTTTTACCGTTATAACTACTGCTAAGAAATATCAAGGTGTCACGCCAAGTCCAATATTGGAAAAACAAACTTCAGTAATCTTTCGTCTACATTTCGATTAATTGTACCGAAATCTCCAGTGATAACATGTTTTAATTGAGCCAAAACTTTATGGTATTAATATGGTTGTATTATCTCCATTGCTGTCTGTGTAGTGAGTTCCAAGACATTACACATATGGACATAAATCTAAGGTGGTTTAAGAACTTTTTTCGCATTAATTAAATAATGTTAAAATGTGCTTCCAATGACCCACGATTACCGCTTCGGCCACCTCCATGAATTCGTTCCGAACCGATCATTGCTCTGACATCATCAGCAGGTAGCATGCTGGTTATAATGGGCTGTGTTCGCTTGGTACTGTTTTTTAAATACATATATTTATCCGATGAAACATTTTTAGCGGAGAAATGGGAGATCGTGGGTGACAAAGTATACCCTTGCGGTAACCTTCCCTTGATGTTGCTTCCTCGACGTTAAGGTGGTTAAAGAGGTAATTGTGAGTCATTGGGTGCAAATTTCATTTACTTTTCAAGTAAATCGAAAAAATTCTTGGACTACTCTTCACGTGAGTAGATCTATTTATATGTTGGAAATAATTATACCTGTCATATAAATGTTACAAGAATTATATTTTATAATTTTTGTCTACATTAAGGACTCGTGTTTATGACTCGAAATTTTAAATTTAAGCGAAAATCGTATGTGAAGACCTGTTTTTATTCGGCATGATATTTGTATATTTGCTATGAACCATTATAATAATATGACACGTATTTTTTCGCGATAAGGAGATAATATGTATGTACATATATCATCGAATGATGTCAAAATATATGCTAAATAACATAAGAAAAAGCGTTAAAATAGCATTTAATTGTCATTAAACCGAGTCGATAAGATGCAATTTTTTCACTTTTAACCATGCATATTGTAAATAAGAAGCGAATGCACCATTTCGTGCAAATTTGTTTGTAATCGAAAATCGCTCCAACCGCCTAAATCTCGAATCTTATAACTGCTCACGCCTCTTCTAACAGCGGGGGTATATTTCTTTTGTCGACGGCGGCCAAAATTAACAGAATCACCTCGGAAGTAAAAAAGCCGCATCTTGGAACGCGCTTGGATCTCTTTCCTCCTCCTCCTTAGCACTGACCTGTCACAAGGGAAAATGAGATAACTCGAAAATAAACGCTCTCTCCACCTCCCCCCTCCTCCATCTCCCCTTGCGGTTTCGGTTCGCTCTGTCGACTGTTGTTTACACGCGTGCGTATCTCGGGGGAAGAGTGGGGGAATTGAGAGGGGGGCGCGCCCCCACTCGTGAACCGCAAGAGAGAGAAAAACAAAAGAACTAAGCGTGCCGCGCGAAAGAAAATTATCTCTGTTGCCCCGCAAGCGTCGGGCATCTTTGAATGGGTGGATTCGTATTCTGGGCGTTTGGCGTCACTATTGGATCCCACGCGTCCTCTACGCGTATTCATGTTGCTATCTTCGATCCTTTTTATAATTGATACTTACGGTTGTTTGACATTTTACGTAAAAGTCAATGAATTTGGTCTCAAAGCTAAGAAAAACATTTCACCTTTCCGATGATACCAAAATATCAGACTCTTACCGCATTGCATTTCGAGATATTTGCCATTACACACCAGCCATTTTCCATGGGAAATGTTGCGGATATGCACTTCTGAGACTCTCCAAAAATGGAGAATTTCTTACGGATAACATCTCGCCAGAAATTGAGCAGATTTTAGCTTCATTTAATTCAGAACTATTTTGATGAAAAATAATGCGATTACGCACCTATTCTTGCGTATACTCGCGCTGGTATATACATGCAACGAGAACACACGGCTTTGTGGCTTCCAACTCGGTCTTTCTATCAGCTGTGAACCACCCTCTGTTCCCTCTTAGCAGTTTTTAACGAGGCGTGCAGCTTTTCTTTGTAATTTATCTATTTTGCAAATTGAATCTTTATGCGCAGGGTCCCAAATGCTCGCGGCGTATTCGCCATTTGGCCTATCTACATCAGAGTAGCTTCTTTCTTTCAACTGCTCATCAGAGAACCTCCATGTTATTTTCTTGATAAATTCTCGTGTCTTCAATGCTGCGCTGCTTATGTTTCGTATGTAATTCCCACGTGATAGGTCTGCAGTCAAGGTGATTTCTCAGGAATTTAACTTCATCTGACTCCATTTTATTTACCCAACCCACCTCATCTGTTTAACGTTACAGTTGATTTGGAAACTAATTGTAAACGTCATGGGCCGCCAAACAAAGAGATTCATTTTGCGATATTAATTAAATACTGAGGATTGATGCAGGATGCTTTACAAATCCTACATACGAATAGAATTGCGGAGAAAAGGACTAGGTCGGAAGCCTTTAGAAACTTGGAGGTTACATGCTACGGTAAGATTACTTGAAATCAGGCGAGTATCAGCTCAAATACGGAGGGCATTGTTTTAACTTCGCACTGTGTGGGACATAAAAACTTCAAAGCAGTCACTCCCCATGAGGCTAAATCATGTGTACATGCATAATGTTACTTTGCCTCGCACTAAACCGTGGTGGACTGCCTTAGTGAAGTCGTAAACATATGGCGAAATATCTACAACGAATAAAGTGGGAAATTACTGTGAGAAAAAATGAGGAAACCTCTTTAAAGTGGGGGTTAAGCGTATTTTATCGCCCAGGTAGTGTCCAAATGAAACGCCCTAAATTTTGTGGGGTTTAAAACTCGGGAAATGAATTTTTCTAGGTGCTGTTGATTCCTCTATTTCATTCATATTACTTTAAGTTCCCGCCAGGATTTCTCCATTTCTCTCGGCCTCTACCTGGAGCACACACATCCTTTTCCAACAAGATGATCACCTACCACCCTGGCCTCGCATTGTGAGGCGAGCTTTGGAAACAACTTCTTCAGGACGGCGGAAAGGAAGATACGGATGGATTAGCGTCCACGTTCCCCAGAAATTACTCCGTTGAATTTCTTTTTGTGGGGACTTCGTTAAGGACTCAGCTCACGACACGAAATCACGAGAATTTCATGCCTTCCGAGCCATTATTACGAATGCTATCTGAATCAGTACTCGAGACATGTTGCAATGCACCTGGATGGCCGTGGAGTATATACCGCTAGTGGACATATTGAGTTTTACCTAATGAGCTCACAAAGAAGTATGCTGGGTTTATTGTAAAAACTTGATATTTTTATATCTATGTACGTCAAAAGACTGGCCATGTCACTGTTACTTCTCGCCTGAGAAGATGACTAAAATAGAGCTCTCCATTTGGAACACCCAGTATTTTATTTTGACGAATACAAACCAGCAACATTAATCCTTCCCGAACGCCAAGCCCCCCTCCTCACTCTCGAATAGTGCCCCCAACTATCGGGCCACCTCCCCTGATTACTACATCCGTGAGTATGTTGACGAGTGACGTGTATCGAGTAATGTGGTGCCAAATTGAGTGCCGTTTGTTTATCACGGCGCATATTTCACTCCTATTTGGAGTCTGCTTTCCCGGTCGCAGACAATGGACGGCCGGGGGATCATCCCACGCAGTTCATATCCTCACGGAGACACGAACGGTCGAGCGCCGGGCGACTCTTTCGGACGTCAACTTGAGATTGTCACCGTGCAGAGACAGAGACAATGCGATGCGTGCAGCGCAAGCCACCGCGCACCGAGTGGGGAGCACCTGGAGCCGTACTCTAATGGCATACGGGGTGAATCCAGGGCGTGAACTCGCGACGCCCATAAGCACTCGGGGTATATTCGGTTCCCGAATGGTGTCGTCATCTTAAGGTAGTGCAGGCGAGATAGTTCTTTAGTTATAATAGAGGCCATATTCGAATTATACGTTTTAAAATCACCAGCTGTAGGACACATCAATTAACTATTGCATTATTAATGGTGCAATAATATAGTTTTATATGACAGGAATTGTTAGTAATTAAATTAAAATATCTAAATAAGTCTTTAACTTGACTCATTTTTTTTCGCGCGGTGCGTTGGAAACTCCTTCAAAACGGAAGGTTTTTTGTGATACCAAAGAACCTACTGCGGAGACAATATGATTAATTATCAAATATAGTTGAGAAAATATACAAACTACATGCTGTTAGTTTTTTACGACATCTAATTGTTAGAAATCCCTAATTTTGTAAATAATGTCTCTCTGGAGTGCATACACGTACCATTTCCCATGTAGAAGGGCTGGTATTTTCTGGCAAATATCTCCGAAAGTAATGTGGTAAGGGGTAGAATTTTTTATGTCAATGGAAGGGTGAGATATTTCTCTTTAAAATGAGACCAAATTCATTGATTTCTAAGTAAAATTATATTTCGCTCAAACTACCTTAAGAGACCTTTACTCCAGCAATGAGGTGCAGATTTAAGTCTACATGGTACCCTGCCAGCCGCATCAAGTATGTTTGTGGCAGGAGTTATCACCAACATGCTATACACTATATCCTATCAAAGTTAATGTAACTATCTACGAGTATAGACACATCAGCGAAAACTGCTAAAACTTGTCCAGAGGCGAAATTTAACAAATGTGCGCTACTCTCTAGGCAATTTTACCTTGGTAAGGCCACTTGAGTGAATGTTTTATTTTACAAATTTGCAAAGGCACTGAGATAGAAGGGCAATACTGGAAACATATTAGACGTGCTGCTAGTCCTAGGTAGCAGATAAAGGCATGAGGGATGTAATACACTAACTGACTACACTACCTATCGACAAGCCAAGGTCAAAAATATCGTTTGAAGCTTTTATAGTCTCTTATCGTTTGCTCAAAAACTGACACTTTAAACCTATCTGTTCTGCAGAATTGCCCCCTAGTTTGGTCATCGTAACCTAATCTATTGTTGTATGTCGGAATTCGTAAATTGTAATTAATGTTGTTAGCAAATAAATTGGTTTAGAACTTACATAAAAATTGCCTTATTTTAGCCATCGACGACCTGAAAGCAATTTTCATTCCATTTGTTGCAAGAAGTGAGAAGTACTTAAGAGATTATCATAATGGACTTTAACTCTGAAGCAAACACCTGCAGCGAATTCCAAGTGGGGTCTAATTAGGGAGAAATGACAGATTTCCCTTGCTTTATCCACGCAATTACGAAGTATTCTTAAACAAATCCCAATTTACGATTAGCTTGCTCGGTTTTCTTTCCCGAATATGTTTGCCTCACGTTTTATACCAGTTATACAGCCTGCCATATATCCAGCCTTATACAGTTCCTCACACGGGTACAAGTTACTAAACGTTAGTGAGGGAATTCGTTCGACACACCTGACGCCCTATTCTGTATTCCACGGAATTCTCGAGCCTCAACATTGGCGCAATTTTGACGTCACAGGCTCGATTTTTTTCATATATGTGGAGCCATTCTATAGTTTTGAGTTTTTGTGTGCTCTGACGTCATATCCACGGAATTTCTGTTGTTCGACCGGTTAAGTCCTAGCTGAATTAGGATCCAGAACTATTGATGAGAGAAGTGGATTCGAACCGCTACTCTTCCCAATTTTTTTTTCTGGGTGCATTCCCACTCTTGTGTTCATAGGTATGAACTGCACCCTCCCTCAAGCTCTTTAAATAGCTGAATTTGGTTAAAAATATGGTCCCTCTGAAGTTTCAAAGTTGAGTTTACGCCCACGTGAGAGCGATCTATTAATCACAACCGAGCTTCGGTATAACGGAAACGGTATATTTTTCTTAAAACTCTTCCGAACTTCGCCGTCAATGTTTGTATTTAAACAGCTTAGTGACCGGTTATGGTGAAGTCAGCAATGGAATAGCGGTCGAGTTTAAAGATTTTTTCTTGGTGTATTCAATCTTTTCCGCGTTTGAGAAAGGAAAAAAACTTTAATTCAACTTTGTATCGGCATGGGCACAAGGGAAATTGGGATGAATATATTCAGAAATTGCGCTGCAAAATCTTAAACGTGTGTTTGTGGGTTTTCATCACCTTGCACGCGATTAAGTTAGGTATATACATTATACCTATTTTACTCCAGCATTAAATCACTTCTATTTTGTCATAAAGTAAGACTCAGTGGGCTTTTCTGATACCAATGTTGCTTAAAGGTTTCCTCATACACTTGATGTGATGAAAAGATGCTCCCATTCAATTTCAAACTAGGGCTCCTCGTGTTTTAAGTAGGCGTATTATACGATGAATAGATAAAAAATAGTTCTTACGGTACTAATTATTGAATGTGTTGTGATGAAACTGTTTTCTGCGAAGATTTAGTTAAGCAAACCAGAGGTGCACCATGTCTGGTTGGCCTTTCCTTTAATTTGACAGTGGAGGAGAGGGTGTGGATTCAGGTCTCGAACACCGACGGATATCCTAAACCAGTGAATGTGATTCTACTGACAGTTGGCGAAAATTAACATTATGCTAAGCTACGCGCTTGGGTGGCGTATCGCTGAATACGAAAAGCCATCGATGAATTATTTTTCGTGGTAGAATTTTAAGTCTATACCTCTTAATTCACCCCCATATGTGTCCCTTTCACTACTAATTCAACGTAATCCAAGACAAATCTAATTCTTGAATCTCATGAGAAACTTGTTTGGTAATTGAAAAATTTTGGTTAGAGTCCAGTTCCATTCTAATTATTTTTCATTGTTATTATTTGTACATTGTTGATTTTGTATGATGAGGATATTGGTACATTATGGAAACAATTTTTACAAGGAGTTCCTTTTCCTATGCATATTTCGCAACAGAAAAAATAATGGCATTGCTACATAAAACTCTGTTTTGTTGTGATGCCAATATACTTCTTTTCTTCTTTATGAATACACGCTAAATTTTTAAAACTTCAATGGACCACGGAAGACCTTTCGTTACTTGTATATGTCGCAACGTAGAGTAAAGGATATTGACTTACGCTGCTATGGCAATAAAGAGTAAAATATACGGTATGGGACAGTTTTGTCCAGCGACTTTAGTAGATGGAGCACTCATGGTTACCTTGAAGCGTGTCCCTCAATTCAGCTGGTAATAAAGGCATATATTGAAAAAAATTTGATGTCGAGACTAATGTTAATAAGTGCATTTTGTCCGATACCATTTATCGATCACAAAATTAAGAAATAATCAGTTTTTCAATGGAATCATCCGAATATCCATTTTAGTCTCTCCAGTAAGCACTCCCTGTTTTATAAAGCGATGCACAATTAACTCTTTCGCGGATGGATATCGTCCTTCATCTCCTAGACGGCCTGCACACCTGTAGAAACGAGTCCATCACCACCCTTGCTTTTGCCGAGTACCTCACCGAAAGAAGCTCTTTTGAAGGCCTCTCAGAGCACCAAAGGAGCACCAATTTAGTGCGGTGACCACTCCACTTATGTTAGATCACGCGAGGAGATGTCTCGGTCATGCGTTACTCACTCGAATGGCTCCTATCCTTCCGTTCCCGAGAGGGAATGTGAGGGGCAGGCAGGTGTTGGGGGCCAGTCTCCGGGGGTGTCCGCAGTTAGCGCCTCGCGGCGATCGCTGGCGACGTTCCCGGCGAAGTGAGAGAAGACTCCACCAACGGATTCACTCTCTCACAACTCTCGACCGACGCACAAGCAAGCCTCCCTTCTCCCAACACTTCGCACTCTCCCTGGTTGGCGGGGGACGTGGACTGGTCCCAGCCTCCGCTCAGGAGCAGACTGCGCCTCGCGAGGCGGGCGGCGGGAAGGACTATCGAGTGTGAGAGGGGACGGGGGGAGGGAGGGGAGGCCGTGAAAGGGGGGACTTGGGTTGCTTCCGTCTTCTCTTATCCTTCACCTTCTCTCTCTCTCCTCCTTTACCTTCCCTTCTCCCCACTGCTCAAGGCGGCGGCCCGCGTACATCCGACCGACAGACGGACGGCTACTCCCTTCCTCCTCTTCCCTTATACCTTCGCTTCTTCAAGCCGCCGTCCTCCCCTTCCCTGCGACCTCTCCTCCCTCCCCCCCTGGCCCAGGTGTAATCTGAAAGGTGAAAGGCAGTCGGTGGTGTGGTGTGGAGTCTTTGAGTCGCTGTTGATGTTGATGTCGGTGGCAATGAAAAAGAAGGCGGAAAGACGGGGCGGAATTCGCGAGCCCCGTGTTTGTTCGAGTGATCGGGGGTGTCGGGAAGGAAAACAACGCACCCGCCCACCGAGTGTAAAGATACCAGTTGCTCCTCATATTTCTATCTTTTTGTCCGCTTCGCTATCCTTGTTTTTGATCGTGGGAGATTGCTTTAGGGTAATAGTTACCGAAAATTAGAGAGTGAAATTAAATATACTTTGTAACTTCCACGCTAGTTTCTTGATGACTGTAACAAACCAGTTTCGTTACTTCCGTACCGTTACTGAAAGGAAAAAGCTGTAATTTTTATGTTTGAATCATTCCCTTGATTATGACCCTAAAGTGTTGAATACGTTAGTAGGTCGTTACTAATAAATCAGTGCGGAAGTTGTAAGGTTTTATTAATTTCACTATTTCAATATGAACTCTAAATTCCATAAAGTTAACTCAAAAACCATTCAAGATAGAGTTTCATAACATTTAACATTTTGGACTAAACTTATTGAAATGAGTCCATGGAGATGAAACTCTTTTCCATCATCATCAGCGATCACAAATCCGATAAAATTGTTAGGATGTGTAAAATTGAGGATTTTGTCAGCGCTTAATGTTCCGGATCACCCGGTGGATGAGGCAATGAGCACTATGCCGTTTGTTTTGTTAATGCTCTAGCATATTTATTTTTTTACCATTTTTATTTAATTTTTTACGAATTTTATTTAACAAGTGAAGACGAGGCTGCTACGGAAGTATTTTATTTATCGGAACGATTTACTCACTTTGCAATTTTATGTACATATGTTTATCACGGTTAAACTTTGGTAAATCATTTTACGGTATCGAATATAAACCTGATAGTAATGAAATCTGAACTTGAATATTCCTAAGAATTCTTTCCATGAAAAATGGCTCCATCATTATTGATATTTATAAATAGATTTCTATTGTCTTGACTAGTTTTACAAAATATCAAGAAAAAGTTTGGGAAAACTTTTTTACGGTATAGTCTTGCCAGTATCACTACAACAGTCTAGTGAATCATTTTACCGTTGCTTTTTTTATGGTGAGTGAGAAACATGAAGTCTTTTTTCAGGTCCTTCTCCTGCTCACCGTTTACGCATTTTAATTGATGGCCACTTGTGGCATCTGTTGTCGTTTTTTTCGCGTGCGGATGTGTTCGGTGGCGGATAGAGGTGCGCTTCTCGTGCTCGTTTTGTTTTAGTCGCTACCTCCTTCGTCCCTTTCGATCCCCCCTTGTATCTTGAAGGCGTCGACGCTAATAGGGGAGGGTGGGAGGAACTGAGGAAGGAAGGTGTCTTGCCCGGTAAGACAAGAGGCCGCTCTCTCGAATCTTGAGCCGCCTCCACACGTTTCCCACAAGCGTTTTTCCCTGCTTTGCTCCTTCGATTTATATGAGCGTTTCGCTGCGAAGAAAGTTTTTCATTTTCCGAGATGAGACTGGTGTGATTTTGTTTTCATCATCCGGAATAGCGTGGCCAAATAAAGTCCCAATTTTTGGAACGTGATGTGTAAACTTCAGGCTAAAGTTTGCGTATGCTTCGCAAAAGTTGACTGCGGATATATTAAGTTCTTCAGGTGACATACTGGAAGTATCAAGCAAGTAGCGAGACTCAAAATGGAAAGGATGTGGCCACTGATAATTCTGGTAGTTGCACAGAAGCCTTAAAGTAGATGAAGGAGCTGGTAAAGTGCAAGTTGCAACCAGAAACAGGTGCCCTCGAAGTTCGCGGCGACTTGTTTAAAAAAATACCAAATTATTGTGTCATTATTGTGTAATCCATTAGTAATAGTAACATGGCTCCTCCTCTGTAGTCCTGGAAATGTCTCAAGAATCTTCTAAATGCTACTTTGGAAATCAAAAGTAACATGCTTCAAGTGCATGTTGAACAACGAATTTTTTAAAATTTATCATATTTTGTGGCTCGAGGAGCCAACTTGAGTACTTATTGGACAAACGAATTATGGCTTCAATAAAAGCAGAAATTTGCTAATAACTCAAAAAGTAGAGTGGACATTGGTCTCTACTTTGCTGCCATTTTATGCCTTCGTATATTTTCTTCTAAAATATGTCATTCGTTTATTGCAGGAAAATTCCATATTTTCTATCATTTAACTTATTCGTGCTTTCAATCATGTGGTAAAGAGTTTAATATGTTGAATTATTTGTTCGTCAATGATATGTTTTGAGACGTTATCAGGTATGGGACACGTTATTGCAAAACTAATTCGAATGTTAAAATACCCCAGTACCTCAATTTGGCGGTGGTATCGCTTGCAAGCGGAGGAGCGAATGCCGGGAGGCATGGGCGAACGATGCGGAGTGGAAGTGTATCGAAAAATAAACGACTGTTGGAGTGCGAACTCATTCGGTGAGTTGGTTTATCTTGCAAAACCTTCAAATAGACGTTGAGATATTTTTCCGTGGTATCTCATGGCGTTGAACGAAATCGTCAGGTCCCGTGAGCGCGATGTCTCAATATTTTTCATGGCTCTTCAAAGGCGCTGGGAAGAAAAAACTTAGCACTCGTCAACTTGTGTCCGTTTCATCAGCACATGCCAGCTGTTTTTTTTTTAGTAATTGCGTCGGATATCTTGCAGAAGAAAACTGAGGAGCAGCTTTTTGGAAGAAGTTATTTGGATGTCTCAAGGTCAAGGTGGCGCACATGTATTGATAAGCGACACGATTTTATTTTTTGCCCGTAAGGTTGCACCTGAAGGCTGCTCGCACAGATTTTCTGCTCTTTTGAAAACTTTAAAGAGATCAGAACAAGGAACTAGATGCAACAAGATACTGAAAACATAGTCTTGCAGGACGAGCAATAAGTGTGAAATCTCAAAATTCTGTCGCTGAATTATGAATCGTACTTTGGAATTATTAATGATAATTTCGTCAGCGCAATTTTCGCAAAATTTTTACTGGACCAATTTGAAATGTGATATCATTAATATTTTCTGGTAATTTAATATAGACATAGTTTAAAAAATAACATAACAGACTTAAAAGCAAAGTAGAATGGTTGCTTTCAACATTGTTGCGTTCAATTAAAGTACATCTAGGTACGTAAAAGTTAGCTTGCCTAACAGGATAATCTGTACAGACATCAGAAGCATTTACATTGCTAATATGTATAATATTCAACATAGTCGCAAAATAAATTAAGAAATGAGTCTACTCCTTGTGCTTAAAACAGTAAATAAAATAGGTCAATAACTCCAAATTTAGTTGATAAATTTAAATTACAAATACTTAGAATATTCAACTACTTAAAGCTCAACCAGAAAAAAATACTGTAGCAAATTTTAAACGAGTAGGGCAAAGCGCAGTCGGTGTCATATAATTACTTCAAAGAGCTTTTCCTCAACAAATAGTTCATATTAATTCAAAGTAAGCACGTTTGAAAGTTTAATTAGAGTGATCATATTTAATTCTTCACCCGACTACTAACTTCCATGAGGGCGTATGAGAGCTTGTGCTGGCTATTCTGCTTCACGTTTACCAAGCTTCGTATTGGCAGACACCGGTACTTTGCATGGGTTATTTTCTAGGATTATTATGTTATTTTTGGATAACAACAGGTAAGGGGAGGTTGAAGTGGAAGTTAGTCAAATTCTTGTGGATTTTTGTAATTGGAGGTCTTTCTTGACGTATTGTGTTTCATTCTTCATCTCAATTCAAGTCCCACCCAGAAAACATATTATCTTTCTTTGTCGTCTAACAATATCTTGCTCATCCCGCGGGAATTGTTTTACCACGTTTCCCTGTTTTTAATCGGCGACATGTGATTTATCTTTGATCCTTCATGAGCAAAAAACTCTTGTAATATGCAGTTTAATTTGGCATCATTTGAATGTATAGCTCTCGGGTTTCCAACCGGGTGTTGGTGGTTTTTGCACCGAAGTTTCGAAGGCGTAGTCTACTATCGTCCTCAGGGTGATAATTTTGGTCAGGACGGTGTCACTTTATATACGCACTGTGGATGGGCTAGCTTGCTTCTGATTGGTTCTCTCTTCCTGCTCTTTTTCTTATGAGACTCGTGCTTGGTTTCCACGTATTGCTGATCTGAAAACCTCTTTCTCTGTTGATGTTGTCTGTGTGGTTGTTGATTTCCACAGCCTACTTCATCCGGTCCCAATAACTCGGAGCGCGGTGTAGGATCTCGGTCCCTTTGAAATAGATTCTGTGTCCATTCTCGAGGCTATCGTGGACACAGATCCAAGAGCTGTACATTCTAAGTAAGACAAGGATGCAATCTCTCACCAGCACTGCTCAATATGTACTTGGAGGAGGCCATACAAGAAGCGCATGAAACTGGACTGAGCGGAATAATGATAAACGGAGAAGAAATAAATATGCTCCGTTTCGCAGATGATAACGAAGTCATAGCTGGAAATCGCGATGATCTCAAAGGCCACTAAACGTAAGAGACCAATTCTCAAAGTCCTACAATGGACCAATTTCTTCAAGAATTCAACCTGAAAACATGTGAGACGAAGACCAAAATTCTAGTTACGGAAGAAAGGAGCTGAATGTAGAAGTCACCCCGAGAGGAGAGAGATTTGAGCAAGTGGGGTTCTTCACCTATGTCGGAAGTACCACCACGTGGAATGGAAATCAACAACCACAGAGCATGTGGTTGTTGATTTCCGCAGTCTCCTTCACCATCCGGTCCCAATAACTCGGAGCGCGGTGAAGGCATATATAAAGGTGTATCCACAGTGCATATATAAAGATACACCCTCCTGGCCCAAATTATCATCCTGAGGACGATGGCAGACTACGCCTTCGTAACGTCGGTGCCAAAAACCACCATCACCCGGTTGGAAACCCAAGAGCTATACATTCTAAGTATTCGCCGGGAAAGCCTTAAATCTTACATTGGCATAGTAATTTGTTTATTAAAGTTAGTATTGGCGGAGCGCTTTTCGTTAATTGGTCCGTAGATTCTTCGCAGGATCTTCCTCTCCCACGTGTTGAGCCGAGCTCATCCCGGCTTTTCATGACCCAGGTTTCGCAGGCATATAGGACCACGGGTCGAAGAACTGTTCGATATAATCTCTCTATGGTTTTCCGACTCAATAAGCGTGACTTAAATAGGCGCTGGAGGCCAAAGTAGGCCTTATTTCCCGCATTCACTCTTTCTTTGATTTCAAGGCTGTTATCACTATTTTCTGACATCAATGAACCTAAATATTTAAAGGTAGGCAATTAACGAAAACAACGTTTGGCGTATCCGCACTAATGCCGAGCTATATAGACTATATGATAAACCTAGTCTGGTATGTGAAGACAAGTGAGCCAGACTGAGGTGGCTCGGTCATCTAGAAAGAATGCCGGAAATTAGTGCAGTGCGGGGGACGTTCAGCCAGAGGCCAGAGGGTAGAAGACTCCGGGGAGACCGCGCAAAAGGTGGCTGGATGATGTGGAAGAGGATCTGCAACAAATGGGTGTAAAGAGATGGCGACCTCTTGCTTTGGAGCGAGAGACCTGGAGAGGAATGATTGAGGAGGCACGGGCTCTTTTAGGGCCGTAATGCCAGTGGGTAATGGTAATTGGCGGAGCGCTTACCGGGAGACTCAGTCGGGCGTCCAAAAATTTGGCGACGCATGGACACTCTCTGATATTCATTGGGAATGTGGGTGGGTGGGTGGGGTTGATGGGGAACTACGGGGGAGGATGGGAGATGCGCGTCGCCGCGTCCCGGGGGCAAGAGCGGCGAGAGTGCGATTCACTTTCCCCAATCTCATCTGCCCGCGCTCCCGTGTTCTGCAGCCTCAAAGATAATCGTAGTCGAGACATCTTGGAGTCTGCGCGCTTGACCGAAGAGTGCAATTTAGATTATCGAAATCGTTATCAGTTCGATTCACTCAGCAGTTGGGAATTTTGTTATCCAGATTCCCACCACTGGAATGTCAGTGAGAAGAGGAGTGCAATTTACCATTTCGTCGCAATGTTTACAAATAGTTATCTTCCTCCACTTATGGAATTCGATTTGTTTTCCCGGGATCGCGATTTGAGACTCATCACAGAAATATTTCCGATCGTAATGCGGATACGTAGAATTAAGTTAGCAATGAAAAGTTCTCCGTGGCTTTCAAAGCTAAGATTCCTTAATGATAATTACATTTACTTAAATTTTTTTCGATAAAGTTTTCCATCTTACATCTTCACGCCATAAGACGATATAACAAAATCCGGCAGCATGGTTTTGATAGGTATTCGCCTTATTTAACTTTTAAGCAGTTATTTAATGCTCGCATTACTGAGTCTTATCTGTACCCATAAATTAATACCTTTCTGGTCCTTATATCCTTGGTGTAGCGTGTTTGCATAAAAAATGTGTTCGAGGAATCAGTTGGTGTTATATCCAGAATATTTTTCTTTCATCTCGAGGGTCTAGGTTCGTATCCCGGCAGTGGCACATATTTTTTAATGTAATCCTTTCATGTACAGTACACTTTAAGCAAAGTATTCCGCCCGTCGAATGGGAAGTAAAACTGTGGACGGTAAGGAGGCACCTTTGGTTAAGAGAAGGCTAACGCTGACTCCGGATTTCTTTTTACTCTTTTCCACTCCTCAGACCGAAGATTAGCTTATTTCTCAAGAAGCGCAAAAGGTTTCCAGGGTCATTCGCCACTTGGAGAACGTCTCACCCGTTGGTCGTCTCCTCCAAATAACCAATCAACATATATACTTCAAGACGAGAGTTTATGCAATTGATTGAGATTAAATTATTTGAAATTTATTTGATATCAAATTAAGTAAATTAAATTTTCCAAATTTTACTTTAATTTATAAATGAATTGATATTTGAACCCGACTAATCCGCTAAAGAGTGTGCTATCGGCTTTTGATGTGAGGGGCATATCTCCTTAAATTTCGTTTTGACTTCGGAGGAAAGCTTTGACCGTCATTCAAATCACTTATTAACTTTTATGCGTTTGTTTACCTTGAAAGTTTATATTAGCCGTCCTCAACGAATTCAAGTATCTTGGATCAATGATTAATTTATCACTTGATTGTGACAGAGAAATCAAAATTCGATGTGGCACAGCTAAAACAATATTCCGGCAGCTAAATAATATATTGATCCATAAAGACACTCCCTTGGCTCTCAGAATAAAAGTGGTGCAGTGCTACGTAATATCCGTCTTATTGTATGGAGTGGAAACTTGGACGATTAAAAAAACATCAATGAAAAGACTGGAAGGAACTGAAATGTGGTTCTTAAGACGGCTTCTCAACATTTCATGGACCAAGAGAGTTTCAAACACTGAGGTCCTGCGAAGAGCAGGCCTCGATCGTTCACTGAGGAAGTTAATTGAGAAGATAAAAATCTCACATCTTGGGCACATCTTGAGAGGGAAAAAGTACGAAATCCTCAGTCTGATCTTGGAAGGGAGAGTTGAAGGGAAGCGCCCAACAGGGAGAAGAAAAGGTTCATGGACACAAAACATCAAAGAGTGGACAGCGATTAGAGATACTGGGGACCTGTTTCAACAGGAAAGAGAGCGATGCTTGAGCAGCCAACGTACTGGATAGTGTACGGCATCAAGAAGAAGAATGATTGGGTGTCGGCCAAGGGAAATATTGTTGAAATGCTCGAGAAGATGGTGCGTGTCAACAGCTCTGAGCAGCGATGTTGTCAATGGTAGCGGACAGTATTTAAGGAAGTTTAAGGAGGATATTACATCGCATAAAACTAGACGATGTTGACCTCTCTATACTGTAAAATATCTCTATTTCTATAAAAACCAAAATGCCCGTCACTTTTGTTCAAGTTGGCGCACAGCGAATTTGTCAAGGCTTAGCCTCAAATATACACATGTTGTCAATGATTATGTATTTCAGTAATGAAAACTTTTTTTCCGTCATCACCGCTAGTGATCACACAATTGCGTGAAATCCACATTGAAAAAATCCCCCATGAGATTAACAGTGGAAGAGGATGCCTGGGTAGCTTAACTGGTTAGAGCACTCGACGCGAAATCAAGGGATCTGGGTTCGATTCCCAGCCCAGGCGAATGATTTTTCCACTGTGAATTTCACACAATTGTGTCATCACTAGCGGCTTGTTCCGTGGTTCTTTGAAAAAAAAATTGAAATTCCTTGGGAGACATTTTGGTCCCAATAATGTTGTCATTTGCTGCAATGAACGGCTTTTGAAAACTAAATCACATACTGTCACGTGAAACCGCAGAGTGCTCGAAGAGACCGCTTTCAGTGTTCCTCGCGGCCCATTCAATGGAATACACTCCACCGCGCGCCTTAAACTGGTTTGCGTATGTTTGCCGCCCTTCGAAAGGCGCTTTTATCGTTTCCGCGTCTTGTCTCTGCTCTCCGTCACTTTCGTAATATTCTTTTTATCATACTCTTTTCGTCATGATAATTTTTGCCTTCTGCTCCAGAGTTTCTAGTCAGCTTTCTCTTTGTAGCCCAGTTACTTCATAGAGAGACATTACTTGGTGAATCTCTCTAGTCTGAAAAGTTAATCCTATGAATTTAATCTCTGTCTACTTAGGGTGCCTTCGACATGTTTATACGTTTAATGTTTTTTATACGTTTCTGTATGAGTCGGGCTCGTTAATGAGTTCAAATTCATAAATTCTTGTATTCTCCGCTGACTAGGTTGTCGCTTTGTGTGGTTATGTTGTGAGGTAGCGTTATCATTTACGAGATTGCCATATGTTCAAATTATTTCACCTTACTCTTTTGAATGGAGTTCGGATCGCTCTATTATCATTCACCTAACATATTCAGAGTTACCAAGAAATATTCCAGTACACAATTCCGTAGCTTTTTTACCCTTCATCCGTGCCAAAATATAACATATTTAACGTCAACGAATTTATTAAATTCATCACTGAGGACGTCATTTCGGAGTGAAGTTGCCCCAGTGTCAAGCAGAGAAAAAAATTCTCTGCTCTGGATAGGTGCAGCTGAGGATAGAATTAAGTTCATTCATGTTTAGGAACAGCCGTAGTAAGTGATCGTAAAAATGCCTTTTGGACCGTAAGTAAGGGCAGGTCTTAGTTCTTATTAGCATTTATTTTTAAAATTAGTCTTAAGGAGTAATTAAATATTTTAAATGATGAATAACTAGCATTTTTCTTCAGATATACAATGTGCGTTTTCTAATAATGAAATTTTAAACATTCACTCTTTTAACAATCTGCAATAACCCAGCTATTACGTTACGAATTCATCATTCATTACTGTCGTCAGTTATCAAAAAAGGAAAGGCCTGGTATCAAAGCATTCCTCTGCTTGTGCTCTCAATTGAAGCGACTTTTTGAAACATTTTCAGTCTAAAAACAATTTTTTGTCCTTCCAATTAAACATGGTATTTTATCCTTAAAATTTGCCCGTGTGATGCATACATAAAACAATGTAGTCCGAGTGATTATTTAAGCACCGCAGCAGTCAGTTTACATTGGTGTTAAAATGTAATGCGATAGGTATATTTGTAATGTGCTGACTATAGTTTTTGTAGTATGTTTTCTATCTATTCTCGCCGGAAAGAATGTTTCTAAAAATGAATTTTTGGGAAAGAGAATGTTCAGTGGAATATAAATTCGGCAGAAATGACTGAATTTCTGTGATATGTATCGTATAGCTTTACAGTAGTGTGTAAAATATTTTTATGCTTTGTAATTATTATGGGCGTTTATTTCCAAACAATCTGTATTTTTTTTACGGTTATGTTGATTTATCGATCGCAACCCTCTTCTCCCCCTCAGGCAATGCCAGTAGTTACGATGGAACGAATCGGACAAGGTCAATGTGTCGTCACCGCGCGCATCAACTGCAGGGTGAAGTTAGAATGGAAATAAAGGTAATTAACTTTAGAAATACCTCATTCTCTATATAAAGTCTCACTGTGGTACCAATTCACCGTTTCATTTTCCATTTAGTAATTTCTAATTATGAGTTAATTGCTAAACAAATTGTAATGTAGGTGCAAATTGTAAGTGTACTGATATTTTGGTATCTTAAGCCTGAATCACACGAAAATTGACCTTGTACAAGTTCGAGGATGCCAGCGAGTACTCGATTTCTAGTACGAAACCTAGCATGCTTGAAACCTTTCTAGGAGCTATCACACGATACTTGAACTTGCGCAAGGTCCGTTTAGTAGATCTTTGATCTAGTAGTCGCGGAAGGAGTTTGACGAGCAAAATGGATTGTAAAGGCCTGAGTGCCTACCATAATTATCGGTTAAAACCTCAATTGCCTCAGGTAACCAAACCATTGTGTATTGTTGTGAGGTTTGAGTTGTTTATTTGATCGCGGGAAATTGTGATTGTCACGAGGGACTATGGAGGCGCTGACATCAAAAATTGACGACCGCATTGCAAAGAGCAAAGGTGGCTGGTCGGCGGCTACTAGGTCCTACCAGGAGCAAGTATCAAACTGGTACCGCATCAATTACGAAAACAAGGATACCAGCTAGTATGTTAGCGATCATCAGGATTTCCAGTATGCTTGGTCTGTATCACACGATACTTGACTTTGCACAAGTCCTAGTATTCTAGCTAGCATCCAAGGAGTTGTAGAAGGCCAAGTATCGTGTGATTCAGGCTTTATGAATAGTGAGATATTTTTCTTTAAAGCAGAGCCAAAATTATTGAATTCTGTGTGAATTGATATTTCGCTAAAACTACCTCATCACGTTAAATTACGCACATCATACGGCATTGTTTGAAGATCACCTCCTTTCTCGTCGTATGCAGTGTTTCGGGTCGTGATCATCATTAGAACAGTAGAGTTGACCGTGGGGGTCGGTTGCCTCGACAATGACACCGACTTTGGGTTAGGAGGGAGGACGGGCGGGAGCGTTGGTAGGGGGCATTGCTATGGCGGCAGGAAGAGAGAATGATGTGCCAAGGGTCGTTGTGTGCGAAGGGGAGGGACCTCGTTTAAAAGGGGTTTAGGGCCTCTCGGGAAGGTCAGGGCTTTTTAAAGGGGGAAGGGATGAATGAGGATCCGAATGGGGATGGGAGGAGCGTGATGGGATGGCCGGGGGGCATCACGAATCGGCCATTATCTCGTGAAGTCACGCGTGCCCTGCATCACGACTGCAAGGGCGCTTTCCCGTCCCCTCCTCCCTCTCAGAGGCGATGCAAATTACTGGGCACCAACCCCTCCGACTCCAGCCTCGGTTGCATCCTTCCTCCTCGCCATCATAGCTCATGCTTCGAAGTTCGCCCCGACGGACGTGTTATGCTCTGCTCGGAAGTCGATTAACCATCCCGGGGACGAAATAATGCTCTGCTGCATCTCTATCAGTGAGGGAACGAATCGTAACGAGGCTCACAACTTGAAATGCTATTTCAGTTTATGCCATTTTTTCTACATTCACGTTAAATGTAGAAATGCGTTTGTCTGGTAACTTACACAAAATTCTACCTTCTTGTATTGTTGTTTTACTCGAATAGTTACTGGACGAATAGAATATGAATGGAAATTCGACCCAAGTGGCGAGAGCATGCAAAATATAAAGAACCTTGCTATTTTCGTCGGTATCAAAGGAAGTTTTCAGCAAAACATAATGAGTTGTCATTTTTTTACTTTGGGGCATGACATTGGTAATAAAACCAAAATTACAAATTTCTTGATAGCCTGGTTATTTAAAAATCATTTCTATCATTTTAGGAAAAATGCGTGTTTTTACATAAGATTAGCTGCATTACCATTCACGAAAAATATACTTATTAGCTAATCTAAGTTTGCATTTCTTTTTTTTACTTTTACTTTCGAAGATCTAAAATATTCCACCTTCGCAAACAGTACTTTTTTAAATAAACAAGGGAAAAGTGAGATTTCTTAGTAGTTTAGAGTCAATAAGCTGCGAGTAAACATAAAAGATCTACTCTAGAATGATGGTATAATCAATAGAAATATATATTTTCTTTTTTGTGTCACTCTTTGGACAGAATTTCTTATGTCTAATGATGATTTTATTCGCTTTCATTTTCACATTAATTTCTTCACAAATTAATCTTGAAAAAACTCTGGTTCAATGGCAAAATCAGGCAAAATACTCGATAAAGATATTGCATTGGTCGTTCAATCCTAAGATTTGTTGACTGCAGCCCTCCTTCTTTCCATATCTAATGCTAGTTCCCTTACCTCCTGGTATCTCTTCCTATGTCATTTCCTCTGTTCACAGAAACATGTATCTGACATATTTAAATGGCATTTTTCCGGAAAAAATGGTAATAGGAAGGGTTTTCCCCCAAAAAATAAAAAAGGAAACAATGGTAATAGTTTATTTTGGTTTTTATCACTGGAAAATGCTACGGCTATTGAGAGGGAAATGCGTTAATTTGCTTGGAATACCACTGCAGTGAGCTCCTAAGACTTGGGTAATTGATCACCAATAATTTTAATCCTAAAAAAATCGGTATTTTTCGAAGAAAACTTCTGGTGTCTTAATATATAAAGCATCACTGCTGACAGATGTATAATTTTCACAATTTTTAGGAAAAGTTGGAAATTTTCCAACTGTTCAGACTCCGAGACGGCCGCGGGAGAATGATTTAGGTAGTTTGGTGAACTTTGGGTGCAGTGCAACGGCTCCGCACTATCTTGATGCGATGCTCGTCGGAGTTCCATGTTTGGTGACTCGGTCGTTTATTGCCCAAGTCTCACGAGTGCGAAGCCAGGTCTAGTCTTGAGCCGGTGGCTAAAGGTGGTCGGAGGGATTTTTGTTTATGTTCAGTGTAAATTCCGCGATCGCGGCGGACTTTCATTCCGCTGTCATGCCACGTTGCGCAAATACGCATCGGGAGCAACATCAGTCTTATGGAAATGATGGGGTTATTTTCCAAAGTGGAGAAAAAGACTCCAGGAGGAACTTTTTTAGCTGTAATTATGACGTGTTTTCCCTTATTTGTTTGAGAAACGATAATTCGCCGTTTAAGCAAATGCAACAGTATCTTCTCACGTGCAAAAAACTTGCAAACGCGTGCAAAAGTCATGAAATACAATGAAAAGGTCCTGTGTTGATGTGATTATACACTACTTCTACTCAAATTTATGAATGTGAACGGAGCATTTTAACGACTCATATGATCATACTCTGGAGCAGTATGAATTCTCTCTACCAATCTTAAAAAAAATATTACGCAGCAAATAAAATAAGAATTACACAAGAAATTTGCATTTTCTCAAATGCTTTATTCAACGATCGGCTCCCGAGGTTCCGTACGCCGTCGGGTTCGGTGATACTGGCAGTAGGTTTGCAATTACTGAATAGATACGTGCTTACAACTATTTTTCGATGATCATTTTTCGACTCTTCTTTTGTTAATAATGTATTGATTTTGATGGAACTTAAAAAACTTGCTTTGAAAGTTCCAAGGGCTCATGCTTAAAATATTATGCCAGCATCAAAAAATGCCAGAAGACGCTATTTGCAGCTTTCCAGGCTCCAAATCACCATCTTAATTTTCATCCCTACCCGAAGACACTCGAAGTGTGTTACACAACTGTTAGAGGGATTAAGGTGGGAGCCCCTAGAGACTCGGAGGCTACACCCTCGGCTTAGGCTGCTTGATAAATTCAGAACTGATATTTTTCAGAGCGACACAGAGAATATTATCATGAAGCCTCACTACATTTCTAGGTCTGACAGATACGATAAAATAAGAGAGATACTCTGCCGAACAGATAGGTGCACAAACTTGTTACTTCCGCGCACAATAAGCGACCACAATAGAAACTGAGCTCCTCCAAACACACTCTCATGGACATTTCACCATTTCACCTCCAAAACTTTTATAACTTTACACGGCTGGTGACCTACCACCCCCTGCCACACGCCCAAGCGGCGGCTCGCGGGGTAGTATGTTGGTGTGGATGTAGAAGACTGCGCCATTAAATCTAGATCGTCAATGGTATAATTCTTCCATCGCACTCCTTTCCGTGTCTAGAATTCCCTCGCTCCCCATTTCCCTGGCATTATTGACTATTTCCCGTAAGTCACTGGCTTCATCAGGAACAACTTAGAAGCTGGACAAAACATCAGGCTAAAGCTTTTACTCAGCAAAGATTTACAGTTTCACTTCTCACTTCATCGGAGGATTTTTTATATCCCCGGAGGCATTTAAAACAACATTTTTTTCCTGTAAGCGCTCACTGTAAGGGACGGATTCGTCTCCAACATGGTAAGCATATGGAAAAGCTCCTGTGGATGTAGCTCATCTTAAAGTCAGCTACAACTCCTTGATCTAAGGACTGTTGGAGAGAATGGGCATTAGGTGGTTAGAACTCCACCTGGATTTCACTGTAAACCTCAGCAAGAGATATTTCGTGTCCTGGTGCATTATACTGTGTGGTTGAGCTTCCACCTCGCAGTTTAGTTTATGTTGTAAGTTGATCCTGCAAAAGTTACGCCTTTCTCGTTTCTTCCCAAGATCATCAATAGTTCTTTCAACTGGTATTTTCGATCCCATTCCGAGAAATGCTAAAGAAGGACTGCATAAATTTCGTGAAACAATAAAAATAATTAGCCGATTATACCACTATGCTCTAAAACTCACGGCCATGGAGTAAGCGATTCCCTTCAGCATATTTGTCGTGGAGGGGAGGTGAAGGAAGTGAGGGATTGCACCTACATCGCGCCACCCGAATAATGCTGCGTCAAAAGAAGCATTCCTCCTTAAGTGTTGACCTTCTGGCATACATCTCGTCAATCAATCCTCTCCTTGATTGGGAAGGAAGGTACAGAGAATGAGATCTCCCTTCCTGGAAGAGGAAGGAGGTTAAGACGAACGGGATCCCCTCTTGGAATGGGAGGGAGGGTTTACAGACCTGGGGCAGACTGCTGACTTGATATTTCTCGAATAATTGCTCATCGAAGCAAGTTGCATCAAGGCAGATTTTAACCGTCTGGCATTCACCACGTCAATGATCTTCAGATTCATCTTTGGCTACCTCCGTTGTGATTTTCTTAACTTTTTGTTGGAGTGACATCTTAGAACGGCAATGTACTCCGTATTTTAACCCACCCAAATAGGTGTACTAAATCCTTTATTCGTCTTTCTGTGAAGCAATTGGCGTAGTACCCAATGTCGAGATTAAATGCGTTGGACTTATGCCAAAGCACTGACCTAATGTGATTTCATTAATGGCACGGCTTTAGTGTTTGAGAATATCTATGATGAAGTGAAATCAATGACTCGTATTCACAATGAAGTAAAATACTTGGTATTTTTCTACAATCTTTTGTATGTACGACGCTTTTTTCGGTATTGTCATTGTCAGGTAGAGAATTTAGATATAATGCAACTCAATTGTTGACATTTTGTACGTTACGATAGCGTAAATTGGCGACGCCTTTTGCTCTGTCAAAATATTGTAAAAAATGCAAAATATCTTTTTTATTTATGGCTATTTACTTTCAGAACTTTTGAGAAGAGAAGCCTACAACAGTATAGTTAAAATCAATCGTTAAGATCGGTGATCTATTTTTACTAAGTTTAGATTACACCAGGAAAAAATTGAGAATTGACGTAATGTGGAAAGTGGAAACCGCGTGAAATTGCCGCTTCAGTGGAAACCGCGTGAAATTGCCGCTTCAGTGGAAACCGCGTGAAATTGAAGCTTGACAGTGCGTGCGGCGCCGATTTGGTGCCACGTTAATTTGTAATCCGCGTTGTGGGAAGCCGCGTTCAGGAAAGTTTCACAGTACAAATTTATGAGAAACTTTGTATATGTGGTCTCTTTCGTGATAACTACAGATGAAAGTGAAAAAGTCATCATCCCGATTGAATATTTTGACCGAGTCTTACGGCAAACTACCTGCGCTTCGTAATTCATCATTAAAGTACTTTGGTACAGATTTACTTACAAGCGCCAAATAATACATTGTAATGTGAATACTTGCATTATTACTGTTTTTATAAATATTAAGGTGTCGCGTTGGCTGTATTATTCGACAACTACATATTTCATCTAGATTTCGTCTAAATGTCGAATATCGCGTCGAAAAAACTCCTGCCGTAACATGCGTTAATTAAGGAAGAAAGCTCAAAACAATTGTTACATCATTTCCATTAATTCCTGTGTGGTGTGTTCCAACGCAAAAACATAAGATAGATGCACTTAAGTGAAATGTGGTCCATAGATTTTTTCACTTACTTAAAAACTATTAAAACTTGTACTCAATGACCCACGGTTTCCACTACAGCCACCCATAAGGGTAGGGTGCGGTTGATCTTGCGCCGCGCGGTTTCCTCTGCCTGCGCCTACTTCTTCTTCTCATGCCGCTCCTGCTAATCTAGTGTTTGTACATCCGCGTGCACCATGCAATCTACCTACCTCGTCCTCCCCATCAGCATAAATGCGTTCATTACCATAAAGCATGTGGTTTCGTAAACCGTTACCAGCTAGAAAATTTCCCCTCTGTATTCTTGGCAAAGTTGAAAGCACTCTGGTGGTGGCGTTAAAGCATTCAACTACTGACCGACTCGATTCCTTAACCCTTAGGTTCATTGGTAGCCGCTAATATTACTCATTTGGTGAAGGTATATTTGAAAAATATATTTGGACCAAATGATGATTTAGGAAACATTGTAAATTCTCTCAATTATTCTCTCCGGTGAAGAATATAATACTGTGTAATGAAATTATCAAATATGAATTAATATTCGAGGATTTTGCTGCTTAGATATTCCAAAACAATTTGTTTTTTATTCATTTTTGAGGAAGAGATAGATACACCTAGTAAATTTCTGAATTACTCATTAAAAAGCACCTTCCTTTGAAAAATATGCAGTAAATATTACATTATTACATTATTAAATACAGGGAGTCTGGAACCAATTTACGAATTTACGTAAGATTTTTATCCGTCTTGAAACATTGTATCGTTTCCATATATGCATTTGTTAATGGACATCGCCTAACAGGCGGAAATTAAAATGACTCAAGAATTGTAGTGTACATTTTTCTGCAATTAATGGATATTATTACTAGAATATCGGCACGGTAATAAAATTTGAGATATAATTGTTTTGAAATATATTGCTTTCGAATGTTTGGTTCAGCCTGATTGCGCCATATTTTCTTCTCAAGATCTAAACGACATGAAATGTATTATTTTGCGTTGAAAAGAAAATCTGTTCGTATACATATAATTGAGTTTTTACGAAATAAATATATGTATCATTTGCATTAATGTTACTTGTTAAAATAGCATTGAATTGTGAAAAAAATCCGAACGGTCTGTCTATTGTATCACTAATTCTCACACACTTGTAAAGTGTCACTCAGATTCTTATATAAATAAAAATCACTGCAACCACTGTAAACTGCCTTCACTTCCTGCTGGGTCGGCGAAGAGGAGGGAGAGGTGAAGACGAGGGCGGAGAGACAGACGCGACCGGAAGTGTGGAGAGTGAAGTGGCGCGCCAAGAGTTCTCTCGGCCCCTTAAACTCTCGTCTTATGGTAATGGTTGCGCAGCAAACAGTGGCATTGTGGGAACCACTCACTCGGGTGGATCTCCAATTTGTGGACAAACCCTTTACTGTGTCATAGGAGGCTGTGCGTCGACTGCACGGATTTGCTTGCCATTTTCATTTCTTTACATTTTAAGTAATAATTCGTTTTTCTTTTCCACACTGCGTGTTACTTCCTACTTATTCACGCAATTGTCAAAAAGTGCAGACCTTATTTTGTTGAATGGATATCTCTTTGCCGTTTCCTTTTTTCTTTTCCTCGAAGTCAAGCCTGAAACAATCAAACATTCTCATTGAAATCTGGCTGGTAGTTCATTAAATTTATAAGCTATTTCACTCTTTCGAATCTAGAATTGGTAATGAAGTAGTCTCGGGTTTCTAGCCTGGTAAGAAAGACCGATATTACTATCGCTGCGATGACTACTTCTGCCGTCATTTTCAGGATTAATATCAGACCAAGGATCTAGCCAGGTGAATATAGTCGGGTTCTAAAGTAAGGTTGAATTGATAAGAAACCATCAATAATTCTCCTTAAAAATTTGTTGAGGAAACCGAGTCTCGGCAGCATTCTGTTACGAATCACAAAAAACTTCGATTCTTTAGAATGTGTTTTTTAAATTTATTTTCAACGAGTTTCGCCCCACTGTACCATATTCAGGAAACAGAAAATCTGTTGCTTCTTCAGGAAGCAATTTGTGATGCTACCGTTCAGCGAAACTATTTGGCAAAATAAAAATGATATTGACACAACCTCAAAATTTTTCTTGGGCATTTCTTAATTTAAAAAAAAATCAAACTTCCAATCAACGTACTATTAAGTGCACTTAATTATAGTCGATTTCGATCCAGGCTGAGGTTTATAATGACTTTAGGAAGAATTGGAGTTTGTGTGATCGAACCAGAAGATATGTGTAATTATGGCACTTTGAAAATGCCGGTGTTCCTTATTGTGGGTGAATACTTCCTTAATAAAGCACCAGTTCGTTTCCTAAAATTTTTATGTTGATTATGCTCATATGATTGGTCATGGGAACTTGTATGCAACCCTTGTTAATTTTTTTCTGAAATTATCAAGGAGCCATTCAAGAATTACGTAAGACGTGTTTGGGGGTGGAGGGGCTGGGATCATCTTACTTGATCTTATGAAGAGGGGAGTACAGGGGGTCTGAAACCAATTTACGTAAGATTTTTGTCCGTCTTGAAACATTTTATCGTTTCCAAATATCCTGTGATTATTCACAACTTCATTTCTATTTCACTCTTAATGTTAATGAATGTGGTCGTCCAACACTGCATAATTATACGCTATCCAGTGCTCAAAGCTGTACGATGGGTTTTATGGGAAGATGAAACTGCAAAAAGCGAGCATTTCACGAAGAGTAGATACAAATATCTCACGTATTACGTAATGTAAGATTGTGATGGAAGGGGGGGAGGTTGGGAAAATCTTACAGTGTCTTACAAAGGGGGAGAGGGGAGGTCCAAAATGGCGTAAATCGTCTTACGTAATACTTAAACGCTCCTCAAGTAGTTAAGTGAACAGAGGCTGCACTCTTGATAACCTGTGGAGTGTAATTGGCATATCAATGAAAAAAACACGTCCATTACTGTACGAAGATACTTAAAATTATGTATAATTATTTGTCACAATGTTATAAGACGAAGATTCTAATTTCCCCTCCATAGTGTCTAAATTATTTTTAAACATCGCCGACTTGTTTATGGATACAGAAATAGTCGAGGTATGCTGTGAAAAGTTGCGCTAATTGGTAATTAATCATGTCTCCTCCTAAATCGCAGCAAAACTTCCCAGTTGGCATGCACATTGTGCATTTGTGCATTGCACAATGGTCAATGAACCGATTAAATCCGCCTCAATTTGAGAGGCTTAATAACTGAACTATCATGTTTTTACTCTATTTCAGCGACACAGAGATCGTAAATTACTTACGATTACTAAGATCACTATTTATAGTCGGATTAAATCACTTATCTCTGAGTCTACATTTATCGAGTGCATTCCATCTGTCTCAGGATGGGAAGTTGCGTGGAGTGGCGTGATTCATCGGGCATTGCTGATCAAGTATATATTAGGTTTCTTAAAAAGGTATTTGAATCCTTGGAATTCTTATGGCCCGATAGTATCTCACATCGGTGAAGACAGTCGTAAATCCTTCTTGTCAGTTGTATGATTGATACGTTTAATTCCATTCGTCCAGTGTGATATCGTAGGTATCTGCTGTGAGCGGAGAGGAAGGGCTGTCGCTCATTTTTAAAGTATATAAGTAAAATTTCTAACACTAGAAATTGGTAATATTTTGCTACTATCGTTAATTTTAAAGGTATTCTACTGTTAGTCACTAGTTTAATGATAGCCTTATTTTCTATGTCATTCATCGCTGGTTATCAATTGACTTCTGATCTACAAACTTCCGTCTCACTCTCAACGACGCCTTATCAACCTTGAGTTCTCAAACTCTCCTCTCTTTTGCCCCTTATCTAGACTGCAACTCCCCTTTATTTTACTCATTGCTGGGCAAATATCGTCATCCAAATTTCCTCCACGAGTATCGCATCAACTCCCAGTGCATTCTCATTGCGTTTTCTTGCTATTACGGGGGGGATGGGGGGGAGGGGTGCTTCAGCTAGTATATACAAGACATTTTGGGAAATTCAAAGGTTAAGTTTGTGCTTTGGAATGATAGCTGCTTGGAATGATCAGTGTGCTGTTTGACTATACTTTATCAACTTGTCTATCTTGTGATATATTTTCTACAAATCAAGAGAACAGGATAGGTTAATACTATTTGAACATGGAATGGTATCTTGAACTTGAGACGTGAGTATTTTCCTAAATAGCAACAATGTACAACTATGCACCTCGCTGCGGCTAAGAAAATAAGAATGGACAGTGATTTTTTTGTTGGGATATTTGGTGACATTTGTTCCGAAATATTTGAAGCACTGTTATTAATTATTCAAGATTCGCCTGAGTAAACATTTCAGGTAGATTTGATAAAAATAACCCTTTGTTTATAGCTGCCATATAGGAGAACAGTCACATTCAAAATTTTTGTTGATGAATTTGGCCATGAATCACTCTGGCTCAAGGGAAAAGGAAATTAATTTATCATCTGGCATCAATCCGGAGAGACGTATGTTGCAAATCTCCCATTATCCCATCTCAGTTAACCATGCTTTTCCTCCAAATGCTTTTGATATAATGTCCCTCATAATTTAATGAATGAACTTCGTCCATTGCATTCTTCGATAAATCTTCCCATTCATATTTCCATATAGTAATATTTTCAAATTGGTCATTGTATATTAGGACGTGTTGAATATATTCGTCTCTTCAACTTTGAATATAGCTAGTTTTACATTTTTCCTTCGAAGTCTTCGTAAAATGAATAGGAGATTCCTTCCATCCGTTATATCACTAATTCATTACTCGTTAACTCTACTTATCCATGCCTTCCAATCATCTGTGTTCTACTTCAATCATCGAACTAGGTTCACATCCATGGAGGAACTCTACGCTGGCTCTAGGCTCTCTATGTATTGTACTTACATGTTTACAAAATTGTGCTACTGTCTGTTAAATTAATGGTTGAAGGCGTAACTTTGTGGAACATAGTCACAGACATGACGAAAAAATATCTAAGTATATTCCACACTTAAAGTGTTTATGTCGACCCAGGTTTCGACTGCCTGGGTCGAAACCTGAATAGGCAATAGACATTTCAAGTGTGGAATATACTAAGATATTTTTTCAAGTCTCCTGTCTATTATTGGGCTTCTTTATGATAATTAATTATATTCAGTTCACCAAGTTTAATATAAGGAGGATTACTTTTACCACCATGAATTCTTGTAATTACATATTCATACCTACTTGCATATAATTAAAATACTTTTTGGTTGGAAAATTCTGCTCATTCTCTCTCTCTCTCGTTTCGTTCTTGCTCTCTCTCTCTCTCTCTCTCTCTCTCTCTCTTGCTCTTTCTTTCCTCGCTGTGGTTTTGTCTTCTATATTCCTTCTCCTTCGTGTTTCCCTGTACCTGACGTCTATTCCTCTCGGACGGGGGTGGCGAACCTATGGCACGCGTGCCCAAAGTGGCACGCGGAGCTTGGAGGGCGCTAAGGGATACATACCTCTATCTCACTCGATGGGCTGGCACGCCAGTCGAGCGAGTATACTCTTATTTCATAAACTTTGGCACTCAATCGCCAAATGTTCGAAACCCCTGCTCTAGGATAAACCCTTCCCCCTACCCTCCCACGTATCCTGAACGGCACATCTGTCCTCAGTTATCGGTCGCCTCCTCCCCCAAATATCCAACCATTCGGTCTCCATTCCTCCATTTCGCCGCTCGCTCGGAGACGAATGAGAGGCGTGAGTCGACTGTCTCGGGAGATGGAGTGCTCTCTGACTTGGCCGGAGAGGAGACACGTGATCCGGGGAGATGGATGCTTGGGGGGTGGGGGGGGGAGTGGCCGAGAGGTGAGTGAGGCTGGGTGCGGTTGCACGGGGGAGAGAGAGAGAGTGCCTAAGCAGAGTTTAGTTGGGGAAGGAGGAAATGCGGAGGGACTGACGACGGGCAGCGCCCATGCCGTGGACGGAGGAGGGGCACGCCCCGGCACGGGGTTTGGCGGAATGGATTCCTTTTGCTGGTGGAGCGGCGGGAAGTAGACGGACTGCAGAGATCGCATCCGCATGCGACTCTGCTGTATCAGGGGGGCGATCGCCAGGGAAAACCTGGAATTGTTAGGAAATTATGGCTTTCTGGAAAAGTCAGGGAATTCTCATAACAGTCAGGGAGAAACTGGAATAGGAATCCTCGTAATTTTTCTTCCATTACGTTTACCGGCCAGTCTTTCCCGGCCTTTATTTCACCAACTAAAACTAACGTCGATCGCTGACGTGCATGGAATAAGCACCATCAATTCGTGGAACATCCTGTTGTGAATCTTAGTTATTTATTGTGAATCAGACTTACAATGTATCCCTTTTGTATATCCTTATTGCGATATTTGACTAGTTGAGTTAAAAATCATGATCACAGTGTAGTACACTCATCACAAGGAATCCGTGGCAATGTCGTTCGGAAAATTTTACCTCGCGTTTTTTTATTACTTCCAAAACTCAGGTCAAGAAGTAGCTGGAGCACACTAGCTTATAATAAATACATGCTTGCAGTTCTAAAAATACGATACGATGATAAGAACATTTTAAGCTGCCGTCGAAAATTCAATTCAGCAGAAAAAAAATATTCCAATAATTGGTGGCCTTTTGGCGATCGGTCAGGGAAATTGGTAAATCCATCAGGGAATTTAAAAATTGGATATCAGTAGCCACCCTGTGTATAGACCGCGAACTACTGCAATGGTGTGTGGCAGGGGCTGCTGTTTGAACGCCTGACAGCTTTGCGTCATTGTGAATGAAAGAAGTATCGGATGCACGTTCGTATTTTAGGAACTTTTATGGCCTATGTGGGTTTTAAATGTATACTTGAAATGACATTCAGCGTTTATCGCCCTCTGGTGGACTCTTCATCTGGAAGACGAACCATTCCTGTCCAAGCAGAGGAAACACTGAATGTTATTCAAATAAACAGAAGATTCAGATAAGCTATTATATTCGCTTAAAATATTAATGCAAAAACGTGTCAAAAATATTGGCATTTTCATTTATTTTGACGCGACTCATTTTGTTTCGTCCGAAATTCTCGAAGAGAGATTAAAATCAATTGTTAAATACTATCTTCCTCCAATGGCTATGCTGAATATGGGAGTATTTACGTTTACCGTTACATCTACATACCGGTACCATACAACCGGTAAAGGACTCTATCAGAAGTCGATAGGACACCAGGAATTCTTCCCTTTTTTCTAAGGGAGAAATATGTTTCAAAGATGTGATATTAATTTTTATCACTTTTGCCTTTCGATGCTCTGTTTTTACGGCTCAATTAATGAAAAGGCTTGGGCAAAGGAAAACCGTAGTTATGCTTCTCCGTTCTGGAGACTATGATCCATCTTCTCTCTCTCAAATTGTGAATCTATCGATGTTGTGAGGGGCGTCATGAACCCAATGTTCAGTGCGGAGCAAGTCTGTCTTATTGAGGAAGTTAACATGGACGGACGACCTTGATTAAATAATATCGTGGCGCATAGAATTACACGATTTCTCGCGCCAAATTTCCTGCGAATCTGATTCATGGATCGTCTCCATTTTTCTTAAGAAATTTTTCTCGTTCATTCTTTTGCATTTATTCATTTTCAATTAATTTCACTATCATTCATTTATACGCATCTATTGAGCGACAAAGATCTTTGTGGACGTTCCCAGCGGCAATGTTTTTCGATGCCGTTTCTGAAGCACATATTGATCTTGCAGAGTCTGAAAGTGATCGTGCGTAGGTCGTTTTTATTTTTAAACTACATTCACACTTTTAAATATGGTGTACGATTTTCACCCACTTACCGTGGCAACGCTGGACAGGAATTATCACGCGAGAGATTGGTTGTGATATTATGTTGCAAGGGTGGCCTGTGTCGTCGGACGACGTCGCCTTAAGGTGGTTGAAGCTGTAATCGTAAGCCATAGAGCGCACATTGCAATAACTTTTCGAGTGAGTCAAAAAATCCTTAGTCCACATTTTACTGAAGTACATATATTTTTACGATGGGAATAACCGTGAATGTACTAGTATAAATAATGCAAGTAGTGATTAAAGCATCATTATAACTTGGGTTTACGGCGCAGAATTCAAAATTTAATCTTATATTTGAGGAAAGTGTAAGTTTTTGGCTATGCATGATACCTTGATACTTACTATTGACCAATTGAACTATATGAAGCGCATTATTTCGCGTTTATGAAAATATCTGCTCATAAAGAATCGAATTATTTCAAAATGTATTTCAAGTTGTATAAGACTACATGTTAAAATTGGCGTTCAATTGCCGAGGAACGGAATCGGTAACGCATTTTCTTCGCTTTTATCCTAATATGCTACTAATGTGAACGTGTATACAAGGTTTCATGCAAATCTGTGCATAAACAAAAATCGCTCAAACCACTAATCTCGTCAGGATCAGAATCACACTTGGGTTGAAGTCACAACAGAAGTGCTGGCCTTTTCTAGAGATCGTAAATCTTTGCAAATGTTGATATCTGTGTACTATATGTTTCTTAAATACAATTGACGGGGCACAATTCATCATCATCTTCTAAAGGCTTATGTAAGCCTTGTCTCTGCAGCCATGTGTCCCTGTATACTGCAGATCTTTTCAAATTAGCATATGTTTTTAATCCCAACGTACTTTGTACATCATCTAGGAACTTCTTTCTTGGCCTTCTTCTGCTTCTCTTGAGGAGCACCTTTCCCTCCATTATATTTTCTAAAATATTATTAATATGTTGAAAAACATGACCAATGAATTCAACTTTCCTTTGCTCCATCTCTTTTATCAGTCTTATTTCTTCTTTAATTTCCCTCAGCACCTCTTCATTGCTCTTTCTGTCAGTCCATCTTGTTTTAGTCATCCTCCTCCATACCCACATTTCCATAGCTCCTAACCGCAACTTTTCCGTCTTTCTCATGTCCACAATTATTTGCTGCATATTTATTGAAAGCGGAAATATTAATTGCGATTCAAAGAGGTGTGGGTACGGACGAGGAATCTTATCGCATTTCACGATATTGGTACTCCTTCAAGCGCCCTCCATAACCGTTCCTCCTTTGCTCCTGGACCAAACTCTTTCACTCTTGTCGTGCGGAACGCTTTCCTTTCAGCGAAGGACATGCATTTGCTCATGTGCTAAACGTTTACCCTTTGATGTCGTCAGAGATGCCTTTAGTTTCTCAATGCGACCATGTGTGCTCGGCTGTTCAAAAACGGTGTAAACTCAATAGCGGTGGAGGTGAAAGTATTGCGTGTCTGCCCCGAGAGCACGTGTGAGTGACCGTGATGAAGTGTCGCCTTAGACGGCCACCCCCTGCCACTGCTTATTTTTTTCCGACTTAGCGCATCGTATGCACCATTGGCGCTCATTAGCGGGCGCGAACGATTTAGCATTCATTTAGCGTTTTGGTAATCGGTGGACGGAATCTGAACAGACGACTGACTTTTGAAGTGTATGCGGTGATTGGTGTGTTCATTACGGCCAAAATGCCCAAGGTAATCACGCTGGGAAATTTTAGATGGCCTTCTACGATGAAGTCGGCAGTATAACAGGAAAGGGCCTTCGGGAACTTTCTTTCTTGTATAGAAATCATCGGGACTAGAGATATCATAAGGTATTATGTGTAAAGAATTATATTATAGTATTCATTACGGTATTATTTAAACTCAGCCCGTGTTATAATCTGCGCACTGCCCTTTGTGCAGAGAGAAATTGTTTGCGTGGAAATTTCTCATGCTATGACAAAAGAAAGCCAAATAGAGTGTTGATGCCGCATTTGTTTTTATATTTTTTTTATTTCTGATGCATTGATTAATGTTGTATTAGGAATAGTTTAAACGTCGTTATTGTTTTCCTATTGCTGTTGACTTCCCGATTGAACCCTGCATTAGCTATTACTTACTTAAAATTAAAAATTATTGAGCTGCTACGGTAAAATTATAAAAAAACGTAATTTTCCGTGGTACTATACCAAAAATGAAATTAATATTAATTTTCCCATCTCTAATTGACATCCTTAGACTTGCGAATCACCATTCTGTTGAGTTTACAGGTATTTGAGATATTTGTCGCTGGCGCTTGCGTAGAACGTCACGTCTGGGAAAGGAAAGTACACTTACGTCACTGTTGGGATGGGGTAAAAGACCTAGGGAGGTTCCTTCCGCAGAGGCCCTTCAAAAGGGAAGGAAGATCCTCGTACGGTGGTCTGCATTTGCTCATTCTCGCTAGTTTCACCACGCCCCACCTCGAGCTTTCATTCGTTGACTGCTACCAGTCCATGATGCCTGTTGCTCAGAGGCCGTGGTCGGCGTTAGCGTCATGCAGATCATGTTTTTGCTTATGCTTATGATGTTAGGATATAAGTGCAGTGGGGACAACTTTTAAAATAAACCAACGTTAGTTCATGAATCCAGCTATAGTGTATCCAGTAAAATGAATCCAATTAGTTTTTCGGGGTAGGCAATATTAAATGGGCCACTGATAACCTGGATGGTATTAGTTGCAGGATTCGCCTGGACATTCACAAGTAAACACGTGGATATTTCGGTGGCACATCCCAGCAAATGACACTCCACTTGAATAGATGTGCTCGTCCATTATTATCTTAACCTGTTTAAGCTCTTGTTATTCCATGGAGTGACCCATGGGGACGAATTCATCGTGTAAATAGGCCTTTGGATTTTAACTATCAGGTGTTCTGAATTCGACACATAACTCTGTGGCCATCTCAGCTCGTTTACCAATGTGTGAATCAATGCAGCGTATTCGGTAGCAGCAAAGGCCGTGAACTAATTAAGAAAATAATGGCATAAAATTTGTAAATGTTGTTTCTTTTACTCCATTAGTGAGTGTTTAGGTGGAAAATAATCTTTCTGGATAATAAAAATGTTGGTCTTATGAGTTTTAAGCTTAGGTGTAGCTATAACTGATCGTTATTATATAATCTCAGTCGTTGCTGCTTCAAAAAATCCAGGGCTCGCCAGGTATTCTTCATCTTCTGGGTGGCACTGAACTCTCATTGTTGGATGCTGCGGTATATAGATGACGGAGCAGTCTGTTCTCATGTAAAGTACGCAGTACCGTCTTGGCGCACTGGGCGTCAGACGTAAGTTATGATTTGAAGCGAGTTCAAGTGCGGTGTAGGAAGCCGGTCGCATCGTTGGGTGGGTGGGGGGCTACGCCCATCTGCCTCACAAAGGCTCTCCGCCCACATTGGCCGACAAGGGTCCCAGTACCACCGTGGAGAAGAGCAAACCGTTGTTAGGCGTGCGATCTCTTTCGTATCAAATCGCAACTTCCGGGACCGCGGTCAATTTACAAGTCAGCCCACGCCGTTGGAACACGTTCTCCTAAAGGGCCAGAACAGATAAGAAGGAGCCCGAGTGCTTCTCCCCGTCTTTTTTTTTTGTAAACGAATCTCCTTGTGAGACATTTTTGGCTCTCCCGTCGCGTCAGGATCATTATACCCGAAATAAAAAAAATACAATCGCTCTTAACGAAAAAAAAACAGATTATCTGCCGTGAGAAAGGTTCACCTTCTGTGTCTATGCTTGTTAAAATGGGAGTGCCTTTTTAGAGCTTGACCCGGCGAAAATTAAAGGTGCGAAAGCGGAGCTAATTCAAGTAACGCGTAACGAAATGCAAAACACGCGAATTTAACGGACGCAAAGAAGGTAGTATCAAACAAGAATGGGAGAATGATGAATTCTTGTAACGTGGTTTACTAGTGGCATGAATGAACTATGAGTTCCTGTGCCAACTCCTGTTTTTTATCTGGTGCCGTGAAGTATTTTCTTCATTTCGTTCCTGAAGCCTACAGTATATGAGAGTACTTCCGGAGATGAAGGCTCAAAGTAGTTCAAGAGCGGGCATTTTCCTGTTCTTCTTTGTTCTATAATATTGCAATTACCTACTCTTACCCTGTCCGTCTTCTGATTGTTTCACAGCAAAAATGAAAAATAACTTAGTAAACTCCACATTAAGAATGTATTGACTCGATCCATTTTCCTGCTCTTAGTGTCGACATTTTGAAACCTTGTGATGAAGGAAGGCACAATGCGTTCAAACTCGGGTCGTGTCAATTATATCTTAAAGTGGAGTTCACAGAGTTATTTTCCATTTGCGCCGTGGTGGATGACGAACGCTAAATCAAGTCTGAAGCTGTTTCCTATGTCGATATAGTTATTAAATTTTTCTCGTCATCTCATCCAGTGTAAGTGCGCACGCTTCATTGCCATTAACCATACTCCTTGCGAACCGCATAGGCTGTCCAACTGATGGAGACATCGAAAAACTGAATATATAATGGAAACAAATAGTCAGTTTTGATAAAATGATTTGTTTACCAACCGACCGAAACACTAAGTTAACGCGGAGCGTTTTGCTCGGATTGAAGAGGCCCGTTGGAAATTGGTTGTAACTGTTGTCGGCAGACATCCACTTTGAAAAAAAGTGGAAATTCTCGCTTCATCTGCGAAAACCTGCGATTGTGTAAATATCAAGAGGGTTCTACCTTGAAAGTGTTTTCTTCTTTTTTCTATCTGCTCAAACGTGGGATTATTTTGAATCACGCGGTCGTGAGAGAAAACCTGTGAACGAAGTATCCAGCATTCTTCAAGGGAAACGACCCAGAGTGGAGTAGATTTGCTTTTCTCTGCCTACTCTACTGGATCACAGAAATCTATTTCCCATGAGATATTGTACAAGTACCTCGGGAATTTGAAAGCGTTAGTAGCATGGTGTTGCGTTATAGCGTAGGGTGTATGATCTTCGCGTTCCCCCGATTAACTAGAAATCTGATGAAATCATTCTGATGAAATATCCAGCCAGAAACATTAATAGGCAAGGAATGGGAAGATAAGGGTGAGAACGTAAAGCTATGACTCGAAGAAGAGGAGAGAGGCTGAGAAAATAAAGAGATAAAGACTGTTGGAGACTACATCTCTACATCTACATCTACGTCATACCCCGCAAGCCACCCATTGGTTGTGTGGCAGGGGGTTCTTCCACACTAGGCACGCATGAGTTATACGGCAGAACACCGAAACTACATTGAAACCGGCGTACCACACATGCAACGCGCCACTTATAAATCTACTAACTGAGAAACATTTTATCGTCAATTGTTCCAACATGCAAAGGATACAAGGACTACTACTACAGATTCAAAATATCATGCATAAATAAGAACATCAATATTTAGATCATGCATAAATAAGAACGTATAGAATATAAAGAGAAAGATGTACAATCTAGCTTATCTCACTATTCGCACTATTCATGACGACGATCACAGCTGTTATGGTCCCGAATGGTACGCGGAATAAATGACATTTTAAACCTATCGGTTCTACAATCTATCTCTCTAATTTTATTGGCGCGATATAATCTGCCGCAGTACGAGGGGGTTAATACTTAATAGTATGTTTTTTACGTCGTCAGAGAAATGTTTTTCCTGAAATTTAGTTAAAAGAACTATGTATTTAGGAAGTAAGATGATGGTGGAAAAAAAGGATGATGCTGCATGTTGCTTCGTCTGGAGTACTCCGACACTCTTGTCCGCCTGTCAAATGTGGAGTGGGTGAGTGGACCGCCGTCATGTGCCGCCGAATCCGATAGAATCGCCAGAGCATTGATGTAATAATGATGACGAAGATGGCGCGATGTCTTTTGCGTATATTTCAAGACGTCGTGGAAATTATTCATCTCGTCCATGGTGATTTTAAAACGCTCGCTTCAACTTCTTCTCTTCAATTCTTCAATTCAAGTCTTCAACCCCCGAATCCCTTATAGGGCCGTGTATCAATAATAATGTCAAGGTCGCGTTGTGCGACAAGCGGTCATTTCGTGAAGACTTGGAAGGGATTGGTTGGAGTGTGTTGAGTAGCTTATTGAGGAGAATAAGAACAAATAGTCGAACTGCCCTCATGTTTTATTTATTTCTACGCCTGGGAGCCAGGCGTAGAAATCAGGTACATACTCGATTATGTACCTGAAGTTGACGCTCTTGAAGTGCGTATTTGTGTTTTCACCGGAATACGTCTCTTGTTTTGTCGGTTCTGTCAGTTTTATAAATATAGTTTGGGGTCAAATACCATCCGTGTATTCTGGAAATTTATGTGATCTGAGTTTTTGAAAATTTTATTGGCTTGACGAGTTGCCTTCGACTACCTTACCTCGCCCAACCTATTCCTGCCATCTGCTATGTTACATGTTTACAATTGAACATTTGAAAGCTCACCACAATGTAGTATACATAATCGCAGTTCATTAATGTGAAAAGTGATCGCGTTATCCCGTCTTTGCGTAGCACTTAATGTTAGTAATTATGGTGATTCAACCAGTGAAATTCACACTCACAACTTAACCCTGGCAATTAGAATTACGAGGGAAATTTTCCTATCTATATTTAATCTATATCATGGAATAATTAACATATTTTGAGAAGAATTTTGAGGAGAATTCTTATGATATAACTCTTTAGAGAATTCTTATTGGAATAAGTAGCCATTGAAATAGCAATCTTGCCTTTAGGTCATAGAATTCTGTGACGGTTTTCTACGCAGGTCTACGTGAAAAATACGTAGCGGAAAAGTGACCCATGTGACCGTTTTCTTAGTTATACTGGTGACGGTTTGATCTCTAAAATATAATTATAAAAGAACTTTTGAATACAGCGAAAGTTGGCTTGAAAAATGTCGACTCATTCAGCTTTTATCTTGCTTGAGCGATGTTTCATTCAAGTACTTCCTTGATGTTAATGCGCATTATTCTTCAAGCAAAAGATCAGAGTGACCGCCGCCGTTGACATCTCACGGAGATCCATCAACGAGCTCGGTTTCTGAAAGAAGAAAGTCGCCTGGAAGAAAGCTCGCCTACGCGGCTGAAGTACGCGAACGTCTCCTTTCGTATCCCGATTGTCTGTGCTCTCTATCGCACGCGATCTTCCCACGTCCGTCCTGCACCAAACCGCACCACACACCACGCCCTTCGAATCGTGTGGTGTATCGTGGTACGATCTTTTCAGGGAAAAATGTCCAGCTTAATGCGCACGTTTGCTCGCGCTGCAGATTAATGTCGCATCATCTTTCAACTTCAATCGAAATATCGCGAACCTATTTTCGGACGCGCGTTCATCGGATACACTAATCCTCTCTATAAGGTAGTTTGACGGAGATATAATTCCACATGAACTCCATGAATTTGATGTCATCATTAAAAAAAACCGTTCACCTTTCCAAAAATATCAAAATATCTGCGAATCAATGCTCAACTTATTTATAAATTTGCCTACAAATATCTTCCATTTTCATGAAAGTGGTACACGTATGCACTCCTGAGAAGTTTGATTTAAAGACTTAATGAGGGATTTCCAGCGCGTAAATATCATCAGAAATTTAAATCTTTTGTTTGTATTTATTGCTAACTTAAAAAACAATTTAGTTACTCTAAGAAGTAAGCTTTATGTAATCGCAAAAAATCATCGGTTGTGAAAGCGTTTTGAGCGTACGGAGAGAAAAAATTCTTCAAGTTAAAGACTTATGTGTGCATTATTAATTGATCACGGAGTATTTCGGTAATTTAAAGGAAAATGTTTGCGACATATATGTCATAAGTTATACTTCATACCCCTTAAGTCTGTTGAAATGAAGAATAAACGTCCACTTTGTTTCCTTATATGAAAAGCAATAAATCGCGCCAAAACCACGTCATCTCGCAAAGAAATGAACGATATGAGAGAAGATTAAAGTACTTAGATTCGCCGATGCCAGGGGAATTTAGTAAGTTGTTAAACCTCGTGAAAATTTTGTTGAATTTAAAGTCTGACACTCAGTGTACAGACTTAGATCAGTACTCCTTGCCGCGCAAATGTTGGTGGTATTAATATTCACTTTAAAATACTAAATCCTAATTGAACTTATTGAACCAACGACATGAAATTTTCTTGGAAAATATGTTTATTGTTGCACAGGTTTAGAGGAGTTAACTCATTTGTTGGTTTGGAAATAGAGATTAGTACCATCTTAAAAAGGTTTGAAATTTCAGATAACTTTTTTCTTTCTGCTCCAAAGCTGTTGAAACAGTAAATAAATTGTTACTTGTTCATATTTCTTTACCGGAAGGTTATGTAACTCATGTAGACCGAGGTAGTAAGAATTTTACTTCAAACTTGAATTCGTTGGTTCATTAATAATGCTCTAGATCTATCATATAACGCCTGAATCTTAGCACTTTTTCTTTAAAAAGCGGCAGTGACATTGTTACGACCAAGAGCTTTCCATTCGATGCGCTGGACTAATTCCAGGTCGGCACACATCTGCACCGCCCTTATGACACAAACGACGATGAATTGAGCAATGTGCGCTGACGAAACGTTTGGTAACCTACCGGTATGTAGCATTCTTTAGGTACGCTATAGTTACGGCCGAAAGTTGGACAATTATTTGAAATAATTCATTCAAACTACACAACTAGAAAAGATAATTATACCACCGCACATTTAAAAACGTATATAATTCCATATTTGGCGCCAAGTGAACGCAAACACCAAAGGGATACGAATATCGAAGTTAATTTCTTATCGCAAATCAACAATGCTCGCGGTCCATTTTAAAGCGCAGAGTCTGAAACGAATGACAGGCTACTGCGATTTTGACTCGCGAAGTGAGCTGCGCATTTAGTGAGCGAACGGAGAGCGCACATTATCCGTATCATCACTCTAAGCACCTGCTTGTTTCTATCAATGCCTTTCACCTGGAAGTGGGTGAGAACAAACGTGACACGTGTATTTAACAGGTCTCTATTAGTTTTCATTTTAGTCTCTAATGGTAAGTGGAAAGAAGGATTTATTATGTACCGTTGATTATCTCTCATATTATGTCTTTTCTATTCGTCCTAGAGAACAAGAGCTAAGTTAAAATATTTATCCTTCATCTCTTCCATTCCATCCATCTGAATTTCTCCAATAATCTTTAGCTGCTGTGAAAAAATGAGGTGCTTTGCTCGTTATGGTGTGTGAATTTATTGCGAACGCATGAGATCTGGATGATGTATGTGCAGACCTGTAATGATTAAAGTAGAGAAGAAATAAAACAATATACCCATGAAGAATTCGCATCATTTGCTCATGAAGTGGGTATTTGTTAGATGTCAGATTGATAATGACCGCACCGTTAAAAATGAAAGGCATTTCTGCGATGCCGACGGGCGATCTGAGACTTACAGTAATTATGGACCGAGATGGAATCATCATTTATAGGAGGCTAATATCACATTCGTGAAAATTAATCATCATTGTTCACTCTCTGAACGAGTTTTTTGCGAAGTTAATGCTACATCATCTCTCGTTATCTCTCGTTTGTTTTATTATTGGGTGATGCCTTATAATCCGAGTACGGTGTTGATTGATTGGCATTTAATGACTTTTAACTGAATGCAGTTAGACGCTGAAAGAGTTAGAAATCGGGATAAATTGGCAAGATAGGGTTTCAAACTTTCATGTGTATCATATTTCTGCTGCATGTCCCATTCGGAAAAGTCAGGGATGGGATAGCGCCGGCATCGCCACTCACAGGTCGAGAGTTCGAATCTAGTTTTGGCATAGATTTTGCACTTTGATCTTACATTTACTTGGTAGTAATTCGCTTTGAAGTGTTTCGACGGCTAAGGTTATTTCACATTCGCATTTACGATGTCGCGCCGCTTGCAGAAGATGTGGGAGGGGATGAGAAACAATGACAGCGCTCGGGGGTCGAATAGGAAGGATCATACTGACCGAGCCCAACGATGCTTTAATTTGGTGAACGAGCAGAAACCTGAGATTCCATAGTGGTAGAATTTTGCCCATTTCACTAAACATAGCCTCAGGTCAAATGATGCGGTTTGAAAAAACCGTTTAGATAGCTATAAAATTAAAATATCAGCGTTTTGGTTATATCCCGTGAACGTTCAGAATCAAGTATAATTTTTTTGCGCGAAGTAATCGAAATGCCCGCGGATATTTTAGCCGCTCGGTGCTTCCGACTTTACATCGTCATTCAATAGTGTATTCATCCGTCCGCAAGGTAGAATAACTTCATTCTGGTTTTGTTTTCAAGATTTCCATGGTTTTAGGTAAAATTATATGTGAAACCTTTGTATGTAATCGTGACACTCTCCTGCAAGCGCCATACTCAGAGAGAAAGAAGCACACGAGGGTGGTAGAATGAAATCTTGCTTCCCCCTCCTTACCGAAAACTCTCCACTGTCGAATACTCCAAATTATGCGTCACAATACACCCGCGCTATCGGGTGCATTACTATAATTATTTTATCGTTTAAGCAGTTAAGATCTCATCCTTCCTCCATTATTATCACTTTGATTCCGTGATTCTCATATCCTCTCGTCTTCCTTTGTTGCCATAGTTTGTAACCTAACGTCCCATTCTGTGGCTTTGTGTCACTGCGTGTGAATGTAGTATTTTTGCTGGTCCGAGGTATAGTCGTCGGGATCGGACTATCATCGGCGAATCGATGTGATTGGAAATCCTCTCTTCGCGTACGGGAAATAGTTAGCCTTAAGCGATCTACTATCTCTGGAAGAGGATTTGAAATAATGTCTTACACAACGGTACATACGAGGAAGGTGTGCAATTAAAGCAGCTCAAATAGAAGTAGTTTTCTCGCGAACGCCTGGGGCGACTGCACCGTAATTAAGCTGCTACCGCGGCAATGTTGTGCTGTCAAGGCGCCGCGGAATCCACTCTTGTTCGGCTCCGCCTCCGTATCACTTCTGTTTGGTCCAGAGAGAGAGAAAATTTCTTGGGGAAGGAACGGGAAGTGTGTGGGGGGAATCGAGATCCACGGGATGAGAACTTGGCGCCGCTGTCATCGGGCATGGAGGCCGTGGGAGGGTGTGAAGGCATGAGACGAGGCGGGAGGAAACCTGGAGTGGATTCAGCTGACGGAAAATGAAATAGGAGATAGGACGTTGGACGGAAATCGGACGGTTAAGGTGGTAGGAGCGATTTTTGTCAATGTAAAGATTCGAGAAAACTTAGCAAATGTGTACTTAGTAGTAATGTGTACAGACTTAAGTGAAACAATTGTTTGTAATCGAATTCGTTTCTCGAAAAATGAATGTTATTTTAACTTGACAAGTATTTTGCTTTTTAGTATTTGCTTCTGATTTTCGCTTAGAGTGGATCGGGGTGGAGTGGTGGCTAGAGTACTGGTTAACCATGCGGACGGCCAGGGTTCAAATCCCTGCAGAGGAGGATGTTTTTCAGAGGAAACCCGATCCCTACTTGAATGTCTTGTGGAGGGCACTTCAAGTACAGCACTCCGTCTGTCGGATGAGACGTTAAGCCGTGGTTCCCTTGGCATCTTTCGTTAAGAGCAGGCTAATGCCGACGCCGGGTTTCTATCCACCCTTCCTCCCTTACCTATCCACTATGGTGCAAGTGACCTTAGCTGTCGGTCGCTTCCCCAAACATCCAAAATCCATTTTCTCTTAGATTTCGAATTCCGCGCCATAAATCAAAGTAATAACTATGTTTCTAATAAGATGAAAATTGTCAAATATAGCTCCTGCAGCATTTATTTGCATATGCACGGTGGTTTCCACTAAATAAACAGATGTAGTTTAGTGAAATATGGTCTGAGAAATTGTTTCACTTGCTTAAAAAGTTATGTAAATGTGCATTCAACGACACAATGAACGCTCCAGCAACCTAAAGTAACCTCTCACAATTAGTCGGCGAACTATCGACAGTGATTGGTATGAAAGTCCTTGAATGACAAAATAATGTAGAGGAGTTACTTCCCGGCTCATAAATATTCATTGCATGAGATTAAAATTATAGGAAAGGCGTTACTTTGGCTTGAAATCACCACAAATGAGCAGGGAGTGTTGGAAAGCTTATGGAAGGGCTGAGTTGGATCCTGATAGATTCTAGAGTGTAAGACGGTACGCTGAATTTACTGAAAAGAGTGTTCAGATGAAACAAGTTTTAGGTTGAAAACGGATGATATTGCTTTTCTATCGCTCTGCATCTGAAGGCCGGACCCAAGTGAAACAATTAGAGGGAAAGAATGGAAATGTAGAACCGATAGGTACAGTAACTCCTTCTTTCCTCTCGAACAATCGATGACTGCAACAAAATCAGAGAGCAAGTTGAAGACTAATATGTATGTCTTTGACTTTTCGTACTTAGTAGTTTTACCATTTTTTGATACCATGATTACCATTTTTTCCCTATTCGGCCTCGGTGGCGGTGGGGTAATGTCCCTGCCTGCTGACCCGAGGGTCGCGGGTTCGAGTCCCGCCTGGGTCGAATATTATCTGCCCAGGACATGGGTGTGTGTTCGTCTATTGTTAATGTTAAAACACCCTATGTAAAAGGCCTTTGTTGTGCTGTTTTCGGGGTTGTGAGTATAAATATAAACAAATAAATTTCCTTCTCTACGGCTGCTTTTCGCGCTCGCCATGTCCTCGAGTCCCCTTGCGGCCGTGGCTCGCAGGGGTATGGTCGGTGTAGGGTATCGTCGGTTCAGGGTATGAGAGTCATCTCTTCTGATAGAAATGAATGAATACGACATCATTATGAAGGATTATAAGGACCTCCGCTAGTTGTCTTTACTATTAAACGTGAAACTAGTAGGTCAAAGTGAAATCAAATTAAAAGTCAAATCCTAAGTCAAATTAAAGCTTAAAAATGTATTTTAGTTTTATTACTTAAACGTTTTCGTCATAAAACAGAAAATTTCGTCAATAGTATTGATATATTTTACAAAGACTTTTTACGACTTCATTTTCAAGTGAAGTTTGGTGAATAAAATAATTGGTCTCTGTAAAATAAATTAGTGTAAAGTAAACTCTAAATAAAAAATAGCGGCCAAAAATGAAATAAAAAGTAATGACAAGGAGTTAGATAAGTGAATAGTAAAAAGTAAATCAAACGGTCGCTTCATGGCTAGGGAAAAATCACACTCGAGCTAAATTAAGACTGCCAGTACAGCGGGATTTGTTCTCTTCCAATCTACTTCATTCCCGTTGAGTAAGCTGAGGGTGAGATGTTCTCCGCGTGGGATTGCGGGATTAGTGGTGTGAGGAGTGATCCAAGACTCTTTGTTCTCGTTCTTCCTCGGCGCAGAGGAGAAAGACAAAGCACTGCCGGACCCTTCTTATGGCCCGCTCTCCTAAGTGAAGACGATTAATGGCGAGATACGAGGGGTAAAAAATGATCTTGCTGCTCGGATGGCGAAAAAAAAGTCGCTCGCGTGGGGATAAACGTCTAACGGCTCTCCTAACGAGGCTCTGAGAAAAAAAAGAAAGACTATGAAAACTAAACAAGTGAGCCCATGGGAGATGGATAGTGTGACGGGGAAATAAACGATTAAAATAGTTTGATTTGAATATTTGATTTCGTGCTCTTTAGTTTCAAGACGTCGATCCATGATTGAGATACGGATATGTGATATGTTGTGTGGGTTGAGATAAATCTTTTGATGAGTGCCATAGGGTTTTGTCGAGCTGGCTTCATCAACTCGTTTATTTTTTTGAAGTGGTCTGATTTTTATGGGGCCTCCTTAAACTTTTCTTGAAATGCGAACGATTTTACTAGTGTCTGGCGAAACTATGTTAATTTAATGTTAAGTAACCCAAATAAAATAAGAGTAAACAAATATGTCCAAAGAGAAAAAACACTGGAAATAAATCTTTATTTATATCGCGAGCAAAAACTGAGCTGAAAGGAAAGTAGATAAAGGCTCAAATGAACCTTTGTCACCAAATAAATCACCCAATCCTGAAAGACTAGCTCTACCAAAACGGTACCGAAACAGTTAGAGTACATTATCTTATATAAGTACCGTATCGAAGTGAGAATTACCAATTGGTGTATGTTTAAACGCTCCATATTATGACTCTGTGTATTTGCGATTATTATTATCCCAATGTTACAGTTTTGTTCAGCTCCTTATATTTTCGATTCCTCCCCCATGCTGTCGAAGATTTCTCTTCAGCTTTTCACCGAAATCCTCTTCTTCAGTGCCGTCCTGAACATGTCCTCCGCACCGTTCACTTATGATGTCTTATGCATTCTCTGCCTTTCAATCGCCTCTTCCCCATCACCATTCACAACGATCTTTCTCTCTCCTCCATTTGCCTTCCTCGCCACTTAGTTCTCACACTCCCACATCCACTCTCTGTATCCACATCTCAAAAGTCTCTATTGTACGCTCATCCTCTCTCTGAAAAGAACGTGTCTCCGAGGACCCACGCGAATATTCGCCATCATTGGATCTTCTACCCCCAGCAAATCGGCAGGTTTTGATGCAGTCCTTAGCTTAACGTATCCTTGTCGGGCTCATATATTCACAAACCCTATACTTAGCGACAACAAGTCTCCCTTTGATCCGTTAAACTTCAAACAGCGCCAGTCGCTATGGAGGGGTACATGAATAAAATCATTCGGCTGGACTGGGCGTTAAAACTTGATCCCTAATTCGTCCTTCGGATGATTATAAGCAATGCATAATCAAATTTCGCACATTCCTCCGATACCAGGTTGCGCCCGTTTCGTGCTTCAAGTAATGATTTTTGACCTCGAGGACTGTGGCACTTTGCGCCCTAGTTCGGGAACTTTGTAGCTTCAGTTTCGCGGTATCTCGTCTCAACAATATGTTCTTGAAGGTGGCTGTGATGGTAATCGTGGGTCGTTGAGTTCACATATTAATTATTTTTGAAATAAGACGAGAGAAATTGTCGATCCATATTTCATTTTAGGGCATCTGTTTATCCGTTGTACTCACCATTCTAACAGCGATTTAAATGAAACAAAAATCGTATCTTTAGGTTTTTTCCCCTCAATTAAAGAATGTTGTGACGAGAGTTATCGGCGCAGAATTTAGAAATTTAGCCGAGATTGCACTGGAATATGTTTGTTTTGAATATGCAATTCTGCATGGCATATTGAGATTTGTCAGCTACAATTATACTAATATTAAATTCATTTTTGTATATGTGAAAGAAAATCTATGCATATGTAATAAATCAAGTACGAAATACATGACAAGTGCCATAAATATATCTGTTAAAATATCATTGAATAGCCATTAAAACCGAATCCGTATTATTTTTTACACTCTTATCTAGAGATATAACTAATGAGAACAAGTATGCAAAACTTATCAATTCCCTTCGATCCATAATTATGCCATTTACGTACTTTATATATTCATTACCCACTTCAAAATGCTAATACGCATGTAATCTTAACCACCAAACGGCGATCATCATTTTGGTGACCGCCGACAGTGGTCGTGTTCGCACAAAGAGTGATCGATTCCGTGAAAGTGGTGTGTTTGAGGTGCCTCAAAAATTTCGCTCCCCCGTGAAGTAGTTGGCCCATATATGGCGAAGTTTAATGGTTGTGTTCAGCGACGCTCTGGTGGGTACATGCACGCCTCGTGTTCACGGAGACCTCGATAAATCTCTGCAAAGATTGTCTAGTGCGAGGGAAAAATAAAGAAAGATAGAGGACCGGCGTAAGGTTGTCCCCGAATATATATAGTCGTGAGTGCATCGCCCATAGCATGGAGCGCGTTGAAGGCCATGCGGCGAAATTTCCGTGTGCCACACACTACTTGAAGACTGGGATCATTAAGAGGATTGCTTCCGGAGTCGTCGGTGCTAACCTATCAAGGTCACCAACGAAGGATTGAAAGGTCGCCTTGATATCCGCGCTGCTTGGTACTCCAATGTGGCGACAGTAACATGATCACAACGGATGGGCAATCATAAAGCGATTTGCAATCTAAGCATCCAGTCTTTTTCCTTACGGCCGGTTTACATTGAAAATATGGAACAATTGTACCTCGTACCGTAATGTGTCTTAAGCTACGGCTGCAATCGTCCGTATCATTAAACCGAACAACTAATGTGACAATAAAGGGGAGCTACCGGTAATATTTCGCGCAGTGTTTATTTGTTTGCACGCATGCAATCAAATCATCTTCGAGATGAAAAAAATCTCTTTCGCCAAAACAAATTTACCAGCAACATATATAAAGCAGGTATTGTGAATGCAGCCTAAAAGGTTTTCAACGGTAAAACTTAAATTTTGATATTTTAAATTAATAATGGGAGTTTTCCATTTGCTCTAGAGTGCAAACCACATCTCGACGCAATGACGCACTTGCTTTTATTCGCTTCATACCCTCTGCACTTGGCAGCGCACTTCATCCACATCTGCATACTATCCTGCGAGCCGCATCATGGGCGTGTGGCAGGGGTGTTAGGTCACCAGCCGTGTAAAGGTGTAAGGTTTTGTGGTGCAAATCTTCTCCCCACTTCAGTACAAGTGGGGGGCGGGATTGAGGCTATCTAGCAGCTAAACATCGACGATCATCTCCTCTGTAATAATTTTATATTCTTACTATTTTCTATAAAGGCGCCAAACATGGATTTGATAAGATTTTAAATTACTCCGTGGTAAAAAGGCTAGATTGTTGAGCCCTTATTTAACTAGAAAAGTTTACATGTATTTAGAAAAAAATTTCAGGGCATTTTTTCTTGTCCTTGATGTTACACGACCATAATCGAGTTGGAAATGTAGAGTCAGTCTCTATGAGACGTAAATTTGGAAACTCATCATCATTTATTCTTCATATTTCGCCTCTCATGCTTCGTAAACATGCAATGCATGATATCCACATCATAGAGTTGGTACGTAAACCTTAAAAATTATGCTATCTCCAATCCAAAAATCTCTAAATTGTTAACCCGTAAAACGACGGAATATCAAAACCTCATAGTAGAACGTAAATGTTGTTTGGAACTTCACCTATTGTTTTCTTTAATTGTGCTAAAATTTCATGAAGTCACCTCGCAAGCTCAGCCGATAGGAATAATTCTCTTTTTCCCTCAGTTTACCGATGGGATGTTTCATTCTATTCAGGCCAATGGTAATTTTTGGAAAGTGTTACATTTTGCTTTGTGACTGTGGTCACTCTCCGATCAACTTTGTAAGAAGATATTCAGATTTAGGTTTGCATTTCACTTGGCCCCCGCGGGTGGCGGATATTAACTTATTGCCGAATAAAAACCTTGCATTGTCACTGGATTACCGATTGATACAACTCAAAAACGAAAGTGTTATATTCTCAAATCGGCGAATTGTGAACGCTCTAATTGACTCACATCCTCAAGTACTACCTTATGAAGTTATGATTCCGAACTCATCGTAAACTGGAGTTTTATTATGTTCTAAAGTTATGTTGTTATCTTCAATGCAAACCAGATAGTCTGTGGATATTATTAATCGTATGAAAGCCTAATACAATGAAAATGATACTATGTTGTGGCGTGCGGAATCGTACGAGGACAAAACAGCTGATATTTAATCCCTTTCCCTTTCCAGTTTTGATCGTGTATGATTGATTAACCCTCTGACAGCGAGTAACTGCTATCCAGGGTCAGATGCCTGTACATATTTGGTGCTCGGCGTCGCCTGTTACTCTGCATATGGTGGTCAGTAGGTGCTGGGAGCTATCCTTCCGTCATTCCGCCGTGCGATCAATATGCAGGTATGAGTTCGAGTGAAGCATAAGCGTTGACCTTTTGTCATAAAGTAAAGGAAGTTATAAAATAGGAGAATTCGAATTAATTCCGACTGTGAATACTATACCGAGGAGTGCATTGTAAGAACAGACGGAAAAGTTTTTTTCAGAAATGCACGTCCTTATTCTTTCTAAATATTTTTTTCTATTTATTCTACTATTGTTTTATTCTATTATATTTTTATTCTATTATTTTTGTATTCTATTCTAATATTATTTCTAAATATTCTTTCTAAATGTTCAATAACCCTTATATTCTAAATGATAATTCCTGGCCTAATTTTTATGGATTATTACTTTCTTTGTATTCAATGTTATATCAAATACAGTTAAAAGTTTTTATAGAGATAACTAACCATCAATGAAAGAAAAGCACTATATGTGTACTTCTGCAGCTGCATCTTTCCATCATTAAAATTAGCTTCAGTGAAATTACCGGAATTTGCGATAATATGTAATACAAAAATACCTTTGTCTACTACAAAACTTTGAATGGAATTTCTTTGTGCCTCTGAATTTTTAAACAAGCGTACCTATGAAAAATTAATAATAATATGGTTTAACTGCGTTACATTATATTCAAAAGTCAGTCTTATTTGACTGAACTTCTTCGAGTTAGTCTCAGTATTTGATTTAAAGTGTTGTGATTATTTCAAATAATTTTCGATAAAGATTACACTTGACGGATAATAGTATTACAGCGGTCCACTCGTCATGTGTCGGATTAAGCACGAGACCGACATCCTGATGTATCTCCCTCATCCTCATTGCGTCGAGAGGACTCGAGAAACCGGGCACTGACATTTCACGCCAACTATATTCTCTTTGAAGGATTTCCGAAGATTATTTATTTATTTATTTATTTATCTTCACTATCCCGAATACAGCACAATGTGCCAATTTACGCCGGGTGGATAACAGTAACAACGGACGAGACACAAACACCCATGTCCTGGGCAGATAATATTCTACCCAGGCGGGACTCGAACCCACGACCCTCAGGTTAGCAGGCGAGGACGTTACCCCGCCGCCACCGGGGCCAACAATACATCTATTTTAATACATCGCTGATTCGACATGGGTGTTGAATTGTTAAAACTGATGACATAGTGCTCGCTTGTGAATTGGTGTCGGTAGCGCCGTTTTGGGAGTACATCATTGCGATGGCTGTGATTTAAAGCTAAAAGAATGTCTTTTGGAAGCATTGTTGGGGATGAAAAAACTGGTAGAGTTGGGCCGCAGAAACTAGAACACGTGAAAGAGCTTTACTATCTAAGAGGTTACTATCTAATTGAACGACCATTGAGGCAAAGAAGTGCTTGAATCAGAATTCTTCTAAAAGCCTCCAACAAAAGATCGTGCGCTTATAAGCACTTCATTGAAACCTATGTATGTATAACGCTTTAAAGGTTCCTCGGAAGCGTTGCGTAGTCGAAGCGTGGATGACTGCTACCGAATGTTTAGAATGAATAGAAATATTGCATTCCAGAATAATAATGAATATCAGAGAAACAAAAACCACTAATGAAGATTTTTAACTATTTTAGAGAAAAAATATTTTGGTAAAACTCGGATAAGCGGATAGGGAACCCTTTATGGACACATTTTGTTGACATTTAGTCAGACGACTTAGCTGTAAATTAAGATTATTTGCAGACAATACAGTTATCTTCCGTGAAATAAGCGAAGACGCGGACTATGAAGCTCTGTTATCGGAACTTAATAACGTTTATTCGTGGTGCCAGAATTGGGTGCTAAATTAAATCGTGGTAAATGCACCACAGTACATTTCCTACGAAAGTTATCACAACAATGCCACACTTATTCTATGAATGGAGTAAACATAAAATCTTCAGATACAGTAAAATATCTTGGAAATACCTTAACTTTTGATATATCGTGGGGCACACACATACAAAACATATGCGGCACAGCATTAAAGAAACTAGGTTTTGTTAAACGTATAATAGGAAGGTCCTCGGATGAAAAAGTAAAAGAGAGATACTACTTCGCTCTGGTTAGGCCACACCTCGAATATGCTGCGAGCATTTGGGACCCTGATCATGAAGATTTAACCAAAAAAATTAATTAAATAGAAAGAAAAGCAGCAACTTCGTGATACTGCTATGAACGAAGATAGTGTTTCACATCTGTTAGAGGGATTTAGGTGGGAGCCCCTAGAGACTCGGAGATTGCATGCTAGGCTTAGGCTACTTGAGAAACTCAGAACTGGTGAGTTTCAGAACGACTCAGAGAATATGATCATGACACCTCACTACATTTCTAGGTCTGACAGAAGTGATATAATAAGAGAGATATATTGCCGAACGCAGATAGGTACAAAAACTCGTTCTTTCCGCGCACAATAAGCGACCACAATAAAACCTGAGCTCCACTAAATACACTCCCGTAATGCACGTCATAATTCCACCCCAAAAAACCTTACATATTTACACTACTGGTGTCCTAACACCCCTGCCACACGCCCATATGACGGCTCGCAGGGTAATTTGTAGATGTAGATTGCGCAAAACTGCAGCCTCTTGGAAACAAAAAATGGTAGCAAAACGGGAAGAGTCATCGGGAAAGAATGCACGTAATATTTGGATTGAGCCAATCGAGCGGTGCTGCAGAGAAGGATTGTCACGTGATTAAGTGGATGTCGTCAGTGCTTAGTGGGCTGCTGCAGCAAACCAATTGTCGGATTCGTGACAGTGATTAAGGCAAGGGTGAGTAGAGAAAAATCTAATGGGCAAATGCTGAGTCATAGCTGCTTCCTGAAAGCACTCGAAAATGGACGGATGAATGGAAAGGATAGATGAAATTTCCGACGAGAATCAAGGTTAGAATACATCGTCGTGATTGTGAGTATGCCAATTCTTTCGCTTAGTGTACAGTCTCCATTCATTTTTAGTAGATGTTTTAAATCCTTATGAGAATGGAATTTATTTCTTTATTATAATGTATTATACCCGTGAAGGTAGGTTTTGTTGAATGTCAGAGAATCTCCTCCCAGTCTTTTATACATTCAGAGGCGTATCTCCCTCTAACATATCCCTTTTCGCCTCTGCATAAGATCTATCCTTCTTCAACCCGACCATGAAACCTATTTTCTTTCTTCCCCTGCCCCGCTGGCCCATCATCCTTCCCTCTATCACACTCTTCAGCAACCCATCACCCTTTATTACATCCTTCAGCCATCTACCCTGTCTATCTCGGATTTTGAGAATGGAATAAATCACGTTTATTATCATGGATGATTTAAAAGGGGATTTTCACGGTGGCTTGAGCGGTAACCTTGGTCATTCAGAGCAAAATTAAATAATTATTCTATGAAGGGGAAAACATTCTTTGCCCTCATTTAATTTAAGTCAATTTGTTTATGAGTTTGAACGTACCATATTGGTAGTGATTGAAATAATACCAGAATTTGATTCTTTACATATTATTTTTAAAAGTTTCCCAGGTTGAAGAATATTATGAATCTTGTTTTCAACCTGCAATTCGAAACTTTGATGACGTTATTTTGGAGTTTGTTGTTTTCGAGTATTGGACTCTGTGAGAGCACTTCATACACGTAAGCAACAATTATTATAAAAAGAAATGTATTAATTACGTTTTGAAGAAAATGTGTACTAATTTAATCGAATTACCTCCGGTGCTACTTTTTCTAGTTGGGCCATACCTCGAATACACCACGAGCCATTAGAACTCTGGACTGAAAGGCATAATTCGAAATGTGAATAAACTGCAAAGGATTGCTGCCCGCTTCGTTGACAACGGCAACGATCGAACATAGTGTTTCACAGCTATTGGCAGGATTAGGTTGGGAGCCGCTAGAGGCTCGGAGGCAACACGCTAGGCATAGTTTGCATTTGAGAAATTCAAAACCGGTGTGTTACAGTATGACAGAGTATAGAATTTTGATCCCTACATCTCTAGGCCCAACAGCAAGCGATAAAATAATTGAGAGACATTGCGGAAAAGATTTGTTCGAAAATTCCACGCATAATAAGTGACCATAATAAATATTGAGATTCACTCAATTATCTCCGAAAGCACACCTCACCATTTCACCTTCCTACAACCTTCTCCTCAACGCAGATACATAACTGGTGCCCTAACATCCTCTGCCTCACACTCATGCGGTGGTTAACAGGTTACATCTACATCTACATAATACCCCGCGAGCCGCCGCTTGGGCATGTGGTAGGGGGTGTTAGGTCACCAGCTGTGCAGAGGTGTACGTTTTTTGGAGATGAAATGGTGACATGTATTACAGGAGTGTATTTAGTGGAGATCAATTTTTATTGTGGTCACTTATTGTGTGGGGAAAGAACGAGTTTTTGTACCTATCTTTACGGCAGAGTATCTCTCTTATTTTATCGCATCTGTCAGACCTAGATTTGTGTGACTTCGACCATATCAGAGCTAAAACCATCAATAATTACTTTTTGTTTTCGATCACTGAAAAAGTCCCTTATCCAACTCATTATTTTCTATTAATTCCACATGATTGCAATTTATACATGAGTTTTTTGTGAGAAACCTTGTCAAATGCCTTCTTGAAATCAAGGAATATCGCGTCGATGTTCTTAATCGATTCACCTGATTATAGAATATCATGAAGGAAGAGCGCAAGCTGTGTTTCGCAGGACCTACCCTTACGGAAGCCGTGCTGACTGCAATGTAAGAAGTTACGATTATGCAGGAATGTCATAATATCGCTAACGAAAATGTATTTGAGGATCTTGCATAAAACTGATGTTAACGATATATGCCGATATTTTCCTGGGTCACTTCTATTTCCTTATTTAAATATCGGAGTGACGTTGGCTATTTTCCAGTCTTGGGGCACCTTACCTTCGGATAATGATTTGCTGAATATAATTTCTAAGAATGGAGCAATCTGTGGCGCTAACTCCCTGACCACGAGTGCAGGTATTCCTTCTAGACCTGGAGACTTGTTCCTTTTAATGGAACGCAGTTGTTTAATTATTCCATCACATTTAATTGTTATGTCAGCCATCGGCTCGTTAAAATTAGAAATGTTAAATTGTGTATTACGTCATCCTTAGTGCATACACTTTCGAAGTAGTGGTTTAATAAATTGGCTTTGTCGATGCTGTTGGTGACCACTTTGCCGTTTGTGTCCAATATAGACTCTACTGTCAAAGATTAGCCCTGGAGCTCTCTCGCGTAAGACCAGAATGACTTGGGGTTTTTATCCAGTAATTCACGAAGGATTTTTTATTGAAGTTTCGTAGAGTGGCGCGCATTATTTTCTTCGTTTTTGAACGTTGAGCAACGTATATTTCTCTCGCCACAAGCTCCGTTGTTATGGTACTTCACTTAGTAGAATTTTATATAGATTTTGACAGGTGTTAATCTAAACAATGAAAGTCTACAACTTCTAAAAGCAATCTTAAAGCATAAGATTTATATTAAGCAACTAATCTTCAATATTTGAGGCTGTCAAAAAAACTTCTTCAGCCACTTTAGCTCACTCCTTCAGTTCTCGAGTGAACTAAGCGTCGGTGAAACTGTTGTCGATTAAAATGATATAACGCGGGAGACATTCAGGAAATCCTGCTGGTTCAGCCAGACCTCTCTGTGGAAGTCTTAAGGAGGAGCCTTTCACGGGAAAGCTTAAGGAGAGAAACGATGAGAGAAGTGAAGGGAATGGATTGGTGAGCTTTGGCAAACCAATCGTTGAATCGGCGACTGCCTATGAGTGATTTTTGCGACGAGCGATATCACATCCCCATCCCACATTTCCTACCGAATAAAGCCTTCCGTTCCGAAGCGGGAAGTGGCCATTTGCGTCCTCCTTTGCTTCTTCTTAATCCGGGCTCCTTCGTCTTTGATCGCTTCGCAGACCAATTCGTCACGCTCCTCCGCGAATCAAAATGGAAATGCGGTCTCCGGGAGTCTGCTCGGGAGACGCTCTCCACCTCCCGGCAGCATTAAACACGCGGGCGAGCATGTCAACTCACTTAATGAATCGTGAAGTGAGCTCTCGGTGGAGCGTTTTCCTCTCCATAATACGATTCCGGTTTTCCAAAGCTTAATGGCGTCCTTGGCGCACGACTGGGCGCTCTGTCTATCCGTCTGTCTGTACGTCTGACGGGATGAAGAAGAAGAAGCGAGAAATTTCGACGCTCTTCTTTTTTGTTGAGGGATTCAAAAGCAAGCAAGGTGAACGTGGGTTTCGTCTCAAAGGTCAAAGCGTGAAGGGAAGCCGTAGGAAGATTTTGCTTTCCTTCCTGGCCGGCGTCAGGCGAACACTGGGCTCCACGAATAATCGGCCTCACGAATACTGGCGAATATGGGATCGCGAGGAATTCCCCTCTTGCACTTGGATATGCGTGCAGTCGCGGAGGAGGGAGTCATCGTGAAATACAATAAAGTACTGTTTGAAAATGAATCAATTTAGTGGCGTTTCACAGTGGGCTGGAATAAAAAAAGTATTCAGATCTCTTTATAACCCATAGAGAGATGAGGGCAAGTTGTGACAAGACTAAAAAAACTCAAGAAAAAAACACAGAGAATATTATCATTATGCCATACTACATCTCTAGGTGTGACAGGAGCGATAAAATATGAGAGAGATACATTTCCGAACAGATAGGTACAAAACATCGTTCTTTCTGCGCATAATAAGCGACCACAATAAAAACTGAGCTCCACTAAATACACTCCCATAATTCACGTCACCATTTCTCCTCTCAAAACCTTACATCTTCACACGGCTGGTGACCGAAGTCTCCCTGCCACACGCCCATGTTGCGGCTCGCAGGGTATTATGTAGATGTAGATGTAATTTTTTGCAATAATGTTGGAAATTTTTCATCCTATTTTGGTATAAATATCTCCGTTAATATCCATTGATTAGGCAAAGTTTGTCTACATTTTGAGGATATGAGGTGGAATTAAAAAAACTAACTGATTGGCAAATTATCTTGCTCGTATTTCAAAAAGACCTTTTTATTGCTTAACATCTGCAGTAAAATGTTTGCTATTTCCTAAAATGCTTTGACAGTGTCGAATTTATCAGTAAAATTCTTAGTGCACATTTTTTTGCGTAAACTTTTGTTGAAGAATTTTATCTTTCTTTAACAATTTCTACCGTTGTAACATTAATTCCAAAAGTTATATCTGCTATCGTTACTTAAATTTTTGATGACGTTTAGTTACTATATTTCATGCCGCATTATGGTTTAAAAGTGAAAATCATTTTTTCAGGCTAAATGTTATTAATTTTAGTCCTCTGTGCGTATTCACAAAAACGCTCTTGACGTAAAATGGAAGGGTTTTCTCTGCCTTGTTCTCTTCTGCTCGTGCAGTGTATATCTTAAAAAATCATGCCCACTCATCTTCCACTGTTTAAGCATCTGAATCCACATTTCGCTACTGGAGATGCTGCAAAGGCATAAATGATGAAAATGCAATGTACCTTCTTGCTACTACAGTCTCCTTACGACTAACAACTGGAATTAGAGGAACTTGATGGATAATGATCTTAAAGTTAGTTCTTGTTCGGATGCTATCAAAAGCACAGGCAATTAATATCTTGATATTCGTTTCTCGATTGAGGTGAGCAAGTTGAGAATATATCTGCGGAGAACGAAATCCACTGAGAGTTAATAAAAGGATAAAACGTTTCCCTAAGTTTATTTATCAAAAATTTAATCCACACCATGAATTTGTGATCCAATGCACAATTGAATTTTTTTCCTCTCAAGACCCTGGTTATAATTCGCTTTTAATGTTAATGTTTTAATGCTTTCGCTAGCTAACTTTTTTTTTGACAGTCACAAATCTTATTACCCATCCGTTGATTATGATGGCTTATATTTATGTGGCAGGATGTTTAAATGGTTTGAAAAACACTAGATATTGTATTGTCCACTATTTGATACATAGAACTTAACGACACGTGTTTCGGCACTTTATTGGCCATCATCACACTGTACCTGATGATGGCCAATAAAGTGCCGAAACACGTGTCGTTAAGTGTTATGTATTTAATAGTGAACAGCACAATATTCAATGTTTTTCATTTAATATGCAGTTCCACTATATCTCGCCAGAAACTATTGATTTCAAAGAAATGGTTTGTTTCAAAAAGATAACTAGAGGATTTGGAGAGCAACATATGTTATGGTCGTACCGAAGGAGCGAAGGGTGACCGTTTCTGTGAGTGCGAGAGCAATGACTAAGTAAATTGATGCACTTTCGTTGGTGTTACGATTTTGTTGTTGTATTCGTGTGTAAGAGGATTTTGTGAAGGAATAAACCTAATGCTCAAGTTGAGCGTTTGGTTATTGCGCATTACTACCCACCAAGGTTGATTATCTATATGTCCCTTATAACCTCCCACATTTCAAAGGCCTAGGGAAAAAAAACTACAGTAGATATGATAATGAAATTGCACCATATGCTAGAGCTTCTCAAATAATTTATATTTCCGCGTCAGATGTGCCGACTATTGTCGCCAGAGTGCAGCATGATCGCATGAAGTGAAAATGGCGACTCCACAGCAGCGCGCGCAAGCAATAGTGTGGTTTCACTTTCAAACCTCCCACGTTTCAAAGGTCTAGGGAAAAAACTACAGTAGATATGATAATATAATTGCACCATATGCTAGCGCTTCTCAAAGAATTTATTTAATAATCATTGGTATACCTCTACATGTGTACCCTTTGAAACACGAAGAATATCGAGTCTGTATTCAATTTCTTGCCATGTTCTTCGTAACATGTCCTCTGTCAATGCTGCAATCGCATCAGTGATGTGACTTCTTAACATAGCAATATCGTCCACTTTGCTCGCATATACGCGGTCTTTAACGTATCCCCACAAGAAGAAATCCAGCGGGGTAATGTCGGGGAAACGTGGTGGCCAGACAATGCACCCCCCCCCCCCCCGCGTCCGATCCAGCGTTTGGGAAATTTCGTATCCAGGAACTTGCGAACAGCCGTTGACCAATGCGGCGGAGCTCCATCTTGTTGATAGATGATGTTGGGTTGCAAGTCTTGTATCTGAAGGTATGCAAACTGCTCCAACATGTCCAGGTACACTGACCCATTCACTGTGTTTTCTGCAAAGGAGAACGGTACAACAATCCTGTCGTGCATTAGCCCACACCAGGCATTCAATTTAGAGCTATCACGAGCATGTTCAATGATAGCGTGCGGATGTTGCGAGCCCCAAATCCGAACATTATGCCAATTAACCGTTCCTGATACATGAAAGGTTGCCTCACCTGAGAATAAACATCTTTCCAGGAAGCTGGCATTCATGTCAATACGCTGCAGCATATCCTCAGCAAATTGTTGTTGGCATGGTTTGTCCTTCGGCATCAGATGTTGCAGAATTTGCATTTTGTAAGCTTACAACCAAAGACGCTAGTGTACTACACGATGCAATGCTGCGCGGGGTTCATTAAATTTCCTACATGCTTGGCGAATTGACTTACGTGGGATTCTGAGAAACGCTTGTCTGAAGTCCTCCACTGTCTCTTCCGAAACACTACGACGTGCACCGCCAGAATGTTTCAGAACTCTTCTAGTTGCCAGAAACTTACGATACCATTCCTTAATTGTTTCGCATCAGGTGAATCACATCCATACAACTTACGATAATTTCTTTGCACAGTAGTCGGCGATTTTGTTTCTGCAAACCACACTACTGCTTGCGCGCACTGCTGTGGAGTCGCCATTTTCACTTCATGCGACCATGCTGCATTCTGGCGACAATAGTTGGCACGTCTGACATGGGAATATAAATTCTTTGAGGAGCTCTAGCATATAGTGCAATTACATTGTCATGCCTACGGTCGTTTTTTTCTCTAGGCCTTTGAAATGTGGAAGGTCTGAAAGGGACACCCTCTATATTAATTTTGTAGCGTGTCAGTCATTCTCTATCCGTTTTGTTTCTTTTTCTGTCAATTTTTGAGCTAGAAGAGTGAAGTGCGTTAAATCTGGAATCTCTGCATTCATGATTTGGTAGTAGTTTTGATGGTAGCTTGGGCGTGTGGCAGGAGGTGTTAGGTCACCAGTCGTGTAAAGGTGTAAGATATTTGGAGATGAAATGGAGACATGAATTAAAAGGAGTGTATTTAGTTAGTTTAAATAAGATCCAAAAGAGCGGCTGCTTGGGCGTGTAGCAGGGGGTGTTAGGTCACCAGCCGTGCAAATGTGTAAGTTATATCATTGGGTTGTGGTTGCAACAACCAGATGCTGGGAACCACAGTGACAAAGGAGAAAGGCCAAAAGGGAGAGTGGAAGAGTGTTAAGGTTGAAACAAAAGAAACCCACAATGTTATCCTATTCAAATGGCTTTAAAAACAACAAAGGAGAACAGTGAATGAAAAAATAACAATTTCACCAAGGAGCTCCCATTAGAGTAGGACACTTACCCCCTGCGGGTACACACCCCTGCTCATGGGGTGAGCAGACTAGCTGCCTGCTAGTAGGTTATCTAAAATTTAGAACTCGCCGAAGATTCAGATGGCCAAAATTAGGTAGAAATGTGCTATCAGCAAGACATTGTATGGAGTGAAAGCAACAGCAATTAAATACAGGACAGTTTTTGTGGGAAGTCCCAATTAAAAAATATGTCATCTACACATTTTACCCATTATATATCTTATTAATATATCATTACTTTTACTTGTAGATCCGAGCCGTTGTTAGTTTTATCCCTCTCGTCACAGGTTCCCCACAGCCTCACTTACTCTCATCATCACACTCTTACTCCCTAATTGTGTTGCTTCATCTACATGCTCATGTTTTAAAGAATGGGTCCCAACAAAAAACATTACCAACACGCTCAACTTAATATGCTACAAATGTAATAGGAACTCGTATATGGGTTTTGATTTATTAGTAAATGCTCGCATAATTGTGGCTGGGAATGAATTTCCACCTACACACACTTCACTTTTGGCGGTGAATGCTGCAAAAACAATATTGATACATTTTGCAACTGAAGAAATGCATAGAGAAACTTGAGTTACATAGGAATCATGTGACACGTACTCTTGGTGCTACTTAGCTTAATAAGCAGAGGATTAGATAGCAAATCCAGTAATTAGCTCTATGTATTACTTGTCGGACAACGTAATGGCTATAACGTTTCAATGGCAGTTTTTGTTGCCTCTTTAAGTCTGCGGAAAAGTTGAAATTTCATACCTGTCCGTTATTTACCTAACTTTTTACCTAAGTTTTGCTCACTACCAGCTCTACCGAAGTAAGCTGGGTTTTGTCAAATTTTTTGTTTTCGTCGGAGGTGTCTATCTTGTGCGGAGTCTATCGCTCAAATCTTCCTATAGGGGCTTTCCCTACACATTCGCCTGTGTCGCGAATTCTTTGTTCCTTCTCCGGGTGTTCATCCATTTTCATCCGACTCCTTTTTTATGCGCGGTACTGATTTCTTCTTATTATTTCCTAATTTTTTATTTCATTCGCTCCCTTGATCTTCAATGACTGGCGTGCCAAGTTTGGGAGCATTCTATTCTTCCCCGATCTCATTCTTCAGTGGTTCAATGTTCTCATGCGCGTAGAGTCACGGCCCGCAAAAATGCTTTTCCTGTTCTGTTTTCTAGTTTTCAATCGCATTCTTTATGACACCAACATCTTGTCGTCTTTGCATGTCCCTCATAGATGTTGATTCACTTTTGACGCTATTATTATGTCCAGAAGAATCCTCTCTGGAGGATAAGATTTAGCTACAGGAGAAATTTCCCTCATCTGAATTCCGTCCACGAATAAATTATTTTGAAAATGCAGTCTAATTATGTCGAGAACGAGAAAAATATGTCCGAGACACAGACATATAGAGATTTCCTATTATCTGTGCGCTACAGCAAATGACACAGAGTTATTTAAGATATTGCTTTCGATATTTTGTGTTGGATATTAATCATTCACGGACTGAGTGGGCGATGTTTTCGAAAATGGGATACACCAAAAAAAAATACCCATCGCCCCCGAGGTGGGAAACGAAAGACTTTAATATCTCAATTTCGAGGCGGATTTTTACGAGGAAAAAACATGAGGTTTAAAATTATCTCCTTCCAGCGGAGATCCACCCAAGGCCACAGAATGTGACCTAAACATCATCTTCCCCTCCCGTGAAAATTTTCCCCAAATCTTCCCAATTTACATCCGGGATGGAGGGAGGCGGCAACACAAGTTAGCTGCCGGGGTTTTTCTCTCTCCATCTGTTTCGATTGTAAGTATTCTCTCCGGAGCTCACAATACTATTTCTGGGGAAAATGGTTTGGGCTCCGTCGTGTTGGACATTGGGTGGCCAGCAGCTGATTGCCGGGGCGGGACGTCACGAGAGAACTTCGGAGATCGGAGGGGTATGGGAGTGGATGTCCATCGGAAGACAAATGGTCGGTGGGTTTATGGTACTGGGCGTGGGAGACTTTTTGAAGGGGCTCCGGGATGCGAAGGTGGGGTGAGGAAAAGGTTGTAAGAAGTATTCGGGACGTCTCTGGAAATAACACTGGTGACTGATGACCTCTAATACGATTCGGAGCGCCGCTAAGGTCCATTTTGTCCAAGGTTCCGGTTCCATTATTTCTTTAGTACTAATGTTGATAAAAACTATCCATTTCTTAATAAAAAGTCGGCTATCAACCTACAGGTGCTTAATTGATTCTTCAATACCAAAAAATGCCAAATAATGCATATTTCTCCACCGATAAGTACATTTACTAGTAACCTGCTGTTTTCCTCAACAAATAGTGACAATACCAAAGCTCTCAGAGCATAGTTTTACCAAACTCATTCTGCGGATACAGAGTAAAGCCAAATTTTGTCAAGCAATTTAAGCAAATGGTTTTGTGTGATTTTGTTGAGCAAAATTGAAAAAAGCACGTAGCTTTATCTGGGGAATTTTACTGATCCATTTGTTGGTGAATTGGAAGAAAAAAATTGTGTACATATAATGCCTGTATCAAGACGTTCAAGCCCATTAGTTCCAATTTTATACCAAAAAGTTTGTCTGTGATTTAGGATTGATAATTTAGAAAGGGATTTATTTTCCGTAACCACCCGCTAAGGAAACTCGTGATATGACTATCGTGAGCCCTATGAGATTTCGTCGAAATGATATGAATTTCTGATACCGTTTTCTTGCATCAAAAGCTGACAGGATAGGGTTCTCATAGGATATTCTTAACAACGATGTTGACTTCGAAATTGCATCAAAGAAATGCGTTGAACCGTTCGTATCAATCGCCTAAGGTCTCGTATTGATTGCTTCTCTAAGCACTCGTAACTTCCTGAACTCGTAATTTCGGCATGCCATGGCCATGCGGGTCGATTACTAGAAGTTTACTTACTTTTATACTTGCATTCAGCAAAAATCTGAAAGCTGATCATCCACTTATTTTCATGCACTCAATTAACGAGATGTTTTCAATACTGTTCCAAAACTTTCGTTAAAACATGCACATCAATTGGAGGTCGTTGTCATTCTCGTAACTTACGAACAAAATGTTGTGTGTTCACAAAACTCTTATTCGTAACCCACTTCCCCGGTTAACCATCATTCATTCAACAGGAGAAGAGTTTGTTAAATCGTTCACTGAAATTGATCTCCTTCATTTTTCGGGATCTACTGCGTATTTTTGTGGTAAGTGACAACAGTTTCGCTGACACTACTGTCAGCATCTTCAGGTCGAAGATGCCGGTTCATGAGTTTGGCCCTCATAATATAATAATGAGCACGCCTGGACCACGGGACATGATATAAAATTTGACGAGGCCAAGGTAATAGTGAGAGAGACCAGATATTACCCTAGGCTAATTAGAGAATCGATCGAGATAGCACGGACGGGCAACTTGACAGAGACAGAGGATACCACCTGAACGATATTCATGGAGGAGAATTCTGAAAAGGACCAATGAGAGAGCAGCACCAGCAGAAAATTGGCGGGAATTAGGTCTTATATTATGAGGGCCAAACTCATGAACCGGCATCTTCGACCTGAAGACGCTGACAGTAGTGTCAGCGAAAATGTTGTCACTTACAACAAAAATACTCGGTAGATCCCGAAAAATGGAGATCAACGTAGAGGACGGCGAAAGCATTCGTTCTCATATCGTTCACTGAAATTCCACAGAACTGCGAGCCAATTTTTCCTCTTTAGTTATTCACGTAACTTACGAAAAGTTTTCGAACTCTCCTCTAGTTTCAAATTTAAAATGTTCTGGTAACAGTCGGTGAGGAAATTGCGCGTTGAAATGTACGATGGAAAGCTAATATCTACTCAATAATTCGTTATTGTCATTCAATATAGGAACCGGGCCCTTCACTGTCCCAAGCGCAAAGATGCTACTCTTGATGTAATACTGGCCATCTTGTGGTGTTGGCTCGGGGTGGTGTTGGGACGTGAGTGAAAGGGAGGAAAAGGGCTCTTGGTATTGGTTTGGGAAACGACCATGGTTTGAGAGCAGGAGGCAGGAAGGACGATAGACGTGTGAAGACGCTCGGGAAAGCGAAAGTGCTCAAAAATAAATTACATGTTAGGTTGGCTCGTGGCGTCACTTTACAACGCCTCATCAGGAATGAATGGGTGTGATGATATTACGATAGAACCTCCGCCAGCATCATTAAATGACCTCCACGTTTCCTTTCCCCATCGGACTAAACTTGACTCCCTTATTCCATGATTTATTCGTCTTCAACCTTTCCTTCGCTTCTCCATTCACGGCAAAAATTAAGGCGTAGAAAACAATCTGACGTATTCGGGGTTCAGTTTGTGGAGGAAATAGTTTTAACTATTCGACATAAAGTATTTTTTTAGGTAACAGTCCTTCGACGATAATTATTTATTTTTCCACTCTTTTGATTTCAGACAAATCAATTCTTTTCAAAAATGTTGTCTCTGTACAAAAATGTGGTACTTAGATTAAACAGATAAACATGTGCACATTATATCCCTTGCTTGATTACCTTGTATTAAGTTAGTGTTGCTTCAAAACAGTGAATTTAGTGTAGAACTATATAATGTATGTATAGTAAAAAACACTAAATATTCCTGATTTGCTCGAATCACTTTGCCTGGTATTTCCTATAAATGAATGTATCCAATCAAATGTTAAACGTATGCATTTAGGAGTACGGTCGTCTTCATTGCTACCATGCAATATTAAATCTTTAGAAATGGTGTTTAAGTTTCGTATCAATATGATACTAGCTGGACTAATTTGGAAAATTTTAAGTTCAGTGTTACACATGGTAGGGTACAATAAATGGTAAGGACTGTGTTTTAATTCCCTAAAATCTTGGCTCTGAATCAAGAAATGTCTTGTGGAAACCATCGTATCAAAGTTGCGAAACTATGTCTTATTGTCATCGCCATTGGGAGAAAGATTTTCCGGAATATGCAGTCGCGGCAATCATAAATCAAGTTGTCTACCTTTCAACGTTATTCAAACAACCGTGGATTAAGGTTAGCCAAACCCGGATAAAGAGGGCATTTTTCAGTTATAGACGACCAGTAAATTCTATTAAATGAAATTTGCAATGATGCGGAGCGCAGTGTACGGATTTTCAGTTAATTCAAATTTTCAGCGTTAACTCGGAATGCCATTGTTCGAAGCTTCCAATGATTTTTCAGGGAATGAAGCAATTTTAGATCAAGTTGATGTGACTAGCATATTTATTAGTCTAATGGAAGCAACTTTGTAAGAACCCGTAAGAAAAATTTGTTTGTACTCGTGTCGGATGCGGTTTTCTGCCGAAATTCAAAATATCGTATGCAGTTGTGTGACGCACAGGAAGATGCGATTGTATTGTTGCTGCTGCTGAAAAATCCGAAATCTGTTTATCTCTATCGTCTCAGGCTTAACTTTGTGGAAGTTCGTTTCGTAAATGAAAATGGAAAACTTTGTAATATTCCACCAATTTATTTTATGGTACAACTAGTTTCGTCGCAGCGGCGACATCTTCAGATACCTGAAGATGTCGCCGCTGCGACGAAACTAGTTGTATCATATAATATATTGGTGGAATATTACAAAGTTTTTCATTTTCATTTACATTTCCGAAATCTGTATTAAAAGCATGAATATTGACCAAATTTTTTCCGAGTTACGTAAGAACGAACGACAAATTCACATTCCATTCACATGCTGATAACCTGGTTGAGGTATGTACATGGTTAATCTCGAGACAGGTACGGGTTATCGAAAGTTTAGGGTCACTATCAAAACCGAAATTCGTCAAAGAAGTGGTTGGATTGTCTGATGTTTGCTCATAAACTATTTGGTAAAGAAATGCTTAGGATTGAAAAACAAGAATGAAGTTGCTAACGAAGCATTTGCGCGAGGTGCACAAATAGTTAATCGATGTAAATTATAATTCCATTACACTTCTTTGAAGATTAAAATTACGTTATATTTTATTTGGCCAAAGTTTATCGTTTAGATATCATCTTAGCAATAAGTATGTGTAAAGTAAAAATATTATTCTTTATTCACAAAATTATTGAAAAGGTACTATTTTAGACCTCAAACGACCTGTATACTGCATACGACATGAGCACCAAGTTGGTACTGGTACAGCCATAAAAAAGTTATCCGACAACATATATACGGAAATACACTTTCATCGAGATAACATGGTTTTGTTGCTACCTTATTCATTGATGAATTTGGATATGTTTACAAAAATTGACGTAATGCTGGAAATAGTACAATCCGAAATAAAGCTTAGCCAAAACTAAAGCGATATTCAGTACACTACGAATTAGTTTTTGGAATGTTAGAGATAAAAAAATGGGAGGTCGGTACTGAAATGGATGTGTAGAAATGGTACAGTTGAGATTATGTGAGAAAGGAAAGTGAGATATTCCGCCGATTGGATTTCCCGACTCGCATTAGGATTTATGGCGTGTTTCAATTGTCTCATAAGCTCTCGTCTTGGCAATTTCGCGCTTGAAATAAAAGCCTGCATCTCACAAGTTGACTGGGTATATCGAGCAAATTGCCTCCATGATAGAATGGTTCTTGGATCAAACAGAATTGACCGTGAGTATTCTCTCTATAGAAGCGTCTCGGTGCATTTTTTGTCCTTCCTTTGAGAAATTCCGTCGACTATCTGAGCTTTGATCGCCGCCTTTCGTTGTCTAGGGCAGTGATCTCCAAGATTTATTGCTTCCAGTTTTTACTTCTTGGTACTTGGCACAGTTGGCTATTCAACCCGCAGCGTAAACTTTTTCTATCCCTTAGAACGCTAGCTGTAACGTAAAAACATGGTATATGATGCGTTTTCTTGTGGATCATAATAGAATATTCAGGGTTTTTCAGGAGGAATGTTCGTAGCTTCTGGCGGGTATAGGTGGCGTGGCGTGAAGCGTGAAGAACACGAGTTTAATGCCGAGGTAAAAACAAGAGATAATGAGTTGGCTGTGATTTATCATTATTGTCCCATCCTGATCCCAAACAAATTGTTTTAGTGCCGGTGATAATGAACTGCAGCATAATATATTAAATACAGTTTGTATTGCTGTTTAAAACCTTGTTAAGCCTTTCATGTACTTAAATCCATAAAAGCGTGATTAGTACCTTATCTCGGATTTTCCATCTATCCGTTACTGCATCAAAGTTTATAATCAACTCTGTAATCTCTTCCTCAACTTATATTGTCTTCCGAAAGAAATTATCTCTCTACTTGTCCGTCACTTGTTCGACATCATCTTCCGGTTAGACCGGAGGCCCTCTAAGCTTGTTCCTTGAGGAGCGTCCTTGTTATTTTTTGGCGAAACTTTTGATTATTATCCGACTTAATTGCACCTTTGAAAGTATGTTTGCTTACTTTTAATTACACAATAAAACAAAAGGCGATAGATGAAGGGATCCAATTATTCTTTAAGGGCTCAAAGGTAATACGGCTTCTTTGACCTCAGCTGTCGACAAATAGTTTGGAAGTCCAGTCATTGGTGATTACGGGGATATTTTTAATTATTGGGGACTATTTTGCGTATCAAAGTATTTTGGTGTCAGATTCCCATTGGCAAGTGTATGGAATATGACTTATAGCCATCATTGTGTTTACTTTGTTATGCAAAACATTGATACCCAAACGATGAATATTAATCACGTGTGGAGGCTGAAGTTTCAGTATGGCGTTAATGGAAGACTTTTTGCCTTCGACAAGGTTTCCTCTTCGATCCGCAATTTTATTGCTCGCATATTCAACGGTTTCACCGTCACTCGCCTTAAGGCATTCTCCATCAATCTTCGTGGTGGGAATCCCCAGGTGGTGCCCAACTGCGTTATTCATGTCCCCTCTCTGGGGAAACTTATCGCGCGCTGCATCCGCGGTGAGAGTCAAGGTTGAGGTTAGCTCGGGGTATCGGTCGACGAGGGAAAGTTTCCGGATTGAGTCGCCAAAGAAACTCGGCGCCAGAAAAAATCCTCGTGGACCGGGAATCGAACCACGGACCTTTTGTTTGCCAGGAAAATGTGCAGACCACCACCACGTCTACCCAGCATTCCTTATTCTCTCTGCACTTTGGAGGATTCAAGGGAGACAATCGAGGGGAACTAGATGTTTTCTATGGCTCCTGGTTGTGTTCTTAGTACATGTGGATTATTTTTAATCGTGACAGTTTCTCTGTACACAATTGCCATAGTTCAACGGGGGTGAAAAACATCGCAAAGTTGCCGTAGATTTTGTTGGAAAGTACTTCTTAGTTTACCTGCAATTAATTACGCATTCAAAGATTACCGTTCCGGTATACCTTCGATAATTTCCTAATTTTAAGAAACCGAATCACCGTTCCAAGTGGGAGAATTGTGAGAATCAGTGGATGCATCTTGGTGCCACTCGTCCGCGTGAACCGTGACGCCAGAGAGTGTAGAGCAACAAATGTCCCCACATCTCCCCGTTGCACATTTATTCTTTCACTTTTATCTCTAGGTATTTATAATAACTGCTGGTATGCAAAGTTTTACGCATATCCATACACATATATACACAATAAAATGACAATTTTTCTTGGCAGTACTTTTTTAGTGTTGGATTTTATCGATCAAACAATTTTCAACCTATTCTTTGTGAGATTATTCATTTAGTCAGTCTGATGTATGGTTGGTTATTTGTTGAGAGGGTGAGCAAGAGTTGAGTGGCTATTGGAGACACCAGGGGAAGAGGGGCAGTGGAGAGGGTGGAGGGTTGGCTTGTAAAGGGATTAGGATTATTTGTAGAATGGAGGGATGGTGGAACGATCTACTCCAAACGATAGGCATAAATGCGGTCATAGTTTAGCGTCCCACCTAGAGAACGAAGTATTTGGCTGCGCTTGAAGTGTTCTTGGTACATGGTACATAAAAAAGGATCTGGATTCCACTGAAAAATCTCCTCCATTGCCGGGATTCAAACCCTCGTAGCGCAGTGTAACGCCTGTGCTTCTAACCTCCTCCTGTATCGGAAATCAAAATAGTCTAGTAATGGTCCACTAATTAGATTTATTCTTTACGAACACATTTCGTTTCGTCACAGAATGAAATCTTCAGGTAACAAATATTATTCCACATGGGTATATATATCCTTCTGTTCCCTATGATCAGGTGTTTTATACTAGCCATTTAAGAAGTTTTCCTAAAAGAACAAAAAATTGAAAAGCGTAATTTTCCCCCAGCTGATACTTCTAGGTATTGGAGCTGAGGAATCAATTTTCATTTATCTTGAATCACTTATAGAAATAGAGAAAGTATCAATAATATTCTCTTCAGAAAACTTTTTGATTCCTATCTTATTCGCACTATTTAAAACATGTTTTTAAAGCTGCAATAACGATGTTAAAAAAACGACTACCATTCTCCTTCATGAGACCTTTTTTCCGGAATGAAAAATTAAATTATATTCTTCTTATGTGTTGTGTAAGGTCACGTGAATAGCAAGAATCGAGCCCTTGGAAAGGACACAGCAATGTCAAAGATGAGGAAAAGGAAGCGTAGTGGGGGCGTACTGATTTCATTCGTCGTAGGAGTCTTGGTTATTTTTTTTGCGCCTTCATTTCGTGGCGTCGTTGAGATGGCCCGGTGGGAATGAAACGCGGGATTGGTTCGAAGGCGGCTCTAACAGGGGAGTGATTGAAGAGTCTCGCGATGAGGGATGGATCGGGAAGGGAGAGCGGCTGACACCTCATCCTTCCTTAGATTGATAGATTGGTCGATTAAGATTGATGGGCGGGGCTCTCCATATATCCAGGGCTCCTCCATCTCGCCCCTTTCCTTCCCCGTTCCTGAGACATTGCTTCCCCCTCGACCCTGAGGGCGATCGCTTAATTTCCACGAGGCCGGCGGATGGAGGGCAGGTCAGGAGGGGCTGAATAGAGCCCTCATGTGTCCCCGACTGAACGAAAGAGTCGCCACTCCTAATTGGGTGGAGCGGGGGAGAACATGGGGACATGGTATGGCTCGCGTTAATTTCGCGAATAGCGATGGTTTATGAATAAACTCACTTTGTAATATTCCACAATGGTTTTTATTATTCCGACCTAGGTTTCGACTAAAGTTAAGTCATTATCAAGATCTAACCTTAAGTCATTACCTTGATAATGACTTAACTTGAGTCGCACCCTAGGTCGGAATAAGAAAAACCATTTTGGAATATTACAAAGTGATTATATTTACAAACCATCGCAATGTTGTTCCATCAAGTGAAGCCTGAGAATTTGTTATATATTCGCAAATAGCTTTTATATATCATCAAAAATAACAAATGGTTGTTTGTTACACATTTTTTAACGCTTAATACAGTATGCTGGAGCTATCAGAGCCTACTTATGCCCATGTTACATGTCTGTTACATGCATCCTCAAAGGCGCAGCCAGCCGTGAGAAATATATAAATCTTTTAGTATTTTTTATAAAAAAGTTTACGAATTGCTATGGACAAGGATTGGATTGGATATTTGGGGAGGCGACCTACGGCTAAGCTGCTAAGCCGACTTTTGCGCCATAGAGGATGGGTAAGGGATGAAGGGTGGATAGAAACCCGGCGTCGGCATTAGCCTGCTCTCAACGAAAGGCGCCAAGGGGATCACGGTTTAACGTCTCATCCGACAGACTCTAGGGGTACTCTACTTGAGTACCCTCCACAAGACTTTAATGTAGGGATCGGATGTCCTCTGAAAAATATCCGCATCTACAGGGGTTTGAACCCTGGCCGCCCGTATGGTAGGCGAGTACTCTAACCACCACACCAACCCGATCCCCTGTTATGGAATACTTTTTTAAAATAGCAAGGTAAAAACGTACTGTTCATGAAAAAAGTTTCGACTGATTCTGAGATGGAGTGCATGATTAACGTTATTTTACAACTTTTTAAACTTTAAAATTGATTCAAAAATGGGCATTTACAGAAAACCAATGTCAATTTATCATTATCTTGTAAACAGAAAAAGATAAATGTTAAATAATTTCATCAGTAACAGGATAAAACTAATATTTCATTGACATGTTTAACTTACTTGCCAAACTGAAGTTTGTATTAAAGTATTTTCATTAGAGTTCATCTCCTGTATCCTTCTACGTATCTAAATGAAGGGATTTATGTACAAAATCTTGGGAATCGGCTGCGGAATGATTCTTTTATTGCCTCCTCCTCCGTAAGGAGCTCAACACTTTTGCATTTCATTTGTTGCTTTGACTAATGCTAAATAACACTTCTCTAAGACTCATTCGCCGAATTAACTCTTCATTTAAATGTTGGAAAAAATCATCTGAAACACGAGGGTGGAATATATATCGGGCGGCAAGGTTTTTAAGTCTGATAGTGGAGACGATTGAATGGCGTTTCGAGGGAGGGAAGCCGCGCGTTTGTCTGAGCTTCACTCCTTCTTCTAGAGGTCATTCAACTGTCACTTGTTTGCGTTTTGTTTCGCAATTCACTTGTTACTTTATTTAGTTTTGTTCTTCACCGCCTTCGATTTTCCGGTCCATTCGGTCTCCTACGAGGAGCCTCGTCGTCCGAGCGGCGGCTCCAATCAACGAAATCGGAGCGGCATCAATCCTCGGGTTGTCAGAGCTCGATCAATCGATCTAGGCAGAGAGAGAGAGTGAGGGAGGGAGGGGAGAGGAGGAGGCAGTGGGGAGGAAATAAGACTGATTTTCAATAGCGGGAGGTTTTAGCCCATTTGAAAAGATCATCTTTTGGTGTCGACTAAGCCATGTTATTTTTTTCAGTGGATGGAAATTTGATCGAAATATCGCTCCTCACTAAAATCACTGAAATTGGCTCCAGAACTCTGATGGATATCCTATTATTTTGATGAAAATAATATGTAAGTTATATAATATGTGAGGCATATAATGTGTAAAAATAATATGTAAGCTGCTGATATCAAACAGTCGCTCTGCTTTTCATGATGCTTGCAAAAAAGCCATATCCCATGAGATTATGTACTGTTGTGCGCTATGAAGAGAAATCATTATAAAAATATGAGGAAGTTTTGGTTCACTGATAGCGTCAGAAGTGTTTGGGTGTGTAACTATTTAGATTATATATTTTTCTCTTATAAAGATATTTGAACTCTCTATTTATGTATTTCATAAAATCGGAATAAACTGCGGCCTTTCTTAGCGTTTGCAGTGCCTTTTCACGGCGTTAAACAAACGAAGCCTCTAATAAACATATTTAGTTAGCTATTGTGAGGTTCTGCCTTACAAAACAAATTATTTCCGTCGTTAATTATTAGAAGTATATCTCCTTGTCTCTTACATCTGCTAAAAAAACTAGAATAAGTTCTATATCGTAAGAGGTAGATAACAGTTTTTGTTTCATAGCGTCATGCTACATAGTTGCCGCGAAGAAGTCGGTTTATTAATTGAATAGCAGCCTAATAATTACTCGAATAAAAAATTGAAATTCCGCAGACGTAATTAAAATGAATTTGTCGAGTTGTATTAAAATTCTGTTTAATCGAACATTATGTTTTGCAGTTTTTAAGCTTCAAAGTTACGGATGTCGCCAAAGCTCGGTAAATGGGACATTTCTTTTACTCTACCAGCAAAACAAATCTAACATTTTGTTTCAAAATCTATTGTGCACGTGGATTTACTCTAACAGCAAGATATATCCAAAATAAAAAAAATCTATTCTACACCTGGATTAAATAATAAAATTATCTGAATGGTATCACACATTCTTCGTAAAACTTCAAGGAAACGTCTTGTAGTTTTTAAGGTTTAAGTCCACGAAATTGTGGTGCATGTGGTTGGAGGAATATCTCGTTCAAAGTTCCTCAATTGATGGAGATTATATCCTCAAGTTTAATATCCTTTGAGGTTAACCGCCGCTTGGGTACGCAAAGGTGGTACTCACTAATTGAAATCATGTCATCACATTCGCCGTGTCCATGACCTCGCCATTTTTCCAATCTTCCTTCCCTCCCCGCCCTTCTCTCCTCCCGAGGGGAAAGTGAATGCCTCCGAAGGGTCGTTGATGGATTCCCTTGCGCCCATCGCACCCCGCGTTGCATTGGAGTGGTGTCCATAGTTTAGGCGCGAGAAAAGGGCCACCGCTGTTACCAACATACGATATAGGAATGGGGCACAAATCGGGGTTTTTCGACAACGAGGGTTAAGTGGCGTCATCCTGGCTTCGGGGCGATATCTAAGGAGAGATGGCCGCTCTCTGTCAGTTTTCATAACGTGTGGAGACATTTAAGCGAGAGTAGGAGTGGAGAGTTCGTGTGCGTGTTTGTCAAAAGCACACGAAGGGTTTGTTTGCGGCGATCTCCGAAAAAAGGTTGGACGGATATTCCCCCGAGGTCGACGACCGGGCGTCGCGTCCGTCCCCCGTTTCACTCGGAGTCGCAGATGATGATGACGAAAGGCTTGCGGTCGTCACCCGTCCCTTCGGTGATTCTACACATGTGCATTCCCTGCCCTGCAATCGACACCCATTCACCAGATTGAAAGGATACCGAGGGGGTTGAAGATGATATGCGTACACTGGGTTGAGGGCGCTGCTGGCCTTACTAGCATGGAGTGAGAACGGGGCAGGGGCTTGTGGCACAGGATGACCGCACGAACTTTGACGAAAACAATGAAATAGCCAAGTTTAGGTCCGACTACTTAAGGTGTTTGGAGAGATTTTTATGCGCGGATTTGCATGGTGCTTTGTAAATGTGTACTTGTTAGCAATATGAATCGATGCAAATGAAAAAAAAATTGTGTGTTATCGATTTGGTTTCTTGGCAATTAAATGCCATTTTATTACATAGCCCTGTGGCACATATATTTCGAATTAATTGGATTCAGTAGGTACTGATTTTCTCCTAAAGGCGAAAGAATATGAATTTTATCATCATGATAAATGCTAACAAATATCAAGATATTATGCCGAGCAAAAAAACGTGTATTTACGTGTGACTTTTGCTTGTAATGAAAATTCCTTGCCTAAACCCAAGCCATGACAATGCTTTCATTAAAGCTAATTTTATATTATTAACAACTTTCACAACGTGTGTTGTCATTTATATTACTAAATTTAAGGTGATTTCTGCCTTATAATCAGAAAAATTTAAGTGAGGTCCTAAAATTTTTTTCGACTCCGAAAAGTTATTGAAATATGCACTCAATGACTCAAGGTTAGCGCTCCATCAACCCTAGGTTCGGGTGAATTTGTGTGGTGTGGATTTGAATTGAACTGCGTTTCGTCCCGCGTTGAAGGGAACGTCTTCAAAACTGAAGTATATATATTTGCCTTTGTTGTCACTTCCTTAAGTGATTGGCTAACTTTTGTTCGCTTAAATCGCTCAATGCGAATATAAAATCAAGAGCCACTCTTAGCAGTGACGACTCTCTGCGACAGCCTTGGATCGACACTGATTTCGGATCTCTGAATCGGTGAAATCTGGCTATCTAGGACTTAAACGCTAGCTTTGAAATAATAGTTAAGTTTTCTGGCTTTATTTGTACAAATGATGAATACCAATCTGTCAATTAGCACTTAGTGCCCTTGATATTTCCGTCACTATTGAAGAAGAAGTTGAAGGTAATTGAAGGGTTGCAAAACTACAAAATACTCATTTATTGAATGACTCAGGAATTTTCAATCAGGGCTGGAAAACAAACGTACTTTTCTTTCGCTTATCCAGAAATCAAGTATGTAGCATATTTAAGAAAATATGCTTAGCGAGTTTCGCTAGTCATTTGTTTTGACATTCGCCTGGAAAGTCGTGAGTCATATGTGAGCAGTTGCTCCAGTTGAGTTGATCTTGTACTTCTGGTCAGTTAAGACGTATAATAAAGAAGTTTTGTAAGAAACACCACAAAGTATACCAGCATCTTCCCGGAAAAGTGTCAATCATCGTTTTTCAGACATTCGACTCAAAACCAAAAGTTCATGGAATGGGCACCACTTAGTTAATGGGCCAAAAGTTTTCGTTATAGTATTTGCAGGAGAATTGAGTCTTTTGCCTAAACTCACGGAGGCTGAATTACTCGGTGCTTCATCATTTGTCAATAAATTACTTTAATACTTTTCTCTATTTTGAAGTACCGTTCAAAGGCTTGAGTAAAATACTAACATCGAAATGAATCAATCTATACAGAGTTATATACGAAATTAAAGAATTTCCAAAAGATATAAGGGATACATACCCTTAAGAGTCCTCCCGCAGGATCTCAAGCACCACCTGCAAGTAGAGAAAAATATTCATGAAATGGAATAGGGGTAGATATTACACTCTTTCCATTAGTTGCAAAAACTTTCATTAGCATCACTGTTTGACTTATATGACCTTATGCACGCAATGGAACCTACAACTCCTACCAGTTGGCTAAAATGTTGGAAACCTTTTGGAGAACATAACGAATATTGCGACCAAAGTCGGTCTGAAAAATGGTCTCAATGGACCTGACGATTTATCTCTGTGCGTTTCGTGTTGAGTTAAAAATGATTTTCGAGAACTCTTTTGTCCGGCTATATGTCCGCTGTTGCGGAGCAGCAAAGAAATTTAAGAGTCACTCATCGTTTAATCGCTAAACCATTCTGCTAGACGGCCGATCCCTCCGTTGGCTAATGTTCCACTGCAAACGATGTCTGGCTCGCGGCCAGGGTCCGCGGCCTGGGGACAATGGAGAGGCCTCATTTGGGTTTCTGCCGAGCATGCTGCGTATTGACTCTGACGAAAAGAATGAAAAAGCAGATGTTGAGTTACGTATGAGGCTAAAGAAGGCATGATATTTCCAGGATTGACGGTGGGTTGAGCGAGATTTGTACGTAGCCGTAATCAACAACGTTCGATGGAGATGAATTAAGAACACTTTGTATAATCCACACAAAACTTAAATGGTATGAGCCCGATCGGTTTCAACACTTTCGTGCTATTCTCAAGGGAGTGTACAATTCGTTTTTTGGCGAGCACGTATTTATATTTTATGTCAGAGGGGGCGGGATTGGAGCTGAGGAAAGTATGACTATGGATGAAGGTTAAGGGTGAAGCATCGGGCTGGAGGTGGACGTAACGAAATATTTTCAGGATGGGGAAAGGGGGGGGGGGCAGGAACTTGGTAGAGGAGAGAATAATGTAATTCTACCAAGTCATTTAACAAATCGAAACAAAACTGCTTAGCGTGCGTCATAATGTCAAAGTTCTCAATAAAATCCAGCTTGGCACCTTTGTCAACAGCATGTAAAACATTCACTTTAAAATCAGACTCACGATTGAAATTTGCTAAACAATTAGCGAAAACAGATTTGTTGTCACAATCTGACAAAGTTAGCTCGTAAACCATTGAAGATATAACACCGTTTGAGTTTCATTTTGATATTTAAGCATTTGTAAAAATCGCAAATTCAGTATAGGATGTAAGACTTTAGGTGGAAAAACGTTTCTATGTTGAATGAATTTTTTAATTATCGACTGAATATACATATTTTAATTTATGCTTTAATGGGACTTATTTGCTTCGCGCCGTACGTGGAAATGTCTGAAAAACCGTTGAGTTTTGTTATTTTGTACAATGTGTTAAGGGAAAATGAGAAATATGTTTTTTTAAGTAAACACTGGACGTGGATATTTATGGATTTAAGTGAAAAAATACGTTTCCGAGTTGGTTTCTTGGCAAGTGAATACTATTTAAACACGTAACCTTATGGAACTCGCCGTGTATTCCGAACTAATTCTACTTCAAATGAATTTTCAAACTTTGTTCACTTAAACGCGAAATAATACGTTTTATTTTAATAATGGTTTCTATCAAAGGTCATTTTGCCATACCGAGTATAAAACACGTATTTACATATTATTTTCGCTTAAACTTTGAATTACCTGCCGAAAACACTGTTTTGCATAAGGCGAAAATTTCGAGATAAATATTTTGCATAATTTGTGACGCTACGTGAATGGTTATTTCCACCAAATAAACGGATGCACCTTGTAATGTGAAATGTAGCCGAAGAATTTTTATTTTAACCTACTTGAAAAGTTACTAAGATGTGCACTCAGCGGCAACTCACGATTACCACCCCAACCACCGTTTGGGTGGCAATCGTGAGTTGTTGTGTGCACTTTTATGACCCTTCTCCGGTCAATGTGGTGAAGAACTAGCCTTACGCAGTCCTTCACAACCTTTGCCCGCCAGGAATTGAGCGAGTGAATGCCGCTCTATCGCCTCTCAACTCCACTGCCGTCCGAGCGTCATTGCTAGACGGCAGTCACCCTTCTTCCCTTTTCCGTGACCATAGTTTCGCAGGCCACTAGCGCGTTCGCCATTTTTCTCCTCCGTTGTATAGAAAAGTGGATGCAGGGGGGCAGGAGGGTAGGGGAATGGGGAGGAAGGACTAACTTGACTTCATTGACCGATTCGACGCCTCTAGGCAGTCGAAGGGGTCACACGCCCATTTAAGCTTCCACCATGTAAACTGACGATGCTTTCCCACAAATTGGCGAGTTTGCACGAGTGCGTATTTGACTTTATTGAAGCGAACGTGGTTTCCCTGAGTGGTGATCGGAGAGGAAAGATGGTGACCTTATGTGATGCAAATTATTGAATTTAGGTTTTTATAATTTTCGTGAACCTGACAAGAATTCTCTAATGCTGGTTAAGGTCATGCGATAATGAGAATAAATTGTTATTGCTTTAAAACGATTTGAGAAGGGTATTTTTTCTTGCGCTCGTAATCTGAATGCTGTATAAATTTATCTGACTTAGGATTTTACTATCTGATCCAGTTACATCTGGTTCTTTAATAAAGGCGGATTGCCAATTTTGTACGAACGCATATTCATGCCGATAGATTATATGTCATCATTCCGATGGTTATTCTCTTGAAAATTCTTACTTCCTCTGGCTTTTTCGATTATTCGCAAATATTTTATAGCCCAGAGCTTAGGTGATGTACACCACCTAATTTTTTAGAGCAAATTTATAGTGGGATATAGTGAATAATGTACAAAATTAATTTTTAAAAAATTAGCTCTATTGCAAGTTAAACAGTTAAAACGCATATAATCTGCATTCGCATATTTAAATTTTACCATGTACGTAGTGATGGCAGTCTGTTTGGCATACGGGTTCATTGTTGTTTGAATGTAATGAAATAATTATTTTGTGGTGCTGTGCAAGTTAATATTTCGATTTTTATGAATGACTTATGCATTTCTTTACCTCACAGTACATTTTGAGCAGTTAAGCGTAGAAAATATTACCTGGACATTTCATTCTTCTTGAATTTCAATAGATTTTTTTAAATGTTCGGTACTTAAGAATATATGCTTGTATTCATTGTAAAGTGGTACTATCTCTGCTGCTAATGAATAACTTTTCTCCTCTATGGCTTGGTGAAAATATATCGTCACTAACTTCTATTGAGCCGGAAAAGTTTTCCTCATGGTGCGGCAGCATGATTTGCTGATTTAAATTCGGCGGCAGGAAGCTAGGTTTAGCTGTTTGAGTGGTTTGAGGGTGAAGATGGTCTCATTCAAACGGGTGGGTTTGGAATGTTTTTCTGTCTTCCCTTTTAGTAACGAGGATGCGTTGGACGAAGCAACAGCGTGTGATTTCTCTAGAGGCTCACTTATCTAACGCAAATTTTGCTGCCGCACCCTGTAAATACTTCCGATAATGTGGTTTGTGGTATTCATAAATCTCCACCACTATTCAATATGGCCACCTGTGCCTGCGTTATTGAAATTTGCCCGAGTTAACTTGATATTTCGGCCTTAGTACTGTTTTATGTGTGTTCTCGTATACTGTTCTGGTTCATATACGCTACCAATCGGTCACATAATCTTGCATTATGCATCAAAGCCACCCTGGAGAATTTCCTCAGTTCCAATGCATGTTTGACGGGAATGCGTAGAAATTCAGTAGAGTGGGGGCCAATATCAGAGAGAGAAATAAGAAAATTCTGCGTTGAGAGAAACCATTCAAGAAATTCCTCCACAGCGACAGCTGGTCGGAGAATCCTTGAGTCAAAGTACGAAAAAAAGGGAGCCCGAAAAATTATTTAAATGTTATTTCTCTTATAACTCAATTAAATGAGTAAAGGAGTGGTACCTAAGTGACCAACAGCCTAGAATTTTTTGTGCCGATTTTTTTGACTAAGTCCATATGAAAAAATTAAAAAACAAAGAGGCCATACCAAACCCCCTAAACGACTGCCGCAGAATTTAGAATAGATTAATGCTTGCTGCATTAGGTTAATGCTCGCAGATTTTGTCATGATAAATACTTTTTCCTTCGAATGTCGAAAAAGGTCTCCAAAAGATTTTTTGGAAAAGGGTCCGAGGACACGGCTCAAAAATAGCGTGTACTGAATCAGTCAAGATAACGTGACGGCTTTTCGCGTGGTAGAACGATTATGCTGAGCGCGCTTTCGAGTTGATGCAAACGTTTAACTGGAGATCGTCATCTTAATAAGGCTGTTTGGAAGATTCACTTATCGGCGCTGCTCACTGCTAAAAAACTATTATATACTCGCGTGAGTCCAGCAAAAAAGCGGTATCGTCTGGATTTGTGACAAGATTATATAGAGTTTTCCTAGTTTGTTGTTACTTTTACTATGAATTCGAAGTTTGCAAAAATACTTTTACAAATTTGTCAACTCTGACGGCGATGGGGTAAAGCGCTTGTGAAACAATTGTGCTGTTTTTGTGACTTTGGAAAAAATAAATGTATTTTAACATAAAACTCTGCTCGTTATTCTATGAATCGTACGGTTTGATGCTCTCTTTTACCGATTTGAAGAGACATTTTCAATGGTAAATGGTTTTATCATTTTTTTAGACGCAAATATCAGTGGATATTTTTTTAAGACAAATAAATAAAGGCGGTTTGATCCATGCCTTTTGACGCGTGGTGATAATTTTATTCTTTACTAGGATCCTCGGAGATCAGTCCAGGATTTACGTATAAGCTACACGAGCTATGGCTTAGGGCCCCCCAAAAAAATTGTCCGAGTGAGCAATTGTCATATATACTTAAATATACTGCAGCATTATTTGTCCCAATGCCACACATCTGGGACGTCCCATACTCTTCACCCAATTTTTTTAGCGCGTCTTTTCGAAGAACAAAGCGCTATTGTGCCTAGGGTTTGCATTACCGATAACCGGTTAACGGGTATTATCCTTAATTTCTCAGCTAAAGAGGATAAAAAATGAATTTAGAACAACAATGACTCAAGATAAATTATGTTTCCTCAGTCTCATGTGCATAGGAAGTGACAAACTACGCAGTTTATCATTTGATGATGTCATCAGTGACTTTGCTCTGGCAAAGCCAAGAAAGACAATACTTTAGTTTAATATAATTCCTTAATCCTTATAACATTTTTCAAGAGATTAGATAATAAGCCATTGTAAATTGTGCCTTTAAGAAGAACTTTTGTTTCTTTTTACCATAGTTTGCATTTTTAAGTTTGTTATGAACAAAAATGATTTTAAGTCAAAGATTTATTATCTCACTATCTAAAAACTTCTTAATTGTTTTTCAGTTTAACCGTATAGTATCCGAAAATCATATTTGGTATGACATAGAATATCTGGACTTATAAAGGGCCCCATATCTCAAATAGCTTAGGGCATTATCAAGTCTAAATCCGGCCCTGTAGGTCTTTAATTTGTTTCAAAATGGGGTGTGAGTAAGCACATGAAACGGCTGAAAGAGAACTAAGAGACCGGACATCACAACTGCAACGGAAACAACCAATCTGTTGAGGAAGACTTCTCGGGTCTTCCACCGGGATAAGCTTTTCACTGCCGACATTTCGGAGTCCGACTCGCACACCATTCTCAAGGCAAATTCGTACGGACATTCGGAGCACAAGTCGGACTCCAAAACATCGACAATGAAAAGCTTATCCCGGTGGAAGACCCGAGAAGACTTCCTCAATATTATTCGCCGGGAAAAAACTAAATCATAATCCAATCGTTTGGTTTCGACCGCACTGCGACGCCAGAAAAAACTCCCGCTCAAATCGTTGCTGGGGAGGTCTGCATACAAGCTGACCGCTTAGCGTCCCTTCTTTTTTTTCAGCCCTCGTCCCATTTATATTCATGGCGCGGGAAACGCGAGTAACTTTTTTCGCCCACGGTTTCAAGCTGTCAGATGTCAACATGTGCGGATGGATGGATGCATATGATAAAGCAATTCGGGTTTATTGCGACGCAATCGTGTTCATCTCTGCTGGAGTGCTTTTCTCTTTATTTTTCGAGTTTTGATGTTTTCATCGCTCGATTCAAAAGAGGCCAATGTTGTCATTTACATGCCTAAATCTACATACTACCCTGCAAGCCGCCGCGCCGCATGGGCGCGTGGCATGGGACGTTTGGACACCAGGCATGTGAAGGATAAGGATTTTGGAAGGTGAAATGGTGAAGTGTATTAAGAAAGTGTTTTGATTGGAGCTCAGTTTTAAAATGGTCACTTACTGTGCGTGAGAGAAAAAAATGTTCGTACCTATTTGTAGGGCAATTTACCTATCTATATCTCTCTTATCATCTCTCTAACGGACCAAAAGATGTAGTGATGCATCAGAATGGTATTATCTGTGTTGCTTTGAAACACGCCTTTCTCAGTTTCTCGAGAAAACTACGCTTGGCGTGCAGCCTTCGAGTCTGTAGCGGCTCCCAACCTAATCCCTTGAAAGCTGTGAAACACTCTATGATCCCTCGTAGCAGTTTTTAACAATGCGTGCAGCCATCTTTTGCTTCTAATTTACTAATCGAAGGATATCTTTCTGTCCAGAGTCCAAATCGCTCGCGGCTATGTGAGGTGTGGCCTAACCAGTGCAAACTATCACCTCTCTTACACTTTGCACTTACACTTCAAAGGATCTTCCTATAATACGCTTGATAAATCCTAGTTTCTTTTGGGATATGCCGAATATGTATTGAAAATGTGGTCTCCGCGAGATGCCTCGATTTAATATAATTCCAAGGTATTTGAATTTATATAAATACTTTATGTTTACTCCACCAACAGTGTAGTCATTACGTTGTTGGAATGATATCCGCAAGAAGTATACTGTGCTGCATTTATTAAGATTTACTTTTAGTCACTACTCCTGGCACCACAAATGATTGTTGATTAGGTCCGATGACAAAACTTCTTAGTCCGCGTCTTCGTTAATTTCGCAGTAGATGACCGTATCGCCTGCAAATGATATTAGTTTACGGATAATGCGTGAAGTGAGGTCATTGATATAAATAATGAAGAAATGAGGAGCGATCATGCTTTCTTATGGAGCTCTGGATGTTACTATAACCATATAAGAGCTAGCACTGTGAATAACTAATTTTTGTTTGCGATCACTGAGAAAGTCAATAACTCAATTCACTATTATTTTATTTACTCAGCATAATTCCAATTTAAATATGAGTTTTTTGCGAGTAACACAGACAAATTATTTAATGAAATCAAGAAATCTTATGATTTACTTGAAATGAAAAAGACTTAAAGCCCTCTGTTAAATTGACGAAATAATTCCGGATCAGTAGCTGTTATTTTCGTACGCTACGTTACGCTAATTCTATATTTCGGCCCATAAGATTTTAACGACGTGAAATTTAATGTAAACAGGGCTTCTTTTTGTATTATTACTTCAAGATGTCAGATAGCCATGTATTAAAAGTTATCACGATGAAAATAATACCTTTATGTATCTAGATTTTCAGAGTTCATTCTAGCTTACTTCTATTCTTTACAGCTTAATTTGATTCTTTGTCTGTTCTATTCCAGATGTCTCTTTCAAACAACGCTCACATTTTGGATTGTATCTTCAATTTCACTGTTTAAGCCTTGTATTTTACTATTGAAGTTTTATTGTAGTTGCTCGTGATAACAATAGTTTCTTTTCGTGCTTGTTCCTCTTTTCATTAACTTAATTGTCGAGAATGTTTCTTACTAGGAAAATATTGGCGAAGAATTTCTCTCCTGTTTACCTCATCCTCTTCAATTGTTCTCACATTTCACTTTGATCTAACTGAGCAAAGTGATGGAAAAGTTTGAACTTCTACGTACAATATCAATTATCCGAATCAGATTTATAATGTATTTATTTTGGTTGTGCACTCACTAAGCTAGGCTAAACCATATGCTTTAGAGTACTTAGTAAAAATCTTTGTCATTCAGTCATCAATAGCCTAGCATCATAGGATCTTCATATTGTTGTTAGTGAGTACATTCGGTCTCGGAAGATTACGATAGAGCACCGTTACTGCCCTTACATCTTTTCCACTGTTTCGTACTCTCCTCACTCCATCTCTATAGAGCTCACTATCCCTCCTTCATCTCATTTTCTATCAGCAATGCCCTCCCTAGTCCGCTCTCATCTCTTCTTCCAGGAATTTCACCTTCTTTCGAAACATTATGCAAAGTTTCATTCCCGTAAATTATTTGCAATATCTATTTAGAGAATCAGTTTAGTGAATATATGTTTCAGTACGCCTAATACTTGGGAGTTGCTATACTATAAAGAGCACCTTGCCTTTTATCCTTTGGGTGGCTAGTAGCTTTTGTTTTGTATAGTAATTAAAGTAATTTTTCGTACATAAGAATGTAGTTTGCTGAGTGTATTCTTACTTTCCAGCGGTGAACAGATATTCTTCATTTCCATTTACTCTCAATTTGCGGTGAGTTAAAATTGTCGTAAGGATTGAGTGATATAAAGGCTTCGGTGAATTTATTTCGTCGTCGTCACTCAAAAGGCCAGGCCTTGTCTCTGTCTTTGTAGCCAATTGTCTAAGGCTGTTTTTTTCATTTCCTCGTAGGAGTTGCAGTTCATGATTCACATCACACTGTAAAGTAAGGATATTCTAGGTCTTCCTCTCCTTTTCTTCCCCAACACTTTTCCTTCAGTTATGTTCTTGATAAACTCGTTATGTCTTACTAAGTGTTTAATTTGTGTAAAATACTTAAAATCTTTCTCTTTGATGATATTGCCTAAAAATCGCAATAAACCCTGTGCTGGAAGAACAAAGCTTATAACTCTTTTATTTAAGCCAAATCTACTGATGCTTACCTCTTCTGAATACAATTTACAATCTCTAGTATTTGGTTTCTCTAGTAACTAGGGCACACCGTTCTTGGAGGTCAAATTATTATCTGTACTTGGACTTGAATGATAGACGTTTTACGTGTATTAATAAAAAAGGTGAATGTCGGCAAGTCCTAAGAGTGCTTGATAGCGAAATCGCCTGGAATATTCATATTTAGGAATAAATAAAGCAATATTTGCCTTTACTTTCCCGTCTTCGTTTCCCCTCTTCGTCGTGAGGATTTCAATCAAAAGTACGAATGGGGCAAGGAGAGCGTGCATTCATTGGCGTTGAATGAAGACTAACGGTAGCAAAGACAAAAGCGAACAAATTTATGCTTGTGAAACACATTCTGTGAGTTTAGGACTAACGTTGAGGGTCCTGCCCTCTTGAGAGACTCCTTCTGCAAATCTCCTTTCATCATCTTGTCCTCTCAGAGTTCGAGCAAACATCTTTAACTACCTTATCCTCGCCGCTGTTCCCAATCAACCCTCTTCCCTCCTCTGCCACCCATAAGGAATCCATCTTTCGCCGACCTCCTCCTCACTTCCTCTATCCCTCTTTGCTCATCCTTCTCCTTCTTCCCTTGCCACTCTTTGTCCGCATTTTCTTCACCTCATTCGCTCCAACATGGGATAAAAAGGTAATTTACCTTATGCGTTACTTAGCTAAAAATGATTTGAAATGTCGGATAGTGTCACGCTATTTGGAACATTTGGAGGAAACCTTCGCAAGTAAATGGACTGTGTGCATATCTCTGATTATTTCAATCAATGACCGGATGTGACTCACAGATGGAATCCTGATGATTTAACTTGTATGGGGAAACTGGTCGTGCATTCCAAGGAGTAATTGGTGAAAATATACATAGTCCATTTATTAGTGAGCATTGAAAAAGTTGAGCCTGATGCATCAAATTTAAAAACAGTATTTTATCATGTGTTTTACGCGATTCCTGAACTTGTAGTTCATGTTCAATAAAAAAAAGGATTCACTTTTTTTCTTAAAAAGTTACATTTTACTCATTATTTTAGGTGCTGATTGTTTAGAAGGCCTTAACTATTGCACATCTCTTTGTGCTTTGGAACCGGCAAGAAAGCTATGAAAATCTTTTACATATTTTGGAAACACTATGATAGTAACCGTAAAAACATACTCTGTTTGATTCGTAAAATGTATAAGATAGCTCCCTCTCGGCTACTTCACTGATATGGGATGCACTGTGTGAGAAAATCCAATTTAATGTATTTGCTTCTCGATTGAGGAGAATATGAATTTAAAATGTTAAGTGTCTTATAACAGAATTGGATTGGATTGGATATTTTGGGAGGCGACCGACAGCTAAGGTCATTTGCGCCATAAGGGACGGGTAAGGGAGGAAGGGTGGATAGAAACCCGGCATCGGCACCCTGCTCTTAACGATAGGCGCCAAGGGGACCACGGTTTAACGTCTCATCCGACAGACGGAGCACTGTACTTGAAGTGCCCTCCACAAGACACTCAAGTAGGGATCGCGTTTCCTCTGAAAAACATCCTCCTCTGCAGGGATTTGAGCCCTGGTCGCCCGTATGGTTAGCCAGTACTCTAGCCATCACACCAACCCGATCCCCTATTACAGAATTTCTTTGAAACTCATGTGTTTTAAGCCTGTAACATTTTCAATCGAAAAGACATAAAAGAGCCTTTGGGACTATTTTGGTGTCCCCACCAGACTTTTGAAATTTCTTGAGAAATAATAATTATTATCACTGCGAGTGTTGTCCTTGGAAGTTCCAAAAGTTATTTCACCATTTAGAGTGATGGCAAACTTTTTATCTAGCATTTTAAATAGGTTTTCTAGCGTATAATATAAAGTTAAATTGTATAAATTAATGTTAAATTGTACGGGAGGAAATATATATTTCAAACTTTTTGTGCCAACACAATCATTCTTACCGCACTTCATTTCTTATCTCGTCATCTCTCCTCCTCATTTTTTTGGTCGATTGCGTGCGGGAGAAGGCGAGAGGGGAAGAGAGGCAATGGCAAGAGAAGCTGAACGAAGTTCTCTCGGCGTCTCTTTTTGGTCGCCCTCAGATCCCCGCGTGGGGGGGGGGGGGAGGCGGGGAACGCGAAGAGAAAAAAGTAAAGGTCTTTCGTGAAATGAAATGTTATCTTTCAGATGCTTATCTCCTCTTCTTCCCTCGCGCTCTTGCTTTCTCACGTCCGCCTCTGCACTCTCCTTTTTAACCCTTCTCTTCCCCCTTTTATCCTTCCTCTTCTTCCCCACTCCCTATTTCATATACTTAAAGGCCAGTCCACGTGAAACGTCAGGTCATTTGTTTAAGGACGTATCTTGAGGTATCGTTCCAGCGTAAAATGACTCCAACATGTCTTTCCATTCTTACTCTGGGTGTTTATAGAAAAACAAGCCACCTATCTGATACAGAAGGAAAACGACACATTTCTTGTTTTCTCTCGCCAATTGAACGTGAAAAATTTCAGTGCTGAATGGGGGAACGGGAGAAACATGGTGAAAAGTAGGTTGTACTTTTTTATAATATATTGGCGCAATTTAGAGGAAAACTTTTCATAAGAAGTTAAAACTCCTGAGAAATCAAATAAAAATATAACTTACCACCTAATTTTTTGGGTTATTACCGCATTACTGCCGTATTTGAAGTCAAAGTGTGGTTACGCCATTCATATGACTGTGTGTGACGCCAATCCAATGGCTCCCACGGCTGGAATCAAGTGCTCATTAGAAATATGTTCGTGGGATAATGGAATAATGGTTCGTGGAATATTTGTGCCTCACATTTAGATTTCTACAGACTACGCCTTTAATCAACGAAAGCGGGATCTTTCAAAACATCAGAACAAAAATGCGGAAATTAGAATTTATTTTGACTCACATAGTTGTGGTGGAAATTTTAAACTTGAGACAAACAGATAACGTTCACTGTGAAAGTTTAGAGCGTAACGAACGAAATAAGTTAGCTAGGTAGTGACAATAAATTTCACAAAACAGGAGATGAACTCTGCCGAGCTGATGGGTACGATTCCTTCTTTCGACTTTCCATAATTACTTCGGCATCAAAGCGAGGAACTGACTCTACATTGAGGTATGCTTCTTCATTGACGGGTTGGAGAAAGTGTTAACGGGATATTTATATTATTTCGTGTACTTCACTGCCATTATACTGATAAATTAATCACGTTTATCAAATATAATTTACTTTCTTCCTTTCCCTCTTCCCATTCCATTGCCCTATTCTCACCCCATCCGTTGCTGGTTTCCTAACACCCTCTTGCCACACGCCCCGGCGATGGCTCGCATTGTTCGCTGTAGACTTAAAAGTAGCATCATAATCATGCTCGTTAACCCTTTTGGTCCCACCCTATTTTAATCTCAAGATACTTTGCTGAAATTCGTTTCACGTATCTACTTACGTCTTATAACACCGACAGTGTTCAAGGAAATCAATTGCTATACTCATACACTTTTACTCATTTTTTAAAATAATGGACAGAAATGTATTACATGTAATGTAAATGACAGTAATGTATGTATTTGTTACTTATAATAAATATTAATGCATAATAAACGGTATGTGAAAAGAGAACACATATTTTCAAATATTAAGCCCACTGTAAATTTTTTAAAAACGGGTTGCTTGTCGGCCAAAATTTTCAAAGTAGCTTCGGAATATGAAATGGAAATTTTTGCGCCCAGCGGACTCTTTTGAGGAGAAATTTAACTAGACAGCTAGAAATATGTGCCAGGAAAGTACCTCTGGATTTTTATTTCATTTACAAAAGAAGGGCTGGGGAACACAGGAAAAAGATCGAGAGGTACATAAATGTACCTCTGGTATTGAAAGGGTTAAGCTAGCGAAAATTCTAGGAAGTATTCTTTTGAGTGACGATTATCATTTCCTCTAAGTAAAGACCTTCTCTTGCAGCCCGGACTTAAGTTACGTAATGTTTTAATGCTCAATGAGAATAGGTATAAACTTTCCTTTCTCCCATTTCTTCTTCTTCCCCGTCCCACCATCCCCTCTTCTTTTCCCATCCCACCGTGTTCCCGCACCATTCCCCTTCCGGACCCCCGAGTTCACCTTCGGCCAACGTCTGTTTGTCTTAAGCCTTTTATTCTCCATAACCCTCGGAGCTAGATGGGAGGAGGCTTTATATTTAATATTTAGGATCTGAGCCCGTTCAATTCAAGTCCCCTCCGAGCAAATGGTAGGACCCTCTCAGCCTCACATCCTTATCCTCCTCTTCACTTCCTTTCCTCCTTCTTCGCTTTAAGCCAAGGCTGGCTGTTTTTTTTTTATTTATCGCTCATTTTCTTCAACTTTCCCCCTCCCTACGTCTCCCCTACCCTTGTTATTCGAGCGGAGGCTCTGACGGCGCCCTCAGGGGTAGAGCTCGGGAATTGCGCGTCGCTCAAGGCACGAGCGAAGGGCCCGTGTTGTTGTTACATTTTTTTTCATTCTCGGTGGTTTGGAATGAGTTCGCGTCTCTTACGGTGAAGGGGGTTGAGTGGTCCACGTGGAGGAGCCTTCTTTTAAGTCACGAGAGGAGTATGGGAGGGGCTGGGATGGCGAAAGGGTCTTCTCCGAGGATCCTGAGGGCAATGAAGTCCTTGGCGTCCCCCATCTCTCTTCCTCCCCTCTCGCGACCTCTACGAATTTTAGTCCTTTTTTTATTCTAGAGGGTCGGAGTGGTCCTCACAAACTCTGGATGGGGATGGATGCCGCATCTTGACTCTGGAGAGCATATTTTAGGGTGTGTTTGCATAATTCAAGCGGTTAAAGGGAGGAGACGCGTTCTTTATGCTGCACGAGGTGAAGCGAGCACGTGACAGAGGGCGGACGTGAGCTGCGTGTTGCCCTCCGATGTCCTCGTTAGGACAAAGACGCGGAGCTGTAAAATCACTTTAACCTCACGTCTTCCATGGTGAAAACTTCCTAGGTACAAATTTAACCCTTTCCGGTCCTGTGATTCCAAATGGAATGACGTCGCTTTCCTGCGTCGAGCGTCGATGTCTTCATATGTATTTCATGTAGAAGATGATATAATCTACGTAAGGTGAAAATATATGGTGAGATAAAATAAATGTATGAATTAATGAAAGTCATTTGAAAAAATCGACGCTCGACGCAGGAAAGCGACGTGATTCCATTTGGAATCACGTCGCTTTCCTACGTCCGCGTCCGGACCGGAAAGGGTTTAGCTAAAACTACTGAGGTCATAACTTGAAATCGACAGAACAACTTCGGACCGAACATGAAAAAAGATGAGCGCAGACTCAGCGCCATCTGCTTTCATCATGGCGAGATAGAATGATTGACAAATCCTTGGAGACTTTTTATCCCTGTCTTCGGGAAAACGGTTAAACAGGCAGTCCCCGTTCTTCGTCTCTGCGCTTTACATCGCCTCAATAGAACATCGGGTGAAATAAAACACCACTAATCCATTATCCCGTCGTCTTAATCCGCTTATTTGACGCGTTGATGTTTTTACCTTTCCGTTTGTTGCGTTCTCCCTCATTTTTTATGGGTGGTGTTACGTGTTGATTGCTTGTTTTCAACAAGGGAACCAATATTAGTATGTTAAAGAGTACGGAGGTAACACATTTCTATTTGGTGTAATGCGTGTGAGATTTATTGATCTGCTCTTCGTCGCTCTGCTTCAGTCATATTAATAATGGATATTAAGTTGTAGCAACAATAACTGCATTTAAAACCGCTGTCCACTCAGGGCTACTTAGTGACGTTAATCTATTGATTAATGAGCATTGGTAACTCGGAACACGCTATTAACACAAAGAAAATAATTCCTAACTATTACTAGCCAAGAATTGAATTAAAGCTAGTGGAAGATAAACTTTTAGCTCGATTGAAATATTAAAATCCCAATAATATTATAATCCTAAGTTTTTGTTAACTAATCAATTGGAGTTGGAAAAAATCATGTTGAGTTTACGTCGCAAGCACTTCTCTCTCCTCTATCTACTCTCATATCGGCAGTCATAATTTCTCTGTAATGGGACATCATCAAGTGTAAACTGAATCATTATTCAGGATTAATGTTATTGTGTGATTGATGGTTACATTTCATTATGATATTTTAAGATTTATTTATTACGTGAAAATACTTGCGTCAAAACGATGTTTTATTCGGCTCTTAATTGTGAATTGACGATGGTTAAGTTTCTTCTTGAGGAAAGCAACGTAAATTATTCTATTTTATTTCCAAGTTAGGCCTATCCATGGATCGCGGGAATAAATTGATTTTCTTGGTTTTCCTTCTCGTCTCCTCCCAAAATAGCTCCAATTTTTCGTATTGGTTCCTTTTCCTTACCTATGGCCAGATCTTTTGGCCATTTCACTCTATTTTTCCGGATTCCCTTAAATTATTTAAACTTACTTCTTAACACCAATCTATTTATTAATTATATCTTGTAGATGAAAGTCAACTGCTTCCAAGCCACTTCTCTTCGTTCAGCCTATTTATTTGCTGCTCAAATTTGGTGATATCACCAAATACTTTCTTTTTCAGTCCACAAGCACTCATTCTTGAGACGTGCAAATAAAATTCCATTCTTCTTTGCGTATTGATTCTTTTATCTCTAATCTTCTTAACTTTTTGCTGGTATCTTCATTTTTCCTCTTCCTCCATATTCCGCGCCCTCTCCTTTTTTTCTGATCGAGAATATTCCCTAGGATTTTTCTATATTTATGAAAAAGTTATTTAGAATTATAAGTCTCTAATTTACGATTTTTTAACTCAGAAGTTTATATGTCCGGCAATTTACTGGCTATAACAATTAGGTACGGCTAAAATATCAGGACACATTCCTTACTCATAGAAGATGAAAACATATTTTATGGATATGGGTCTGAAAACGCTCTATTTTCATGAGCTCATTTAAACCGATCCGGTGACAGATAGATCGGTCGAGGTGGACCGATTACCTTTCCTCCACGCTTTTTGGACATTAACCCCCTAGTCTTACTTTTGGGGGCAATTGAATGCTCTTGTGTATCGAACCCCGCTACCAGATGGAGAGAGTCTTCGTGCTAGTGTTGTGGAAGGTGGGCAAACTATTTGAAGTAATCCAGAGATACATCAGAGCATCCAGAATTCAGTGCGACGGCGGGTTGATGCATGTATCAATGATAAAGGAGAGCATTTTGAACATTTCATGTAAGAAAGAGTTCTGTTCCAGAGTGTTTCCGGTGATTGATGTAGTGTGAAGAGTTGAAGAAAATGAGTTCTAACTCGGAAATAGAGCGTTTCCGGACACACGCGTAGGTAACATATTTTCTTCTCCTACGTGTGAGAAATGTGTTTTGAAAGTTTGGCCCTAATTTATTGTAACGTCTCATATAAAAAATAATTAATTTTTCTTCAGAACTGCGCTCCGTGTGTAACATCTCTGAATGAAGGTTAGAGCCTGGAAATACTTTTGCTTTGTGACAAATGAGGCGTGTGTCCGTGTCCTCTCTATCAGTGGATCAACATAGTTGGACGAGATTAACAAGCCGAGCAACTGTCAAGGAGCGCTTGTAAACACGGAAGATGAATGAAGGGGAAACGATTGACGGAGCTGCCAAGTTTGTGGGAAATTGGTTACTTTTCGGAAGGCTGGAGGAAGGCGTGGGAATGGAAGAGGGATGGAGCCTGCCCACGCGATTTCTGTTTAATTTTGGAACAGGATGACTCTTCCTTCCTACCGTCAATTTCGGGAATCAAAATGATGATGAAGAGACAGCGTAGGAAGAAACGTGCTCGTAAGATGAAATCTAAGTAGTTAATGGGCACCAATATTACCGATTCTCTTTCGGATGGTGTAAAGCGTTCATTTGGCCATACATTTAAAACCTTTTGATGAATAAACGCGGTGAACTTGCTTCGGTGACTCAATCCTTCATTGATGAAACCGATTAGTCTTTTAAGATGCCTCAGATGACTTATAAACAGGGAATAAAAATCATGACAGCGTAATTGACTTCCGGCGTCGGGCGATTAAGACTCATCTCCTAAAGTGTCGCTCAGATGTCATTTTTTGGAAGGAATAAACTGTAGTCATCCGGCGATAATTATGCTCTCATTCTCGAAGGCAACATCTTTGTCCTCCCCCATAGTAATAGCAGTCCTTTAAAAGGTGGTAAGAATAAGGAGTGGTCTAATATGCAGTCTCAAATGCTCTCGTGAGCACCTAATCGTGGATTCTGATCAGATCTGGCTTAGCGAAATCACTTGCGTAAGTTGGTGATTATCATCTCATAGGCGCCGAATTTTTTAATCCATTGACTTAACATCTCGGTTTCACAATTGAAAATGGAGCGCAAACTTGTCGCAAAGCCAAAACTGCTTAATTGTGCCGCCAAGTTATTTTAAAAATGCTCAATTTCCGGCAATTTTCTTGTTTCTCTGTGTTATTGAAAGGAAATAACTTGACCTTCTGAAGCATGTTAATGATGGTAACTCTATTTTCTTGTATCCTTCTGCTTATCGGTCATTGATTAAGTATCTTTAATTGGGTATATTGGTAGAAGTCTCGGGAGTTCATTATGTAGAAATTCGTCTTGATGCTCGTAATTCATGAGCTCCAATCTCGCCTTGGGTGCTTAACAGTGTATTCGTGACAGTTTTTTTTCCAGGACTGTGCATTTCCTCTCCTGATAGACCCGATTAATTCTCTGAATTGTATTGGCAATTGGTTGGTACTGAAAGGTAATGGCACCATTAAGCGTACAGTGTAAAAGCAAAATATTCGGTGGTATGGTGTTTGTGCTATATTTACTACGAGCAGAGTCGATAGAATTGCTATCTGTCACAAGTTAATGCTTACATTATCCCCTAGATTAATGTTTTTATCTCTGTTTCACTTCATCGGTGACAATCAAAATTTTCAAGACATTGCTGGCCTGATTGGTTGGTAATTTGGTGGAGGCGAACGGCAGTTGAGTTGTCATCTGCTTCGTCAAGGATAGGCCGGTTGGTTGGTAAGGAAAGGGTTATTTGGTGAATGGATGCAGAGTAAAGAGAAAGCGGTGTCGGCATTAGATAACTCTAAAAAAACACGCCGTCCTTGCCTATAGTACTGAGAGCCTTGAGTTATAGTTGAGACACCTTGAGTTGCTCTATTCATAAAATCTTGGTAAGAAATTACATACTGCGGGAAAATACCCAACTCTTCTTGAATTCGAGGCTGGATCATCGTATATGAGAGCCAATACTTTTACCAGGCTGACCTTTGGGCAGTTAAAATATCTGATTGAAAATACAATTTTGAGAATATCCTGTATGATGCATGGATTCTTTCATACTGGGGGGAAATTTTCTTAAATAAGCGACATAATCTCAGTACCAATCCAAACCGTATTAATAAGTTGTTGTCGCCAAATATTATTTATAATTTTGAAGAATGGATATAGGTTTTATCGCTGATTGGTGTTTATAGGATGTTAATTTCTGGGAACGATACCATGTACCCACTAATATTAAACTAAAATAAAAAAATAGAAGTGGTTGATGAAAAATTTTATTTTAATGAAATTATGGACGCCGTTGCAACATTTTCGTCCAATTTTTTCCTTGATGCTGCAAACCCTTTTCTGCAAGGCCTCTACAAATAGTAAGAGTGAAATGGACTTAGCTGTCAGAGAATTACGTAGAACTGCCTTGATACTTATAGCAAAATATAATTGCATTTTGCATTATTCAATGCAAGAGCAGTTACAAGCCTTACAGCTAAACTACCTCTAACGGCAGAAAACGATTCCAGGTTGAAATTTATGCTTAAATTTTGACGATTAGTCCAGCTAGGGCATATTTAATTCTTCTTTAAGCGATAAATAACTGAATAAAGAGCAATTTTCTTTAGATATGAACTTCAATACTTGACCCCAAGTTTCGATTTTACACGTCATCTTCCGGTGAAGATGTTAAACGAGACACCTGAAAATGATATAAAGTTCCTAGGAAGCCAAGTCTGATATTAAAGTTTATCTACCTGCAGAAAATTGTGCTCAATCCTGTCATTATTTAGGGGGAAATTCTATACAATATCACCCGAATCAATTAATTTTTATCATCTTTAAATTTTGTATCCCCGTTTGAAGTTAAATGAGGTAACGGTATGTTTTTGCAGTGATATCGCATAACCGAAGTGATCCTTGCAGGCAAAATAGAAGCCAGTCTTTTCTCAAACAATTGCAACGACAGGCGATTACTTCCGCTATCGACCCCTAATTCTATAGAGGTGTGTGCTTGCACTATAAAGTACCACGGACGAGTGACAAAGCTCCCGCGATAGATGTAACACCCATGCATAATGCCGCCTTAAGGTCATTACAGCGAGATTTTCCCTTAGTCACAAGAGATGCGATACATAATTTTTGAAAATTAAAGCAAAAAAGGTAAAAGTGAGAAGTCTTTAAAGTTAAATTCTTGACGAGTTCTTAGCGTTAGAAATTCCTCCTTTTTGATGAGTCTCTACGGAGTGTTTACGCTTGACATTTCACGTGGAATTTACCGATATTTTTTGGAAAATATCTCGGAAAGAATGGTGGTATGTGGCTGACATCTTATTCTCATTGGGAAGACGAGATCCTTTTTTTTTAACGAGCCCAAATTCATCAGATTTTATGTGAAGTGATATCTCCCTCAAGTTACCTTGAAAAACGCGCGGGAGTGAACCTCTTTTGGAAACGAGGCATGGAAATGATGACTCCCACGATGATGACACGCCGTGTAGTGTGACTGCGGCAACGAGGCCCTCGTTGAGGAAGAACGACCCTCCGAAACTTGTTCCGAGTCTTATTTTATTCTCCACGCATTCAATAGAAAATAAAAAAATGATGATCAAGTGCTGGGATGGGGACTTCCGGGGGTTTAACGAAATGTAAATGTTGTCCCTTTTTCCGAATCACATGTATCTCTCTCTCTCTTCCTCGGTCGTTTTTTCATTCTCTCCTCTTTTGTGCCGTAAACAGCCGAATCATCCCTCGGTCCCCCCTCGCCACAACCTCGCTTGCCTTTCATCCCCACGGTGATTTAAGGCCCCCTTAGCGGAGGCGGGAGGTCTTCGGGAAAGACCTTCCCGGCATTCCTCTCACCCGTCCGAGGTCGTCAATTGTCCCCACCGTATGGTCGGAGGTCAATTAGAAGAGACCGCCTTGTTCCTGCTGCAGGCACAGACTCGTTTGAGTGTGCCCTGGAGGACAAGTGTGATGAGGGTTGTTCTCCTAATTAAAGCGAATACTGTTCCCTTTTCATTCCAACCCATGTCTTCCTCATATAAAATATCTCTGTCGTGGGGCACTTCAGTGGTTGCGCGCACCTATCTCTTCCGGATACCTTAACGTATCTACGATGCTTTGTGCTGTCTTCTCAAGAATTCACTGAACTTGTGGACAGCGGCAATTCTAAAATGGCTCCATGTCTCAATGATGGTGTGGAAACAGACGCGTTGCGCTCATGATCCTATCCACCGCGTTATTTAAGTCTCTTCGTTATTTGTCATCTTTGAATTATGAGCTAGGCTTCCTATTTTTAAATCTTGGAATTCTTATTCATATTCTATCTTAGTCGCGAGTTTATTTATGCCTCTGAGGACTCCGGCGGCGACGTAACGTAACTTTTTAATAGTCGTATGGTAACAGGTTTCTTCTTTATAGCGGTGATGATTCACGTTTAATTGTGGGAAGTGTCAGTGCTTTCCTTACCGACGACATTTTGACCTTTTCGGTATGTATTTTACGGAGGGCTCGTTTCAAGTGTTGAGCAACGCCTTTATAAAAGGGACATCCAAATCTGAAACAGTTACGAGCTATCTGGAAGAGTATGGGATTGTGCCTAAGGGCCGAATCCACTCCACGTCTCCCTTCCCTTAACATTTGCTCCCTGCGACCTAAGAAAAATACGGCGCGATAAAGACCCACGAACCTTTCACCGACTTTACGCATTGATTACCTGAGGTCATCGCTTCGTATTAGAGGACATGCCCACCTTGGCAGTGATGATGGGTGAATATGAGTGGAAAAAAGAAATAATGTAAGCCTCCGAAAGGGGGCGTGGAGGTGTCATTGTGGAGTTCAAGGGAACCACATCTAACAATGAATTTGGAAAGAGTGTTCTTAGTTGGATGGAATTGAGAAAAGGAAGGAAAGTGAGATGTTTTGCGTTATCGTTGATACGAGCCAATTGGCTGCTTATTTTTGGTGTTCCTATACGTGTATTGTATCCGTCAATGACGCTTCGGGAGGATACATTCTTGCAACTAGCTGCTCGGCGCTGTATTTATCTTCATTCAGTGTCTTCACAAATGGATAAATAAGGCAGAATAATTCCATCTGCGTCAACCTCTTCCCCTGGTCATAAAAGTTTACTCATAGTAACAGTCTTACATCGATGTTAAGGGCATAAATTATTTTTCATTTTCAATCTCGAAAAAAGCTCCATAACCTGTAAGAGAAAAGTTTTTCGAAGCAGTATAAGGTATGTCTGGAAATATAAATTTAAATAAATCCCAAAATACGTGAAGTCAATTGAAGGTGCTCCACCAAAAAAAGATACAACCTTTCATCTATTTCCAATTTGAAATTCCCATCGGTGAATTAGTCGTCCAAGGACCATTCCCATCATGCAAGGGATGCCGTTTCCCTATGCTCTCCAATAGCCTGAACAATATCATCCGTATTCAAGGACATTGTTCAATATATCACATCTTTTGTACATACATTGATGATCCATGAAAGAATAGGCTAATTTCTTCCCATACCCTAATTAATTTCACTACCCCGCGAGGCATTTTAAGGTATTCGGAATGGCTACTGCTGAGAGAAATATCTCAGAGAAAATATCTCAGACGAAATATCTGGAGAAAAATTCCTCGATAACTTGTTTTTCAGTTCTCATGAGCCAATTAATGCACATGGAATCTTTCTTCTCTGAATACCTTTCCATTAATACCGGAATGAATGAGGGAGGGATAGCCATTGACCAATGATGTTATTTCTGAGGAGGGATACGTAACTTTGGAGGAAGAGAACCCCTGATTTTCTCTGCGGTTGCACCCCCTGACAGTTTAAAAAAGAACGCACTGAGATGGCAGGAGGTGTAACTATGCTTAGTTGTTCCCAAGGAGGTTAGGATAGAAATAGTGGTGACATTTAACTTGATTCTTGTGGTTGATTTCGCCCTTACTGTCGGCACAGGTTAGAACTTTCTATAGCGTACATTATCAGGTGATCGTGTTTGATTGCCGTCAAATCTGATTTAAAACCCACGCTAAATGGTTTGTTTTGTAAATGATACGCCGCGCCTGCTCGGTGAAAAATCCTTCCCATGCAGCCCTGATCTTGCTTTAACTTCGGTCTCGGCCAAGCCTCCATTTCATTTGAATCTACTTGATTATTCCCATCGCCAACTTCTGGAATGTATACTGGGCTTCTTCTTTCCATAGTAGAATTTGAGGCTTGATCTACACGAGTTGTTTTGTGATTCCGAGTGCTATCTGATAATCAAATAAAAACGCCGCCACTGGCTCCAAGCTGTTTTGTAAACAGGTTCTACGCACGGTATCAGATACGAATCAAAGCAATGCGGTGAATGAAAGTAATTTTTTTAAAAGCCTCTGCCTACGATTCAACTCCCAAATATGTATCTTCTTTGAGCAATCTCTTCTCTTCTTTCCTTTTCGTTATTTATTCATCCGGTTTTGCTCCCGGCATAATGCACGTTAGAAAGAATTTCCCAGGGGTTCGTCGTCTGAATTCGTGAGGCCACTTATGCCCACATATTTAAATGTCAAAACATCAAACGTCTCTCTGACGAGACAGAGATGCTGCGCGGAAACTCCTTTCGTCCGTCTCTTAACCTTCAACCTGTCTGGTTTGGGAGTCGCTAGCAGGAGCTGTTATCGTGTTTCCACCGCTTCAGCTGTAGGGGTTATTGGAAAACACGATTCCTGCAGGAAAGTCAAGGTTGAGCTCTAGTGCGAGGGAATTATTACATGCGGAAATCGAAAGGTTGAGTAGGAATCCTTAGGGTGGTTTGAGCGAAGCGTACTCCTAGTCATATTAGATACTATATTTGAATTTCATAAGTTAATATCAGCAGCTGCAGGGATCATGAAGTAAGCATTGTAAAATTAATGACACAAAAATATTATTTTGCAAAGGCCGCTTTACACGGTACATTTTATTGTACAAACAGATGTATGAATTCCTTAATGAGGGAAATTGTACCGTGTAAAGCGGCAAATCATATGATTGTCTGAATGACTGAACCGGAAATAGAACCTGCTCTAATTCCATTTATTTTCTTGCACAATCTACGATACATTCCTTTTTCCAATAAAAGGTACCGTGTACAGCGGCCTTAAGACTGAAATTCTCATTAAATTTTACTGTGCATACATGAGTCCGTAAGATAGTTGGAAACAGATAGTTCCCTGGTCATATTGGAGTTCATATTCGAATTACGCATTCTAATGTTATCAGCTGTGAGAAGCATGAGTTAAATATTGGATTATGAATGGTGCAATAATATACTTCTATATGATTGAAATTATAAGTAATTAAATAAAAATAACTAAATAAATCTTCTACACGACATATTTTTTCGCGCGACACGTTTCTCAATGGAAGGTATTTTACGATCCTAAAAAAATTACTGCGTTGACTATATGGCTCATTTTCAAAAATAGTCAAGAAAATTTACAAGGTACACGCTGTTAATTTTTGACAAAATCTATATGCTAGAAATTGCTTATTTTTTAAATTATGTCTCTCCGTAGTGCATACACGTACCATTTCCCATGTAAATGGACATGTACTTAAAATTGGCAGAGCAAATTTATGGCAGGTACTAATTTCCCATGTGAATGGGAAGGTACAGGCGTTTAAAATTTCGAAAATTGTAGCATAACGGGCTGATATTTTGTTATCTTTGGAAGGGTGAGATATTTTTCTTTAAAACGAGATCAAATTCATTGATTTTTAGGTGAAATGGCATTTCGCTCAAACTTGACTCCCTTCAATCACGCCGTTCAATGTCAACATCTTCAGACCGGATGATTTTGTTCGATTGTGTAAAAACTACTCCAACGAGTGATTGATTTTATTTTTAAATGGTTGATGTATATTGAAAGTACACATGGTCAAATTTATGACGAGAAACAGGCGTTAAAATTCCTCATTTTTAAATAAAATCTCTCTGAAGATCATAGCCGTGCCATTTTCCATGTGAAATGGCTGAAGTTTTTTTGGCGAATGACTCGAAAAGCATAGTGGTAAATGGCTGATTTTTTGTTATTTTTGGGCAGAGGAGACGTTTTTATTTATGATGAGGCTGCATTAATTGAACTATGTGAGGGATGATATCTCACTCAGACTTCTGTTTGATCAGAGTTCTTGATCAACACAGTTTTTTGTTGTTGCATTTTTGTTACTTGAAGTTATATACTGTGAGGTTTGATGCAATCCGAAGAAGTCGTAATATTTGGAGCGTTTACTAGAAATATCCATATATTACTTTGGGTCCAACAATTAATGTAACAATATCTAGGTAAAATAACCTGACTTAAGGTTATTAGTCAGATGTTGAAAGCCTCTAAACCCTGTAAAGTTATGTAGTATGGAGAAGTATGACCAATGGTAGAAATTTATTAAATGGATCCCTAAAATTTGGGCATATAGTGAACTGACGTTATATCTCTCAGAGCCTTCACAACACGAGTCCTATTAACTTGTCCTGTCCTGCCATTCTCACTGCTTTTTTATTGTGATTTGTGAAATATGTACCAACTACAAATTTTTTATTCCAGTTTGGAGACGAAAATAAATGCTAGAAATGAATTATTGCTTAAGTTCACGAAGCTTTTTACTATTTGTATGGGAGCGTATGAAAGAATCGAGAGTATATGAGCTGTCGAGGGTGGTTATAATATTTGTCTCCGTCCTCCTTTTGGGGTCGTCCGTCCGTCTGTTCGGATTCATCTCCACTCTCCTATTCTATTCCTTCAACAATGGGTTCCTGTAATCTTCCATATTTTACTGAGAAACGGACCCTCAACGTCTAGAGGAATAAATATCCAGAAAAGTTTCCCTTTTACTTCATGTCATGGGGTATCTCCTGGCCTTGGTGAGACGTGGGCCGAGGGAAATATTGCCGGTCGCCTTCTGCTTCCGAGGAAGGCATTTCGCCGCCATGTCCCGCTCATTGCCATGATCTTTGGACCCCGAAACCTCTCGTGGACAGCGAAACCTTAGCTACACTGACACCTGTCGTAGCAAAAACAATTTTTTTCCCCGATGGCTCTGGGTATGTGCTAGGTTTTAACGCATAACAACTCCCCGTATTAAATAAGGACCTTCTAAAGTGGGAACAGAGTCGATTCCGTGGCACGTGAAGTGGCTTGGGTGGAATTTCATGGCGCAATATACATTGGGAAAAAATCACCTCAAGTGGTAAACCTTCGCAGTTGTTTGAGTAAAAACAAATACTCAATACCATTTTTCGTTTGTGCTTCTTAAAAAGTATATATTTCACTGATGATAAGGTTTGGTCATAAGTAAACGAGATTAAGATAATGACAAACTAAAAAAGACAACATAAAAAAGATTTATGCAGATTAGAGGACGGATGCTTTTTCAACGAGTATTACTTATTTTCAGCTATGAGAGTTGACCGCAGCGCCATTTCAATTGGCCATGCACATTTTGACTTTATTCTCTGTCGTAATTCGATAGTTACTTGAAAAATAAGATGGATTGTTGCCTTAGTTTTCCCAATATTCTATTTTCTTAGAGATCTTGTTCATTAGGAACAGTTTTTCGTGAACGTGGAAATTATATTGGACAGAAAAACTTTTTCCTTTATGTATTACCCATTCTCAAATTTCAGACCATGCTTTTTCACGTTCGATTAGCCAATTAAGTTGCATGGAAAGGCATGAATATTTCTGGCTCAAGTAAAATGGATTCCATTTATTTAAAAGTGCGTTTATTTCCGCATTTAAAATGCGGACTGAGAAATGAGAGAGGAAAGGAAGAGAAAAATTATCAAAATAATAAATAGCAACTATAGAGATAACAGTAATAAATTAGACTAAGTTATAAATAAACGCTACAGGCCTAAGAATTGAGGTCAAGCCTCTGTAGGGAAAGGTGTCAGTCCCCGTAGTTTTTAGCACGTTTTTCTTCTGGCGGCTATAGTATGAATAAAATTATTAGTTAGTCAATTCACATTGGTACCCCCAGAAGAACGTAAATCCATCGTAGCTATTAAATCTCCTCCTTACAATATGAAAGTCTAGCGTAGCCATGTTACATCCACATCGATCTTAGAAATTTTGCGACTTTTACTCACTCATTTGTTGGTTGAAATGGTGATTTTTTTAATAATTGAAAGACAATAGATTAAAAATTTCAGCTATGCACTGATGCATCTACATTGATCTTGGCAGCTGGGTCTGGATATTCGGAGTTCGGAAGTCCTTCTTATGTTCGGCATTTAAATGCTCACGGATGATCCTGCTAGCCGGAATTTTCCGGTCAATGTTTAAAAATTAACATAATTTAGCGGCTCTTAAAGTTATCCTTCGGCAACTGGACCAATTTTTGGCGGAAAAACATTCCATTCGGGAGAATAAAGTTTGAAGGATTCAGGGCCAAATATTCACAATTTCATTCAAGAAAGGGAATAGCCATTTGGGCTTTCCACCGAACATCTTAAGCATAGTCTTATGAACGTTGCTTAATGGACTTCTTACGTCTTTACGGAAATTTGCGCTCCTGAATCAAGCAGAAAACTGCTTAAAGCGGAAAAAAATTTTCCCAATAGACACTAATATCACAGCTTGCTTCGAAAAGGAGTTCCTTGCGACGTGATATTTTTTTTGCGTTGCCTCCAGTTATCGTAGGAATCAGTCTCTCTCCGAGAAATGCCTATTAAGTGTTAAGGACGAGAGTTCTTAAGAGATAATCTCAAGATCATCATGAAATGCTCATTCAGGGCTTAGAATTGCTTCATTCGAAGCCTTACGTCCGAATTTTGTGAAATACTGCCGTCACTCAAGTGTGTTTTAAGTCAGATTATCATTTGATAAAGTCTAGTTGATGATTGACGTCTCACAGTTAGCTGTAGTGACGTTCACGACTTCGCTTTACGATCACTGATATACTGGAATAAGTGGCGTCAGTCGTTGCTCATCTTAACCAGTCTTCGGCTGCTCAGTGATCCTCATATAAACATTCCTCTGCAGTGAATGCACCTGAGGGTAAATACGATACCCTTAGTTTCGCAAATCTCAAACTTTGGCTTCGCAATTGACTGGGTAACTATGCAGCTTTCTTTGCCATGAGTGACATCAAATTTTTTGCTACTGTGTACCACAAAGGTTTTCTGGTCTGGTAAAGGAAATATTGTGTTTCAGAAACACCATTGGTGAAAGAATAACTTTTAACTATCCTCCTTTCATGCCAGTGCTCTACTGTTCACTTATTAAAACCTTGCTTACTGGATTTTTCAAGCTGGTGGTCAGTGCCGATGCTATTTATTGATAAAACTGGCAATTCATCCCTACTAAACAGTTTTGTATAGTTTCCTTATAAATACTTTACAGAATTTCTTAAAAAGCTGTAGACATTCCTTAAAGTATTGAAACGCCATTTTACGGAATTCACTACGACATTCTGCTGAATACCTTAGGATATTCTGCAGAATACCTTAGGACGCTCTGCAAAATTCCTGAGGACGTTCTGCGGAATTCCCCATTTTCATATAGTTGCTAAAGTTCTACAGAACAGCTTGTAAGGAGTTATTTTGCTCTGCATAAAATAACTCTAAAGAACAAATGTTCTGTAGAGTCAGGCTCTCATGTTCCGTACAGATCCTTAGGAAAGGAACTAGTTCTAAAGAAAAAGAGTCAATTTCTGTAGAATACCTTACGTTATACAGGACAGCTTCTAAGGAATTTTTTAGGAGGGATGCTCAAGTAAAACTTCGTGTACATCTCGAATCTCTGCTTTTCACATAGAGGGTAGAGAGAAACAACACATTCTGAGTAAAGGAAAGATAAGAACACGGTAATCATTGAAATTTTCAATCCATGTTAAATGCTGTTTTTCTCACGGAGAAAATGTGAACATATGTGCACTTATTCCACCTATTAGAAAATTACAGGCTTTCACCTTGCACGCATTGATTGTCAGGAGTTATCGTTGCTAAGTGGTGGTTAGCGCCACTAAAAGGCAAGCAGGTTTGCAGTTTACACCGCCTCGCGCCGGTCGATTAGCAGGTGGGCACGGGGCAGAGGGCGAGGTGTTATTGCTAATGGCGGTGGCTATGTATGAGCCTCATCTCACGGAGTCATTACGTCACAAATAACTGTCATTTCCTCGACTGAAAGAAACAAGTATGTGTGTATTTGGCGTGGGTAGACACAGACACAGATTCAGGCCTATTTCCAACGATTTTTCTGCTAGAGGGCAGGATGCGAGAAGCGGTTCCCCATGAAATAAAACAAGTTTAACGGCTTGGAAGCGTTTGGACATTCACATCCCTTCGAGCATTAAATAAGCATTATAGAACTTGCATTCTCGCAGCAGGTAGAAGTCCGCGTTAGAGTTCATTTCTGAGTTGCGATCAAATGAGAAAACGATCGATCCGCGTCTTTCGATTAAGAGCACAGTAGTCTTTCTAGGCTCGACTCTTGCGCTGAATTCCCTCGAAGCAAGAAACAATATACCGGGACAAATTTTAAGAGATCGAGAATAGCCTTATCATTACCTTTTTGGAGTCACTCGTAAGGGAATGATAGTGCACAATTCCTTGGAAGAAAGTCATTCGACTTGACCGGGACACGAACACATATCCAACATTGATATGGTTAGTTATTTATGGTTTTAGCTCTGATATGGTCGAAGTCACAAGCCGGTGTTCCTCAAGGAAATGTGATCGGCCCTCTTTTATTCATTATTTATATTAATGATCTAAGTTCTACAGTTAGCAGTAAAATTAGATTATTTGGAGACGATACTGTTATCTACCGTGAAATGAGCGAAGACGCGGACTTTGAAGCTCTGTCATCGGACCTTAACAACGTTCATTCGTGGTGCCAGGAGTGTGGGTTAGACGTAAATGCACCAAAATTCACTTCCTGCTAAAGTCATCTCACAAATGCCATACCTACACTGTGGGTGGAGAAAACATTATGGAGATGTAGTAAGTCTTCAGATACAGTAAAATATCTTGGAATTATTTTAATTTCTTATATATTGTGGAGATTGCACATACAAAACATACGTGGCAACAGCTTTAATAAAACTAGGTTTTGTTAAGCGTATAATAGGAAGGTCCTCGGATGAAAAAGTAAAAGAAAGATGCTACTTCGCTCTGGTTAGGCTACACCTCGAATACCCCGCGAGCATTTTGGACCCAGGTCATAAAAATTAAACCAAAAAAATTAGTAAAATGCGAAGGAAAGCAAAGAAGGAAAGTTTCGTTAAAAACTACTCCGTGCGTTCATTTAGTGTCTCACAAATTTTAGAGAAATCAGGGTGGGAACCCCTAGAGACTGGGGATATGCTTAGGTAGCTTGAGAAATTCAGAACTTATATTTTTAAGAGCGATATAGAGAATATTATCATGACTCCTCACTACATCTCTAGGTCTGACATATGTGACAAAATAAGAGAGACTCACTGCCGAACAGATAGGTACACAAACTCGTTCTTTCCGCGCACAATAAGCGACCACAATAAAAATTGAGCTCCAATAAGTACACTCCTTTAATAAATGTCACCACTTAATCTCCAAAAACTTACATATTTACACGGCTGGTGACCTAACACCCCAAGCCACACGCCCATTTGGTGGCTCGCGGGGTATTATGTAGATGTAGGACATAATGGTATTTGGGCGTTGGCTGTGCACAGACTTGAGATGTAGCGAATGAGTCAATGTTTATTGTATTTTTTTTTATAGATGTGTTAGTTTTGAGCCGTAGGGGGGACGATTTTTGGAATTTCACCAACAAAGTTGCAGATGACCCATATCTAGTAACACCTGATTTATGCATAGAGAATTAGAAGTCGAGCAAGAGTGAGATGGCCAGAGCGTGGGTGGCGGAGTGGTTAGTGTGATTGCGCCTATACTATTTTGTGCTTGAAGGGCATTTTTTTCACCCGTTCTAAGCTGTTGTTGTTTAAACTGAAAGTAAACCCGTTTTTGTGTTGTGTAAGTTGTTATATATAAACACCATTTAACTGACCGTGATTGCTGTTACGCGGGGTAAGAAGTTTGGAAAATTGGACACCGAACGACTGAATTTGCGTTCTGGTGTTTTAATGAAGATGTGGCATAAAAACTATAAGGAAAAGAATGTTTGTGGTATAGCTCAAAACTTCTTGCTGAATTATGATGACGGAAGATGTAAATTGGGCAACTGTTTCAATTAGGAAATTTGCAATCAGATTATTCAAATGCGAAGACTTAATGAAAAGGGAAAATACAGCGAACCTTTATTTGAGAATAAAACATATACACAGGCTTAACTATCTTCGAAGGTGGCAGCTTAAGCTAGTATCTGGATACCACGCCGAGTGCTTTGGCCGGTCAAGCCAGTCAGCAGAAATCAACAATAGAGGAGGGCGCCTCGGTAGTTAAAATATCTGAAGTACTTGGCGCGATAACGAGGTATCCAGGCTCGGGTCCTGATTAAGGCGAATGCTTTTTCTTCAATGGAATTTCGCACTTATGTACCTGAAATTCATCCGTTCCAGACCTCCAAAATTACTCATTTTACTTGATGTTAAGGTAATTTGAGTGAGATATCTTTTCGCTTGTAAATCAATGAATTTGATCTCATTTTAAAGAAATATATCTCACCATTCCAAAGATACTGAAATATCAGTCCCTTGCCCATCTATTTCCCAACAAATTTGCCAGATAACACCAACGCAGCGGTTCTCCATAAGAAATGATACGTCTATGCACTCCAGAGAGGAATTATTGTCAAAATGTGGAATTTCTAATACCTATCTCTCGTTTAAAATTGACAGTGTGTAGTTTTCAAGTTTTCTCAACAATAAAAAAACAAACCGCAGTAATGTTTTCATAATCGTATAAAAAAACCTTCCGTTGTGAAGGAGTTTTATATTTACCGCGTGATAAAATGAGTCAAATTAAAGACTTAATTAAATATTTTTATTTGATTTCTGATAATATCAGGCCTACCGTGACATCTTTTCCCTTACCGCACTAATTTCATTTGTGACAGAATAGCTTTTAATACTATCCCCCTCAGTGTCATGCTGTACTGTTGACTCTTTATAGCCTTTCTCACTGGCTTTCTTTTTAAGCGGCTGGTCAGTGACGATGCTATTTATTGATAAAACTGGCAATTCACGCTCAAGCTCCACTACTTGTATATCTCGAATCTGGAAGCGTTCGGAATCATTTATGGTCGATTGGCCACAATCAATATATATTTTAAATACTTATAAATTATCGAGATGTTTAGTTTCCCTAAATTATATCAATTTTCAAAGCAGTAAATTTCTCTCCGTTTTAATCCAAAGAATAAATTTGTCTTGGAGGTTTGATTTTGTACCTGGTCTAGTTAATCAAGTAAGTTTTAGGTTAGTTACACAAAAATTAAAGCAAATAAACTGTAAATATTTCCGCACCATTTATATCACAATTCTTACTTCACAGAAAAACACCTACGAATAACTCACTGTACTGAGAAAAGCTACCATTTTAGCTTCTACCCCTAATTTATCTATTTAGCCAAATAAGGACTATTGCCCACTTTCCCATAAAAAATAACATAATTTGCTTGAATTACAAAAAGTTAAAGCAAATGAGCTGTAAATATTTCCGCACAATTTATGTCCCAGTATTTACTTCATGCTTAGCCGCATGCTACTTTGAGAATGACAAAGTTAACAGTACAAAGTTGTGCGGATAAATTACCGATTATCAACGTGTTTAACAATGATTCTGGAATTGGGAGAAACTGTTCGTCCATATTGTTAACCCCACCGAGGAGTATTTGTTGTCTTTGTGACTGTTAACTTTGTCACTACCTGCAACCAGGCCATGAATTTGGTTGCATATTCTCCTCGAGTCTTTTTCTCTAGGGCAAGTTTTGATTAGTGTCACTAATTGCCGAGATTTCTAAACAAATTAATGCTCTTATCCACAAGAACATTTGTTGCCTCGTTGTATTAAGATCAGTAAAGTTGCCATATCTTCCTGATTGTAAAAGACAGAGTGTGGCATTTGCAGTAATGAATAGAAAAATTAATTTTATAAAAGTTACATTCTTACACATTTTTTGATATCTCTAAAATTAAGAACGCTATCGTACATTTTTTGTTTTTGAGGAACTAAATTTCAACGAATATTCGAGAGCTATCTTGAAAATAAGATACCGTTAGCATTTATGACAGCATAAAAAGAGAAATACATATCTTACGCACCACTGTGCAAAGTTTCAAACCTCCTCAATTGATGCTAGCTATTGAAATCGGGTGTGTTTATTGTGATTGCAGAATACTTCTGAAAAAATGTTTTCGTTGCCATAGCTCGGTAACTGAGGAGTTGCGACCCCATGTTGCTAAGATAAACAATGCTTAAAATTATATGAAATGCTTCCACATTTCTATAATTTGGTTGGTGATAAAGCTTGTACAAAGTTAAATAAAATGAGATGACGTATGGTTTCCCTAAATTATCTTAATTTTCAAAACAATTTATTTCACTCGGTTGTAATCGAAAGAATGAGTTAGTCTTGGATGTTTCATTTTTTTCCTGGTCCTGGTGTAATTATATTTTACATTTGCCTAGGAAACACCTACGAACAACTCACAGAACTAAGAAAAGCTGACATTATAGTTTCCACCCCTAATTTATTCGTATAGCCAAATAAGGAACATCGCTCACTCTCCCGTAAAAAATCATTTCCTGTAATTATGATGGTTTAATTTTTGAGTGTTTCATGAGTTGGTAGTCCACAGAAGTGCAGTTTTTGTATCATAAAAGGCAATGATTGCAGAACTGAAGAACATGTTAACTTCCATCGAATGTTAATATTTTAAAAAACTGATGACAAATCTGAATGAAAATCTATTGCTTCTAACAGTGTAGAAAATATATCCAAGGCTAACACCCGTTTGTTACAAGCCGTCCAACAGCGCTACGTTTTGCCGGGCTAATTTCCCTACGTCTAATGCCTCGTCTTCCACTGCCCTTGACTGTATAGTTTGACGTTGCGATATTTTGAAGAGATAAGGCTCCATAATGCCATTTGTCGAAATGAATATGTATGCAAATAAGCCGCACCCTGTAACTGCTGACCTATCGTGGAATATGAAAATTGATTGTGATGAATTATGAACTGATGTGGAGTGTGTGTGGTATCCTTGAAGCGTATTCATGGTAGTAATTATGCTATGGGTGTGCCTACTGAGAGCTTAGGTGGTTAGAGCCGGCTATAAATTAGGAATTGTGCTACGTAGATCGACATTCAACGGGTCACTGCTGAAATTGGAAAACGGCCCGAGGGTGCATTAAGCATCGTAGCGGGCGCACCGACGGCATCTAGCGGCCTCAGATAATGACTGGCCGGATGTTGGGAATTTAACCGCATTTACCGGTTGCCTTTGTTAAAAGGGCCATTTAGGAGAAACAGAGTTTACGAGGCCTCGTGCTCGCTTGGACGTTTTAAGAAGGAATGAGCGGCAAAAATGATTCGTACATTACTTGAATGCATCGCAAGTGCATTGAAAAGCGGTCGACGGAACAGCGACGCCAAAACAATCACTGGCGAGAAATGGCAGTCCAGACAGTGGGGATGAATTAACAAAAATTGATATTGTGGACGATGTTATGCCACCTTATGCCTCCACCCGCAGCGTTCACTCTTTGATTAGTGGAATTGCAGGGTGAATTCTGTAAAGGTTCCTCGACGATTAGTGGAATGGGAGTTGATAGAGAAAGCGTTATACAAGTTGAACGAATGATAGCAATTGATTCTGCGTTAGCAATTGCGAAGTACCATCTTATATTGTCAGCGTTAGGGTATTCATTATAAAAGATATATCGATTTCATAGGATAGGGTTGGTTGTGAAACGATTGCTGCCTTTCTGGTCTAGGGTTCCTGGCCCAATTCATCGTAGTCGTTCTTCCTATTTAATTTGCTGGCGTGCCCTTTTTTTATAAATATAAGTCTTTTTAGGACCGCTTGATCAATCTCTAATAACTCTAATTGAAACTGAATTGATAAAAGTTTTCCTCGGTGTATTTCCTCAATAAGAACTCGCTCTCCCACTGTTCATGCACGAGTCAACCAATGTACAGCACCTGACTTACTTAACCAAACCCGATATCTGGAGCCTTTTTCATCGTTATGTAGTATCTGACTTTAACATTCGTTATCAAAGCATATTCTTCGCATTTAGTTATTAATGAACAAAGTACTTACTAGAAATGAAATAAAAAAATACATTGTTAATCCTTAATAAATTTAAGTGAGTGAAACACCTATATAATTTATAATTTTCTCTCAATTACTGTGGTTCTGTGGGTAACTTAAGCTCAAAACACAATTATTTCAACCATGAATAGAGGATTCCTGAGTCGGCCGCAGAAAGTTTTGTCATAAACCACGCAATTTAATAGGTTCACCCAAGTACCACTATCGGCTACCGGGGCGATATACCTAAATTATTCATGCGATTAATAATATCGTGTCGTCTTATTTATTTAAAAATGCACGCATATATTTGTAATTGCGTTTAATTTGATTGACTCTCGAGCTATAAACAGTGCAAACACAAGAAGGCCAGAAGGCCACATCCCTCAGTTCCAGCTTCGAAAATGAATTTAGCCACTTGAGCGCCAGTCCATTAACCCTGTCGACGTATTGCATCCACTCTCAAAACCAAGGCGAATACAACGCAGCCGCGGCGCAACGTAAAAAATCCCAGTGTTGTCTTTTTTTCCCGGTTCATCCTCTGTCCATCGTCACGCTCTGAATTCGTGCCATGAAACTGATTGACCAGCGAGCGAGCGGCTGTGTCAAGGGAAGAAGAGCCGCGGGAGAAAGATGAAAAGTGTGACGGAGGACCAGCTGGAGTAAGTGAAGGCCGCCGCCCTTGCTGCATTCTTTCTCTTGTCGGTGTTCCAGATGGCGCCGATAACCGTCCATGAGATGCTTTGCCTAGACGCACATTTCTCATCCCCGCAACGAGCGAGTGGTCCCAAGGTGGTTGGAACTCATATTTATTCATTCGAAAATTTGTGCGAAACTTTGAAAACAGGTTCTCATTAGTGATGTCTGTGGAATAAGTGAAAAAAATTTCACTTACACCGATTTGGTTTCTTTGGAAATTCATTGCTATTTAAACACGCACCTTTATGGCACATGGCTTAAATGTCGCAATATATCTATTGCATAGTTAAATATCTTATTTCCGAATGTGGGAAATTGCGTCTTATTATTATGGTTACGTGTATATTAATGATAAAAGAGATATGAGCTATGATGATGTTAGGGCAGTATAGATATTACTTTAACATCCGGCTTTAAATACTCAGGGGAAATTTGCGCTGTTTAGCTCTGGGTAGTAAGCAATGATTATTGGAAATTCTTGATGATGTGTGCTGAAGTTCAGCCGGGAGACGGAATGATCTCTAAACTCTCATTTCGAATCAGCAAAATATACAGACACCCATTTCAAATGGTGTTTCTCTATGATTATGTACTCTTTAACGTAAACACAAAAAGTAAATTATGCCTTCTCATTTTCCATTTCTTAATCGATGTAGCTAGGCGGAATTCAAGCAAATGATTTATTTGAAGTAAGCATCGCAATACCGAGTGTGAAAGGCTTGAGAGCGTCGATACTCATTAAATTCTTTGGCTGTCCCAAATATAGATTGCATGAGTTTTTTGACATGTAGCATAAAAATGGTTCGAAAACGACACCCATTCTCCTCACAGGTGGTCCCTCTTTGGCCAACAACAACCATAAAATTGTTCCCCAAATTGTGCAGAGGTTTGATGTCCATGAAAGTTCGTTCTTTAGAATAACGCTTAACGCTGGTAATTACGATCGATTTACAGTTCCTGATCTGAATTTCGGGCCAGAGAATAAAATGGGAAAAAAACTTAAAGCGAACATATTGGAGTTACGTATCGGAGAAGTCTGAACTTATACCATCGACTGGAAATTATTTGCTTCATGCAAGGAGAATCTTCGAGTTCGCAGTCATGACTCATGCAGACTATCTTATTGCGGACCAACGTACGGACGATTGTATAGTGAACGAGGCAAATCGTTGTACTCACCTGATACACCAGGTTATCGCGACGAACAAGTAAAGATCAAGCAAACGAAATAGGTAACACCATATTTATGCGGCGTTTTAAGGCTTTGGGACTTTTTTCAAGCAAAAACATATCTTTATGCCAATTCATTAAACTAGCATTATCATCTTCTATTTAATGATGTTGAATGAATCTTCTATTTAATGTCTTTTTTATTACCGTTATTCACAATATCCTGTTTCTGTTCGCGGCACCAGAGCTACCGCTGTAAAGTTACAGTGCCAGAAACTTACGAATACTATGGTACAAACGTGCATTCACATTTCGAATACTGGCTGCCATCGCGGTCGCACGGTCCATCGCACTTACGATAGTAGTCTGAACGAGGTATCATTCGCAATGGGTGGTCACCGTAAGGCGATTAGTAACATTCTGCAGTGCTATTTTTCTATTCGGTGCGGCATGGTGACGTCATCTGTCGTTTATTATTTTTATTAACAGCTAGTAGGGGAATACAAAAAAATTGTAAATCGTGGTTGTGTGAAATGTGTCGGTAGGATATAAAAGCCTTTAATAGACCGTTGATTGGAAACGAAGAATAGTACGTCGCTATTTCCCGCTTCACATCATTGCAGTTGCCTGCGTTTGTCGTTCTTGAAAAAGTATAGTTGGTCTGTTGACTAACTGTGAGGGCAGCAGACATCTGAGTATATTTGAGTTTTGAAGAAGAGGTGGGTGAGTTCGTAAGGGAATATTATTTGGAGAATAGGCGGGAGATTCGAAGGAAACTTGGCGTCAACATTAGCCCGAACGGAAGGCGCCGGCGCCTAAATGCCCACAGATATACTGTCCCATCGGCAGATACGGAGTACTACACTGGAAGCGCTCACTACACAACACTCAAGTGGAGATTGGGATTCAGGTGAAAAATCTTCACCTCTTTTGGGATTCGAAAGTAGCCCTCGTAACATAAAGCCAAAAATCCTGCCATATTACCAACTACACCCAAAAACAAATGTGCTTCCTTTCAAAAGACCAAAATTTCACTTCCAATTCGATAGTAATCGCCTATTCCCAAGCAATGGCAAAGAACATCGATGAGGCCTACCTAGTTATCCTGTGCTAAAAAGGCATTTTAATTGCTGAAATAAATGTCAGCTCTAGTGTTGCAGACATGGATTTGAAATTTTAAACCAATGGTGTAATGTGTAGAATAGAAGAGAATTTATAACAGCAAAGGCAATATTAGTGATCAATAATGACAAAACACCTATAATAACTTTTTTGTCAATAAAGAGCGGAATAGAAAAACGGAGCCACAAAAATGTCTCATAAAGACAAATTATTAATATCGTGAGCTGGTTCTTTTAGTTCATGTGGTCTCTTGGCTGATACGAATAAGCACAATAAGTTTCCATGTCCGACGTCCCATGTATCTGCTTGCTCTCGTCCCACTGACGATACGTTGCAGGGAATACTCACGTGCTCTGTATTGCATACATTCTATAAGGTTACGCCTTCATTCGCCAATTTGCTTGGCCCTCGGGGGAAACACGATCCAGTTCTCTGGGAATGAATATAAATACCCCAAGATAGGAATACAAATGAGGGGAGGGCGAGCGCAAGGCAGTTCGCCGTTCATTCACTTCGTCAACACTCAAATCAATCATGACCGAAAAAGCACGAAGTAGCCATTTATGCTGCTGGTCCCTCTCTCCTGGGTGACTAATTGTGATTTGGTTTGAACCAATCATCGACCTAGTCTTGAGCAATCAGGGGCTCGATGGAAATGAGCAAATGACCTATCATACGGGAATGCTAGTTAAATTAATCCTTTTACATGTCATTAATCTCATTTCGTTATTCAGCTTGGCATAGGTACCTCTGTCTTTCCATTCCACCAAGTCTATTCTCTTTATTCCCCTCCCCCATTCAACCAACATCTTTCCCTTTACATCAAGGTCTTCCATATCCCTAATTCACTCATTATTACTCGATCAAACCACCTTTTCTGCCTCATCGGAATCTCCCCTTTTGCTCACTTTACGTTCCCAGCACTTTTTCGTTTGTCTCCGTCTATTGCACTTTCTCCAGTCTCCTCCACATCCACACATCAAGTGTCTCCAATCTTCCATTATCCAAATTCTTCAATTTTTAGGCCTCAGTTTTAGCTGCACAACGTAGCTCTACGCCCTGCATCACACTCCTCACTTACTTCCTAGGCTCTAAATATCCGTCTTTACTTCTCTTCTATTAGAAAACGTTTCCGTCTCCAACGCCTATCTCCCAATATCGTCGCTAATGATATAGTTTCTCCCCTGCTACATTTCACTCTTCACTCAGCCTATTCTCATCCTCTATCTTCCAGTTTCCTCACGATACGGTGCTACGCTGTTTATGAGACTTTTCACCTGTCTTTTTATTTTATCATTCTTTTGAGATGCACTTTTCTTCAATCCTCTCCAACGAACTCGATTATAGTCATGCAAAATAGTTCCTGTCCGTGGTAAGTTGAGTCCGCCAAGTGCAGGGTCGAGTGCAGCACTTATTCTCAAATTTTCAACTCTGTCGACATGTTTTCGTTGGTGTGATTTTGCAGAAAACAGGAGTTTGTAATTCTTTCGTGGGCTAATCTACTACGCAACTATACTTGACCCGGCTGCAAAATATCTGCAAGATTTTCATTTTTGTGCAGATTTACGTGAAACTTGCGTGTTACCATACGTGTACTTATTAGTACTATGTATACATAAAAGCGAAAAAATTACTTTTTATACCGAAATATGCCGATTTGACAATTGATGTATACAAATTTGGTTTCTTAACAATTCAACGATATTTAACTCGTAGCCTTATGGCAAGTGACATATACTTCCAAAAAACTCAATGAGATATGTGCAGATTTCCTCCTAAACACGAAAAAATAAATTTCATATTGCTGTAATGGTTCTTAATAAATATCTAGGTATCATGCTGCGTAAAAAAATCGTTTTTACATTTGATTTTTGCTTAAACTTCGGACTCCGCGTCGCAAATCCAAGTAATAATAAATGTTTGTTTAATAATAATAATAAATGTTTGTTTATTATTCCGATAAGGAGTGCGTACAACATAATACATTTATTTAAATTTAGTCATATGTCTAAAATTTAAATACTTAAATTATACACATAAATGTAAATTACAAACATAAATTAAATTTTAGTCATAACAACGATTTAAATGAGACGAAAATGCTAAAAAATAATGCTTGCACCATTTATATTACAAAACGTAATGTTATTTCCAATGTGTAAAGCTGTACTCAAGTGCGGTCCAAGAGTTTTTTCACTTGAAAAGCTATTAAAATGTGTACTCAATGATTTGCGATTAACGCTCCCAACCACCTGAATGTATTCGTTGGACGTAGATCGACTTGTGTGCATTTTGAAGACATGCGATTTCTATGAAAACTGAGCCGGTGCTATCTCTCCCCGTCGTGTATTCGAGACGAGGTGGGGTTGGAGGTGGAAGGGGGAGGCCAAGGGTGGCGGGGTGGGAGGGGGAGGCCAAGGAAAGTGGATCGGAGTTGTTCGCACCGATTAACCGACTACGTTCGCCCTTCGCGCTCCTCGGGGGCAGATTTATCTCCGCTCGTAGTGGGCCGTAGTTACACACGTACGTCCCACGCCACCGTCACATTCCTTCTCCCGCCCCCCCACCCACCTGCGCCTCCGCCGTGGCCGCGCGCCATCTCCTCGACAGTGACCGAAGGAAACGAGGAAAGAGAAGAGACACCGACCAACTGGGCGGTTTCCGCAGTGTAATTATTTCAGCCTCAAATAAGAGTCTTTTTATATTCGCATCTCCGAAATATAATACAGTAGACCCTCGCTTTACGATACTAATCCATTCCGGAGGACCGATCGTAAAGCGAATTCCACCGTATGTTGAATCGGCATTATTTTCGGACGAGGAATCGGTTTAATAGCATTATTGCCAATCCATTCAGTGTACGCGTCAGAGCTAATTTTTGCGAAATATCCTGGATTAAAATTATTACTAAACCAATATTCAAAACACTATCGATATTTAAAACAAAATTGGAGAAATTTGACATTTTAAAAAGCGCGCGCAAAAATCAGCTCAGATCGTAAGTCGAATCCATCGTAAGTCGAACCCATCGTAAAGCGGGAGTCTACTGCATATCTTTATCACGGACTAGATTTTAATCGAACCCTTGGGCAGCATAAAATTTAGTTTGAACCAAAAATACACAAGTTTTTCGTTGTTTTTACTCTTTATATTGAGAATTAATAATCAGAAGGGCTAGTTTAACACAATAATTGCATGAAAATAGTCATAAAACGTAGGAAAGCATAATATCGCAATTTCGTCCGCAGTATTTACGGTTTCGCGTCGATGCGGCGGAGCTGATATGTCCTCGCTCCGAAATTGCCGGCGTCGAAACGGATTGCGTTTAAGGTAGTGCGAGCGAGATATTTCCCTAATCATAATAAAGAGCATATTCGAATCATTCTTTTTAATTTTACCAGCTGTGAGACACACGAATTAAATATTGCATTATTAATGGTGCAATAATTAAGTTTTACATGACAGAAATTCTAAGTAATGAAACGAAAATATCTATGTAAGTCTTTAACTTGACTCATTTGTTTCACACGGTACGTTTGAAACTCCATCATAACGGGTTTATTGTGATTGCGTAGAATTTACTGCGGTGACATTATCATTGATTTACAAAAATAGATGAGAGAACGCACGAACTACACACTTCATTTTTTTACGAGATCTAGGTGTTAGATATAACTCATTTTTTGAATAAGGTCTCTCTGGAGTGTATACACGTACCCATGTAAAAGGGCTGATATTTTCTGGAAAATATCTCGGAAAGTAACTTGGTTGGGGGTTAAGTTTTTGATGGCAATGGAAGGGTGACATATTTTTCTTTACAATGAGACCAAATTCATTGATTTTTAAGTAAAATGATATTTCGCTCAAACTACCTTAAATGACGGCGGCCAAGTGACCGCACCTAAACATCCCATTCTCGTGGTTACCTCACTTCGTACTCCGCTAATCCTTCTGCATCATGAGTTCATTTGATGATACTTGCGCCACTTGCGCGATCTTAGGAAAATTTGTGTCCATAGGAATGCTAGCGTGATCAAAGTATAGGTCTATAATGCCTTACTGGTAATAACGGCGACTTTCGTACAAAATTGTTGCTAGTCACCTGATACAAATGCTCCAAGTGTTCACCAAAGAACTGATACAGAGGCATATTTTATCAAAGTTATATCTTTACCGTCGGGTTTTGTTTTAATACAGCTGATGTTCACCGTTTATTTATTTAAGTTATTTATTTATTGGTGTGCTGACGGCAGTTTTTTGGGTTTTCTGCCGTCTGAATGAGCAAATGCCGGTTTTAAATCATTCTCACAGTTAAAACATCCATTTTACGTCGTACAGTGACTGCTATCACGCCTTGAAGTGGCAGTGGCCTAGAGCAAGGACCGCATTACTTGTTGTCATCTCTTTTTTTATTCTTAATTATTTGAGTTATATCGTCCTTTTCTCAGCTATTTAAATGCGGAGTTATACACTTAAGTCTCCCATTCCGCGTTCCGTTGCAGAATAAATAGCGTACGATTTGGTCGAAATTGAATAATGGTAAAATAAAAGAGCACGTTGTCTTGGTCGTATTTTGTGGCGATACGCATCTATTGTTGAATTTTCCCATTGTATCATGGGAGGAGGGTATTAAAAAAGGAAAGCAGAAAATTGAACTTGAAATCATTCAGGTATCAGTAACTATTAGAAGTTTTCTGGATTGCACGAAAATTTTCTACTTCTAAGGATTAATGAACATATCCCCGAATATAAGAGAAATAACTGAGAAAAATTCTTCGGTATTTACTTTTGGGTACTTTAGGTTAGTTTTGGGCGCTTAGTCCCCTTTGGCTTTTTATGAGACCAGAACAAATGTCCTTTCCGTTGTCTATCGTGTATTTTGGTGCAAAATTTGAAGGTAATAACTTCATTAGTTCATTCTGCATGGCTTATCGTAGAAAACAGTGGTCAATCAGGTCTCCGTCCATAATTTTGTTTTTGGACCTCCATATGGTTTCGAAGTTTGAATGCATTTACCTCCTACAGTGTGCGAGTTTGAAGCATTAGTAAAATATTTCAAAACTTGTATAAAATCTATTGAGGAAAATCATTATTCAGAATAGTGGGCTTTGGGGGCCAAAAAAAAGACAGTGAACTATATTGAATATTTTTCACGCTCGCTCCCCTTGTTGGAATCCTTATTCTCTGCTTGGCTAGTAGCAACAAACTTTTTCTTTTCTACGTTGGGTTTTCCATGAATGAAATTTGAAGCTTCTTGAGAATTAGGGTGACATCGCATCGTACTTGATGATATGAGTTTCCCGTTCTGATTCAAATGTGATCCTTGTGAAAAAATGGTATGACAAAGGAATTTTGCCTGAATTTCAATGAACTGCACTCACCAAACTACCTTTGTTTATAATTTACTAGCTATCACTGAAGTAGTTGAGAAGAACAGTGTGATACTTTAATGACATATTTTACTTTAGGACGTAGAAAGTTTTAATTGAAAAATATATCTATTAAAAATAACTTTATTTTATACTCTCCATATTTAGCATCTTACTTCTGTTAGTCACTAGAGTTGGCGCGCCATCTATGAAAACGGTATTTTTTACTTGATACATCTCATTATATGGCAAAGAAGGGAATGCTTTGGCTGGCAGCGAAAATACAAAATTATATAAAATATTTCCGTAGAACTCGGGAAGTATTAAAAGTATTCAAGTGAGCTAGATGACATTTCAACTAAAAATTTTGAAGGATTGAGTGGTTGGGCATTTTGAAATTAATGAAATATCATACAAATAGATGACCTCTCAATGAGAGTATACGACCCTACTTCACGATCAACTAAAAATTCTAGCAGAGGAATCCGCGAGTGGTTCATTTTATTGGTTTATGGTTGAAGAAATATGCGAGGTACGATTTGGAAAACATTGAAAGAGTTGTCAATTTAAATGAAAACAACTCACAGTAAGTCCCCAGTTTGCGTCGTTTCGATTTACGTCTGATTCAATGTTACATCCAAGCTGATAAGGGTTGTCGGAAAATTTTTCCCTCTTTAATGCTAATAAAATAGAGCGTATGCGCATATGATTGCGTTTTTTGATAACTGAGACATAATCATCGTATCTAAAATAGGGAACTAAGGAACTTGTATTATTACTATCTGAAATGCCTATCTATTTTTTCCGGGAAAAAGGCAAAAAAATAAATTTTGATATTAACGCGTTGGTTTATCGCGGGATTAAAGTGGTCGCGAATATCTGGATCCGTTTTACGTTGTTTCGACATACGTCCCTCTTCTTCAGCACGCATCTCTGAGTTAAATCGAAGACTCATAGTACCTGTATTTCCTAAGTAAGATATCAAATGCCGAATTTAAGGAGTTTCTAGATTATAAGAAACCCTTAGTATGTGTAGAGAGCCCAAAGTGTTATCCAACCCACTCACAAATTGACAATGTAAGCTGAGGATGATGTCCATTTTGTTAATTTGTATCATTCCATAAGTCTGAATTAATATCAACTCACCAATGTCCCCGATTCACAAGGCGACGCTTCCTGCAAAAAACGCTCAACGTTAGTGCAACGACCTCTCACTGTTTCTACGTATCTATCTCTTGACAGGTCTCAATGGAACTGATGTCTCCAGGCCATTCTGTTTTGGGCGAGGTTCTTCATTTCCCTGTACGTCCCTCCTCCCATCATACCTGTCACCACAACAAATCTCATTTTTCCTCTTTCTCTCTGTTCTTTCATCTCTCCTTCTACTATGATTTTCTTCAAGCAAATTTTACGTACTAGTGATCTAACCAATTTGCCTGTCCCTTAGTTACACTTCTAAATATAATTTGCTCCTCTCCAATCCTCCTCAGTACCTCCTCATTTTTAAATTTATCCGTCCACCGTACCTATTCCATCTATCTCCATGGCCACATCTAAAAGCTTTCTCGATACTTTTCTTACCTCTTCATCATTGTCCACGTTTCAGATCTTCACAAAACCGTATCCCATAAAAAATACCTTGTACATATTTTCCTGATATCCTTCTTGATGCCCCTAGTTGTCAGTGGACACCACTTGTTAGTTTTTCTTTTGCTGTCTCAAATAAAAAGGTGGGGTTTCTTATTAGTTTTGGCTAATGCACCGGCAATGGAGCCTACCTCATTAGAGAGCCCGTAGAGACCCTCCCTCCCTTTACTATACGTGCCGATCCGCCGTGTTTTTTTTTTCATTCGTGGGTGGATATGACACTTTCCCAGCCGACCGCAGCGTTCCCGTCCCTCCAACCAGGCCGATCTCAGTGGAGGCGGCTGTGGCGGGGGTGATGGAGGGGGCCTTGGGGGTGGGCCACACAAGTGCCGCGAGGCGCACGCGACACCCGCCGCTGCGGTGTACCGCAACCACAGACACGGGTGGACACGTCTCGCTTTCGCACGGCGGAGCGAGCATGACAGTGTGCAAGACACTCGTGAGAGGAGGTGGAGAGATAAAGGTGGCTCCGAGTCTATCGAGAGAAAATGTACGTGCGACCTTCCCGAGATATTTCTTCGGTCTTCGTCCTGGTGGGGTTTAAATACAACAAATTTACTGGCAAACTTTAAAAAATACCATAGAAAGAGGGCTAACGCGAACGGGGTTTCAACGAATTATCGCTATCACCTGGTGAATTATGTCAGCGCTTATGCTGTGGTCAGCTACGCATGAAGATACTCAATTTCTATTTCTCTTGTATCCTAAATTTTCACGGGAATTGGGACGCTTCAGTGGCCTATTTGAATGCGCATTATTCCAGTGGGAAAAATTCCCTTGGATACATGGTGGATAGTGGTGGTCCTGATGATGGCGATAATTCGTTGAAACTCGGTTCGGGCTATCTTTTATTCTGAATATTTGTAAAAGTAATTCTGTATATTTGTTGAGTATGGAGCACCACATATTTACCCAAGATAGGGTTTTAATGATAGGTTTAACTGCAGTTCAAACGCATCTGACGTCTCCAATGTGATGCTTAAATGGCTGTAGCTCTTGCTTCACTTTTGCTAATTTGTTGAACTTATTTTTACATCATAGAAATCACCACAAGAAAAAGTCCGGGAATCGAACCACGGACCTTTGGCTTGCCGGGCCAGCGCGCAGTACACTCCGCTGCTCAGTCTTCCTAACTCCCGGGGAAATTTAGGATACAAGGGAACAAGTTGTTGAACATCTTCATGCATTGCTAATTACAGCGTAAGCGCTCGTAAAGGATGCTACCACATGAGTTGTGACTTCTTTCAATTCTCTCTCTCTCTCTCTTACTCTCTTGCGTTGCCATCTTTGATGGACTGTAAGGCATCAAAATCTAGTTCTCTTGTAACCTCCTAAATTGTCACTGGAATCAGGAAGCTTTGGTATCGTAGTGGCCTGCGCATTCTCCCGGCAAGTCAAAGGTCCGTGGTTTGTTTGCCCGTCCAGGCCGAGTTCTTCTTTCCCCTCCTCTTCATCCACATCTCAAACATCTGCAGCCTTATATCGTCTTCTTAAGTCCTTTCTACGTTTCTCCACCCTGCAACTTATATCCCACGTAACTTTGTTGAGGGTAAACAACTATAAGTCCACTCTTGATTTTCTTAAATAATGATTTAATTTCTATTTTCATTGTTCCATTCACGAGTTTCATAAGTCTAATAAGTTTGTCTCTTCTTTGTCGCAGAATACTCTGTTATCATCTTATTCCCACTATGCTCGTCGTAGGTTTCCTACTTCGCTACATCTGTACGTCACTTCATCTTCATCATTCATCCGTGGAGCCAAAAGTTAATTTCTTCCAATTATATGCGTTCTGCAGCAGTTTTTGTGCAACTTCGTTTCCACATACTACACACTCAAAATCAATGTTTACACCTGGTGTGTTCTTCTTTACTTTTCCTCTAATTAGAAAAGCTACGATTGTACATCAAAACGGGATAGAGCTGAGCGGAAGATATAGTTCTCTTCGGAGCATGTGGGATATATTCAGAGGAGGGGAGCCTGTTTTTTATACCATTAATTCTTGCAAAATTAGTGGAACACATGGGAAAATTCTGGAAGGAAGGCACCGCATAAGTGTGGTGGAGGGATACGTTGCATGAGGATGTATGATAGACTTGCGGTTTGTCTCATCGGGGCTTCTAACGGCCACCGCGGGATGTCCTATTTTACGCGAAACCTTCTTCGTAAGTCCACGTACGGCAGTCATCAAGTATAGCATATATATTTTTACTTTGGTATATTTTTTGGTTGTGTTTCGATCAGTAAGAGGTATACCCAAACTGCTATCTTTTAATGAGACTGTTTATACATTAATTTCATAGGGAACATTCATGGCAGAAATGAAAACTTAGTTCCTCCCAAGCAAAATACTTAGAAGCTCAGTTAAGTTAGATAATTAAAAAAAAACTTTTTAAAGCCTTTAAACATTGAACAATTACACATATTCCCACTGCACGAAAGAGGTCATTGGTTACCAATCCCCTTCGATTCGAGCCAGTATCGGTGACACCAGTGTACAAGGATCTCAAACTCGCTATTTCGCTGTTGAAATGGGAAATCAATGAAATTCACTTGATGTATTTCGGAGGACTCGAGCAGTGATAGAATTGTGAAAACATTTTTTTTAGTGCTGGAGTGGAAAGAGTGAGTTGAGAGGAGAGATATTTTTTTACTAGAGACTAATTTTTATTTTTTTCCACTGTACATGCGTGTAGCATTCGGTATTAGATATAAGGACAAAGGGAGTTTATTTATATATTTCAGTTTTGCATGATGGCAAATGGGTAAAAATTGATTATACGCATCAGTAAATCGCAACGCTCCAAACACTCTTTGTATTAGGTATCTATTGTCCCATGTGCTATTTTTAGTTTGACTATTACGAGGAATATAAAATTGATTAAGTGAAACAACATCTATAGGTAAATACGAAGCAGGGTGACTGCCGGGCACCGGTAGTGAATTTTCCGTGCTAGCAAATGTGAATTTGGGTGTGAATTTTATGCAGTGGATAGCAAAAATTAATAAGGAAAAGATTAACCTTGTTGACTTCAACTGCCAAATATGATTTCAATTATAATCTTGGTAATAATTTTAGCAATTACGTTTAACTGGGCAGGTTGATATGACTATGGAGGCGATTCAATTCTTCGATTAATCGCTAACTACGCTTCATACTTCCCAGGCTCACTTTAATTATTTGGAAATTTGTTCATTCCCAAGGAAAAAAATGAATAAATAAAAGAAGCATTGGTGAATTTTTCAATTATCAGATTTATTGAACCGGGAGGCCGAAAACCTGCCCCCTGCCACAATGTAGAAGCTCTTCTTGTCTTTAGTGTTTATTGTGTCCTAAAAATGTGCTCATGATGATGTGAATTACATGACATCAACTTAATCTCGTATAAAGACCCCTTTTAACTGCTATTCTTCGTCATTTTTCCAAGCTCCGTTCTTTTTAATGTAACGATTAAGTTATCTTGTTCCTCACTGAGAATTAATGTTCCTCAATAAGTGGTAGTGGTCAATAAACAACCTAATGTTATCGCGGGCACTGTTTCCGCTTTTGCGATTTTCTTCTCTAAAGCAACGTAATGTCTTGTCATTTACCGTGAATATTCAATCTACGCAATGTTTGAAATTGTTCATCATTGATAACGTAACTACGCTGGGCAATGTTTTTATCTAGAGATTTATGTTTATTTGTTCAGGTGTACATTTTGGCAAACGTTTATCTCGGCCATTAAGTCAATTTCAAAAGAAATCGATTTTTTGCATGCATCATGCCTCTTAAAGGTGTGACAACATAAATTACGTGCTGGAATAGCCGTTAATAGCTGTTTCCTCTGTAGAAAAGTAATTCCGAGAAACGAAGGCGAGAAAAATTAATCCACTAGTTACATTTTTTTGCATCCAAGCGATTTCCCAAGCTTTATGTCGTTCATGATACCATAGATATATATATATATATATATATATAATTTATATTAAATTCAGCAACACTCTGTTATGTTATGATGCATAGTTGGAAATAAGTCACCAATTATAAGACTGTTAAGCTCATTCGCCAGTCGCCAATTAGGAGACTTATAAGCTCATTTTAAAGATGTGGTGATAGGATCACAAACCTAGTTAGGGAATTACATCGCGGATCCTGAGATCTTTCCAAAATGTAATAAAAACTAGGGAAAAGACTGGATAAATAAACCAGAAGGTGGAGTATTTTTTTTAGGTCGAGGATGAGATCTTTAGCTGTGGCGAGATATTTCCTGATAACGAGTTAGATATTGCGTGATGCAAATGTTAGAGAGACGGATTAAGCCTATCAGACGTCAAACTAACGAAAGCAATGCAAAAATTGATTGTAATTCCGACGTTCCCTCCATAGATTGGAAGACTTACAGTTTCTGTGGGCAGAAACCTTTCTACATACATTTACACAAAATTTCTCACATAGCATGAATCATATTGATGATCAAATGAAAAGTCTTTGATCTTTTATCATGCCTGGAACAGTAAATGTGAATGAAATGGTTGCAAATGTGAATGACAAAGTAATCACAGGTCACAGTGTTTTCACTTTATCATATCAGAATGACAGTACTACCATATCAAGACTTTATAAAAATAATTTTTGACTATTTATTTCTCTATTCGTCTTAAGGAAAGTTACCGGAATGTTATAAAATCAAAGAAATGATTTGATTCCGAACTAACTCCCATCCACGTTTTTAAAATTTAGCGTTATAAGGAGCATTTGACCTAATATAGTGTTTAAATAACCCTCGGCAAATCATTTTTCTAACCATTGAAAAATCGAGGACGTAATTACTATATTTTAAAGTGAGGATGAGAAAGATTCAAGTAATTAGAGATCAATTTTCCTTGTTTTCATCTCACGAAAAACATTGGGCATATAATTATAATTAGTTTGATCATAGTGTATCAAGAAGGCCAAGACTTATTATCGCTGAGCAGACGTGGATTTAAGCCATTTCGTACAAAAGTGGTCTAGTGACTAGATTTTAGAAGATTTTTTCTTTGTTATCAATAATGTAGGCATACTTTTTAAAAAAATATTATACAATTAAGATAAGCCTCGATCAAAAATTCTTCCGTTATACGCAATACACATGGCTAGTATTATCCTTTGGCAATTTTTAACAATGGAATTCGAACATTTATTTGCGCAACCATTTCATCAATTATTACCTCAGCAAAAAAGTAGGCATGTGGTATGCAAACTAATGGAATGAAACTCTTTGATTCACTTACATCAGTTTGAAAAACATCCTTTCGGAATACGTACCTTTTTTACCTTTAAACTTTTCCATGCTAATTTATTTTGTGCAACGTTTTAATAGAGCTGATTTTGTTTCCTCAGAGTATTCTAGTGGAGTTTCAAACAAAGAACATAATAAAAACCTGGAGATATCCAACCGCGATCATCATTTACGAACAGTTATCCAGTAACTTTTATCAACTGATCAATGAAAAAACATTAATTGAAAAGAAGTGCTGCCATGGGTCCCTCATGAGAGAACGCTTGCAAAACCGCCTTGTTCTGATTTTTTGTTGGTTCGCTTTCTCGGGCAGCAACTCCCACACTTGCTAACGATGTAGACGGCGATTACAAGCATCGAAATCAATCGATTGGTCGGCAAACCAGTTCGACCTCCTCGTAAGTGGGGTAATGAAATTAAAGGAATTGGCCCTTCAGCACAGAGAGACAGTGGCAACAAAAACTTGCTGGCCGAGCCAAGCACACTCAGGCGGCAGCAGCAACAAAACGGCGCAGCAAAGCCAGCCCCTCACATGCGCAAAGGGGGTAAAAAACACTTATCCGTCGTCGATCTCGGAGGACATGCGCTTCGCGTGATGTAGCTGAAACAATGGAGGAGTATAAATGCCGCTTTCGTGTTCTGCCGACTTCGGGGCGAGGAGATTTCTTCGCCGAGCGATTCAGGCAGGGGAGAGAGGTTGGAGGACTGGCGGGAAAGTGGTTTGTTCGACGCGAGTGCATTCCGGGAGGATGCGTTTGAGAGCGGGTGCCTCTGCGTTCTTTCTACGCACGGAAAGAAAGGATAATAAGGCAGCCGTTAAATAGCGTGTAGGGAGAGGGGGGAATGTGTTAGGTGATCATCTACATCTACGTCGTACTCTGCGAATGGAAGGAGATGCTGGGACTCCAGCTATGGAAATTGGAAGGATTAGGAAAAAGGAATTGGTAGTTACATATTCATATTACCCTGCAAAACACCTCAGAGGTTTATGGTACGAGTGTATTATCACCACCGTGCACTATAATATACCCTGATAAAATTCATAAAACTACGACTATAAATAAATCAGCAATTTTAAAGAACATGTCTTTAGGGAAACCTTCGCCAATAGCCTACACCTACACCATAGAAATGATGCTAATGCTACAAAAACTATTTATATTAATGTATTTTGCAATTACTAACGATCAGAGATACAACAGCCGTGTAGAAATCATGCTAAACTTAATATTAGAGGTACCTGGTGTTACAACTTCCCCCGTTTCATCGATATGTTTACCATGAAAAAGTTTTAAATCGAAACAAAATGGTAGAGGAGAAGGACATTTATTAGGAAGTATTCGAACAGATTAGTTTCACATCTCGAATACGCCGCGAGCATTTAGGACCCTGATCAAATAGATTTAACCACAAAAATTAGTAAAGTACAAAGGATAGCAGCACGCTTTGCTAAAAACTGCTAGGAGCGTACATATAGTGTCTCACAACCTTAAGAGGAATTAAGGTGGGAGCCCCTAGAGACTCGGAGGCTACACGCTAGGCTTAGGTTGTTTGATAAATTCAGAACTGACATATTTATGAGCGACATAGATAATATTATTTTGACTCCTCATTACATTTCTAGGTCTGACAGACGCGATAAAATAAGAGAGATACTCTGCCGAACAGATAGATACAAAAACTCGTTCTTTCCGCGCACAATAAGCGACCACATTAAAAACTGAGCTCCACTAAATACACTCCTATAATACATGTCACCATTTCATCTCCACAAAATTACCCCTTTACACGGCTGGTGGCCTAACACCCCCTGCCACACGCCCATGCGGCGGCTCGCAGGGTATTATGTAGATTTGTCTGGGTATGTTATCAGTATAGTCTGGTGTGTCTGGGTAAGTTTATGCCATTGATGAATTTTGAGAGAAAATCCTATCACCCCCATGATTTTATCGCTCAGAACAAAATAGTCCTCGATTTAATTCGTCTAACGTCACTTCATTAGTTGAACTCATCACGTCCTCAGCACTCATCAAACCACAGATAGAATTTCTGCAGCTCATCCTCCTCGCTCACTCACACTCTCTGTTCTCTACTTAATTCCATTCTGATTCTTCATTTGGGCGCCATTCATAGTGTACTTCCAGTCGTGGTTTTCTTCCGATATTCCCACCCCCATTCATGTCTCCTACCAAAACTGTGTTAAGTGGCTGTCATGTCGAAGAATGTGGCCAATCGCGCCGTTTCTTCTTATTATCGAAGATTTGTTTGCGCGCCTTTCTCTCTTCGACTCCACATGGATCTCCTTCATTTGTGGTTCCTTAAGTATATTTGATCTTCATCGTTATTCAACGCATCTTCATCGTTTCAAACCACCTCTGTTCAGCTGAGGTGTTGATAGCAATTTCCACTCATGTCCTGAGTGCGAAAAGCTTTGCGTTCGTGTTCTTATTTCTTTGATGTGTCTGAATAGGTGAAATTACTTGCGCTGCCGCATTCCTCACACCCCCCCAGGATCCTGAGAGCGTGGAACAAAGCCGCATGGCCGGAGCTTAACCGTGCACTTTCACTCCTTCCCTGGGCCCTCCTGGAGGGCGGGTCTCCCGAGGAGGGCATGGACATCTTCTACGACCTTCTCCATGCCACCATCGAGGACTTTGTACCCGTCCGACGTTTGTCTAAAAAGCGGCCCCTCTGGCATTCCCCAGAAACGACGCTTGCCCTGAGAAATAAACTCAAGGCCTGGTAGCATTGGAAACGTCACCCCAACCCTCTGTCCCGCGCCTTGTTCGTAACTCAACGGCGTCATTCATGCTTTCTCATTCGCCGGGACTACAAGAACCACATCCGTGAAATAACGGAGGGAATTTGTGTCAATCCCAAAAGATTTTGGACCCTTATCAATGCTAGGAGAAAGTCGCACAGAATCCCCACCTCTGTTTCCTTTAATGGACTATGTTTTCAAGGTGAAGATCGTCCCGATGTATTCAACGAGTATTTTTGTGCCAACTTCAACACCGCCTCTCCAACCCTCCCCCTCCCTAAGCTTCAACCCGTATGCCATCAGTCCCTCTGCTCTATCTCTACCAACCCCCACGAAGTTTTGTCTTATCTAACCGCACTACCCACGTCAAAGGCCACTGGATCCGACAATATTGGTTCTCTCTTTCTCTCTCGCACCGCTACCTCTCTTTGCGTCCCCATCTCTATCCTCTTCAATAGGTTCTTCTCCATTGGTTCTTTTCCTGCACACTGGAAAAACGCTAATGTCACCCCAATTTTAAAACATGGCCCCAAAGGTGTCATTGAGAATTATCGCCCAATATCCATTTTACCTGTTCTATCCATAATTTTTGAGCGTATTATACATAGTCATCTTCTTCACTTCACCCTCCCCCACATCTCCCCTCATCAGCATGGTTTCCTTCCTGGTGGATCGTGCCTCTCTAACCTCGCTGTATTGCACCACCACATCACACAATCTTTCGAATCAAACTCTCAACTTGATGTTTGCTATATCGACTTCTCCAAAGCCTTCGACACCGTAAATCACTCCTTACTTTTACATAAACTCCAACACCGGTACAACATCCACGCAAATTTCCTGTCTTTAATTCACAGCTTCCTCAGCTCCCGTTTCCAACGTGTATCCATTGATGGCACCTCTTCCTCTTACCTACCTGTTGTGTCTGGTGTACCACAGGGAAGCGTCCTTGGCCCTCTTCTGTTTTCACTCTATTTGGATGACATCACTGAGGGCATAATCCCTCTCGGCTGCAATATTCTGCTGTACGCGGACGATTGCAAAATTTTCAAGCAAGTTGATCGCCCCTCCGACTCCCATTTCCTTCAATCCGCCATCAACTTTGTTTCCGATTGGTGCTCAACTTGGCAGCTGCAAATCAACCCCTCAAAATCAGCTCTTATGACCTTTTCATTAAAAAGCAAACCCCATTCACATTCTTACACTCTATTAAATAATCCTATCCTCCCTGTGACCTCCCACTGTGACTTAGGAGTCATTCTTGATTCAAAACTCAACTTTAATGGCCACATTAGAATGATTGTGCGGAAGGCGATGGCAATAGTTGGCATGCTTTACCGCCTCACTGACGTTCAGGACCCTACAGCTCTGAAAACTGTCTTTTTCGGTTGTATTCTCCCCATCTTAGAATACTGTGCACCAATTTGGTCTACCGCCTGCCCCACTACCTTGGATTTGCTCAACCGTCCAGTCAACTTCTTTCTCGCCATAGTTCGCCATCGAGTCCCCACATTCAGAAGCTCATCCTGTGACCTCATCCTTTCCTCCCTTGGCATTTCACATTTAACTCACCGCCGTGTCCTATCAGATATGATGTTCCTACAAAGAATCTTCAGCGGCTCTCTACGGACCAATGAAATACTCCCTCTCTTTAGTATTCATGTTCCTTCCCGTCCATTACGCAGTAACTGTCTACTGCATACTCCCAGATTCCGCCTTTCCATCTCCCAGCGCTCTCTCTTCTTCCGAATCCCCTCCTTGTTTAACTCCTTGGCCTCGAAATATCCTTCCTTGGACCTTTTCTCCTCTGCCACCATTTTCAAATCCTCCCTAAAACGCCACTTAAATGATCCATCCCTCTCCAATCCCTAAGTCTCTTCTTACGCTTACCTCATTTGTTTTATTTAATGAATATTATGTTTTTGTTTGAAATTTTTTATTTATTTATTGAGTATGTCAGCCAATGTAATAGCCTTTGTGCCGTTTTTGGTGGTGAAATAAAATAAAATAAAATAAATAAAAATAAATAAGACCGAGTTGTTTTTTTTGCAACTTCCTTCTATTTGACTCGCGATCTTATGGAATTTGATCTACATTTCAAAATGACACGATTGTATATGCACAGATTTTCTCCTTAACACGATATGATACGTTTCAAATGATGATAAACGTCACATACAAATATCAGGGTGTAATGCCGAGTGAGCACACGTGTTTAGATTTGATTTTTGCTTAAATTGCGAATTCTGCGCCGTAAATATAAGACATAACAATGCTCCAATCAAGGTGAAAATTTTGTAACATAATTCTTGCTTCATGTATAGCAGAATATGAATGGTGATTTCCACAATTTTGACTGAAATACTTGTATGAAGTGTGGTCAGAGAATGTTTCTTGGATTTACTCGAAAATTTATTAAAATATACTTTTAATAATAACTTGTGATTACTGCTTCACCCACCGTAAGTTATCATCGTAGCTTCATTTTCTCGTTGAAGCGCGTTACGAAGAAATGTTTCAATGGAGCGCTTTATCAACTTCCAAGCATGCGTTGTTGGCGGATCGTATGCTCCTTTTAAGGGCGAATGGCTTCTATGCGTGGGTTATTCTGCTTTTAGTATCTTTCTTGCGTCTTCCGTCACTAATGGTCGCCTTTTGCCTGGTTATTTTGGTTTCTCTTTAATTAACTTTTAATTTTTATGACCTCATAATTTGGTCTACATAGCTTGGAATTCCCGCTAGTCCTTCGAATACGTGGTGGTTTTGTTAGATCGATTGTTCATCATTACAGTAAGTCAACGATTTACACCTGATTCGATGCTACGTCCATGCTAACAAGGGTCATTGGAGAAAATGTTCACGGTACAATGATTAAAAAAAATTATTGATAATTTAAAAGAATATTAATTTGCGCTCTTGATTATTTTTTTGAAGAGATATTTTCATTATGTGCATTTATTTCGGGCTTATAATAGATAATATCTAGAAATATTAATGTACCTTAAATAGCCATTTAAATTTATTTGTTTTTCAAAATAGTCGAAAGAACGAGCTTAGACATTAAAGATAACAATATGATTCTTGAATATTTGGTGATTCATGTATTTCGCTCACAGTCAACGTTTCGCTAAATATATAGGTATCCTCAGGGCTTTGCAGCACGAAACTATGGGACATACAGCCAGGTATTTCTATAAATATTAGAAAAAAACGTAAAGGAATCGAGATGTTATTAAAGTTACGTAAATATCTGGCTGTATGTTTCCTTTTTCGTGTTGCAAAGCCCTGAGGATGCCTATATATTTGGCGAAACGTTGGCTGAGAGTGAAATACATGAATGACCAAATATTCAAGAATCTTGTTGTTATCTATATTGTATGTATAATTTGTAGTATCACTTGTTCAAATAAGTGTATCCTATTGGGTTCCCTTCTTCTCCTCTACGCTTTCCTTCGTCCTATGAGGTTCCCTCACCCCCTCACCCTCTCCTTTCGCCTTCGATTGGTCATGTTGTCATTGTAGAGCTCTTCCTTTCTCCCTCCTCCCTTCAATGTTCAAGTAAGTGTTTCTAGTAGGGTTCCCTTCTTGTCTTGTACCCTTTCCATCGTTCAATAGGGTTCCCTTCCCTCCCCTTCCCCGTCCTCCACACTTAACCTCTGGCCCTCTCCCAAACGTAATTCCATCCTCACCCCTCCCACATCACCGCCCCCACCTGAGTTGTGTCTTGTATATATATATATATATATTTTGTAGAGTCTTTACCTGAAGATGACGTCGAACGTCGAAACCCAGGTCATAGAAAATAAAGATATGTGGAATAACTAACAAAGTTAAGAGTTATCATTACAACTTTTATGGTATATTGGTCAAGAAAGCTGTAATTGATTAGATACTAACGTCTTGGTAAATATGGAGCGGTCACGGTAATCCGGTTCCGTTTTACGTCGCAAAACTTCAGCGTGCATCTCCGGCATACATCGAGGAATTTTTTTTTCGCTTCGTTGCTCTGACTATGACTGTCTCTGTTCTGACTATATTATAAATTTTCAGGCTTCACTTGGTGGAACAACATTGCGATGATTTGTAAATGAATGCACTTTGTAATATTCCACCAATGGTTTTTATTAGTCCGACCTAGGTTTCGACTCAAGTAAAGTCATTATCATTATCAATATTGTCACCTTGATAATGACTTAACTTGAGTCGAAACATAGGTCGGACTAATAAAAACCATTGTGGAATATTACAAAGTGAATTCTTTTACAAATCATCTGTTCTGACTGTTGTCTCATTCTTCTGTTGTATCCAAGTAGCACTTGAGATTCGAATGTCTGTGCGGAGTGCTTTCGTGCATATTCGCGTCCGGTGTTTATTTTTCGCCTGCGCGTTCTCGCTCTCTCCGTCTCGCCCCATTTCACGGTCACGCCGAGGTCATCTTTGAATCAGTGAGCGGGTTTGAGCACTCCGAAGAAGAGACACGACGCAAGGGGACGAAGGGGAGGCCCACTCACCCTTCGCCGCACTTACAAGTGACATTTCTTCCTCGTTGACATTACTCGGGTCGGCCCTCTCCCTTCATTTGTCTCACCCTCCGAACTTCCCTTCCATGCAAAAAAACTCCTCCCGTCTCAACTACCCTGACCTCCCAAAAAATCTCCTCCTCTTATCTCTCGGGTTTCCTCTCGCCTCCCACGGAGATCTTTTTCACATCATGATCTCATCTTGTATCTCTTGGCCAATGCGGTCCATTTTCCAGCATTTGGAAGCACCGGGTCAACAAAAAAGAGACCTCGCCTCATTTTTCATCATTATATTTGTCATTTGGGAGGGCCGCACACCCTCATTTGGGATCATTTACCCCGTTAGACATTGCGGCATTGGACTGAGCGGAATATACTTAGGGGTTCTCGGCTTTAGATGGCTGGATCGGTTTTTGTTAATTTGCAGATTTGCGTGAAACTTTGGATGCATGCTCTCCATAGTGATTTCTGTAGATTAAAGATGATATACAAAAGATATATAGTACTGTCTACCTTTTATTACAAAATCGTACTACACGTGTTTCGACTGTCTTGCAGTCATCAACAGGTACGACTAATCTTTAACACTACCAGACGTGTGCATATGCGTACGTATGCATGGGTTATGTGAAAGATTAGTCTAACCTGATGATGACTGCAAGACAGTCGAAACACGTGTAGCACGATTTTGTAGTAAAAGGTAGACAGTACGATATCTTTTGTGTATCATTGAGAATGCTGTTCTACAACATCTCGCCTGAGAAAGTATAATTTATATGTAGATTAAAGGTTTTAAGTTGTATCTTATCGATTTGGTTTTAGTGAATTGACCGCAATATTAACACGGAGACTAAAGGAACGTACCACACATTTCGTAATAATTCAATTTATTTTATAAAGATTTTCTTATAAGCGCCGTATCATATTTCATATTATTATGATGGATTCTAATAATTGTTATGTCACGGCAATTCGAAAAAACTATTTAAATGAAAATCACGCCTAGTCTGTTCTAGATAATAGCGCAGTTGATATATACTGATATGGCTTATAATTAAATGAAAAGTGAACTATTTGTTCACGTTTGTATGATTTAAACAAGGGCAGCGGTAAGTATCGTCGGCCACGTGATTCCTTTCTCTAATCGGCGCTGGATATGTCTACAATTTCACTGCATTTGTAATTGTCAACTGCTTTATCATCTTGGACGCATTTGAAATCTCTAATACCTCGCCGAAAGCTGAAGTTAAAGCGTATATATTGTGACGTATGCTCAAAGTAAGGGTTAATATGTAAATTATAATTCTTGTTTAAGTTCTATCACTGAATTCATGCTCTGTCCCACCACAAAAACAAACCTACATAAATATTATATGGTCTTATTATATGGAATTTTTTTTCGACCCACATGAAAGACTTTTTAAATAACATGCACTCAATGACCCCCAATTACTACTCCAGCAGCCAGAACCTCCCATCCTGCGGACAGAAGATCGCTCTTAAGTTCTTTGATCTAGATATTATTTCTTCTGGAATTAAAATAATTTGATCTCATTTTCAAGAAAAATACCTAGCCTTTCCAAAAATACGAAAATACTAGCATCCTAATGCACTACTTTCCGAGATATTTATTGAAAGAAAAGAAGACATTTTCCATTGGTTTACGGGTATGTACTCCCGATATACTATATTTTAAATACAAGGATTTTCTTTCGCCTAGACCTTGTCAGAAATTTAATAGAATGTAGCTGTTTGTTTCTGTATATATTTAATAAATAAATCATTAACATACCACAGTATTGTTTTTAGAATGACAAAAAATCTTCCGTATTGAGGGAGTTTTCACCGCACAGCATGAAAAAATAAGTCGAATTAAAGACTTATTTTGATATTTGTATTCAATTACTGAGGATTTCAGTCATATAAAACTATCTAATTTCACCATTTTCATTAGGAATTGGGAAAATTCTCGCTCAAACTGTATTGAACGTCGCTGGGCTCGGATCGAATTGGGAAATGGGTGATCCTCATTCGAGTCGTCATTCGCCTTCGACCGAGTGCTGATGTCTGCCCTCTGCAAATAACCGGGAAGCAAGAGCGAGATCTCTTTAGAAGACCACTGAGGTGGGATCACGACTTCTTCTTTCACGGTGTTGATATCATTTTCCAAGATGCAAACCGCTCTAGAAGGGCAATTCTCACAGTTTCTGCGCTAAACATGCTCCAAATTGGTAATAACTAGTGATTCAAAACGCCTGAAAATTTTTGAAAAAATACATTCGTGGTTTCGCTTTCATGAGCAAAATTGAAAAATAACAATAACGCTAGAGCACGCGTTACGGAGAACCGTCATCGCGCCTTTGCACAGAAGTTTTACATGCGCTGGTGCATACTTGTCACCCAACTGCTTTCTTCAGATTTCTACTTCACTTCAACTGCTACAAAAACTTTAAGCAATCATTGCCACCTGCTTTATGCAAAGTACACCTTTTTTATTCAGTTTTTCACTAACAAATTGCTGGGGTATCGTGTCTCAATTAAATTCATATCTCAGTTCTCTTTCAAATCAATCTCCTTTCGCTTATCACCCTTCCCTTCCGATTCCCCTTCCCTTAGCGTCTCTGACTCCCATCCAACGAATTGCCACTCCGCTCTGGTATGCTGCCGACTCCCACGAAGATTCCTCTTGACATCAATGATCTCATCTCGTTTCGTCTCTTTTGGCCAATACATTTATTCATCCACTGCCTTGAACTGCTGTTTATAAAATCTACGCCTTTAAGAATTTACATCCACTAGTGCGTTCTTTTGCCCCACAGCCCTAAAAAATGTGAACATATTCTCGCACCCTTTGAAGTATTAATGTATTTGTAAGTAAAAGTGAAGATGGACAAACAAAATTCGTACAATCAATTTTTCACAATAAATATCAGCAAAAATGAAACATACTGAAAGTAAAAGTGTTTTACAGCAAATTGAAAGTTGTATAAACCTTGAAAAATTAAATTTTCGTTCATTGATGACATTTCTTGAAAATCTTAAGGAATAGTGAAATGAGCCAGTTTAAATTTGGTGACTCTTTTGTTCCTATTTGTTACTATTTATTAAGTACGTGGATCCTTCAGGCTGATTGTAATCCGCATGTGTGTCCAGTGATTCCCCACTGATTTCTAATCAGAATCTAAATCGACAAAGGGGAACTTATTGCAAACAAGTATTAGTATACCATCGCGAATGGGATGAGGGTAATTCATCTTTTTCTCAAAGTGTAAAAGGAAATACGCTAAAATGCATAGAGAATCTCATTCTATTCTTCATAGAAGTTTGGTTAGAGATATTCTTCATAGTTTGAACAGAGAAAAAAAGAAGACATCCCCATCTTTGATTTGGACAAGGAAAAATCGATATTTTTACTTCGAATACACCCCAATTATATTACCTTGAAAATCTTAAGGAATAGTGAAATGAGCCAGTTTAAATTTGGTGACTCTTTTGTTCCAATTTGTTACTATTTATTAAAAACGTGGATCCTTCAGGCTGATTGTAATCCGCATGTGTGTCCAGTGTCCAGTGTCCATATAAACAAAGATGCAGAAATTTTACCTTGCATCCCCTGGAATGCTGACGTGAACTCCTATTTGGGAAACCCTGCACGAATGGGATGGAACTGTGACCCAAAAGTGAGTTGAAGCAAATGATTGGCCCAAGTATTAAGGAAGGAGTAAGAAAGGCCAGTAAGAAATTCGTGATGGAAATCGTATTCAAAACATAATTAGTGGTTCATCTAACTAAGTGACTACAAGGTTTTGCTAATAAAATAGTTATAGGATCTCAAACAGACTTGGATGAAATATGACTGCCATTTTGATCCTGATTGACTTTACTTTTAATATACCATAGGAATTTTGGGCCAAGAATTCAAATGACAAACTTAACGAAAAAGAAAGAAAAGAAGCGCGGTGAATAGAATAGGGTAAAGTAGGTGAGGGGAGGAAAGTGTTGGGAGATTCTAAAGACTCGGAGGCTGCTCTCTACTTCGATATGTCACTTCATCAATTCAGATTGCTGAGTTTCATTTTGACTTCTATGATCCACTGCTCCTGTTGAACAGACAATTGCAGAGTTTCATTTTGACTTCTAGGACCCACTGCTCCTGTGGAACAGATAAAAACGACAGAAATTGAGATGTGCGCTGTCGAACAGACAAGCGTGAAAATTCCTTCTCTCTACTGTCACCTCCTGCTCTCAATATCTCGTCACCACGTATTATCTCGTCGCCTTCAGCACCTTCACTTTTTTTACCACCATGCTGAAGTGCCGCGTGTGAAAGGAACTCTCGTATATCTCCATTGAAGTTTTCCTTGCTCATGGTGATATGTTAATAATAATCTATTATCGCCACGATAGGCTCGATGAGATTTACCCCATGTCGTCAGGCTGAGGGATTATGGACACAAAAATAGTTCAACAGAACCGGTGACCTCAAATTCAGTCTCACGTGGGACACAGTAATTAGTATTAAAACTCTTTCGCTTTGACCTCTTCCTTCTCTCCCAAATTCCTTCCTCCCTTCCTCCCCCAAGCCTTCATCGCTCTTCAGTATTCCTCTCCCCCATTCACTTTTGCTGTCTCATCCAAATCTCCGTCTGATTTTTCTTCCTCTCTCGACATATGCTGCGCTTCCTACCTTTGTCATTCAATTTAGCCAACTCCTACGTGTTCTTCACAATATCAGATTTTAACCCTTCCGTTTTTCTCATTTTCTCCAACTTCCTCCCCAACAATAAACATGTTTTCTCCAGAATTTCTCGCTCTGTCCATTATCTATCAGACAGTCGTTGGAGTTCTATTTAATATCACAATATAAAGCTTTGTTGCTTAGAAAAATAATATTGATACAAATTCCATCGACAACTTTGCAGATTTAATTGTGAGGTGGGAATCCACGGTAAAAATATCTGGTGTGTTACTGTACTCTTTATGTTTGATGCTGCAGTTATAGTTTACCTTGATCACCAAAGGTAATCGGCCATTTAACCTCTAGAAGTGGGAAAGGCCAAGTTTCATGGGCGACGAAGCGTAGAAATGGCTTTTATGTCAGTCTGGTGACTTTCTACTGATCTACGACTTTTTGTCCCTTCGCCGGCGTTCCCTCAGCCTCTAACTATTTTGTATAAAAAATAATCATGGGAAAATTCGAAATATTGCTTGACTAGCCACGGTGGAAGTTTCATTAGGTAGGGATATTAACATGTGCTTAAAATTCGCTACTAAAGTCTTTTTCACTTGGGGTTCGAAATGAAACTTCCTCATACTTCCCCTGTGGTTTGGCGTGATCTACGAGTCTTAGTGATATAATTTGAATTTTATTAGAATAAAGATATCTTTAACAGAATTACCTTTTGCCACTATTCATGGTTTATGTAATACTACGAAATTCACCTGCGGATGAATGCCCAAGCAAGGAAAAGTATTCCAAGTTATTTATATGGTAGTAGGCGGTTAAAGATTCAAAGACATGGTAAACTGCTGCGATATGAAATCCCTGTCTCGGAATATGTTTTTTTCGCCGAAAAATGAAACAAATCTTAGTATATCAATATCAACGTTAAATAGATAGAAAGAGCTTACAGAAAACCAATTTAATGCTATTGTAGCAGTATTGTCTAACGATTGACGTAATTCCGGTGACAATTTTGGTCCATCTAATTCCTAATTCCCGTGACAATTTTGGTTCATTGAAGATGGCAGCGCAAAGGATAAGACGGCTTCCCAAAAGCTAGACCAAAGCAACTGTATTCTAAACTAAAACTAATGCCATTCTCGGCTGAATATGAAGCTATCTGTGATTCGAACTGTAACAGATTAATAATAATAATAATAATAATAAACTCGTTTATTGTTGTAGGAGTGAACTCCTTTGGAACATAGAAATGAAATACAGTGGTGTGCAAGACAATTAATATGTGAATAAGCCAATCAGGAAACAAAAAATGGAAGTTATCATATAAATTGCTAACAATAGACATGCAACATTATCATTTAGCAATGTAGAAAAATAACTGAATTTCTTCCTCTAGTCATATCTTCTTTGTCTGGGAGTCTTGAAAACATCGCCCTTGTATTATTCCCGCTGGCAAAGAAAATATTATTGCTCAAGGTGATCACTAAAACACAAGCGCCAAAAGTTAGGAAAATAATAAAAGAAGAATTTTAGGAGAGCTTACTGCCTTTTTATACGTTCCCCCCATTTATTAAAGCGAAAAAGAGTCGCGCATGTTGTCGTTGCAAACTTTGACTCCTGCGATGGAAATTACGGCGAAATTTGGAATCGAGAAGCTTTAAATCAGGGATGAGTAGATTCCACACTTTATCGATTCCGATTTCGATTCTTTCAAAGCGATTCCCGATTCTCGATTCCGATTCCATCGATTCTAATTCTTAATAACAGGTGTGATATTGATATGCCAGTAGCGTACGACTACTATTTAACTTCAAATATTGGCTGGAATAAAATAACAAAGACAATTAAGGCGCTCATAAAGTATGTTTATTAACAAATAGCAAATATATCCCCAGCTTATTGTGGTAGATAAATAGTACAAATCGATAGCCTACACCCAAAATTACTGAGACAAATATGATGGGGGAAATGAAATGAAATGATAAATGAATATTTATCTATCTGGAAACGATGGAATCGGAATCGACTTCAGGCGATCGATTCTCGATACTGATTCTAATCCTGAGAATCGGTGGCATCGAGAATCGACATTTGGATTCGACTCATCCTAACTTTAAATTAACTAAGGTGATTAAATCGCAGCCTCTGCGACGAGCTGAAAGGTCCCCATGAAACAATGACGACGAGTAAATATTCTTGGGTTTTCATCCGTCCGCTCTCTGGTACATGTCCCCTCGAAAGGGCGCTTCTTCTCTCCCTGTTCTGCCCCCCTTCCGCCTCCCTCCCCCCCCCCCGCCGCCTCCTTCTGCCCCCACCGCCCCCGCTTCGTCTCTCACCATCCTACTCTCCTCTCTCGCGGGCGAGTTTCATTTATTCATGAGCGCCGCCCCCGCCGAGCGGCGGAAAAGAGGACCCTTTTGGCGCGCGCCACGTCATTGGCGTTATTGTAGGACGTGGCGCGTGCAGACTGACTGCCGCCGGCGACTCGTGCGCCGCAAACCACGGAGAACGAACTAAATAAAAATCAGGCAGGAATGCAATGTCTCAACTAGCTCAGAAAGAGAGTAATCCGGGGTAGAGATCGTCAGGGAAAACCTGGAATTGTCAGGGAATTTTGAATTTCTGGAAAAGTCAGGGAATTCTCGCAATAGTCAGGGAGAAACTGGGAAATTTATCCTCATTATTTTTCTGCCAATACGTTTATCGGCCAGTCTTTCCCGCCCTTTATTTCACCAACTGAAACTAAGGTCCAACGCAGACGTGCATTCATTATGCCCCATCAATTCGTGAAATATTCAGTTGTGAATCTTATTAGTTGTGAATCAGACGTACAATGTATCCCTTTTGTATATCCTTATTGCGATATTGTCCTAGTAGGGTTAAAATTCATGATCACAACGCTCAGCACAAGAATCCGGGGCTATGTTATTCGGAAAATTTTACCTCGAGTTTTATTTTAACTTAACCAAAACTCAGGTCGAGAGGTAGCTGGAGCACACTAGCTTATAGTAAATACATGCTTACAGTTTTCAAAATACGAGGCGATGATTAGAAAATTTAAAGCTGCTGTAGAACATTTTATTCAGCCAAAAAAAAAAGCCGGCCTCGGTGGCGACGGGGTAAAGACCTCGGATAAAAATCCTCGCCTGCCAAACCGAAGGTCGCGGGTTCGAGTCTCGCCTGGGTAGGATATTTACACCTCCCTGTGTATGGTTGTTTGTGCTCGTCCATATATTAAATACGTAGTAATTGGCTTCGGCTGTTACGTATAAAGAAATTATTATTATTATTAAATATTCCAATGATAGGTGACCTTTTGGCCATTGGTCAGGGAAATTGGTAAATCCATCTGAGAAAGGACAGGGCAAAATCAGGGAATTCAAAAATTGGATATCAGTAGCCACCCTGGTAATCGAATTTATCATAGTTAACGATATTGTGTGTATGCATGCGATTAAAAGTGTGGCAGTTGTATGGAAATATTCAATCTTCTATTAAATTATATGATATTATATGTTAATGGACTTTTTTCATATGTATTGATATAAAAAATTATAATAGCTGACGTGAATAATGGAAGTAAATCGTGTTAATGGAGTGAATTTCGGCGGAGCTGTGAACAACCATCAAAGTTACCTTCTGCTGCATATTTATTAAAAACCAATAGCGATTCTTCAAATTCAAAGTCAAATATTTTCATAATCACAAGCTAAGTAGTTGGCGTTGGGCAGCGGCATTCAAACTGCGTTTCGCGGAACCCTACCAGCTACTTTTCTAGGGTTCATCGAGCTAGCAAGGTTTACAAGCTACTTTCCCGAGGGTTCCTTGGACTTCTGTTTATGTCACTAATTTTTTAGAACTATTTTTTCTCTACAAGAATATTTAAATGGAAAAAATTTCGTATGTACCCTAGAATTTTTGTGGATATTAAATTTTATCTAACGAGGATAGGTTCCGTAAAATATTTTATCACTCTTGAAGTTTCCGAAAATTATAATTTGGAGACCACTGTTGAAGAGAATACTGACGGCTTCAGTTTTGTGATTTAGGATCGCTGGGGCGCGGCTTATACAGTTTTTAGATCGTGCTATAATAATTCCATTGTATATGTCCTTATCCTTCTCTTTTTGAGCCCGCAATCTCTTCTAATTCTGTGATAGGTTTGCGCAATGCTTCTCGTGACGATATAAATTCCATGCATATTAAATGCACTCCGAGGCAGCCAAAAACCATTTGAGAATGGTCCGCAAAGAAGTTTCTCTCCGATGAGATGGTGGTTTACTAAGTGACACTCACCTGGAAGGATGAAGAACGGCCGTTGAATTGAGTTTCTCCCTGCGAGTCCTTCTGCCTGCCCTGGAAAGAGACAACAGATTTTACAACATTCTCGAAAAATTTCAAAATGTTAATGGTTTTCGACCGAAACCATGTTTTTACTGTGATACTAGGTTTTCAATAGGCTGACTCATGGCATTAATTATATACCTATGAATTTTGAGTAAATAAATAAGACATTTGACAAAATATTTGCTTATTAGGAACTTACGGAACTCCAAAAATACAAAGGAATTATGCCACAAAGTTATCCACACCATGCAAATGAAACATTCTGGTGCGTAATCAACATTAGATTTACTTACCTTCAGAGTATCGGAACCCAAAATTTGAAATATTACTCCAAACTTAAAGTTTCTACTGTGAAGGAGAAAACGAGAATTGCCGAGGATTTTTCCCCATTTTGTAAAGAATAATGATAATAAAGTTTGACTGTGACATTTCAAGAAATGGGAACAGTTTAGGAACAATTGTTAAAATTTGGAATCGCTTTACAAAAATATCCTACTTTATATTGGCAATATATCTATTGCCCTAGAAATTAAATCACAGATAAATGTAATTCTATCATAGAGCACCAAGTCCCTTCTCATCTGTGGGTTTTCAGATCTGATGAAGCTAACTCTATCCTTCATATTTAGTAAGGTCCTTGTCAATAAAAGTTCCTGTGGTATGACTGTGGTTAATTTTCTGGCCCTTTTGGGACATTTTGACTTGATAGTACCAAAATGCCTCATTTTAGGTTTTCAAGTAGTTTAATAACTTTAAAGCTATTTCAACTGATGGCAGGAGTACTTTCATTTTGAAAGTCGTTATATATTCATGAAACTAAAGGTAGAGAGGAATTCTACTCTTTTGTTTCAATGATCTTGGCTATATTATGTTATTAGTTTATGATTTCCTAGTTAGTATTTCCCTCTCGGTTACGTACAGACTTCTCTGCGATCCCAGTTAGTTTAGAAATTGGAGAAATTAGAGAATTTAGTTAGTTTGATAATAGAGAATCACTAATTCGACGGACAACTTTTTTGTTAGGCCCAGATTATTGCAGCTTGCATTTTTTATATTTGTGAGAAACCGCTTTCTTGATATGCAGGGATAACGCGTCGACTTGATATTTTATTCCACTTTATAATAAACTATTGGAGAATGGGACACTTATGCGGATGAACGATATTCTCAGAGGATAATGTATTCATTTTACAACACAAAGTAAATTATGTCTCAATAGACTCAAGAAACAACTTCTCGGAGCTCTACCAAATGTCACAAATACTTTCCATATCCCTTATGCTTATTTAAGACCGCAGGCGTGGTCGGAGTAAATATTGACGCTGATGAAAGCTAATGTCATTTACATTCCACTAGTGATCTGCGCCTATTCTATCTTTAAAATGCGTTAAATATCAATACTAGAGAAATTGTAATACTTTGTCTGATTAAAACTCTCTACTACATATGAAATAATTATGCTTCAAATGCAGTCAACTATTTTGAATGGCAGTTATATATTCTATCCTAGTACTTGAGCTCCAGCATCAAAATTTAATATCTAAGTAAATTTTAAATGATTTATTTATTATCAGTCATGGTTAAGCTTACTTTAAAGAGCTGCACCGCAACAAACAATTTGTTATAGTTAAGAGTAAACGCAAATGTGTGATTAGAGCTCTCATTTTAAAAAGAATCCTCAGAATATGTCCGTGAATACATGCGTGTGAGAGCTTGTGTTGGCGATACTGCTGGACGTTAAGGTGGTTGGAGCGAATTTTGCTTATGTACAGATTTGCGTGAGACTTGGCAAACATTGAGTATTATGCATTGATATAAACGAAAAAAAATGGATGTTACCGATTTAGTTTCTTGGCAATTAATGCTACTTTAACACATAGATTTGTGACCCAAGACAAATATTTCGAAATAATACGAGGACACATTTTTTCAGATGTTCTCTTAAGCAGGAAAAAAATGCATTTCATGTAATCATAATGGTTTCAAGTAATTGTAAAAACGGCTTGCCGAATAGAAAATACGCATTTACAAATGATTTTCGCTTAAATTTCATATTCCGCGCCGTAAACCGTACATAACTCCGCCAATCTCTGCTCAAAACTCTCGTCTCGACATAACAATGCTATACTAGAGACGAAAAGTTTTAATTATAATTCTCGCATTATTTGTGTTACAACATTTATGGATAATTCCAATGCATGAACAAATGTAATTAAGTGGAGTTTGGTTATAGTATTTTTTTACGATTTCTTTGAAAAGTTATCAAAATGTGCATTCAACGACTCACGATTCGCGCTCCAACCACCTTGACTATTCTTTTTTTCGGCAGGCCGATAGCTTCACTTTTTAGGATATAACACAGCATTATCGAGGAAGTGTTCGGCTGAATTGAGTTTGAGAGTTTTGGGTAAATACTCTGTGATTTAAATTAGCACTGTTTTCATACTTCGCTTGCGATTAAATCCTTTATGGCTCCAACTTCACAATTATTTGAATATCCCAATATGAAATTACACGTAGAACCAGACGTCTTTAGTACCTTTAGGCGTAGCGTAGGGTTGCAATTTTTTCTTGTTTGCAACACTGCGGCGTTGGTAAATTTTCTCTGCTCATATATTCTCGATGTATATCTAAGATATGGTAATACTTCTTCTCAATCTTCATTATTTTTCAGCGTATTTTCCTAAAGCAACTCCTATTGTGGTTTCAACAAGATTTTCCAGCCGATGCGAGCTAGGTTGTACGCCTTGTAAACACGGATGCTGCCATTGTCTATGCGTAGATACCAGTGTCACACTGTCCCAGTCTCTGCTTCATTCCCCGTGGGATAGACGGCTGCATAATCGGTGCCGCATTGGACGGAGGCTGTGCCGTGAGCTCACGGTCAAGGTTATCCGAGGACATTGTGCGGTCAAGCGACCGTGTAACACACACTGTCTCCTTCCCTCTCTTACTTCACCCACGCGTCGCTCTCGCCGCTTGTTTCAGAGCTCGAGCGTAGCGCCATAGCACGTCTCCTTGCGTGGGATATCCCACATTCCAAACGCTTCCTCGAGCGAAGGCAAAGTCACCCTATGATGGAAAAGCTGCCACTGGGAGGAGGCCGCTCTGCAATCTACTTCACAACCCATATCCTCGTTATTTAAGAAAGTTCCACAGTGATATAACTTACATGTCGGGCTATTCATATTTTCTCTACTTGGAGAAAGAATTGTTCTTTATCTGACATGAGCAGCAAATTGCTACCTTGCCCCGTTATTATATTTAACAATTGAAATAAAAATAATATGCATTTCATAGGGGAAACGGTAAGAACACGGGGCATTATTTGTAATTTTCTTAATAATGTAAGTTAAATCTTCACAGAAGGTTGTTCCGAAGAAGGAAAACATCCCGAAAAATTGAACAAAACTAAAATATATGCATTTTTATTATAATTCTCTCATTTACAATTCAATATTGTACTGCAGTATTAGAATTTTAGGGCGATAACATCATAGAAATAGTTCTAATGTAGGATCCTAATCCTGGAATCAAGTGCTTTTTAAAAATACACTCGCGAAATAAACAGCATATTTCTTCCCTAAATTTTGTTTTTCAATGAATAACGCAATTCACAATCGAAAGCAGGGATTTTTGAAACTAAATTTAGTGATTATCTTGACTTTGAAAGTCACAATTGTGGTATATCGGAAAATTTTCCTAACGTACTATTTGCCTGAACCATTTCGTTAATGTTTCCATCGATAAAGATTAGATGCAATGAAAACTGCAATTCACCGATTACGTTATTAACTAATTTAGCATGTAACATCATGGCTGATGAATGGGTTCTCTAATAATTCATTTATTTACGTATAAATTTTCGTCTAAATACAAAACAACATATTTTATACTGAGCCACGCCGTTTTGGAGATAAGAAAAAAACTCATTTATATGAAAAGTCTGTTTAGTAAGTGAAGCTAACTTATTGGACGTATTCTGCGCCGGAACATGGAAAATTAACGAGGATAAAAGCGGTGAACTGTGAGCATAATTGATCAAATATCAAATATCAATATCAAATCATTTTTTTGTACATGTTTGTTTTGTTTTTTTTGTAAATATGCAACAGCACCTTCCAAAATCTGAAAACTGTAAATACGTATCCACCCTGAAGAGGAGAAATCCTATAACAGGGCCCCATTAATGTTTAATGTAATTTTATGTTTTTGGGAATAAAACATGTAACCAACCAACCAGCATCATTGAGTCCGGTGGAGCGGGCGCTCGTAATGTTGACATGTGCTCCACGCTGTAACGTGGGCCGCCATGTTTGGTCCCATCCGATTTACATCAGCCCTTACGGACTGACGCATTATCTTGCAAAATTACGCTGTTTTCCTCCAATAACCCTTTGGTAACCACAATGAGTTAACTTTTTCATATGTATTTTTCTTATGATACTTTTTGTCTATTTAAATAATTGAAATTTTGCATTACCTTCAAAAAGTATGGTAAAATCGAGTGGGATCAATACCGCCTTACAAATATTTGTTTCAAGAAAGTAACATATGTTTCAAGATTTACGTACTTAGCATAAGTTTTCAAAATTTTTTTCTTAACTTTAAATTATCGGCATAAGTTGCCATTTATCAGCATTTTTCGATGAATTAGCGTCGCGCTCTGTTTTTGTTGTATTCTTTAGCGGTGCTGCAGAAGATGGAATCTTGTGCCTATGTGTCAGATAATGTATTTCTCCTATTTCGTCTCTCCTGCAAGCTCTAGAAATTATACGTGGGTTTTTAATCAAATAATCAGTGTCTCTTTGAACTATATTGAAAACAAAATCCTATCTTTTACTGATGCTCATCAAATTACGTCTATAGTTACATGAGCTAAAAGAGGCTCACGGGCGAGCCAAAAAAAAGGGTCAGTTCTACCATTTACAAATGACATTATTGCGAAAATTGCTATTCTAAGACAGGATTTCGCAACCAGGGGTGTGAGAAAACCCTTTTAGTCTTGTTGTTTATTTTAAGGGTAAGTACTTCTTTGTAGGCTGTGTTCTTCTTTTATTTTCCATGTGTTTCATTTTTGTTTAAATATAATTGCAAATTGATCATGAAAATCAGTTTTCGTCACCTTTACTTTAATTTCAAAATAAATTATTAACTTTGGGGGTGTGAGACACTACGTTAGGGATGCGAGATCATATTACATTTTTCAAGGGTTATGGGGCTGAAAAATGATTGGCAGAAGATTCCGTTCTTAGGGTAAACCCATATTTAGCTTAAAAAAATTCTACCGCAATCCCATCTAAATTTTTGACTTAATAGAAAGTGTCGTTTTATATACGTCGTAAAACGCTCTTAGGACTAAAAAAAGTGTAAAGATATTTATTATTTTCATGTATTTAGGGACGTCATTTTTTGTATGTATTTCAACAGAGTCTTGGGGATAAGTAAAATTTCTCGTTCATTTGGACACTCTTCTCCTCCGCATTGGAGCATTCCATTGTTTGGTAAATTTATTTAATAATGTAATGATAATAGTAACATGATTTTAATGTTATTGAACTTTCTTAGCAGTTTTTAACAAAGCGTACAACTTTCTATTATGTTTTGTTAATTCTTTTCATACGTATTTCTCAGAAGAAGACATTTGCGGCACATTCGAAATGAGGCCTGACCAGAGCAAGCTAGAATCTCTGTTTCGCTCTTCGAATGAGAGATTAGTTCGTAATGGATGGACGGGCAGAGAGGTTTAGCTATTTTTGAGGAGAGTGGGGATGCCGTAGGAAAGGAACGGTGTCTTTGGAAAATTTATTCGATCTCTCAATCGTCTTCCTGATTTAAGCCCGGAACGGGTGTGGAAATCAACCACCTTTAAGGTTTTCAATATCAGCCATTTCCGGACTTTCCTGCTGCGATGAGTATTTTTTATGCACTCTCAACGTTTCATTCTTCCAACTGAGAACGTCGTCCGGAGACTAAAAAGTATATTTTAATTGTATTATCTGTTTGAAACACTACTGAAGGTTATTCATAAAATAATAAAAGTAAAATAATGATAATTTATATATTTTATTCATGTTTCTTTTTAAACTTCATCAAAAATGCTTGAAGATCAGTTCTCGGGTTTCCTTCCGCGTGTTGTCTTTGACGACGAGTTTGAGGACTTTGACGAATTTGAGACGACAGTTTTTCCAGCCATCCTGCTGGCGTCTTCATGTCAAAGACACTTCTATCTGAAATGCTGAAACGCCGCGGAAACCTTCATACTAATTTCATCAACAATGGTCAGTCGTGTGGCAAACACATACCAAAAATGTAGCCGAATTCTTCAGTCTCCTGACGGCGTTCTCAGTAGGAAGAATGAAACGTTAAGGGCATAAAAAATTACTGTACCCAGTAGAAAAACACGGTAATGATTGAAAGTAATAATACACATCGCTGCAAAATCCTCCAAATAAAAATATTTGCGGTTTGTATCAATAGAGTATAGATATATACGAAGAAAATAACCGGACGGAATACGCTGCGCGCGTCGCCCTCGTAGTATGGGCTTCTCACACTAGAGATGTGCTAAGTTACCCCTCTTGAGTCAGTATGCCAAGCATCGTCATTTGACTGAGGAGTGCCCCTGAGACAGATTTCCTGCGACGAGTTTCTCGACCTCTTCGACCTCAATGTTTTGAAATGGCTCATATTCGAGAACAGCGTGCGGCGTTGAAATTTTGTTTTCTGCTTGGTAGAAGTGCGTTGGACGCGGTTGATATGAAGTCTACAGCGTATAAAGAAACGGCTTTGAAAAGAACTCAAGTGTATGAGTGGTATCCGCGATTCAAACACCTTATAAGATTAAATGAATAATTTTTTTGTACTGGTTGACTTCAAATGTCATTTTTACACGGGTAATAAAAGATCATGCTGATTGCGTTCTTCAAGTATGTATTCAACAGCGGACGAGTGACGTAACGCCTCGGAGAATTGATCAGGAGATAACTTCTCTCGCCTATAGCGTCTCTATTGTGCTCTTGCTTGATCCTTAAGATAGATGTTTTCAATCATATTCCCGGGCTCTGTAGGATGATTGGACTTGATTGTTATTGTGTTTCATAATTGATCCATATTATTAACCCCTCATCCCACTTGAATTGTCACGCAGGGTTTGATTGTTTTGGATAAAAAATTATACCATAGTATTCCTGAGTTAGTGAACTAGTCAGTAATAGTACGTTAGCCCATGGATTTCATGCAAACAAGTATGTCAGCGCACTCCCTCCAAATGTCAATCAAATAAATTCAACGCCCGGTTCGGCCTTCCACGTCCAGAACTGATGAAAACGTGGAATAAATTCGTCCGCTAGTGTACGAGGATAGATGGCGTACTGTTGATGAATTTGCTGAACTATGTGTTCTTTCGTGGAGCTTGGTGCAACGTGTCTTATTGGAAGATTTGCAAATGAGACGGATCGTGGCAAACAGAAAACGTTTTGCGGAAATTCCGGAGGTGAAAAGAGAATCAAAGGCGGTGCTGCTAGGCATCGGAAAGGACGAGTACAAACGGTGCTTCGCGCAGTGGAAATAACATTTGAACCAATGTATTAGTGTTAACTGAGAGTACTTCGAAGGTAAGTAACGTTTGTAACTCGAAAAAATAAATTCTGAATAAAAATAATAGTGTCCGGTATTTTGGGTCCCACCTCGTAAAAACAATATCTACGTAAATTGAAATCATTTTGACCCCAAGATATTTTAGAATTGGATTTTTGGGGAGGTGACCACTGCTAAGGTCAATTGCGCCATAGGGGATATGTGAGGGATGAAGGGTGGATAGAAACCCGGCGTCGGCATTTGCTTGCTCTTAACGAAAGGCGCCAAGGGGACCACGGTTGAACGTCTCATCCGACAGACGGAGTACTGTACTTGAAGTGCCCTCCACAAGGCACTTAAGTAGAGACCGGGTTTCTACGTCTAAAAAAACGTCCGCCACTGCAGGGATTTGAACTCTGGCCGCGCGAGTGGTAGGCGAGTACTCTAGCCACCCGGTCCCCCAAGATATATTAGTTAACTCGGTAAGTGGAAAGGAAAGCCACATGTTCCATTAAAAAATCAACAATCGGTGTTTAACGGATTGAACGCGTTGATAGCTGCAGTTGGTGTGAGTGAATTCTGGGGATATTGGGCAGTCCTCGAATGGGCGGGTCGGGCAGACATGAGAGGGGACGGGGACATCGGACGAGGGGATCGCGTGTTGGGACGACGATGAAAAATGCCAACGACAACCAGCCGCCGTCGCGCGAAGGCCGCCGCCTCGCCCACCCTCTACAATTCCTTGTGCCTCCTCTCCAGCACCCTCCGAGTCATCCAGGTGCATGCGTCACTCAACCACTCTTGCTTCTTGTTTCCTGCCACCGCCTTCTAGTCGGAAGCTGATTTGACCGGTCTCCCCGAATGCGAAGACCGATTTAATTTTTTTACTTGAAGAACAAGTAACTCAAGTATTAGCCTGGAAGATTGGGGAAGGGTTGTTGTAATGGTATCAGGACTCTTATTGCACTATCTTGCGTCAGGGGATCTCCTTAAATTCATATTTGAAGGAGGTTTAAAATTTCTTGTTTTCTTACTTAAGAAAAGAGGGCGACTTAAAAAGTAACTAAAATAGACTTGAATGACCATGGGGTAGCAGGACTGAAACAGCGATGTAACGTAGCAGGAGAACCCATTCCGGAACTAAAAATCTGTGACTAATTCCTCGATTAACACCTAAGTGGTTTGATTCGATGGAATATATCGATACCATACGAGTATAGTTTCAAGGTGGCTTTACAAACGGAAGTTACCTCCATGATAGTAGCCTGCAAGTCACTTGCAAGTGGCACTTCTATTTAAGAACGGATCTCCACGACAGTAGGGGTCGATTGTGGTAGTAATCGACTGGAGTCCGCTCTTTCGAGATAAATATACTGAATTTAATTTGGCCTACAAGAAGCATATCGATTCTGCGATACAACCGCATCGCATTTGGTGAAATCTTGGTCACATGTCTGTAAATGGAAATTTTAAATTAAACAACAAATTAGTGGGAAGAGGTCTCATTTTTACATATGTCAGTATTTAATTATACTTGAAAATGCTTAAAATACTAAGGACTCAAAGGTGAGCTTTATGAGTCTTCTGTTATAAGAAAATAATAAATACATGACGATTCTCGTATTTGATACGCGGTAAGAATGCAAAATAATATATTTTGCACAACTTTTAATGTCGACAAATGTCTACGGGTCTCGAACAGAGAAGTTTATGAAAACAATTATTGCCATATTTTGGCAATTTAAAAATGACTATTGTCATTGTTTACTTCTGCCATTCATTTCTTTGGGAAAAACTGCAAGTTATGTGTTATCAGAAAGATGCCCTCCCATTTGAGATGTGATGCGAGATATTTCTGCAATAGTCACTTCTATAGAAGTTAACTTTAATGGGTACAGCTGCCTCAAAGCTGGTCTTGCGATTACTTTTTTGTTTACGTTATCAGTTCCTTGATGCATGAGACATGGCTGGATTCTATGAGATTCTGTACCTGCGACTTCGGATGGGATGCTGAGCAGAAGGCTACTGGAATTTGAATATTTATTTATGCTATTTTTTTCATAACCACTGAAAAAAAACCACCAACGGCTCCTTGTAACCTGTATGTTGCCGGAAAGTAAGCGAGAAATTAATATAACCGTTTGGACACAACTGAGAGAGATTTAAGACTCGGATGGCGATGGAGAAGACTAATATTTGGGAAAGCTGTGTTGCCAAATGGTTGCCTCCAACGTTAGATACGTTTGATTGGAGTTGGAATGAAAACAAGAAGTTATTTGATGCCTCCCAATTTTTTTAGTTAAAATATGACCCAGGTTTCGACCTTAAACGTGATCTTTTGGTGATGACACTTACAGACATCCACACGTGCTTTTAGGCCTCAGTTAATGCATCTGGTCCTCTTAGAAGTATTGATGGAAGAATGGCAAGCATGTTACCAGCGAGTCCCAGTTATCGGAGTACTTTTGAGGGGAAATTAGCGTTTCGAAAAAGTCTGAAAACGGTATATAGTATAGGAGAACGAATATCAATGGGAGAATTACTAACGAATCGGATGGGAGAATGGGAGAATTACTAACGAATCAATCAATGGGAGAATCACTATCAATGGGAGAATTACTAACGAATAAGCACTACGTAAGAACTGGACTGAAAAATTCTTCCTAAAACCCCTGCGAAGTGAAAGGGACGAACACTTTGGGCTTAGATTTAGACATTATTAACGGCTAATATGAATTTCCAATGGAGGCTAACGATGGAATATAAGAAAAAAAGGTTTTATGGGTATAAAAAGAACGGAAATATGGAGGAATAAAATAATTAACTTAAAAGGTAATGACTGTTGGGATGCATGATAAAATGCTTAAGAATAGCCCTGAAAGGGTAAGAAAAAAGGAAAAAACGAACTCATTGGACACAATGCGAAACAGCAGACTTCTGGAAAAACAACAATTGAAGGAGAAGCGAATGAGAAGAATTACAGAGTACGACCTAGAATGGGATAATTCAAACAGATTATGAAGGAGGTCCAAGTGCGGATGAGCTGGGAGGAAACGGAAAGGAAAAACCAGACATAGGATTGATCGCTGTTGATGAAGATCATGATATTTGCTAGAGATCAAAGCTGAAAACAGCAGATTAAATAACAACGTAACTACAAATGCGATTAATACATTTTTAATGCAAACATATATTCTTTCCAAATACTTAAACCTCAACCTTTATGAATATATCGAAGTAAATTCTATGTAACTAAGGTTGAGCGTATTAGGCGACACCCTCTTAATCACTTGGAAGAGCTACACCGCGGCAATTAATGTATTGTAGTTCATAGAAAGTGAGAACTATCAAAAGTGAGAACACAGAGCGAGATATGTAATGCATGTGCGAGGGAGAATTGACAGAAGAGGATTGATCTTGTGATTCGTACATGGGAACTTACGCACGCTTCATTCTTTTCCACGGCAGGCATCACCCTGGGAGATATCGGTAACTTCACTTTGCACAGGCTACATCATAGGATAACACCTCAATAAAACACTTGCTAATACTATACATCTAAACGTAACAGCTAATAATCATTGGACCTGTTTTTAAATTATCATTAACTTGATCATATTTGTGCATTTCTGTTATTTACCGATGCCATTAGAGCCTATAAGTCTCATGGGAAGGAAATAATGCCGTACACCTTCACAGCCACTCTTAGTTCTTAGAATCGGTGCTCATTGGCGTATTGGATACCGTTCGATGAATACTGAGACTATTGATGTGGTGTTGACTTGAAAGTCCGTTTATCGTTTCTCTGAGGCGCCTTAGGATGAGTGCTCAGTAATGAAAGGTTCGTTGGATGATGCGGGAGTTCTGAGTTTATATGAGAATTTAATAGACTGCTGTGGGAGAAATTGCTGCATTCTCGGAATTTGGTACGTGAATGAGCTCTTAGAAACTCATAAAAGTTGGGTCTCACCATAGGAAAGCTATTATTTGAGCGGAGATTAGGTTAAGATGCATTGGATTTGTCGGGAAAAAATTTTATTTAAGTTCAGGGAATTATTTTGAAGGCTAGGGTGGCCATAATTCTTTGCGGAGCGCCAGTCACTTTAACCGGGCCCACTGGCATAATAATATGGGAAGAGAAGGACATTGCCAGACTATTAAATTACACCCTAAGAGGGTCCGGTCATTGTTGATCGAGTGAGATACACGACGCGTGGCAATTAAGGTTCCGGAACCTTCGCTCAGACAGAAGGCACCAGGCGCATTGAAATGTTAAAAGGTTCAAAATAATAACTCAGGGCGGTTGCGGCAATGGCATTGAAATGTGGCCATGACCTTGGCTCTTTTGTCCGCTTGGGTTTTGTGAGCAATTTATGGCGCGGTGGCGCAAAGAATTATTTATGGCGGTGTACGGGCTTGGCAATAAAATGAACAAAATATAGCGGCAATTTCATAGCGATATCTCTGGGGGAGTTACAAAGATAAATTTCACGCCTTTTTCATTTCAATTGAGCTCTGCACGCTATCAATCACACTATTTGGGATGTTAAAGTCACTCAATGTATGGATTAAGACTGGGCTGCGGAAGGATAGCGTGATTCAACAACCAGTCCTAGGTGATTATGCTTGCTAATGTAAAGGGGAAGAGAAAGAAATTTCTTCCTACAAGAAAATTCGCATTAATTTCCTTATTCAAATTAGCCATCTGATGTATTTCCTTTGTATTCTTTCAGATGTTTTATTTATCCAAATGCTATATGCCAAAATTCAAATAGTAGCCTTCATTTGAATCTTGGCATGGTGTGAATAATCAAAAAGTGTATTAAGGCTTTCATTGCAGTATAATTGAGAGTGCCATTTATGAGGTAAACATAACGACATGAGCATATTGGTTTTACTTCAAATCCAAAACGTTACTGAATAGACGTGACGAATGCAAACTTGTCAAAATCTTACACTTTCTCGAGCGATTGTCTCTCTCAAATGCAATAATACGTCACCGAGGATAGTTTCTCATGTATCCTATTTTAAACATTTTTATCGGAAGATTTATAATAACGTCACGATACATTTTTCAGTTTTTCTCTTTTTATTTATTTTATAATGGATGTGCGTAGATTTTTTACCTCCACATAAATGCGAATTCGGTTTACTGCTGGGTACATCAGGGTTGAAATTCGCCATGAAAAAATCATTTGACTTGACCGGTATTCGAACCCGGATCTCCCAATTGCCGGTCAGGTGTGTTAGTAAATTACAATTTTCAGTTAATTATTTTATTCCTCCCTATATTCCTTGTTTTAATATCCCTAAATGGTTTTCTTCTTATTTTCCACCGCTAGCCTCGATTGGAAATTCATATTAGCCGTTTTTCTATAATGTCTTAATCTAAGCCCTTTCACTTCGCTGGGGTTTTAGGAACAATTTTTCCGTCCAGCTCTTTCGTAGTGCTTCTTCTTTAGTGATTCTTTCCGACCAATTGATATTCGTTCTACTATACTACCGTTTTCGACATATTTCGAAAGGCCTATTTCCCCTCAAAAGTACTCCAATAACTTGGACTCGCTGGTAATATGCATGCCACTCTTCCGCCATTACTCCTAAGAGGACCAGACGCATGTACTGAGGCCTAGAAGTACGTGTGAATGTTTGTGTCTCCGCCAAAAGATCACGTTTAAAGTCGAAATATGGGTTATATTTTAACTAACTAAAATCGGGTGTCATTACATAACTTCTTGTTTTCATTCCTACTCCAATCGCACGTATCTAACATTGGAGGCAATCGTTTGGTAACACTGCTTTCCCAAATATTAGTCTTCTCCATCGTCATCCGAGGACAACTGGCTAACACACCTGACCGGCAATTTGCATTTGGACATCCGGGTTCGAATCCTGGTCAGGTCCAATGATTTTTTTCATGGCGAATTTTAACCCTGGTGAATATGCACCCGTTCAAGTGACTTCGTACCACATCATTTGTCAATGCAATGATTGGGAATTACTGCTGAATCTCTTATTGAGGATACTAGAGGCGGGTCATAATTATAAACGAACGAATGAGCTTTTTGCAGAGATATTCGCACCAATATTTTTCTAGCTATATTCTGCGTTAGGCTATCAGAGAGATTTTTTTAGTTTAAAAATAGTAATTTTTGTGGTTATATCAAAAGAAAATGTCCGGGATTTTGGCTTCTTGTATAGGAACTGCTCACTTGAACAGTAAGTATCTGGAGAAGTATTAATTGGACGAAAATGAAATTTTTATATTCCCTGGATACTAATGCTGGTAGCGTAATGCTTGAGGTACAAATTGTTTCCCTCACCGTGAGAAAATGTATCATCATTTTTCTGAGAAAAGTTTTTCATAGCCCAGGATAATTGGACAATATAAAACGTGGGATATTTTTGAAGATCTCAATCGTGTTTCTTGGAAACCACAATTGCTGTATGTGCAGAACACACCGATTTTACGATTAGCAATTTGGATGCAGGTCTGTGTTTACGCTCCATCCTGCAATTAGCGAGTCTTCGCGTTAGGCACCGTCGCAAAAGCTGAATCGATGGCAACTTTAAAAACAATAATATTGATTACACTTGTATTGCTATTAATGTATTGATTCCCTTGTAATTAAGATGGATGGATCGCTAATTGTGAGCCATTGAGGGCATACTTTAATAGCTATTCAAGTGGAATATAATATTTTTGGACTGCAATTCACCTAAGTACATGTGTTTACACGGTGGAAAAAACTATGTATGTAGTAATGCAAATGATGGAAACATTTCATTATGCAATTTTACTTGAAATGAAGAACTGTTACAATTTGGGTTTACGGCACGAAATTCGAAATTTTAGCAACAATTTAACTTTTAACCCAGTGAAATATTTACAATTGACCATTTTAATTCAATAAAACGTGTTATTTCGTGATCAAGGAAAATTTTCATAATAACCGCAGGATGGTATAGCCTTTTCGTTAACTTGGTGTTGGTTTAAATTTCGTGTTTTGAGTACTTCGTGAGACTTTCCGTTAGTTGACACGAATGTTAACGATGAGAGGAGATATTAGCAAGTCTTGCGGGCGACCACGTTTAAATCCGTATGTTCTTATCGAGAAATTTGGTCAATAAGAAGATGATTTACTATGTAGATATTTACGTTCGTTTTCATGCCGAGAAAATATTTAAATAAATATCACAAATGACTCAATAAATTTATAATATATCGTGGAATATCCTAAGTTATAAAATATGAGCAATATGTTCTGCTAACCACCAGTTTTCTCCTGCCACTACTTTCACCTCCACGGTCCCTTTTCATGACTGGCATCCGAGCAACCCTTGCCTCGCGCCCTTTCGTCGGGTCACGGGGTAATCTCGATGTAAGTTTGAAATTAGATATACACTTACGGTAATCGATGTGCCGCTCATTTATTTTTAATAGTGGAAAATTTGACTTACCGAGTTTCTACCTGTCGAAACTTGGGCAGGAATGAGGGTGTCTCGGCCTATTCAGGGTTTGCGGCGAAGTGGAGTTACTGCGCCAGTCTCCCAGCGTCTTCTTCGAGTGCAACGCAAGATCGCCAGTTCCTCCGGATAAGGCTGACGTGCGGTAGGGGTCGTGCAGTCGTTTTAGGGGTTGAGGCGAGAGCGTTCCTTCCCGCGTTCATCCACGCGACTGAATGTCAAGGTATGAGTGCAATCATCTGTGGAGCGAGCCTCGTGAGATTCTTACGTCTGTCTGTCTTCCTCTCTCCTCCGCATTCTGTCTCCCCTTCCGTCTTTTCCCACCCCATCCCACACGTCAACATACTTCCTCAATAGCACGTGCCAATTCATGCGGATTCTCGCTCATTCCGAGAAAGATGAACCCAAGCCGCCGCCCGCGCCTCAACTGTCCACACGAACGTAAGCAGCGCGTAAGCTGACGAGTGAAAGCCCATCTTTTCTTTTACTACCTCCTTCTGCCCCTCCCCTTTCCCACCCACCCGTGCTTCCTCCCTCTATCTCACCTGCAGATAATGCACCTTTGAGGCGACGAGCCGTGAGTAATGGTGTTGTTTTTATCAAACGGAAACAGGTTAATAAAAACAAATTAATAGAAAAAGATCAACGTACCCGAAAAGTGAAATAGAAATATACAAAACAATTTATCTAACAACCCTTACATATGACTCTAAGGCTACATGCTAGGCTTAGTTTGCTTGAGTAATTCAGTACATGTGTGTTTTAAAGCGACTCAGAGAATATCATTTGACGCCACGCTACATTTATGGGCCCAAAAGAAGCAATAAAAAAAGAGAGATTCGTAGCCAAATAGGTACAAAAATTCGTTCTTTCCCCGCACAATAAGTGACCATAATAAATAATGAGCTTCTCTCAAATACTCTCATATTCCACTCCATCATATTACCTCGCAAAACCTTATCCCTTACATCTTTACACCGGTGGAGTTCTAACACCCCCTGCTGCTCGCCCATGCGGCGGCTCGTAGGGTAGTATGTAGATATAGATGATAGAATAAAGTATATTCCGATACGTTGGCAAAAAAACTGTTACTATAATTTTGATCTTCCCTCGATGTTAAGTAATAATTTTTGAATAACTGAGGTCAATATAATAAGCATTGAAGGCAAATACAATTCCTAGGAAAGTAGGTTCTGGAGGCTAAACAAAATGGAACGACTCAATAGTAGTAGTCCAAGAGAGACATGGATGGAAACGATAGAAAATAGAAGATAAAAAAAAGACAGAGAAGAGGGAAAAGAAAGAGATGAAGGCGAAGGCCCGGAGATGTTGAAGGAGTTTGTAGGGGCACCGACGCCTAAGGCGTTGGGGAAAAGAAAAAAAATTGGCTTATAAATAGCGGTTTCTTTATTAGAAAAACATTTCGGCTTTTCCCGACGGCAGTGACGATAAAAGTGCCAACTGCTTGACGAGGCATGTCGACATTTATTTCTGGGTTAAGTGCCTTGTCGGATTTGTTCCGGGGTATTTTCCGGGGAGAGCACCGGTTTTTCGAATGCATTTATTATTTTGTGCTTTAGTTTCTTCTTAAGTCATTTCCGCACATAGTCGTGCAAAAACATTTCGGTTTAAAATTTGGGAAATTACTTTTAATTTCAGACTAAGTAATTTTAATGTTTGTTATAGTAAAATTCTTTCATATATCCTGACTCACTCTCCAAAGCCCGTCTCTTTATGTATCTTTCCTTGGAATGGCGAACCCTATTGATGGGTAGTTATGTCTGAAGAATTTCTATTGAATTTATAGGGAAATAAATTGGGCTTTGGGATCTATGCGCCCCAGTTATAGCGTGTTTCTCTTTAGGTGTACTTCAACTACAACTTTTATCCATTAGTATCATGTAAATAAATTCCACGGGTCTAAAATATTTTTTGGCGTAGTAACATTCAATGTGTTACCAGAAAATTGAGAAAAGGGAAAGAATTTTTTTGAAACTCCTTGTGCTGGTCAACCCTAGAGTGGTAACGGTATTTTAGGCATTTTTATCACTGGTCACGCGTCGTATATTTTACGAGAAATGCTTCAGGTTTGTAAAAAGCGCTTAAAAATAACGAGATAAGAATCAAATATAAATTTTTAGAGGATTTAAAATTTGCCAATTACGGCTGTCTTTATTCGCATTCCGAACGTGTATTTTCCCTTCCGATCTAAGTGTGGGCTTCACTGCATCTCGTGCATCAGCTATTCACAATTTCTCTCCTGGGATATTGTCCTGGAGTATTTCTGAAGAAATAATGGTTACGATTTTGATTATGTTAAAATAGTAGCCACCTATTTGTTTACCGGGAGCATGAAAAATGGTTGCTCATATGAAACTATCAACTGTTCCCTGTGCTTTGAGGCAGAAATGAACAATTACTGTTTCTTTGTAATATTACTGACAATAGATTCCTTGGGAATTGCAGAAAGTTACGTCATAATCGAAGTTACACTATAATTGATAAAATGTATTACTGACCATGATTTCAGCGAATCGTTTCCATTCTCAGAATAATGAGGCTTTCTTAGAGGCAGTGAATTGCTGAGCCATGACTGGTGATGAATGTTGTTACAGAATTTTAAGATATCTTTCACATAAATAGCGACTTGGTTCCACCAATTTATTCCACATTTAATTATTAATTTTTCCATGAAATTAGTGCTCTTGCAAATATAACTTCATCCGTTTACTCGGTAAGCCACTCTCATCCTTTTTTTTTGGTAAGCCACTCGTAAAAGGAAATATGTACCTAGAATGCATCTAGTAATGAATAAACTTCTATGCACATTATAAGGATGACAAAAGAGGAAAGAAAGGAATAAAATCGTATAATAAATTAATGCGAACCTTGCGAGGACAAAGGGAAAGCATAATTTGTCCATGAAAGATTTTACCCCTCGTGCAGGTTATCAGATTGACCTAGTGACATGATAGAGTTGTTGTGGTCCTTGAAATTTTACCATGACTGCATATTGATAACAAAATTTCCATTATATAGCGTACAAGTAAAATTTTTGATGAGCGGGAACGAAACTCTTTTTAACAATTAATGGGCACGCTTTTAGGGCATGAAATACAAATGCATCGTAGATTTCACGATGAATTCAGTGTTTTTGTATTTTTACAATTCTGTAGAAACATTTTAACCATGTATCTTTCGTCTTCTTTAAGTGTATTTACATTCGGAATTTTTTACTAACTAACGAAATGGAATGGAATTTATGTCATAATCTTAATCTGCCGTGAATTTTTCAGACTGGGGAATACTTGGAATTCATTTGACTCAACTATCTGTTTTCGTTTAGCTATAGGAGATTTTTATCGCATGTGATGAAAGAAAAACGATACCTGTTAATCCGTTTATCTAAATAATAAAATTTACTTATGCATTAATCTTGACAATGGACGGCCTAAAGACGAAAATTATTTCCAAAACCTTTTCGTTTCCTTAGCGTATCTAATCTCGTTCGCTTCCCGAAAGTTGTTTTCCTCTTGAATATGGAGAGTGGTCCCTATTTGGCTGCATTCCGTGAAATCCTAATCGTGGCCAACTCAAGTTCGTATATCATGTGCTGTTGTTACCGCAGTCGGCCGTTTTTTATCTCTTTCTACTTGAGACTTCATTTGTTTTGCCCACCAGTCGAGAACGTGTCACCTAGCGACGCCTCCTTCAGTGTTTATGTGTAAGTGGACACCTGTTGGAGTGTGCCTGCGGACAATGCAGAGCTTCTCGCACTATGGCGACCGCCGCACGCGTTTCAATTATGTGTAGTCAGGAGACAGGAGAGATGTGTGGGTGACACTTGATTCAGCGGAAAATATTTTTAATGGGTGGTAGGAAAAGGAGAACTGGATTCTCATATTTCAGTAAACGGGGTAACGCTTTCTGACTGCTACATGCTGAGAAAACTTCACCATGAAGCCTCAGGGAAAGCCAGCACCGCTGGACCCTTTGTCAGCGTAGATTTCAACACACTATCGGGTTTGAGACTAGAAAGATTACTATACCTAGTCAAAATGAAATGGACCAGGAAAATGAATTAACCATTAATTAGCCTGATATCTCTGCAAACTGGTGTAAGTAGAATCTAATACACTAGAAAATTACATGATAATCATCACCAAGCATTTTTAATGCAAACTTAGTAGTATGAAATTTGTGAATTTTCGTGCGTAAATTTGTTTCGGACTTACTCAAAAACATGTTTATGATGTATAAGATGTTTAAAGTAGGTTGAAAATTCCATTTGGAACTCTTCAAAATCGGTTACGATAAAAGGACATCGTTACCCATCTTGGATTGTACCACGTCATACATCGATATATCAGCGTCACCTCTCTTAGCATCTCTCAGGTCAGTGAATGCAGTTGCGCTTCATAAAGCTATGGATATTTACTTACACGTGTGTTCACTTTTGTCATTCAATTGAAGAATTATATATACTAGGCTTCTTTGATAACTAATTAAGAGCTACATAATTGACGTGGCTCATTGTCAATACCGATACCATTGATCCGAACATTGATACGATTAATCCGAAGTTTCTACTAAACTATGATCACTACCTGACACGATCTCCTAGCTTATCAAACTAAACTATTTTTTATGAAAATTATGTGGAAATACATGGTTAAGTTTTTCATTCCCGTGGAGAAATGATTTGGTGTGGTTTGAAAAGAAATTATCACTTCTGCAAGGATATGCATTAATCAGTTTATATTTTATTTCGCACTTCGCGGAAATCATAATGCGAGTGCAAAACAGTGTCGTTATATCCTAATCAGGGGATAGTCATTTTATTCACGTATATTATGTTGAATGCAAAGAATTTTTGGTGATATTTTGCTACAGTTGGCTCTCAACATTCACCAACTCATTTCTAAGTCGCAAGCAGATTTATCAATTCTGTAAATCGAACGTATTTTACCTCGTAAGCTCGCACATGCGCCTGATTATTTTCATATATTTCATACGGTCAATACTGCATCAACGTTTTTATGGCGAGGTACTTGCCGTTAATAGTAAAATAGTTATCAAATACCTATTAAAAGGTAATGTCAAATAATTTTTTTTACAATTGTTGTCCAATAGATAGCCAAACAGAAAAATTTAGTGCCCATGCTACGTGAAAGACGATTAATATAAGGACCAAAAAGGCTTCCCATCTGTCATCAATTTTATCCCTTTAGTCTCTATCTCCAGATCCTATCATGAGTGGCTGAATATGCACAAGAGCTTTTGAGGGACTTGCTTTCATAGTACCCGGCTTACGATTCAACTTGCTTTGGATTTTCTGTCGATATAATCGAATATCTGGAATCTTCACACCTTAGCCTAAGTGAATTAATCTGACTATTATAGGTGTGAAGTACAAGCTTGCGGATGCAAAGAGAGCAAGTGTTCGTCAGAAATTACTTAACGCATTAAGTGACGGTGAAAGTCTCAATTTATAGAGTGGAAAATATAAAATTTTCAGTGTAAGCTATGTAAGAGGGTTTCAAGAATTTCGCCTCTAATTTCCGTTAGTTAGGTGGTTACGTTTCATTATGCCCTTATAGCAGCGTGATTTAAGCGTTATATGTGTAAAAGTACATGGACCGATCGTGGTATATCCTTCACTATGGAAAAAATAGTTCCTATTGAGGAAACTAAACTTTAAAAAAATAATAAAAATAAATTGTGAAACTTCGCCCATATTTTAATGTTTTTTAACCATACAATCTCTTCATTAAAACTAATAGTTTTACTTTACCTTCTCATAATTGTAACAATATTTCCAATTTGTCGGCAACTGTGATTCAAAATATATAGATTGATAATTTTTTGTTGCTTATAGCGGTAATCATGCTCCTTATGCTAATTAACTATGCTTAGATCATTTTGAAGATACTACAGATATACTACATCATTAAAATTTTTATTTTCTCTGTTAAGCCCGTATTCAAATAATTTCTCAAAGTCCTTTTTTATATTGCATAATCCCTTTTACATTTAAAAACAAATCATTATACTTTCTGAGCTCTCATTTGTAATTTTTACTTTAATTTTGATATATTTTGTACGGAAATACTTTTTTAAAAATTAAGTCTTTTGGGCGAATTTTTTCGTAAATTTGAGGAATTTTTCCGCCCTCTTATGATTATTTGTCGGCCCCGGTGGCGGCGGGGTAAAGTCCTCGCCTGCCAACCCTAGGGTCGCGGGTTCGAGTCCCGCCTGGGTAAAATATTTTCTGCCCAGGACATGGGTGTCTGTGTCTCGTACGTTGTTACTGTTATTCACCCGACGTAAATTGGCTAATTGTGCTGTATTCGGGGTAGTGAAGATAAATAAAATAAAAAAAAATAAAAATAAAATAAACAATCCCAAATTAAATACTGCGATCTATGAGATTATTTACTTCTCTGTACGCTCATCATAATGTTATAGTTTTTGACTGAATCATAAAGTCTTTACTCATGCAATGAAATAGATGAGTATACGGTTTTATTGGAACAAGATTAAGACGGTTGAACAAGATTGAGAGTTCCCCTGTCACACCTCTTCAGACTTATGTAAGAAATATACCCATTTTAATTAAATATGGTTTGTAATACTATGTGTATACATATGCTCAAATGTACGAAAAAAAGTGTGGGGAATATTTGCATAGGCATAAAACGTATGGATGCCGTTCTTACAGAAAATAAGCAATGCAGGGAAACGCCATAGGGGGTGAGAGAAAAACTTGCCATTGAGAGTTTAAATATAAATTCTTTTTACAGAGAACATATACCAATGAAAACGAGGTAAAAAAAAGCCAGAAAATTAAGTATATAAATGGCAAGGAATCTGGTGCGTTCTCGGTTTTTCATCCAGGAGAGTGAATTCATACTTTTGGCCACTTTCTATGTCCTGGATATTCCTCGTTATAATGATACCAATATCCCTCATGACAAGGGACATGTGGGACCTCGAAATATCGGTAACAATGGAATCACTCGCCCGGTTGGAAACCAAAAAAAAAAAAAACTTCAGTAGATAAAACCCTTAAAAATAACAGGATTCTGTCAATAGCTAGAGATAGGAAAGTTGAGGGAGTTTAAACTGATCAAGTAATATTGAGTAGAGAATTATTGTGTAGTAGTATTTAGGTGAATAGGGTGCTTCGACGACTGAGGTCATTCGCACCACGTCAGCCTAAAATCACCATGTCATGTTATTTAAAATAAATAGTTAAATAAATAAATAAATAAATAAATAAGTAAATAAAAGCGACACAGCTCACATTAAAATGGGCGTGAGATAAAACACCACATAATGGTTGGTCACAAACAGTTAAAAAGCCCAGACTCTTTTAAAAATAACATTATCCGACTGACACAATCAGGATCGTATCCTAGGACGTGTCCTAGGTCTCCCCTGATGTTCAGCCGGATGCGCAGAGCACGGTACCTATCACACACCGTCAGAAGATGTCTCACAGTTATGGGAGAGTCGCAATTCTCACAGTAGGGAGGGATCTTCTCTTCGGTGAAGAGGTGAATTATTGTTTATGGAATTGAACAAAAATTGAAAAAAATATAGCAGCTATTTATTCAATGCAATGTAGGAATGTAGAGAATGTCTCTCGAGGTATTCAGATGTTTCATCTCTGATTTTTGATTACATGGAGTTAGAGGTGGAAAAGTGCACTCAATAGAGTCTGATTCTCCACTTAATTAAGACATGTATTTAAACCCATATCTTTTCTACTAAAGCAACCATTTAAGTTTCTCAGCCGCTCAGCCTTTTTCGTGTGCTCAGGATTCAAATTAATATGCTCATTTTCTTATTATTTCCCCTACTGTTTAATTTTTATTGTGAAGTATCAACCAAAGGGGTTTAAACTAAGCCAAGTAAAAGCAAGCAACAAGCAGGTTTATAAAGCCGCTCTCGCAACCAAAACGGGTACAGCGTTCGGCTTATGCATAATGTATAAATTGTACAAATTTATATGCTTGCATTACAAAAGGTTCCACCCTCAATATTGCTACCCTCGGAGCAGCTTACGCACTCACGGTGGAGGCTGATTTCCCTGAACGCTCTCGCGTTGTGAGGGCCGTCGAGTTTTTATCCGATGGAATCGATGACCGGTTTGTAAGAGTATCACTGGCTCAAATGGACTCAAGAGAGAGACTGGACAATGCCGATGCAAGGTCTCTTTGGGAACCATGGGTTAGGTTCTTCCAGTGCTAGACTACAATTAACCGTAGATCAGTAACCGATTAATAGGTGTTTTGAAAGATTGAATTCAACGAGACTCAGAGATTTAACACATGCATGAAGAAATTCTGAAAAGTTCGAGTATATAAGTGGGATAAACACATTAACCGCATTACTAGGGAGCTCAGTTTTTTCCACGCGAAATTTTATTTCCTTCGAAATAAATGTCCCCGGCAATTCATTAAAACTATTTATTATGCTCTAGTTCAATCTAAACTTAACTACGGCATAATTTGTTGGAGAGGTACTTATAAAAATTCCCTCAATCCGCTACTAATTATCCAAAAAGCAATAGTAAGACAGATTGCCAGAAAATATCAGTATGAGCCGTCCGTCCCCATATTTGTGGATCTTCAGTTACATCCCTTACGCCATCTCTATATTTATAAGGTACTGAAAATATTCTACCAAAGAAGTGGTGATAAACCTAAGGTCGAAACCCATGTTTACAAATTAAGATCTTCAGCAATGCATATTTTTCCCAAGCCTAATTTGACGTTATTCCAGCGATCATTTATCTACATAGGGCCAAAATTATTTCACATATTGTCGGATGATATAAGAGATACAATTAGTTTATCATCATTTCTTTACAGGGCTAAAAGATGGCTATTCGATACAGAAAATCCTGATATGTTTTTGTCAATAACTGTTAACAATCCTTATAATATGTTTGCACGACAAGTTGAGATTTAAAAATTGTTATCTGTTCATTGTATTTTCATATTATAAATTTTGTCTCAGCATATTCTATTTCATTTTGAGTTCATTCTTACCGTTAAATTGTTTTTTTGAGGTATCCCAAATACAGGCAAAGCCTTAAGGGATCCATCCTTTGTTATGCCTTATAGTTGTGTTTGTACAGTTTATTTAATGGATAAATAAATTTATTATTATTTTTATACTGACAATAAAATATTTGAATCAAGCATAACATAAATATCTTTTTAGAAGAATGGCAACAATGTTTTCACCAATGATAATTTTCTAATGATTTTCTAGTTTTAAATTATTTACCGCAATTTGAGGCTGTTTTCAGTTCATGCAAGTTATCGTCTCCTTTGGTTGATAACTTTTTCCTAACGTTGAAAGCTCATTTGTCCTACGCTTTGGAATCCTAAACCATCTTTTCCAACTTATAAGTCGACCAGATTCTTTTTCACTACCACTTAAGTTTCTGTTCTATCAAATGTAGTATTTTTCATTTCAATTATTCTTGAATAAACCACATAGCTGATGCATAATTTTCTTTTTCTTTTTAATATAATCCATTCAATTTATATTGCGTTGAGAATGTATCAGTTTCTTATTTAGTTGAATGAAATGTACACCTTCTCCTTCTTCTTCTTAGTGGAATCTGTCTTCTGACAGGTTTCAACTGGATGTCCTCCATCGCAGTCGGTCCTGAGCATATTCTTTCATTTGCCTGTATCTACGACCATTTTTATGTCATCGAGCATTCCCAATCTTCTTCCTCTTCCTCGCTTTCTTTCTATTTTTCCTTCAATAATTCTTCTAAAAAGACAATTTTGGCGTAATATATGTCCCATCCAAGCTGTCTTCCTCTTTTTTATTTCCCTTAGCAGTTTTATTTCTTCTTTCATTGTCATTAGTACTCCCTCATTTCTCATTCTATCAGTCCACTTCACCTTAAGAATTTTTCTCCACAACCACATTTCGAAATTTTCTAAGTACTTTTCATCTTTCTTTTTGACTGTCCATGTTTCGCTGTCGTAAGTCACCACACTCCATACAAAACATTTAGCAAACCTCTTTCTCAGTTTTTTTGGAATGCTAAATGCTGTCAGAAGTCCTTTCACCTTCTCAAATGCTTATTTACCCATAGCTATCCTGTCTTACTTCCTGGTTACAGCTCCCATTCTCAGAAACTAAACTTCCCAAGTGCTGAAATTATTACACTTGCTCAACAATTTTTTCTTCTACGGATATATTAATGATTGCTTCATTCTTACTTACCCTCAAAACTTTACCCCATTAATTATCAGGGATTGTAATTTGTGGTATGGTTCAGGCACTAAATCACGAGGTAGCAGCATCCCGAAAGCATCCCCGAAACTGGGGACCCTTTGGCCTTGGCCGCAGGTTGCTTGCGTGCCCATTTCTGTTTTTTCCTTCTGTATGCTTCGTAGATCGTCCATAACTCCCACATGGATAAAGAGCACCCTTTCGGATCACTGCGCTGCTTATTTACCCCGCTGTGACGCGTGTGCGGGGTCGAATTTCTTCAGAAACACGTCTCGCTCTCCGTGACTCGGGGAGAAGAGTCGCGACTTTCCTACCGTTTTGAGCCCACACACGTCACGAGGACGCTTGCTTATTAAATAGGGGTTAGTCAGTCCCTTAGGGAATGACCTCTGAAAAATCCTCCTGCCGAAGCCGCCATTTGTTCGCACATCTACGTGAAAACACAATTTATCTTCGGAGTCCGGTTCTACTAAATATAAATTCGTTGGGACATTGAGGGGAAAATTTTGACTTGTCATCTTTTTTTCATACATTGCTAAAGTATGTTCCTGTAGAAAATTGGAGTTTAACTCCATAAAATTATCGTTAGTTGCATGCAAGGAAACGAATCACCATTAAGCCTGCGTTTCACGAAAATTGAGCAAATAAACTATTCCTTGGTTAAGTAAATGAGTAATATAAAAATTAGAAGGCAGAAAAATGCGAATATTTTACCAAAATCAGCAGCCAGTAGGCAGAAAATTGGTTTTAGCAATCTTTTACTCCATTCCATTTTCATCTTAGCGCATTATACGTTCTTAACGCTTAACACTCATTTTGACACCCCATCCAAATTTGCGTCTTATGCACTATTCATGCTCTTCCTCGGTAATTTTTCCATTAATTATCCCTTATGTTAGAGTACTCTGACGTCTGTTTCCAATAACCTTTTCACTTCAATAAAAACTGATGAGCGCCTGGAAACGTTCTTCTTGGATATGTTTTCTGAGTCAATATCTTAAGTCAGGATTGCAAATTTGGAACCATCTCATGTAGGTTAATCTTTTTTCTATTTTTCTATTCAATTTAGTAGTAGTTAATCTAATGAAACCTCAACTTCAGGAATTTAAGAGGTTAGACCATTTTATCAAACTGGAGAGTAACACTAGCTCTAAGACTCAGAAAAATTTGGAACAAAGGTACATGCAGATTATATACTGACGTCTAGTTACTAGATTTAACCAGGCTATTTGTGTTCTGTATGGAGAAACATGCTCAGCTTGTCGCATATGAAAGATAAATAGAATGCAAGAGTTCCGTAATTGCTGAAGTCTCTCATTTTGTTCATTAGTCAAGCCACTGAAGACCAGTTGACAATAGTCAAAACGCTGAAAAACTAGAGTTGTGACAAATAGTGTTTTTGCATGAGTGGTATGATATGCTCAGCAGTATTAGTTGATACTGTACCCTTTTAACGCTATTAGAAATTTACAGTACCTGGCCATGCTAGGTAAGATTCGTGTTCATTAATATTCCCAAATTTTGAAGTGTTAGAATAGGGTATAGCGACATTGCCGATTATAGCTTTGGAAAAATTATCCAGATTTATTTAATTGTCAGTCTAGCTGTACCAATAATGATAGTTTTGGTTTTCTCGCTGTTTAGGGTTGAAAAATTCACTTTGTCAAAGTTCGTCACTGCCTACACGTCCCTAATTAGTTTTATGATTCCTTCAGTAAGGTTTTACTGGTGGAAATGAAGAATTTTCAAGTCATCCGCATATGATATATATTTGCACAATTTTATTGATTTTGGGAGATCTAATTTGTAGATAGCGAATGACAGGCGATAGAGAACTGATCGTTGAGAGACACCTTTCGCAATTGATAGCCATGGGGATTGGTTACCCTGAGAGTCCTCGACTGCCTGTTGCCGCCCGGTCAAGTAAGAATGGAGCAAATTTGGAGCAGAGACAGTAAAGGCGAACTGCTTTATTTTACTCAGAAGACGCGCGAGGCCGTATGGATGCCGGGTTCACTGGAAATTGATATATCTGCAACATCGAGGGTGAACGGGTGGATTTGCCACCAGAGAGTGGAGTATATCGGTTGGGGAAGGACGAGATGAGGGAGATGGAAGATTTGGGGTGATAACCGATTCCACACTAAAATGCCTTGCGAGTAATCTGTATGGTATTCTTACCACTCAAAGAAAAAATTTCTCAGTTCAACATGAGGAGTTAAATTCTACCGTTTCACTGTATTACCTTCTCAAATGTAATTTGAAATGCCATGGTATTTAGTACAAAAGTGGGGAAATCATAGGAAATTGTTTTTTAAAGTCTATTTTTAATACTGTATTCGTAGACATATTTTTATAAAGAGTAAATTTTCCCACGGAAATGAATGGTAATGACGTATAGACACCCTCCAATCAAATTTTTTGAGCCACTAGCAAATTACTTTAACAATTTATGTAAATTTGCGTTTATTTCATGCAAATGGCGCTGCATACGACTCATATGATTGGATGAAATTTTCATCAAAGTTATTTTGGATGTGCAGCGCAATTTTATGGCGATTTGTTTTCTAATAGTTTGTCATCACTGTTTGGCATAATTTTTTTAAACAATTCCAGAAAAAAGGTGGAAGGCAGTATGTTTTGGCGCATAGAGCCTCGATGAAGTCTCGTTGGGTGGTCACTAGATCGAATCCAATAAAATTTAATCCACAGTGGAGGAAAATCCATCGTAGCCTTTGCTTGAAGTCCAGTCTTATTGTGCTTGATGTAACCTCAAGTTAAGCCACAGAATTTGTCTCGAAACTCTGCTGAAGAACACCAATTCGAAAAATTTGAACCAGGTCCTTTAGGGATGGAAGTACCCACCAAGTATTCTGTTTGACCATTTCACCGACCGAATCCATTTCTGGCGAAGTGGACGGAGCCAGTATTTACAGCCATTGGCAACGGTGAATCGTGAATGAAGCGGCTTGTGTCTGATATGCGCCAAAGTTTCCGGTATTGCGCTTTATTTTAATCCTTAGTGCCCCTCCCAACTGGTTCCATTGTGATAAAGATTATGAAAAAAGTCTCCATTGTGTGCTAAATTCAAGGACATCAACGAGGCAGATAGGTTCCAGGCAAGAGGTCCAGAAAATTCGTCGCGTCATTTGATTAAGTGGAGCATCGTGACACCAGCAATAATTCGCTCTCTTAGTATTTATCATTGTCTCGTATTATTTATTTATCCATTCATTTCCTTTTCTCCATATCTCGAGGCGCTTATCCTATGATTTAAGTGAATATTTTAGGGTTGCCGATTTATCAGATTGTAGTTAGTTAAATATACGTATGACAATCAACATATTGATCGATATAGTATGGCTCGAGAAAAAATATGCTGAAAAAACGAAGCAGATAATTAATTGATTTTGGGCGGATACATCATCATCGGCGGCCAACGATCGGAAGATTGGTTTGCTGCTACTGCGTCTCTCTCCATGCCACTTTCCCCCATTAGCTCACGCTTTCTCTCCATATTTAGTCTTCGTTTTATCTTCCCCAATATTTGCTTCGCGAGTTCCACCCGTAATATTCCTTGATAAGTCTTTCTATCCCTTTCTCTTTATGATAATCCTCTCAATCGAAAACTTATGCTTTGAATGTGTCCAGTAAATTTGTCTTTCTACTTGGCCGCATAGTAATTTGATTCTTTTCGCTTTAGCTCCTCGTAGAGCATCTACAGTTGCGATTCTATCCATCCATCTTCATCTTCTGCATTTATCGATAATACTTTTTGTCTATTGTTTCCAGTCTCACTGTTCAGTTACAATTAACGCCCAACTCACCTGCCATATAGCAGGGTTCTACTGATAAACATTTACATGCAGTGTTTCCTTACCTTCAAGCTTATGCGTCTTGCCGTTAGTATACATTTATGTTTCATACCGTCTTTGCTTGCGCTTCTGTCCTAGTCCTTGGATCCTTGCTACTTCTAATACTGGTCATCTTACTGTCCAGATAGCCAAGTTTTGTCGCATACTGCAGTTTTTTTGCCTAAGTCTCTCGGTGACCTAGTCCAATGATTACTTCCAAATTACATTATTTTGATTTTATTTGAATTCATCCTCAGAATTTAATAGTTTTGTTAAATATTTCCTTGACTCCTGATGATGTCGACTATTTGACAAAACCTGTCGTACAATAAACTCTTTAAGTAAAACTTACATGAGCTTAGCATCTTGAGTTTATTTGTTTGTTACAAAGACTTCCGCTTTTATCTAATATTTTCCTGCAGGCTAACTGCTGTACTCTGTTTAACGTATGGGTTACATTGCCCAATGGCTGTAATGACATACATTGGCTAATATGTCATTAACTGGTAATGAGTCTTAATCTATCGCTCTAAACGATTCCTTTAGAGTAAATTGAGACCCCGAAGGAGTATAAGGGTCTTCTAAAACCTAAAAGGCGTCTCTGAATGAGTCAATAAGGTGTCTTAATGATTTCTTCTAGGGAGGAAGCCATTTAAAGGGTGAACAAATCCATAAATATCAGAGCCAATTCATGCCATCTGTTTTTTTCAGTCATGGGAACGGACGGTAAATGCCCATATCCTTTTAGGACCGAGCTTTGAAGTTCGTTTCTAGGAGTTAATTATGCGTTTCTTGATTAAAAATATATTTTTAATGGGGAAATGATTAATATAATAAAGACAAATTAAATTCAATGTCACTATCAGCGCACAAAGCTTTGCTATTAACATTGCAATTCTTGCAGGGAAGAAAAATGATCTGATGAGAAAGCTGAACTACTTTGGAAAAACTTTCATCGGAGTGCAACCTGACGGAAAATTTAAAGGAAACCTAAATGCCTGGTTGAAGAAATTCAGTTGACGACGTTCCCAAGAGGCTTGCAAAAAACTGCGGTAAGTGAAACGGCTCCTATACATTACGAGAAACCAAAATGAAAATAGTAGGGAATGAATAGTTTGCATTATAGCGCAAAAATATAACACTCTACCAGAAATTTCTGCTAAAAACCAGCAAAATGTGGAACAAAGGATCTTAATCCTTCAGGGGTAGCTTATGTATGTCCGAGGATGTGAAGCATTCCCGTGAACTTCCTCCCATCCGCGCTAACGACGCCGCCTCGCCGATTAATGCGTCAAGGGACAGACTTGGGAGAATCGTGTGAGAGGGAACCGACCTGATGACTATCATTAATCGTTCAGACTACTATCGTACTTACTATTTTAGCCACCCTTAAGACGTCCGCGCTAAAATCGTAGTCTCAGTGTAACCCTCATACTCAAAAACTGAGAGTTACGTCTGTGTAGGTGATTCCGATTTAGAAAAAAACTCTAACAGACTTGACGGGGAAAAATCAACCAGAGTGAGCTTTAAAAATATGAAAAGTGAAAGCATTGATAAAGTGGCTAAAAATATACCAAATTTTTAGCTATCTTAAGTGATACTAAAGACTCTGGACAAATTATTTAGTTAACGAAGCAAAACTCACAATCGATGAGTTGCTTCTAAGCAACAAAGCGATGGTTGAAAATACCTTTACCTATAAATTTAAACCTGAACCAGGTTAAAAATTCGGCCTGGTCCGGAAATCAAACCACGGACCTTTGGTTTGCTGGACCAATGCTTTGGTGGATACAAGGCAAATAGATCTTCAAAAATTCACCCGCCATGTTTGAATTTCTGAACCAGGTTAATTGAGTGAGAATTAAATACCTCCCTCACAAGGCATCGTGACGAACAAGTAAGCGACCAAAATAAGGAATATCATATCTCTGTAGCGTTTTGAGGCTTGGAAAATGTCTCTAGAAATAAATCATACAACCCTATGCTTATTCATTAAAGTAACATTTTTTCACTTAAATGATTGATTTTTTAAATTATCATTATTCCTCATTTCTGGTTTCCGCTCGTGACTCCCGAACTTCATTTCTGTTAAGTGAAAGTGTTTGTAACTATAGATTACCATATCGTCCCAATGTCCATTCATACAATGATTTCAGGCTACAGTCATACGGACAATATTACGTACATAAGTAGTTTGGACGGGGCAACAGTGACGCATTCGTCAGTTTTCTCCACCCAGTGTTATCTCCGGAACACTCATCCCTCCGCCGGCTGTAGCCAATCATCGCTCATCTGCTCCCCTCCCACCTCTCACTCCCTCCCCTCTGTAGATTCCGTAATGACTCCTCTCTCTTTCTTAATAGATACACGATGAGCGTTCTGTCATCATCACCATTAAAATTGATCTTGTAAATAGTATAGTGCTTGGCATAAATTTAAAAAAAATACTAAAAATCAATTTACTCTTCAATTTGACTGGACACCGGCTTGTGCGTGTATCTTTGCTGAGATTTGCCAGACGATCAGTTATTTCCTAAACAGCAATTCAAACAACATTCACATGTCAGATTATAATGGAAATGTAATTCCTTTCTTCCCTGCTGTAATGACCGTTTTACACTGCAAATATCCTTGAGAATCACCTTTCGCTTATTTTTGGCGAACTAATTTAACTTTTTAATTGAAAAAATTCAGCCTTACTTGTTGAATTCATCCACAAAACCATTCAACTGGTGACGCCACTCCTCGAGTGAAAATCGCGGATTGTAAACCAGGGCCATTTCATTAACAAGAAACCTGTACATACCTATGTAAGAACAAATTCAGAATTTAAATAAATTCTTTTTTAAACCATTATTTTTGTAGTGCAACAGTACGGTGCATGGTGCATATCATATCATATGATTTCTAATTAATGAGCGAAATGGTAATTGAGAGAAGCAAAGTCAATGGAATTATTCCATCCATTGAACTTACTGTTGGAATAGTTATTCAGTGCTGACTACAGGGGTAGAAAAATTTCTTTAAAACTGAAATGCTTTCCGATTCAATTAAGTGAATCCCGATTGGCAAAACATTGTTTGATAGTAATTAAGAAATCAAACAATGTTTCAAGTTCTCCGAGCCGGAACCCTTTCAGGTATATCTTGATCTCTAAGGAACACAAGATTTGCAGAGCTCCGTTCCATCACGCGCATTTACGCACGAAGCAGGATGCGAACCCACGACCTTCAGGTGGATGGCGAGCACGTGTAACTTCACCCAGCCAGACAGAGAGCCATCCGGGTCCCTGGAGTGTCCCCTCCGCCGCTCTGTCTGTATCGTGGATTCTTCCGTGCGCGGCATGTGAATTACGAGAGAAGTGAAGTGCCGCGGGAGTGAGCTGTGTGCTGGATGCTTCCAGGTATCGCCCGCCGTCAATGTCCTCCTGCTCTCCGCCTCCCCTGCTAGAGGCGGTTGGAGCGATTTTCATTCACGTACATATATGCGTGAAACTTCGCATACGCGTACTTATTGCTGTGTGTAGATGTATATGAAACAATTGCATGACACCGAATGTATTACTTTTCGATTCAATTAATTTAAAAGCGTCCATACACGATCAGTTATACACTCTACAGTTTCAGGCTTCACTTCGCGGATGTTAATAGTACCTATCCATAGTTAGAGAATACAATTTCGTACTTTTCCACAGAATTTTATCTTGCGTGGTACAACGCGTTTCACCGACTTGCGGCATCATCTGATCACCCGTCGGCCGTTGTACCACACCAAGTAAAATTCTATGGTGAAGTACGAAATTGTATTCTCTTATCATGAATCAATCAGTTATAGTTTGAATCCGGGCTTGACATTCCGGGCGTGTCCTTTTGGGCGCGCCAGGAATTCGCTGCTCACGAGTCAGGCCAAATCCTTTAGTTCTGGGCCGCCAATTCATAAATTCAACCGAGTTCATTTTCTGAAGCCTTATGGAAGATTCTCTCGCTTGTGAAGCAAAGAATTGTGTGCGCCTCAAGAGAGCTGGACGTCTAGACCACGGTCGTACATACTCGACTGTCGGAAGAACTACAGGAAATTATAACATTTACCGGCTCAAAATGGTAAAAGGCGCAGGTACCGGCCCTTACCGGAATTCAGCGAACCCTACACGGTCACTGTTGGGGGGTCGTCACGCCGGGAATTCCAACCGGTTGTATTCATCACTCCTGGCTTGATGCGGCGTGATGAGCCCTCGTGCTTGAAGTGAGAGGCCCCACACTCGATCGGTTTTGGAACGAACAGCTCGACTGGCACGCCCAGTATCAATCCATAAATAACCGTGTGTGGGCATCTTAAGGAGGTTTGAGCGAAATATCATTTTACCAAGAAATCAATGAATTTGGTCTTATTTAAAAAAATATCTCACCCTTCTAATGACACCAAAAATTCAACCCCTTAATACAAAACTTTCGGAGTTATTTGCCGAAAAATACCAGCCCTTTTACATGGGAAATGGTACGTGTATGCACTCCAGAGAGGCATTATTTACAAAATAAAGAATTTATAACCCTTAGATTTCGTAAAAAAACTAACAGCGTGTAGTTTGTATGTTTTATCAACTATTTTTGAAAATTAATCATATTGTCACCGCAATAATTTCTTGGGTATCACAAAAAAACCTTCCGTTTTGAAGGAGTTTCACACGCACCGCGCGACAAAAATGAGTGAAGTTAATGACTTATTTAGATATTTTCATTTAATTACTTACAATTCCTGTCATATAAGGCTATATTATTACACCATTAATAATGCAATATTTCATTGATGTGTCCTACAGCTGGCGGAATTAAAACGTATAATTCGAATATGGTCTCTATTATGACTAAGGAACTATCTAGCTCGGACCACTTTAACCTACAGCCTCATGATTTTTCACACATATTTCGAAATAATTCTAATGCACACACAGATTTTCACCTTAACGCGAAATAATTTGTGTCTCATTATTGCAGTGGTTACCAATAAATTTCAAGGTATAATGCCGAATTAAAAAAACGCGTATTCTCATATTATTTTCGCTTAAATTATGCATTCTGTGCCGTAAAACCAGGTCATAGAATTGCTTTCATTTAGGGGAAACTTTAAACATATGATCATAGCATCATTTTTGTAACTGGATGGGTGGTTATTTCCTCCGTACTAGCGGATGTAAACAAGTAAGGTGCGGTCCGAAAATATTTATTCGTCTTTTTTGAAAATTATGAACATTTGCACTTAATGACTCCCGATTTCCCGATGACCAACCACCTCAAATTATGAGCAAAGTTATAGGTCAAGGAGCATAATTTTTTAATTTTACAGCCGATAGGGAAGAGTTACGGAGCTGGAATTTAAGGTGAGCGGAAGTTGCATTCTGAGTAAAGGTTAGGCATACAATTTAGATCACGCCATTTTCGGATCTCAACGTTTTCGGCACACTTTTATCCCTGAAGCAGAAATGAGCGAAAAAATACGAGAGACACTTAACTGAAACTAAATGCTGTAGAATTCATTTTTTCCCCAGAGCAAATCTCAACGAAACCAAAATCGAAGCGAGACGACGCCGCTGCGTCAAGCTGGTTCGAGGTGTTTTAGCGAATGCTCAGCTTTCGTGAAACTTTGCATGCGGGTTCACATCAGTGATATCAATTGATAAAACTGAACAAACCATACTGATTTTTTTGTCAAGATATTTTAACTCGTGAATGACACATATTTCGTAATATCTGGATTACACATAAAGCAGTCAACAGTTTCGGGCGAGATATTGTGGAACTGCATTATTAAAATGAAGAGCACTGGATGTTGTACTGTTCACTACTTTTAATGCATAAAACTTTAAAACACTTGTTTCGGCACTTTATTGGCCATTATCAGGTACAGTGTAATAAATTCATCATCAGGTACAATGTTTGGCTTTACTTTGGCATTTATTTTCGGTGTTCAGTGTACAGGTATACAGCGTGCCTGATGATGGACAATAAAGTGCCGAAACACGTGTTGTAAAGTTTTATGTATTAAGAATTGTGGACAGTACAACATCTAGTTCTCTTCACTTTTACACATAAAGCATTTCTTCTCGGTTGCGTTTATCTCATATTTTGTCGCTCTTTTCTGCTTCAGCGATAAGATTGCGCTGGTAACGTTGCGATCTGAAACTGGCGTTATCTACGCAACATGTCGAACCTTAGCTTAGAGTGTAACTTCCGCTGATATTACTTTTTCAGCCCCGTAACTCTTTCCCTTCAGCCGTAGAATTAAACAAAACCCACTCTGTAACCTAGTACTTTGTTCATGATTTAAGAAGGTTGGAGCGCTAATCGTGAGTCATCGAGTGCATACTTTAATAACTGTACAAATGAGTCAAAGATAATTCTTGAACCACACTGTAGGTACTTAAATAAATCAATTTATGCGTAGGAAATCATCAAGGATATAGCAATATAAATAATGCAATGATTCCATTTTAAAATTTTCGTCTCGATCAAAGCATTTCTTTGACTTGCTGCGCGGAATTCGAAATTTAAGCAAGAAACTAATATAAATACGTGTTTATTATTCGAAATGACAAATAAATATCCATAGAAGACCGCTAATATCAAATGTAACGTATTATTTCCCGATTAGGAGAAAATTTGTACATATGTAATTGATTTATTTTCAAATATGTGCCAAGTGACATAAGGCTGTGTGTTAAAATAAGCATTGTATTGCCGAGAAACCTAATAGGTAGCATGCAATTTTTTCACTTCTATCTACATACATGCATACGTATGCAAAGTTTCTCTCCAATTTGTTCAAAAACGAAACTTGCTCTCGCCACCTTAAGAGTGAATAGTTGGATTGGAAAGGGTGGACCGAGGAAATCACGGGCGATTGTGGGGAGGGGGAGTGAGACTCTTTTCAGAAGAGGAACATTTATAGGCCCATGAGCGAGAGAGCATGTTAAGAGTAATGAATGAATGTTACAGAGGCGAGGGATGTATCTTAGGATGGAGAAATAGGGAATACATCATTAAAATAGATCCATTTTCCTGGGCCTGATACCGAGTAATAGGCTCATTTGACTGAGCCTATTCTTAAATGTAAAGGTGTGACGGTAATGTCTGCAATTTTTGAGCGCAGGCATGAAAATTTAAATCTTTCCCAGCTGTGTTCCGAATTCTCGTGGCGTAGGGAATCAAGACGTGGCCAAACGATTTTAAGGAAGAAAATATCTTTATGTCATTAAACGAGGATTTTTTACAATTAGAAAAATGAATCCCTACCACTTCAATGTAGAGGTGCAAAATTTTAGAATGTTCCCGCAAAAATGTTGTGCCTATTACTGGTAACGACAAGGTTTATTTGGTTGTCTTCTTCAGTTCGTTTCAGTAATACTTTCAGTCTCTTAAAAATCGATACTAGATACACACTGATTCGCCAATTCAGAGCCATTAATCCAAATCTATTTCAGTGCCTTAGCGAGCCAAACATAGAATACAATTATTTCCTGGTCAAATCCTTCAATAGAGCTTGTTCAAACATACGGTAACTGAGGTTGCAAGTATGTGCTCTGGCTCTTTAAAAATACTGAAAATAGCACCCAAGAGCTACTGGAACAACCGATAGAGCGTAGGCATTCGCGAGGCACAAAATTGGCTTCCAATAGAATCTGAGTTTGTTACTCAAATATTGACGCCTTGTCTCCCTCAAAAAGCAATAAAGGCCTCAAAGAAATACCACGCAGTTTGTACGAAGTCTGAGGCCGTAAAATCTCCCACGCAAGGATCGCCGTTGTCAATAAAATATTCTCCGCTGATCACTTCCATCCCTTCACCCTCCGGGCCCGCCTTTACACTGTTGCGTCATGACCTGAGTATATATGCAAACCAGCAACCGAAAGGAGCCGGCCCTAATTGATATCCATATAGGGATCTAAACAATCAAAATTTGGCAGTAACGGCCTATGAAGTCACATGATCGACTAGCCTTCGCGTATTATTGGAAAAAATCAATATTTTTCAATGTTTTTATGTCTGCACATGTGTCGCATCACAAGAGCAACTTTAACGTAACTAAATATTGGAGAACTAGGGATAGATTTAGAGTTATCTTTGGGCAGATGTTTTGGCGATTAATAGGAATACCACGAGTCAAATTAATTACCACGATATTTCTAATCCATAAAAATTACGTTTTCTCAAATTTGGCGAATAGAAATCGATATGACACAAATTAATTGAAAAGGTTATGAATACTTCCCTTAGCTCCGCTATGCCATGTATTCTACAAGAGAACGTGGGAGTTCTTGGTTGGTAACAGTGCAAATAAATTTCCCTCTCAATGTGCCTTAAACTTCGGTTATTCCTCTTTAAGCGCTTCCCTTCACAAAACAACCAACTTTTCATGGCCTGGAAAGTGCTGTTAATTTGAGAGGAATATGATCCAAATAAATAGAAAACTTGAATTTCTTCACCAATAATTGGCGTCTTTAAATTTTAGATTGAGCGTCTATAGTCTCAATATACTGTAGTAGTATCAATATCCAACGTATTGTGAATAACTACTGCCAATTATTACTCGCTGAGAATGAGGCTATCGTTGAATTACTATTTATAATCAGATGACGATAGAATCCGGGTGTTCAGGCCTGTGTCTCTCGGAGGTCACGTCCTCATCCACCACATACGTCTTAACAATAAAAACACAGCTTTCCATACAGTACCTCGAGTTGTGGTCAAAATTATTTTATATTTCAATGCCAACGTTTTTTCAATTTTTGTTGGCATTTTTAGGGCTTAAAAATCAGTAAAATTAGACCTCTTAGTGCTGACTCCTGCCAGTGGTTCTAGCGAGAAATGTAGAGGGTAACTTAATGAAAAATATCACTCTAGGAAAATAAATATTATAAAGTTATTGTTTAAGATATCCAAACACGGTTTTTCTTATTGTGTATACATTGGATTAGGTAATAATAAAAAAAGACATACATCATACAAAAAATAATTGTAATTATATTTGTGTGCTAAAGTTGAGCAATGTTTTGCCTATGAGCCGATATATCGGCCCGCCGCACTGAGAGGGCGACTAACCAACCAAGCAGATGTCGACTCTTCGAGCAGTAATGAAAAATTTGGTGAAATATATGCATTGCAAATGTAAAATGATTTTGACCACCACTCACGAGTAACGTAATTGTGATAAAAACAAGCCCAATGGATTACTCTTCCGAGGTAATGCAGCTGTTAAGAGCGAGAGATCTCCAAGAGAAATTTACCGAATAGAACCCGAAAGTTGAATCCCAAGGTCTCTCGCCCCGCGCATAAATTTGGAAACCGTCGAAATGTATCAAGAGCACTGGAGAGCGAGTTTGTTTTTTCTCTCCATCTTCAATTTCACATCTGCTCCTCGCAACCAACGCCCACGCCGCATCCTCAAGGAGATGGGATAACTCAGTCAGAAAAAAGTGAGAAGTCTTTCTTTGAGTCCGAGAGGGAAAAACTGCCCCTGGGCCTTGACACATTTTCCCCCTCGCTGGCTGTTAGGTGAATTCTATCTTGAAACGATCTCTCTCCTGAATCTCTCTCGATGCCTTACTAGTTATCGATCCTCGTTTCCCCACCCCTGAGTAACTTGCATCCTGATCTGCAAAACCAACAAAGCCCGCGAGTAACGTGAACTAATGACAAATTAATGAAGTGAGCTAAATTTACGCAAGCGGTTTAATACTACGTCATGAGCTACGGTGCCACACGGATTGTGGAAAAAGATATGTGACAGTGTATACACTGAAATATTACGGACATTAAAAAAATATATACTCGTAAATCATTGCCAACATAAGAATGAATCACAGAAATGGGAATTTCCAATCGAAAATTACCATTTATGTGATTCATTATTCTGAACTTCCACCATATCACGCCTGATACTTCTCTTTTTGCCACCATAAGACATGGTTTTAGATCCAACTTTGTGGAACCTAATCACAACTATGGCCTTTGTAATGGCAATGAAGTGAAAGAACTACGGTTGTTAATCAGTTTTAAGAGCACGGTTTAAGAAATCGTTTTCATTTGCAGAAATAATTGTTTTAAGATAATAATTTAGTTAAAGCAAATGTATCGTGAGAGTTCCGCATCCTCAAGGAGGTAGAGCTTATTTTTAAAGAAGTGAGCAGTCTTTCTTTATTGAGCGGAGCGTCCGAGAGGGAAGAATTGACCCTGGACCTTGACACATTTTTCCCTTCGCGCATTCAAATGGTCGCTCAGGAAACAGTAGCGGACACATTCAAGCAAGATGGACATGCAGTAAGACCGCGATTTACGCCGAAGATGTGTGCTGATGAAGTGTGACGTAAATCGAAATGATGTTAAACGGAAACGGGTTTTCTTTCCACTTTAATTCAATTATTTCCAAGGCGTTCGTTTTTTAATCATCGTTATTTCAAAAAATTAAGTTTAATGGCTATTTGGCATAGAAAAGAAGTGCTGTGACGATGCAATCTCAGCATTCTTGAATTTTTAGTGCACTTTATAGCATGGACGTAAAATCAAATTGGTCGAGAATCGGAACGACGGAAATAGAGGACTTTACTGTAGAGTTATGCCTCGTCCAACTTTCGTCATCGTTACTCCACCGCAAAGTGTATCTACTCTCTATGCATTTGCTTATACTATTTATATACTGGGTATCTGGTTGGTGTTGTAGCTAGATTACTGGCTAACCATACGGTCGGCAAGGGTTCAAATCCCTGCAGACGAGGATGTTTTTCAGAGGAAACCCGATCCCTACTCGACTGTCTTGTGGAGGGCACTTCAAGTACAGCACTCCGTCTGTCGGATGAGACGTTAAACCGTGGTCCCCTCGGCACCTTTCGTTAAGAGCAGGCTAATGCTGACGCCGGGATTCTATCCACCCTTTCTCCCTCACCTGTTCCCTATGGCGCAAATGACCTTAGCTGTCGGTCGCCTCCCCAAATATCCAATCATATTTCCATACTCTGTTCATTTAGGCCATTTGCCGGATAGAACGGATTAAATTCTCACAAGGGCAAAAACGTACGCATGACAATCCCAGCGATCTGGGACGAAACAACTACGTGCTCGAGATGATGTTTAATGTATTTTGTTTCCCGGAGGCGTACTTGGAGTGGGCAGGGGGCATTTTGAACATATTTCAAACGCCGCATGTTTACGACCACCTCATAGATGAATCAATGCCCTAAGTTGTTACTTAATCATGCTGCAGAAGGTTGCGCTGCTCAGCACTTAGACAATACATAGCCAATGCAGAGCTGAGTCCCGGAGAAGATTTGAGAAACGGAGTAGTTAGCACTAGAACGCTCACAGGCGTCATTTCGTCCACTCTGCCTGGAAAAATAGCCGCTATTTTATTAAGTTTCACTACTAAAGCCGTTCCATCTCTATACTTTCCCTAAATTCCTCTATTACGCTATGTGTAAAAACTTGAGACTACTAAGTTTATTATCTATATTAGTATCCATTTGAAAATATGTTTCATTTTTTTCCACGATTATTTTATTGTAGTATTACGACGCGTTTAGTAGCTTGCTGCTTCTTCAGGTACGGTTGTTTACTAAAAATGTATTAATAGATTCGTGTGATAGTAACCTCAAACTATGAGGGGGTTAGTGCGGGTTTGGAGAACAAACTAATTTTTGGTGGGGAAGGCAGGGAAATATAGGTTAGGGAGGAGGTTAAGTGAGAAGGAAAAGTTTGTTGGAAAGGAGTGGGAAGGGGTGCGGAAAAATTATCTCGTTTCATAGATTGCTTGACTGTCTGATAAGTTCAATATGTTCCAAAGAATCCATATTTAAGCCTTTCAGGAGAACATGTACCATTTCTGGGATAAAATCACTTACGTGATTATTATCAAGCAAGGGCTTAGCAAACTGAGAATTGGAATCCATATTAATGTGATTTCTGTACTGTTCACTGATGCGTATCATGATATTTCGTCCAGTTTGACTTATGTAAGATATATTAAAACTATTGCTACTATAGATTTATGGAAAATATGGAATTTTATATAAAATACTTCTACAAAGTGACGCCTGAAGGTGTTAAGTTTCAGTGTTCAAGTTAGCTACAGATTTACCTAAAACGCCCAAGAGGTGTCCAAGTGACTCCGTAAAACAGTTTGAATGAAGGCGATAGAATAGAATAGAATAGAATTTATTCTCCAAAGACCATACAAACGTGTGTAGGTATAGGATTCGTCATTTACAAATACAAAAAATATTTTATCCGATACAAAAAATAAAATATATATACATATTTTAATACAAATACTACATTACACTGTCCAGCGATTTGTTTGTTTTTATATACAAATATAGGCCAAGTCAAGACAATATTAATACAAGTTATAATTGTTATAATTGCTACTCCTGAGTGTTACAGTGCCACACATTGTCGTGTTCACTTTCAATATATGCTCATCATTTTGAGGACGCCACACCGTCTTATTCTCACTCCTCCTCCTCCATCCACCTAATGCCGACGCGGCTCTCCGTGGTGAGCTGAAACACTGTAATAGGGCGACGAATGCGAGACGGGCGAAAATCGGATTGTTGAGGGACGGAGATTTGGGCTGTTCAGGTAGTCCGAGCGAGATAGTTCCTTAGTCATAAAAGAGACCATACTCGAATTATACGTTTTAATTTCACCAGCTGTAAGACACATCAATTAAATATTGCATTATTAACGGTGCAATAATATAGTTTTATATGAGAGGAATTGTAAGTAATTAAATGAAAATATCTAAATAAGTCTTTAACTTGACTCTTTTTTTCGCGCGGTGCGTTTGAAACTCCTTCAAAACGGAAGGGTTTTTGTGATACCCAAGAACCTACTGCGGTGACAATATAATTAATTTTGAAAAATAGCCGAGAAAACATACGAACTACAAGCTGTTAGTGTTTTTACGACATCTGAGTGTTAGAAATTCCTCATTTTGTAAATAATGTATCTCTGGAGTGCATACACGTACCATTTCCCATGCATAAGGGCTGGCATTTTCCGGCAAATATCTCCGAAAGTAATGTGGTAAGGGGTTGAATTTTTTATGTAATTAGAAGGGTGAGATATTTTTCTTTAAAATAAGACCAAATTCATTGATTGCTAGGGAAAATGATATTTTGCTCAAACTACCTCAAGTACAGTTTTATGCTTCTCTAACTCTCTGGAGTTAAAGCGGCTTATTACCAACCATTGGAGTAAATAAGTATTATATTACGACGATGGCACGAAGTAAACGGTTAGCAATCAAGGAAGTAGTCTATTTAGCAAGCTCCCAAGATTTAATTTATATGGCTTATCTTTAATAGCCAAAAGTGTACGATATCATAGGAAGCAGACCAATACATGTATTAAATGCTTCAAATCTGATTTTTTTCTTTTTCTCTCAGGAAAATAACTTTCCTTTACCTCTTGTTGAAATTACGCACCACGAGCGTTCTACGTTGTCAGTCAGGCTCAAATTAGATATACCTATTTTGTATTCCATCTTCTACTTTCATTACAAGCATGGATCATGACTATATGTTGAAATGGAACACTAACGCAATTAATATGCGGTAGAAAAATACGTCTAAGGAGCAAGTGATGACACCTTTCTTCTTGGTTTATCTCGCGAAAACCCAAAAAATGAAATTTTATTGGGAAATATAAGTCAATCACTTTCCTGTTATCAACTCCTCCTTGCGTTTTTACAACGCGGTGATTTTGAAGGGTTTGCTAGTTATAGCGTAGCTCTGTGTGCGATTCTGTTTCCTTGGACATTACGAAGATTACGACAGTGGGAAAAAATCAGCGTCACGAACGCTAAAATGTCGCCAGTTTTGAAAAACAGAAATGCATTTTCTCGGAGTTACTCTTTATTTTATCGAATAGCCTCGGTGCCATGGTGTTATGAAGAAACTGAATAACACTTCAGATAATGCCGGAACATGATAGCAGTTCTTTAAATTAATAATGTATAGGCATTCAAATTCTTCCTCACGACGTTTGGAGCTCAAGACATGTCGGAAACCATGATGAATTTACAGGACTAGTATATCATATGGCCGACTAATGTGCCTTATATCATAACCAGCCCGAACCCACCGTTTCGTGGTCGTGAAGTTTGTCCAAAGGTTGCAATTGCGACGTCACATCCAGAATTTATGAATAATTGAGTACAGATGGTGTGCATTTACATGGTTTGGAGCATGGTCTGAATAAATATTTTATTTAGTAATGTTGCCGTTTCTGTTATTTCTCGTGGGGGTCGCTGGGTTTCATTTCTTTCTGTCAATTGCAAGCTGCGTTAAACCTCTTGCAAAAAAGTTGAGTCGATCGAGAAATTCAACCAGCAGATCATTGCAGTCAAAAAAATCTTGCTCTTTCCATGTCACGTGACACAATATTTTGAAAAAGCCGTCGTGTAAGAGGAACTCGCTGAGAAACCGGAGCTATGTGGGACACAGGAGCAATAGAATCAAGAGAGGCGTACCCAGAGCATTTTCAATGGACGTGGTCTACATTATGCGATCATTAACCACTTGTTAACCTTATTCCATCTATGAATCTTCCACTGGATTTATTGGCTTTTGGACAGTCCCCGATTTATTGTCCCCATTTTGAAATTATTTTTCACCGGCATTGCACTCAACTATCACATTACCCGCAGTAGAATCTCCAACAAGGTTTTCACACTTTCTGCTACCCCTTTATGTCCTGAATTCCCATTTTCTTTCCTCATGTTCTGTTCTAGTTTAGCATTTATACGATTGAATATTTCTTGTAGCGTAATTAATGTTTAAATGATGGCTAGTAGAGACACCAATGTGAGAACATTATGCCTGCGAAAATTTTTCTCTCGCCGGCTGTTGGGTGAAATGAATCATGAAACGATTTTCTCTAGAATCTTTCTCGAAACCTGGCTATGTATTGTTTCTAACATTCCCACCCTTAAGTGACTTGCTACCTGCTCTGCAGACCCAACAAGAACTGTGAAGTACGTGAAAGGAAGTACTTTGTCCTTGAAGGTCGCTTTACACGGTACAAATTGGGGAAAATGATTGAAGAAGGCTAAATTTACGCAAGCTATGGATGTGTAATACTGCGTCATGAGCCACGGTACCTCTCGGATTGTGGGGAACAACAAGCGAAAATGCATGTCGACTTAAAAAATGAAAAGTGATTTCCAACTCTGATCAGGATTTCCAACTTTGGTGAACCTAGTCATAACTATGACGTTGATAAGGTCAATTAATTGATTAAGCCACTGTCGTTAATAAGTTTATAGAGACCTATTGGAAGCCATCGTTTTTTATCAACATAAATAATGTTTTAAGCAAATGTTTTAGTTGGAATTTAAGTATCGTGAGATTTACTTGACTATATAGTCAATTGAAAACTCTTCCAACTCACTGCAGCCGTCCGTCCAGGTTTTATTTTGTCCGATATACATAACCAGGTAACCATAACCAGGTTTGTATTCCGTCGGTGGTAGCGGATTTGCGATCTCTGCATGCCTGCTTTGTGGAAAGCGCTTTTTCTGTTTAGTCCGCTTTACACGGTGCATTTTATTATTCCAACGAATGTATCGTTGAATATAAAAGAATATGAATGTATTTGGAGTAAGTTCTATTTTCCTATGAGTCCTTACATACAACTTGTCGCATTACGCGATGCAACTTTCTTCATGAAGGAGTCCATGTATTCGCTTGTACAATAAAATGTACCGTGTAAAGCGGCCTTCAAGGGTTAAATACTTCGTCCGGGAGATGAGGCGTTAAAACCCGAGATTTTTTAAAAATACCGCTCTTAATTGGCCAACGTTATCATCTGGTGTATTGATTCAACCATTCATTCTACCTCGAATCAATCAACTTTATGCTCACGCTTCCTGAATGGTGGAGATAACCTCACCTTGGTTACCTTCCATAATTATTAGTACGACTTCTTGAATGCATATAGCTTGAGAGAATATGAAAGGACATAAATGAAGTAAATTAATGAAACTACGCTCTGGGTCTTGTCAAATCAAGAAAAGTTTCATAGCTAATGTGCCCGACAGGGAGATGCAATTCATATGAAGAAATGAATTTCCTGATTTTTTAATATTTCTACAATGATTCGCGTGATATTAGTGGCGTAAGTTACGCTTATTCACAGCGGGCGTTCACTTTACGGCAAAACATGCTCGCGAGAGCTAATTAAGGGATTATTGTGGTATTGTCCTGGGTGACGGTTATTATCGGGAAAGGTCTATTAGGGCTTAATTTTCCGCCTTAACTAGTTGAACAATGGAGCAGACTTCCTAGGCCATCCCATGTATAAGTTTAACTCGGTGTCGTGGTATGTCTATAAAAATCTTGATAGCGAAGATGCTAGACATTAAGAGGCTAGGGATCTCTCTTGATTCCCTGGGAGAGTTGTTGCATAGTCGACCTCATTACTTGAAAAGGGCGAGGACTTGATTACTACGACTCAAAGCTCAATAAGCGAGGAAAACATAAAACTTTACCGCTCTCCGTGACTCCAAACTATCCTTTCATTAGAAACTTTGACCGCCGGTCGTAAGCCATTCAAAGTGTGGGCATGTATAAGGATGGAGAGAGGAAAACTACATTTGAGGATAGCATGGGAGAGATAAAAGGAGAATTAAGCGCAGGCATTGGAGGCGAAGGAGGAGATTTGTCTTGGAGAACGATGAAACTGGCGGAAGTGGATGTGGAAAGAGGCAAAATGAGAGGTATGACGTCGTGGTGCAACGAAGAGTTTCAGTCAAGAGGCACAAAGCTATAAAATCAAGGAAATTTTGCATTGCATAACGGGGACTAAAAACTTTTAATGTGTAATAAGGGAAATAGTGCGGCAAATAGAAATCAATAGAAGATTACGTCTACAACAGACAACTCAGGGGCTTGTAGCAGGGGGTGTTTAGGCACGAGCCATGAAAAAGGGAGGGAATATGGAAAAGGAATTAGAAGTGGGAAATGGACGAAAAAGAAATGCATGTTCTAGGTGTGTCTCACATGTGTTTTGCTCGCTGCTTTTGCTGCAGTCACTATTGGAGCGTGAATAGAAGGAATGCAACTGCTTTGAGGAATTTTTAGGGTGCCAATTTGGCAGCTAATCTCTCGCTTCCATTTGCTATAAAGGCATAAGATTGCCCACCCATGGCCTGGCGTGTAGTCTTCAAGTCGCTGGGAATTGGAGATCCCAAACTGATACTTCCATCGGCTGTGTCTAAACTAATGCCAGCCATGACTGTTTCCCCCCCCCCCCGTGTGCTCCGGTAAAGGTGTTGGAACACATTTACCTTTCTTGAATTAAACTATTCTGTAACAGGTCGTGCATTGCTTCGCGGCGCACGGGGAACGTGAGATGAAAAAATAACGGGAAAAAAGTATTTTAGATTGATGAGTATACCTGATTGTAATACTTTAATAAAGAAATGAAATTTAAAGTAAAATATAATATTACAAATTCTAACCCTTATATCTCTCCAATCCCTAAAATATACAACTCAATTTTTTTTACCTTAAAAGAGTAACTTTAAGACTTTCAAAATTCACACTCAACTGATTTTTAAAACCTGTGCCACATGGATATTTTTTGCTCCGAAAAACAGTTTTTTCATAATTTTCTCAGGTTTTCGGGTTTTTTTCTGCAGCTAGGATGATCAAAACCCATATTTAATTCATTAATCGTACACTACTTATGCATAACTATTAGCTCAAAAAATATGTATAGCTTTTCATTCTGTCTTTCTTGGTTTTTTTATTGCCTATATTTACAAATAATGAAATTTTTAAGTTTTGTGTTAGAGCAGTAAATGAAGCATTAAAACTTGCACTAAGCCAACTTAATAGTTCATAAACATAAATTACAGTCTTTGCACTTTCACATTATGTAATTTTTTATTTTGTAATAGGTAAATTAAGCCTGCTGCAGCTAGTAAAAAAAGCCTTAAAATTACATTTTTGTCGTGTCCTCATGGACTGTCTTTGTCTTTATCTCAGGAGCAAAATTATTTCTGTGATATTGGTCTACCCTCACACTAAATTTTATTGAAATCTGAGAGGGTGACGGCCATTTGTTGATACAATATGGAATGGCCCTTTAATAAGAAGGTGGCAGACTCAGACAGAAACTGATGGAATTCCTTCATGAAGAACACTGCAAATGCATGAAAAATATTTACTCTCTTCCATTCGCGGTTTCAATGCTCTGCATCATAACCACTTGCTGATGATACTCTGGATCAACACTATTGCCAGAGGAAATAAAATATATTTTTATTGTAGGATTTCAGAGCTTTCTTTACTTCCATCTCTTTTAAAAGAGTGATACTACTGTATAGCTGTCCTCGGCTACGATGTTCACTGATACGAGACAATATTGAATTTCGGTCGTAAGTAAAGATGTGCAAACGCACCAAGTCCTACAATTTTACTTCATTCAGATGCTCCTAGATTTTTTTCTCCTTGAACCATATCACATGTAAAATGGCTGGTATTACTAGGAAATATCCCGAAAAAGTATGATGGTAGGTGACTCATTTCGTTTTTATAGTAAAGATGTGATATTTTTCTAAGTAATGAAGCCAAATGCATCGAATACTACGTGAAGTAACATCTCGATCGAGCTACCTCAATTCACTTTGTTCCGAAGTTTATGTAATTATGTTCAATGGGAATCAGACTTTATGGTCCTTGAAGCGGTAATCTTGAGTCATTAAATGCATATTCTTAAAACGTTTTCAAGTAAGTCGACTAAACATTCTTGGACCACACTGTACTTAAATGCATCTTCGAGGGCTGTTCAAAAAGTAACGGAAATTTTTGTAAAAAATATTTTAGAGTACTTGTAAATAATATATATCTTTAAAAGAACTCTCCTTTTCTTGAGACACACTTTTTCCAGGGATGTTTCAACTTCGCCATAGAGTCTTGGGGTGATTCTCTGGGTATAACCTCCGGGCCGATTTATCTTTAATATCGTCAATGGCGTCAAAACGACATATCTTAGCACTGATTTTAATTAAGAAAATTAAAAAAGTCATTCGGCAGTACGCCAGGTAAGTAGAAATAATAAAATAGGACAGTCATTGATTTTTTGCGCGAATCTCACGAATTTACTAGGGGTAGTTAGACATAGTTTAGACTAGGGATAGATAGATAGGTAGACGGCCGCGTTGTCATGATCGAGGAAGGTCGCTCTCTTGGCATAAAATGATGAACAAACTTTGCTACAACCCGATGCATGTTGATATTTTCGGTCAAAATGTCATGATATGATCCCAATCAAGATTTTAAAATTTCCATCCAGTTCTCTGGCAGCCTAACGACTGATGGCGCACAGAAAATCTTCATCTTTCTAAGTGATACTGCCATCCGTTGATGTCGCAGGCCTTCCTGGTTGAAGATCGTCTTGAAATAACCGACGACCAATTTTGAATCGGGTGAACCATTCATAACACCGCGTACGACCGAAAGCAATGTCTTTGTAAGCCTTATTCCAAATTTTGAAACTGTATGTATAAAATGTCCTAAGTCACACGCAAAATTTCATGCTACAATATTGATCCTCGAAACTGGGGCATTGAAAACATCGCTACGGCAATTACAACAGCTTCCACTTATAAAAGTATATGACGGAATCAAAACAAAATATTAACAAATGGAAAACCATGGCTACTCGGGAGGAAGTGAAAAACGCTGCCAACCAGACGTCGCTAGAACTATCCGTCATCGCGCAATAAAAGCATTCCCGTTATATTCCAGTTGTTGAACAACCCCTGTATTTATAAATTGAAAATAAATATACATATAACAGTATTAATGATGTAAAAATTCCATTTCAAAATTTAAGTATTAATTAAAGCATCGTAATAGCTTGGGTTGTCGGAGCGAAATCCGAAATTTAAGTCAAAATCATAAAATACGTGTTTTTTTACTCGGAATGAATAATTTATGTTTCTTAGCCACCATTGCAATAATACAAAACGTATTATTTTGGGTGTAGGGTAAAATATGTCTGTATTCAATCTAATAGTTTCGAAATATATTACAAGTGCCGTGCAATTACGTGTTAAAAGAGCATTAAATTACCAAGAATGTAACATGCAATTTTTCACTTTTATATTTGCATATAACTAATTACAATAAGATGGCTTGCAGAAATTAAGGAAGATATCAGTGAATTACACATTACAATAGAAGATTTGAAAGAAAAGACTGGCACAATTGTGAAACTCAAACGAACCTGACTGCAAACCAAGATTAACAAACAGCGAATAGGATGGGTCATCCCAGATGAAGAAAGAAAATTACAATCCGAGCGAAAGAATGAAATACTGGGTTAATAGAAAAAAAGAATATTTCCAGAAGATAACCAATGGTGGAACCAGAAGTGGTCCAATGAAGGCCACGTAATAAAATAAAAATAATTACTAATCAGCCCAGTTATGTAAACTTTCACTCGGTCTCCATCTAAAAAAAGACGCTCCTACCCCCTGAAGTCCCCGTATTTTCCGAATTTTATGTTATTGTGTTCGATATGAACCAGACTTTAAGAGATAGTCGGCGGGGGTGGAGGGGAGGTGACGTAGCCTCGTGTGAGGGAGGCAAAGAGGGCAGTGCCTCGCATGAACCGCTCGTAAATAACCCGTCCGCGAGAGGGCGCAGAGAGGGAGGTACGGTGAGGTAGTATAAGGAAGGGAAAGCAGGGGGAGGTGTTCATTATTCCTCCCCTCGGGGGCATCCCTCCAACCCCCTCACGCCCCACGACACGAAGCGGCAGAGCGGCTCGAAAACGTGACGGGGGCATTGACTGCGTTTATTCACGTCCACCTCCCCTCATTCCCTTTCGACGCCCCTCCCCCGCGTTGCCCTCCCTCCCTCCTTCACTCCACTCCCCCTCACTCACGCGACCTTTCCATTCAGTCATTCATTCACGCCGTAGTTAAACTTCTCCGTCGGTTGCCAAGGCAACCAGATCGACAGCCTTTGAGGGGGCTCTCCGCAGGAAGAAACGTAACGAGACGCGATCCGAAACTAGTTCATTTAGTTTGAGCGAGCTTTTTCCCCGAGTCATCATGGAGACCATAATCGTATTTTATTATTTAATATCAGCAGCTATGAGAAGAATGATGTACGCATTGCAACATTGATGGCGTAAGAGTGTAGTTTGATCTAACTGAAGTTCTCAGTAATTGAATTAGTGTGCCAAAAGTCTATGAATCGACTCATTATTTTCACGCCGCACGGTTAAAACGTCTTCACAACGGAGGTTTTTTTGTGATTCTGTAATAATTTCTGTGAGGATAATTGCTTACTTTTAAGATAGACGAGAAAATACAAAGGGTACCCTCTGTTGAATTTCTGACGAGATCTAGGCGTCAGAAAATCCTGATTTTCCAAACGAAATCTCTCGGGAAGGTATCCTCGTACTATTTTCCATAAATGGTTTATATTTTCTCAACTATCTCGAAATATAGTGCAGTCAACGGCTTATAACTATAGTATATTAGGAAGGGTGAAATATTTTTCTTGAAAAGGAAGCCTAATTGATTGAATTCTACGTGAAATGATAAACTGCTTATCCTACCTCATGTCTCCTACCTTCCGATCGTCACCTGCGCGGAGTGACTGGAATACGAAGTGACTTTATGCAGACGGAAGGTTGGGATGCCTACCCACACGTGGCCGTTCTGTCGGATCATAAAATTCACGTCCGAATTTATGTTGAAAGTTGACGAATATATTCCAAGTATTTGCTTTCAAATTTAATAATTTGATCGCAAATTAATTGCAAGTTTTACATTTTCCACGTTTGACGTCTTGACTGAAAATCAACATTGCAGCAAAAATAGCTGAATTCTTTTAATGTAATGTGCTCATCCACTCGCCATCCGATCTGTTTCGAAGTTTGCTGCCTGATTTTGCGCAGGGCCTGTAACGAATTGGAGGCATCACAGCTCACACACAACCATCAATGATGACAGTATGAAATAGTTTAAACATAAATTTTACGTGCATAAATTTTGTTTAATGATGAGAGAAAATATCAAATATCCTTAGTGGTTGGGAGATAAGTTGAGAAATCGATTGCTCTTGCCAATCAACGTTGGTAATGAGAAATTTAGAAATCTTATGAGAGTCGATTTTGTAGCTAAACGTGTTCTCAATGGTTTTGTTAGTCGTTCAGGTCAACCTAAAATATATGATGGACGCTTGAAATGCGATTGAAGAGATAATTTTTCCTGTTTAAGTGAATCTTTGTAAATATCTTTTGTGAAGTTCAATCTCGCCATGAGCGCCAGCCCGTCCCTCCCCCTCTTCCCTCTCTCCTCTTCTGTCTCAGTTTTAGCAGGCGAGACCCTAATGGCGAGTTCAAACTACTATCGTACGCATGATCGTCCGTGTGATGGTAGCGTAAAATTGTAGTGAGAATGCACGTTCAAACCATGGCAATCCACAGATCCTAACACTGTCACTTTTTTGTTTGAAAGCGCTGTTGTCGCGAGTGGAAACCGGAAATAATGAACAACGATAAGAATAATAATAATGAGTCTTTACTGGGGCGAGATTGATACTGAGGTAGTCCCTTCTTCCATCTACCCCCTAAAAAATTAAGTGCGTCGGCCGGGAATCGAACCCGGAACAACTGCTTGGAAAGCAACTTTGCTGACCATTACATGATAATAAATTTGTCAATCATGAAATTTAAGCAGATGATGTTACTTTAATGAATAATCACAGAAATGTGTCATGTGCTTGAAAAAACATTTCAAAATCCTCAAAACGCTACCGGGATATGACATTCCTTATTTCGTTCGTTTGCTCTTCACTCGGTCGACGCGATACCCTGGTGAGAGTGTCTCAGAGCTTGCGATAGCAGTGTGAATGCATGTATGGTTGCTACAATGGTGCGTATGATTGAAGTGTGGATGAGGAATGAATGCGTTGGTCGTGGTGTTTGGAAAGACCTTTGCCTGTGGACGACCGAACAACCAGGATTGATAATTCTATGGCGGTGAGTCTTTGATGTGGACGGATGGGATACCCTGGCTGCTTTTGTGTCCTAAATCACTTTGTCGCATTCAATCGGAAGTCCGTGCGTCGAGAAAATTCAGTCAGAGTATTGTGTTTCCTCGAAGATCATCCCACCAGAGATCAGAGGCCATTGAAATATAAATGGATAATTGAGTGCCAGCCCATAGCAACGTGCCCCACTTAAATACGTTTAAGCTTCGTCCGCATCGTACAGTGGACCCTATCACATCTTGGAGCTAGCTGTGCTATCGATTATAATTTCCCCATATTAATAAATGTTTCTTACATAAACGTACTTCTGATATCTAAATACCTAGTATATTAGTACGCTACCATTGATAACGATGGGAACATCTAAACAGATTGCTCACCATGATAAAATGATCAGGAAAATTTTTAGCTTTTGGACCTGTAATGAATTAATGAATATCAAGCAAACCGTATTTTCTTAAAAGGTGAGGATAAGATTTATCTTCATTTCAATTGGTGGAGACGTTCCCCGGGCAGATTTAATGCAAGGTCTTCGCATTTCGACAAAACTCAGCGTGACCTCCTGATGTAGCCTGTATATTTTCAAATTCAACGTAAATACTTGTGAAGTGCTAAAGGATATCTACGGTTTAGCCTGCTATATGGAATGTCTGCGGTGAATAATTTGGTGATTTCGATGGTTTTTATGTAGACTTAGAAAAAAATGTGGCTAGAGCCAAGGGTAAAGAAGAAAAAGATGATCATCTTCATTCATTTAGGGTTTATTTTGTCATAGAAATGTTATTACTAATTAACAGAAGACATACGATCAGAGATGAAAAAAGCCATCTTTATATACTGATAAATTGAACATGCTACTATGCATTAGACCATTTGATTATATTTTTATGAAGCATTAAGTCAAATTTAGCCACATTCAAAGCCTGGAAATCAAATTCGGCTTTCCAGTACCACCTACTTCAAATATATTTATGCTTAAAAAGTCTACCATTTATCGAATTAATAACTCATCTAAAAATCAGAGTATTTGAGGTTTTTGCTGTTGTATCTCATATCAGACCAAAAAAAAAGAGGCGTGGAATATAATTTTTGGCTATTAGAGTGATCCGTATGAGCAAATGGAAATGTTTGTCAGAAATATGTCGTAGCTTAGTGGATTCGCCTCCTCTAGTCTTATTTTGGCGATTGACCGAAATTTCCCAGCGATGGTTTTTAAAAATTTGATCGCGCAGAACTTTACGACTACAATACGACAACAGATGTGACCATCGAAGCTGCCCAAGAAATCTTTTTTTAATGTACAGGCTTCCTGACACGAGAATTGTGGTCTATTTCCAATACAGTTTTTCCTTGGTTCATGTCACACTGTATGTTAATACTGTGGTCTATGTTTACATAGGGTTCATTATTGAAAACAAAAATTTTTAGCATAAGAAAGGGGGAAATATTGCTTTTTGTACCCGATTTTCCGACCACGTTGTTCTGTGACGTTAACCATTGTATTTGCAGTGATTTCATTATTTGTTGTCATAATCTTGCAGCCCGGAGCTAATTTGTAGCTACAGATCAGTATTAATCCCAATGATTAGCCTATAAGAAGTGACCAAGATTCGGATTGTTTTTACCTGCTTAAAGTCTATTTTCTTTCCACTCCTGCAAACCACTTGCAATTTTCCGAGTGGAAGTCAATGTCTCGGTTCCCAATATCCTTGCGGGAAGTTTTCGTGCATGTATGAGCTCACCGTAAACCGGTTCGTAAGATTTAAGCACTTGCTCTTATGCTATGGCTGTGTCGGTGTTGCCAAAACTTTAACGTTTTTAAAAATGGTTTTCATTCAGTCGAGAGCGAAAATAAAATTTGAACCCTCACGGAGAGAGAGGCGGTAAGAAAAGCGTCAGCGTACATATATTATGGCCGATACGTCGTGTGCGTGAAAGTTCGAGTGAAATCGATATTCGAGTTATTTCGTCGGTCTTTTTTTTTTTCATTTTCCGACTGTTTGTGTTTTTTTATTTGAAAAAGCTCATTTGCGTTCGCATCTTGTTCGAAAGTTACGTCCATTTATAGGAGTAAACATGTGTTAAGCCCTCGGCGTAGCCTTTCCTTTTGGGGTGATTAACGTTCCCCGAGTTCATTCATTCACTCGCGGAAGCGGCTTTGCCAACTGTTTCCAGGCGATGAGATTTTAAAGAGCATGGCCGGATGAAATACCGACTCAGTCTGAGTACCGCCGTTCATGAGGAGGATTTGCACCGGTATGCTCTGTGGCCATCGTCTATTTCTTACCCCTCTCTCCATTTCTCAGGCGGTAATGCTCATGTGCTCCAGATTCCCGACTGCAATGGTGGGAGACGCGTTTCTGTCTCCGACGCACACTTTGGGTGGTTGGAGGGCTAATCATGAGTCACTGAGTGCAAATTTTAATGAATTTTCAAGTGCGACGAAAAAAATTCTTGGGCCTCATTTTACTTAAAGACATCTGTCTAAATGGAAGTAAAAAACAATGAATATAACTGACGCAAGAGTTATATTTAAAAAATTATGCCTTACAACATTGTAAGGACTTGGATTTACGGCGTGGAATTCGAAATGTAAGCAAAAATCGTAAGTTAATACGCATTTCCTACTCGTCATAATGCTGTGATATGTGTTGGCCACCGTTATAATAATACGGCAAGTATCATTTCGTATTTTGGAGAATATTTGTACATATTTATTGAATAATTTTGAAATGTAAGTGAGGTTACATAATAAAATATCATTAAATTGTCAAGAAACCAAGTCGGAAAAATGCAATTTTTTCCTCTCTTATCTATACATACTACCAGTAAGTACTCTTGTGCAAAGTTAAGTACAAATCTGTTCCTAAAAAGTAATCCAGCCACCTCGAAGCACCTGCTGAACATCCAAAGCGTTAAATGCCTACTAAACGCGAGTTGATATCATCGTCATTCGTGGTTTATTGCGCTGTCAACCATACAGAGTAAGTACCGGGGCCTCTTGCGGTAATACCTCGTTTACGAATAGACTTCTACCCCAGTAACTCGCATGCTAGTGAAAATTTCGCCTTGTGAACGCAAGTTAGTACCATGCATAATGAATGAGTTTACCAAGCATGTGTTACTAGGGTTGCTGCCGGTTTCAAGCATTTGAAATGCGTGTGAAGTTTAGGTTAAATCGCGGTTGAAATTTGAGCCAAGGTGGTTGAAGCGGATTAGGTTTAATAAAAATTTGCGTGAAAATTTTCATGCGTGTACTAGTTAATAGTGTGAATAGATAAAAGCGAAAAGATTGCATTTTGACAATTTCTTGGCAATTTTATGCTGTTTTAACACGTGGCCATATGACTCTTGGCATATTTTTGGAAATAGTTCGATGACATATGCACAGATTTTCCCATAAACGCGAGAAAAATACCTTTCATATTATTGTAATGGTTCCTATTAAATATGAAGGTATCATGCCGATTAAAATAAACAAGTATTTATGTATGATTTTCTGTTAAGTTTTGAATTCCCCGCCGTAAACCAAGTAATAAAAATGCTTTTATTGAGACGGAAATAAAGAAAATAACTCTAGCATAATTTATACTGATGAATGTATGGTCATTTCCAACGTATGTATTTATTTACTTATGTGAAGTGCATTCCAAGAATTTTTTTCGACTAACTTGATATAATATTTAAATATGCACTCAGAGGCTCGCGATTCGCGCTGCAACCACCTTAACTAATTGGAGGGTCATGCTCAAAGACGGCATCTGTAAACTGGAAAGGAAATTGATGTTCTCCTGAACTAATGCAGCCAGAGAGTCCATTTTATGGAGGACCAAATGATTAAAGTAATATCTATAGGCATATATGTTAAACTTAAATATTGCAGAGTACTTCTGCAGGTGCATTGGTTCCTTCAGTTGTGCTTCATTTATCGCTATAATGCTTCACTTGGAAATGCCATTTTTTGTAAATTTAGGCAATACAAAAAACCAAGAAGGATCCCGATTAAAAAGCGGTGTTTTCTTGATTGTTATGCATACCTAGTGAATACTAGTGAATAAAACATGGGTTTTGATCATCCACGACGGGGATAATAACCCAGGAACCTAAGAAATTTATATATAAGTGGTTTTTCGGAGCAACGATAATCCGTGCGGCATAGGTTTTAGTCAGTTTTAAGTCAGGTAAGAGTTAATTTTGCATTTCCTAAGGATGTTCTTTGAGAATAATAAAGAATTAAGAATTAAGTCATGCATTTATGGGGTTAGGTGGATATAAGAGTTGAAATTTGTTAAAATAACATTAGTTTCCGTTTGAGGGGTAGTAGACTCGAATGTGTTTTGCCTCTAAAAGGATTCCCAAATGTAGCGCGACACCAAATGGAATCCTATTTGTCTTTTTCTTCTCCTAGTTGGCAGTGTTTTCTGGAGAGGGCAGCACTAAGCTTCAATGGGTAAAGATCTAGATTTGATTAGTACGGACATCGTTTTTCCTTGGCCGATGCCCACAACAAGGCGACTGGGGAAGGAATGTAGCATGAAAACAGTTTAGTATTATGCAAAACATCACAAATGATAGCATCAAACGGCGAAAACTCGCTCAAATGCTTGGCAATGCATTTTTCCCGTAGAGACATTTGTACTCACTATACTTCCCGTGCACTGGATAGATCTCTTTTGGCTGCGTTGCTCGTTCATTCCGTCTTTAACTTCAAGGAACACAGCTAAAAGAGGGGTGTGAATGAATGACTGCAGGTTACGCTGGTACGCACACTGGTAGTCTATTCCGGAGATAAGAGTCGTGGTAGTAGCTTGCAAGAAAAATCCCCATTGCGTATGGAATAGCCGACAAACTGACTGACTTCGTCATGGCTTTTGAAGCGGGTCGCAATGAACGACGCTATAAATCCTGTCCTGGAGTGCTTTTGGGTGGGCGAGGGACGAGATTGTGTGGAAAGGAGGAGAGAAAATTTTGAGTCGAGTGGAGGTGCAATTATATGGGAGAGCGAGCGAAGAAAGTAATAGGACAGCAGGACTCGTAAATGCACCGAACGAAAGGCGTTCAACAGGGCCGCTGGCGAAGTCTCGTTTTCAAGCGTTTGAGGTGACTGCAAAACTGACAACCTTATGTGTTTTAAGGTAGTGCGAGCGAGATAGTACCCTAATCATAATAGAGACTATATTCAATATGCACGTTTTAATTTCATCAAATGTGAGACACACAAATTAAATGCTGCATTATTAATGGTACAATAAAATATTTTTGCATGACAGAAATAGTAAATAATGAAATGAAAATATCTAAATTAGTCTTTAACTTGACTCATTTTTTTCACGCACTACGTTTGCAATTCCATCAAAACGGAAGGTTTATTTTGATCCCAACGAATTTACTGCGGTGAAAATATGATAAATTTTCAAAAATAGTTGAGAAAACGCACAAACTACACACATTTGATTTTTTGACGAGATCTAAGTGTTAAGTACGTACGTCTAAGTGCATTAACGTACCATTTCCCATATAAAAGGACTGGTATTTTTTGGCAAATATCTCGGAAAGTAATGTAGTAACGTGGGGTAATGTGTGGTAATGCCAATGGAAGGTTGATATACTTTTCTTTAAAGTGAGACCAAATTTATTGATTTCTAAGTAAAACGATATTTCCCTTAAGCGTTAAAAAAGAGTGATTAACTAAGTTTCCGTAATTATATCATATCCTTGATGCATTGAAATCTCAAGCATGGGTCACCATATATTTGAATGCCTCACATTTTCCTTATTTTTATAACACAAATATGAGACCTGTGTAAAACGGCACCCCAATCCGTAAGAGAATTTAAATAAGAGCTAATATAACTAACTAATATACACAATAAATAATGACATTTGAAATTAAAGAATCATTTTACTTGACTTTGAATTGAAACCCAGACTTCCCAGTAATCCGAGCCTTTTCAAGGGTTTCATTGAGAGATCGGGTTGGATTCCCGGTCGTGTCAACGGATTTATTTCCAAGTCGTATTTCACCCTACTTAGGGTATATTTTTGCATCCGTTCTCGTGACTGCGTGCCTCATCCCGTTTTCAATCTCAATGATGGAAAAATATGACAACTTAGGTGAATGAGAGTGGCAGTCGATAAGGGTTAGCATTGATTAAGTAAGCTTTAATTGAATTGTTGCTTCGATTCTGCACAAAATATGCCTGGAAATATTTTATCACACTTTTTTTGTCTCAAATTTGTCGTGTACTTGAATAAAAAGCCAACTATTTTAACTGCTGAAGTAATACGTGGCCTCAACTACTCAAGGAAAAATTATGCCTGATATTCACTAGGATACAGTTTACTTTGTGGATGAATCTATATTCTCTCAACTGTAACTTCTAAACAAGGGTGGGGTGCCAAGTCGCATATGTAATAAAAAAACCACTAAAAATTCTCGGCGTTTTTTTTAGCCGCCAACAACAGCTATGGAGAGCAGGCATCCTGATCGATATCTCAAATGGAGAAAGAACTTGGCAAGCAGCTGCAGTGAGCAATGCTGGTAAAGGAAAGAAAATTCGTGGGGGTCGTTTAATGAGGGTACTGTAACTACCTATTTTGAAATCATAACAGCAATTCACTGAGCTTAAAGAAAATATATACGCCTGCGCTAAAGCGGTATAATCTTCTGTATGAGTCATTATACGCTTAATTTCTCCACATATTTCGTAGCAAATGCCAAAATAAGCACTTGAGAAAAGTATGCCGTAGAGAATTTTTCCCAACTGCTCTAGGACTTAAAACTGCTAAAACAGACACCTTAGTCGTTTCACGTCCTGAAAATAGCAATAATCTTACTTGTTAGTTCTCCTGTTAGATTGCTCAAGGTAATTAGTCTCACAATAAGTGCTGTCATATTTTTTTCCTCACGTTTTTCATAATTTTTGCCGCAAATAGACGTCTTAGGAAAGCATGTCACTTCTTTTTATTCCAGTGCTAAAAATAACTTGGATTAGAGTGTAGCGTAAAACCAACGTTATCCCTCAACTGTTTTGTAACCTGAAATCTCAAGTCGTTTACACATTGTGCATAAACTCAAGATATTTTTGAATTTTTGTAGAATGGAATTAGTCAAAACTCTCCTTAAAAGTTTGTGTAATCTTACCAAATTTCAATTTTTTTTGTCCTCCGAGTATAAATTGAAAGTGACTCTGGCGAACAGATAGTTTACTGAGATCAACCTTCAAAAAAGGATATATTTGCTTGCTTTTAAATAAATATGCTTGTGGTTTCAAGTATAAATATTGTAAAAATTTTCTCTGTTTATTAAATGCCAATAGAATATGAAAGTTCAATGAGTTCAAAAGGATAAATCTTGAAATATTTCTCTGGAAAATGATGATTATGTGTGGATAATGTATTCCATAATTCATTACTGAATTAGAGCTCGTAATTCTATCCTACCAATGCATATTCAATTAAATTAGATATAAAGCAAAGGTACATAAGTATATACTAATAGTAATTTAGTATTGGAATTGTTTACTTATAGTAATCTAGTATTTTTATCGTCAGTTTCATTATTTTGGATCTTCTTCCCAGAAGTAATCCTTGTTGATCCTCGGAGACATATCCGTGAATTCATACTAATGAAGGGTGCCGTTTTTAGGAAAAATTACGGAACAAAACCAATATAACCCTGAAGCGTAATTAAAAAATTAATTTGAGTAGACGTAATCGTAGTCTTTAGATGCTTGATATGATTCCGGTGGATTTAAATTGTCTTATGAGAAGGGAAGGGCACTTCGAAGATCCATACCTTGCCTTGTTTTGTCTTCCCTTTGCCAATGTGCCAGGCTGAAATAGGGCCCCACTGCTGGTCTAAGGAATTGTAAGTTCCCATCCCACGAAAATTCGTTGTTCAGTTTAGGAGATAACACCACAGGAAATATTGTCATGAATGCGCACGTTTGCATAGTCGCTCAGTCTGGAGAAAGGGTTGAATGACCTCGGCCAACGATAAAGCGAATCGGAATTTAAATGGGGCCTGGAGCCAGACGGACGGTTCAACACCTAAAGTGACCCAAAAGCTGTCGGAAGACAGTCGAGGAAAATATGCGCATGGGTTATTACTTCTCGCCAGGGATTTCGTGTGGGCGAATTGAGTGGGGAGATATACACGAAAAGCATAAACCAACAGTCGCACGAAATGCAAGTTATTGCGTCGGGTCTAAGGAATATAGCGAATGAATACATGATATCACGCAGCATCCAGATTTCACTCGCAGCCTTCACGATGCCTCAAATGTATGGCGATTCCAACTGTGAAATCGCATGAGACTAAGTTTTAAAAACGGCCTCCTCTTTCGAATAAAATTTCACAAATAACCCGAAAGAACCTTGCTTTTTACACTCACAGTTTATATCCGCAGCTTTCCTTGTCCCATGTTTTGCGGCCATAATGTCTTTGAGCGAATGACTTACCATGACAGTATTATCAAAAGTACCATTCCTATTGACCCTGGTACTACATGTATTGTATCTATCCGTAGTTTGACTTAGATTAATAATTGATTTACGAGCACGCGAATTTTACGGCCACAAGTCGGATATTATGTGAACCCTAATTTAAATTTAGAGATCTTATGGAATATACAAAATGAGAAGCTGGATGGCACTACGGCAACTTTTCCCCCACGCTCAGCACGTGACTAAGACGAAAACACAGCGAGACACTAATGCACCGAGAGACATCTCACATTCCGTCTTTTCTGTTCTTCGATTCCTTTTTCGTATTCATTCCCTCCCTCATGGCTGGAGCACTACCAAACCCTTTCCGTTTGCTGCTGCAGCGGGCTGTTGCGGAGTAGTTTGTAATAATAATAACGTGTCTTTATTGTGCGTGAATTAAGGCCTGTACAGTCTTCTCTTACAATTAACTCATTTAACAAATACACAAATATCCATGTTCTGGGCAGTGGATAATCTACCCTTGCGGTATTCGAACCCGCGACTCTCGGGTTAGCAGGCGTGGACTTTACCCCGCCGCCACCGGGGCCGACATGGCCATTAGGTGGTGGTTCACTTTGAAGGTTCTGGGTATGGCTTTGGCTTAAAGGCTTTAAGTATGAAAGCAGCCCAGTTTTCACGTCTCAAAGAAAAATAAATATTGTATCAAAGGCTTAAAAATGGGAACTGAAGTGTTTCTCAACAATTCATCTCTCATGAGGTGGTATATTTGCACCAAGCTGCTCCTGAGATTCTCATGTCTGATTCAAGGTCGTTCAATGGCGCTTGTATTCCTCCTTTGATACAGATCATCGCGACAAACAAATATGACAGATATGCGTTTATTTTTATGTGCTTTCCATATACATAGGAAAGATTTTTCTACGTTTTCATTAATTTGGAAGCGCATTTGTATTCCACATGACGACTTGCGCCGCATACGATCGCATATTTCCTTGGGTGTGCCAAGGCAGCAAAATGCTCTTCGTGGCGGCCGTGTAGAGGAAATGATTGCCGAGACACCTATCGGTGGAATCACGTATTTATCGAATCGGACGACCCCGGTCTCAGATGTACCATTGCCCTATTTGTGCTAGTATTAATGAACTATAATTTTCGCAAAAGCTGGTGGCACACGGATAAGGATAATGAGTTTGTTCGATGAAAGGATTGTACGGAGGAGAATTTAAAGTGTGGGAGTATAAGGGACTTCACTTTTGAGCGTCTGATCTGAAGAAAGCCATCTGCAGTTGTAGGTGTGCCACGGTGCACTTGTTCGATGGTATTTATTTGAGTTGGATGAAATTCCATGTATGACGTTGAGCGGAGGGAATCCTCATTATTTGTTTGATCCTGTTGTCAACTGTTATGTTCGTCCTCCTGGGCTGTATAAATCTAGATTACCAGGGGCGGTTAAGGACGCGGGAAGCGGAGACGAAAAAGCGTCTAGCCAAGTACAGGTTATCGGAAAGAGAGGTGCGGAGCTTCGTCCGCTGGATAACATTTTATTTACATTTGCCACGAGCGGAATATGACGCCTAATGTTTAGAACAGCTATATCAACCGTGATTGCGGTAAAAATTTTCAAAACCTCAGACTAAGGAGTCTATAATTTACGAACTATTGGCATATTCTATGCTCTTATAATTATGAGATTTATGATACAATTTTTTTCCACATTTTATGACCTCAAGTATTTATTTCCACTCACTTCTATTCATTTAATTTATGACCCCGTTGAGTAAGTGCACAACAGATTTGATTAATTAGTTAATTGGATGCAAAACGTCAAATTTTACAATGAAATAAACATTAAGCATTGCAAAAGATGAAACACTCCCATCGAAGCATCAACGTTTTTCTTAAAAATAAATGTGTACACTCATATAAATTTGCAATAACTATAAGTTGCGTACTTTTATAGATCCTATCCGGTATGATAAAAAAATGTTGCTACTTAATGGCTCAAATAAGGTTTAAAGCCTTATTAAAAGTTTCTGTTATTAAGTGATTTAATCTGATTTCATTTATAGTAGATACGAAAGACGTCTTCTGGTATTTCTTATGTTACGAATAATTATATATTTTCTTGGAAATTTCCAACAATAGTTTCCAAATATTTTCCAATAATTTCCAATAATAGTATCCCATAACTCTATTGCTTCAGAAGCGGGTTTTTTTCTTCAGTGAATCACTGTAAATGCTTCTAGATGAGAAAGTGCCCACCCCGCCATGATTACTTTTCGTTTTCCGCCGTTCCATGTACCACATCAATCCTCACACTTCTATGCTCGCCCCAGCTTCTACGCTCCGCTTTCCGCATCGGTCTCCATGATTCAAGCCTAATTGCAAAGGATATTTTATGATTGCTCTTGTGTATATTATTCTACTTGCAATATCTCCTAGACGACGTTCCATGCTAGGACGAGTGATCAGGAAGTTTCGCTATCCTCTGTTAAAATTCATAAATTTCCCCTAGGTTGGTTAGAGCGATTTTTGTTTGTGTACATATTTATGTGAAACTTGGCACAGAAGTACTTATTAGTATTAAAGATTAATAAAAACGATACAATTGCTTGTTAACAATTTGGTTTCTTGGCATTTTAATTCTATTTCAACACATAGTCTTGAGGCCTTTGACATATATTTCGAAATAATTCGACTATATAAGTATTAATTTTCTCCTAAACGCGATATTATTCGCTTCATATTGTTATAAGAGTGACTAGCAAATTCCAAGGGGGTGTTCTGAGTTAAAGCAGGCAGGTGTTCACCTAAAGTTCAAATTCCGCGCCATAAACCCAAAACATAACAATGCTTTTATTAAGAAAAACATTTTGACATTTGATTCTTTCATTATTCATATTACTGCTTATTTGGTTATTCCACCGTGTAAGCAGATATATTAAAATGAAATGTGGTCCAATAAATTTTTCGGCAAACATGAAAACTGATTGAAATTGTGCACTAAATGACTTATGATTAGCTCGTCAGCCACTTGAGCGGCTGAGGTCTACCTGTATTTTACTCGACGGAATATTGGGGAACACCCCAAACTCTTACACACCCAATTCCACGGCTGGAAATCTGAGATTAGGACAGGGACATGGTGACTGCTCATTAAACCACCGTGACCCATTTTTTTAGAAATTGACCCTTCCAGTCCCGAAGTATTCCACTGTGTGCCTGCCACGAGCATCTGCAAGGGATATTCTTCATATTTTAGGAAGTGAGCATGTTGCCCCTGACCTCAGTGGGGTGAAATTCGTACCTCGTCGCCCCACACATTTCAGTTTAGAATTTCCAAAGTATTTCCACGTACTATGGTTATGAAAGAAACGGCCTCGCGAGAGCCTTGGCGCTTTCATTGAGTGATAATGACTTAATTGTTTTGGGTGTTTCGGGTATCTTTCGTCATCCGATTCTTCTCCAGCTGGCTCAGACAAGTGATGTAGGAGAGGAGCATTTAACGTGGTTGCTGAATGCATCAAAGATTATAATATAATTATAAATTAAATTATATTGAAATATTACTCTGTAATTTGTTTTTTCTTATGTTTCACTTCCATTTCATTCCCATTTGACCTGTCTATTTTTTGCTATTAAGTGATCATTTTTTCTATTTTTAACACATGTATTTAATTCACTTCGATTGCGCCGTTGAGAAAAGGTATGTGTATTAGAACGTGAAGGATTTATGAGGAATTGCAGGAGATATTGAATGGAAGGAAATCCGGCGTTGGTGCTTGCCGGTTCCAAATGAAAGGCACCAGGACTCTGGTTTAACTGTCCTGTACAACGGACGAACGTATTCTTGAATCAGACACATTAGAACGATCTCCGTTGCTCATAGGAAATTGAAATGACGTAAAGATTTCCCAGAATATGTACACAATTTTGACGATAGCCGCGTGAATTCTCTTGTTTCTCGTAACAGTAAAAATCTTCTCAAAAATACGGACTAAGGTCGAGTTTTTATGGTTATAATAAGTAGTGTACACTGGCTGACATATACGTTTGATAACTTTGACGGTTAAAAATGCGTTAAGAGAGATCTGATGCTGGTGAAGACCGTTCGGCTTCTCTACCAGGTGAAACTCTCCATGTCTATCAACGTTTCGATAGATGATTCGAACACCGAAACTTCGGCAGAGATTGAGAATTAGGGAACCCCAACAGTAACAAGAAAAATCGTTATTCAGAAACGTGACGGTTTTAGTCTAGGTCGTTGACGCAGTCATTATTCCGAAAATTGGTTTTCAAGAGCTTCCTTCCACTCGTTTCTCAGCCAACCGCTTTATTTTTCCAATCAAACGAAGTTTCCACGTTGCCTACAGACATAATGTGTCTAATACTATTATTAGCTTCAAGTATTTCATCCTTAGTCGCCCTCGGTTATTCCCCTCCTTAGGATCTCCACCCATTACCATTTTCAATAGGAGTTTACCGTTTTCAAGTTGAGGCACAAAATGTGCCAGATTAGTTTCTCTCTTCTCCTTGGAGTTATCGTCATGTATCTTTTCTCTAATTATAACTGGACAAAAGCTAAAAAAACATCATCTTTGTAAAGATTAAATGTTTTATAACTGATGCTTAAAATGTGTTAATAATGAAAAAAGATGCTTCAAGCGTTTAATTTTTCAAGGGGCTCATCTCCGGCGCTTAATACTCTTGTGATGACGGGGTCCCGAACCTGAGGGACGTCAAAATAATGCGACCATCCCATGCCACGCTCCCTTTACTCTTTCCATCCGAGATACGGGAGGCGTGGACTTTCTCAAGGCGACGAATGTCTAAATACAGCTTCCCTGCAGCTGGCGCGTGAGATCCTTTCTCACTTTTGGTCCCGAAACTGAGTCAAGGGCCTGCTCCTCCTTGCGGATTGTTTTGATGTCGCTCGCGTGACGGAGTCCCCCAAGGTCGCATTCCTGGCGCGCGACGCTGCTGATGGCAAGTAAAAAAAAAAACAGACGAAAGAGCACGTAGCGCCGCTGCTTCAAGGGGTTCAATTAGAAACGGCCCAGAGGCATTCGTAATTATGGGGGAGGGACGTGTTTGGAGGCTGCTTTGGGGGGCTGGGGGGGAGGTAGGGTTGGGATAGGGCGGGAAGGATTTGACCGAGGAGACGAAGGGGCTCAGGTCTTTGCTAAAACAGTCTCGGGGACGCAGACGTTCGACACATTTCCCAGTTTCCGCGAAGATTGGATGCTCATGATGAAAAACGGGTGTGAATTTAGTTCATGGTTGTCTGGGCGTCTCACATAACTGTCATTATTTCCACCATTTGCCACGGTATATTTCTCATTCCGTCGGAGAGCTCAGTTCACTTTTTACTATCGGTAAGTCCATGATTTACATCGGAGATGCGTGCTGAAGATAAGCGATGTAAGTGGAAACGATGTAAAACGGAACCAGACATTTGTAACCACTTTCATGCTATTATTTACCTACGCGTTAATCTCAAAATTCGTTTGTCCTTAATTTAGAAGCAATTAAATATAAGTAGCAATTTAAGATAGGGAAAATGCATATCATCAAGACCGGGGAAAATTTTCCGATGGCCTCGTTCGCTTGGACGTAACATTGAATCAGACGTAAACGGAAACATTGTAAATCTACGACTTACTGTTCTTTGTTTCGATACAAAATCCATACGTTCAGATCTATACCAAGGGCACCGAAATAGTTGGCGATGAAATCTTGCTAACTACTTTGACTTAAGAAAAATCCTGGGTAAAATACTGTCACAAATGTAGATAAACAAGCAACGGGGAGTATACAAGGATCAATGCCATTCAAGGAAGAGAGATTGTAGCGAAAGCGAAAACAGAGGCAACGCACTCAGGTGTAGCCAATCGCACAATGATTTTTGCGTCGTCATTGCTGTCATTATCCGTTTACCATGCATGTTAATATCGAGGAATGTATTCTGAAAATGACATGAATAATTTTATTTGCCTTAAAAACCTAAAATTTTTCGAGTCTATTGGTCGATGCATTAATGATGCGGAAGCGACTGACTAGGCCAAGGTCACTTTATGCATTAAAAATTAGTGTTGTATCAGGAATAATGGACGGCCTGAGAGAAACCCGGCGTTCTGTTAGGGGCTGTCCATAATCCATGTAGACACCAAACAGGGATGGAGGGGTATGAGGGCTGTCAACGAAGGTCCACGTTGGGGGGTGCTGGGCTTGGAGGGATGTCTACGTAGACGATGGAAAATATACAGTTTATAGTAAATGATAGATTATCATAGCTACAAGAGTAGTTTTTCTTTAACTTACCTTTCCTTAAAATCAGCCTTAAATTACAGATAGTACATGACAATCAATTAATAACACGTTTACAGCTTTTTCCGTAAAAAAAAGAAGAGTCTGCGTGGACAACGGGGAAAACGGGGAGACGGGGGGTCCGGATGAAGTCTACTAGTGTCCACGATAGGAGGTGGGGGGGTCAAAAAGTGGCCTATTTTTGTCTACGTGGATTATGGACAGCCCGCTACCATCGCACTACACCTACTACATCCACCTGCACCTACAGAGTATATTGCCTGAAGGGAGACGTTTCCCATCGGCCATAAGTGGAATAATACTTATTATGAATTATTTATGGAATGATATCTATTTAATGAGTGATGGATGTACAGTATCACCTGAATTACAAAATAAAATAATTTTTTTTATTTTTCGCACCATAAAACTTTCATCCTCTTCCTCAAAATCCGAATTAATTTGCGGGGAACCCTCATTCTTCGATGCATGAAAATAATTTTTAAGTCCATGTTTCGAAATTTGAAAATGTGTTGAAAGAATCCAATGGTTGTGCTTAAATCTTAAAACAAACTGATCATAGCATATGACGACTTGATATTTTATCATCTTTGATTCATTTTCAGTAAATTACTTATATTTAAATTAGTTTATTTTTTTAATTCACTGCGTCATTTTAACTCCCATCTCTTACATCATTTGCCTTGACCGGGGCTACAGCCCGGATCCCTCGAATAACGCGCATATCTGTACATGCGAGTGACTTTGTAATGGTAATAACGTGGCTCGTCTGAGTATCATAAAAATTCATTGTACTCACAATAGATAACCAATTACCAGCACGAAATTTTGGTTTCAAATTTAATAATCTCGTTAAAATAATTTCTCAGACTATTCTAATGGGAAAAACTTTTTAACAAATAACAGGCACGTCTTTCACCTTGAGATAATATTTCTTGGCTTGCAATACGTGACCGTGCATGCCTATGAAGAGGGGTCCTAATGCGAAAGGCGTGGATTGGGAGGGGGCAAAGGAGGGCACGTGCGTGGCAATAAACTTAGCCGTGATGAAATTCGAGATAATGGGAGGAAAACGAATTCTGTAGCCTGACACGGTCACGGAAACTGTCGTGTCGTAAGGAAAGAAGTCTGAGACGCATGCATTGAATTTTATTTTCACGCTTTCCGCATATCCTCCTCCTATTTGAGTATGTCTCTCGACCGATCGTGAACAAGAGGCGTTCGTCGAGGCGTTAAAAATTCGTTTTACGATCTGAGACTCTGGAGGAATGTATGTCCGGCGTCACGGACACATCCTCGAGACATAAGGCGTTATTTCAGGGGTCGTTCTTACTCTGTTTGACAAAATGGGAGATAAAATATATATTTTGCAATGGCTCGAGATATGTGAGGAGAGAAACTGGTTAATGTTACGGAAGCTTTGCCTTCACCAGGCGCTAGTTTACTCCGTGCTGTGACTCTAAGGGATTGTTTATAAGTAGTATAATTTTAAGCGAGTACATCAAGTGTCAAAATATTTCTCCCCAAGCATGTGTGGTGTGAGATGAGACGGTGGTCTTGCTAGCTGGACCTGTGGCGACGCAGATTTTTAGTCAGTGATATTTGTGAACGTAAACATATTTATTCTCTTTAAAGTTGCTAGGGACTCGAGAAACGTCCACTGGAAATGACCCGCCTCAAAAAGGCGAGCGAAAATCGAACGACGAAGCTAAACGAAAGCATGAGCTCATTCCTGATCTGGTTGCTGGTACACTGCCTCGGTTAAAAGTCGCCACATTTTGGCTCAAAATTTTGGACGGCTTCCGCAAAATATAATAGCTATCGCCGCCGGTTAATGCACTCAATGATTCACAAAAAATTGAGAAAGTTAGTTTTTTGTTATTTTTTTAACCTCGAATAGGAAGAAAAATGAGAGTCTCCAAGGACCTGAATTTATTTAAAAAATCATCACCCATCCTTGCTGCCCTTTGCAAATTGCAACTTAGAATTATACGTATGCTATTAGTATATACATATATATTTGCTATATCTGTGTAAATGAATCTGTAATAAACTCAAGGAATTATAAGGCGTGAAAATAAATTCCTGTAGCGTTATTTGTACTCTAGGGAAATGTTTTCGGAGTCATGCAGCATCTTGACAACCGTTTTAAAGAGTTGAAATTTGGACAGTTTCATACGCTGATTCTATTAACAAATTCTTCATCCATAGATGCCATTTTGCCTTCAAGGCTACAAGTATCTATTCCAGAAGATATCTTTGTATTTGGTTTGAAGTTAATTGATTTTTTATTGCTTAAAACTGGAAGAGGATGACTTTACAATTACAAACTCAAGTTTCATGATAGTGGAGAATTTTCTAGTTCCTGAAAAACTACAACTTACTATTTTAAGAAATTTCTTGTCATCAATCAAACCGGAAATAATTGAATTTATATGAATGATCATTGTTAATAAGTAAATCTATGTACAATCGCTAAATATGTGGGTGTTATGGTACATAAATTAAAACGAGTACTTCAACTCAAAAAATAGTTAGTATATTTTCTCTGCAGCATTTTCCTCACCAACATTACCTCTTAAGCTTTGGCATAAGTTACATACTGAGGAGATAGTCAAAAGTGAGCAATTCTCAAGGATAGTGATATTTCATCTGTGCGAATTTTACAAATTTTAACGCCTATGTCAAAAAATAGTAATACTTACAAGTTTTTGGTTTTATTGTGATGAATATCAGGAGTGAATGCGCGAAGTTTCTGCGGCCGTCAGGTTGTCCAAGTTCCTTAAGGAATAAAAATAATGCGATGGTTTAGTTTACAAATTCAAAATTAAGTAAAACGGAAACATGCTACAAAAATTCTGATTGCTATACAGTCTGATTTAAGCGTTTATGTAAATTTTCATTCATTGAATCAATTCCAAACCTATAAAGGTATCATTAGAACCTCGAAATGGTAACACGACAGTGAGAATTAAGTAAGAGGAGTCTCACTTTGAAAAGAGGGCGTAATGCCTTTTATCTCGGGAAGTCATTTCAGAATATGTTGGGTTAATCTTTTCAGACGTGAAAAAATTTTAAAATTCTAATTTTTCTATTTAATCGTAAAATATTTTATAGCTAGACTGGGTATAAACTAATATTTATTTTTTTAACTCCGCAATATCAATTTAGCCCTGCCAAACGTACATGGAAAGTGATTGATATTAATAATGAGATACATGGGTTACGAAAGATATGAGGACACGTGTAGGATGGACTGGCTATCAATCTAAAAAAATCTCGTGGAGAATACTGCTTATGACGACATCGTTTTCATTCTAATCAAATCCGAAGTAGTTCCGTCACACATTTTGCCCCGTCATCATGCCTACTGGATTCAATGATATTCCGAGAGGCCAGGCCGTGCTTACCATCGGGAGAATGACGGCGCACTCCGTTGCAAAGATTGCGGAAGGATATGAGTCGAATCACGAAAGAGGAGTCAAAATACTTAACCTGAAGTATACTATTTCTTCTTCGCCGCTAGGTTGTCATGCGATCAATATGCATTAAAATGGGAATTTGCTGCCCGGGCTAGATTGCCCGGTGTCCGAACGCTACTCAAATGTAAGTGATACATGATTTTCATCCTTCATGCTGGGGAATTAGTGGACTCCGAAGCCTAAAAATAACGCGGAACTGGGAAAAATAACATTGAGGAGAAAAAAGAAGAAACTGACTGTCCTAATTCCTGCCATCAACCGTCAGAATGAAGAGAAGTAATACATAAATCAGGTCAGTAACTTATTAATTTGAGAGATGGCCCATAAGTATGACTCAAAGGAACACATTAAGTATCTTCGAGGAGAAAATTATACGTATGATAAATGGCCCCATTAATGTAAATCAGGAATTGAGAACAAGATATAACAGCGAAATCAACAGCTTTCTTAAGGGTCAGAACTTCGATCATTTACAGAACCAAAACAAAAATAATTAGCCAGCTTGAGAAGTACTGAGGATAAAACAAAGTTTCTCAGGCTCAATTTAACGGAACTTTATAATTTTCATTAGAATAAAGAATAGAAACACTGTTTATCCTTACTTTTTAATACTCAGACCTAGATTTCAACGGATAATCGTCATCAAGTACATAACACATGCCCTGATATAAGTGTGGGGCTGAGTGAAAGAGAAGGGTGGAGAGGGTATGAAGGGATGGGAGAAGGGAGAAGTTTGAGTAAAAACAATGAGAAAATAGAAAAACAGCGGCTGATGAAGCAAGTAATGCAATGAATAAAGCAGAGAGTATTGAGAAAATGAATGGGGTAGTATTAGGGTGGGTATCTCGTAACTCATGCCAAAATTCTTAGCGGAAGAGGGCAGTATGAGGAAATTAAATTCACATTCGTGGTCACTTAACAATTGCGTTCATGGATGGGTTTAAAATTTCGTACATAATTTCTTAAAAATGATGCTTACCGATGGAAACTTTGGTCGGGGTTACCATAAATGTGTAGATAAATATTACGTATATGTATAATTTTGATAAATATATACAACAAATACCAAAAAACTTAATTACGAGGGCAGCCCCCGGAGGAAAACATGGAAGGGAGACGAACAAGACAATTATGCAAAAGGCGATGGATGTAAGGTATTGATGCAGGGCATGGGAGTTCTAGGTTGGAGAGGAATGATCAACTAGAGTTGCCCATGGAGGCATCTAAAGGGAAGCCGCAGCTTTCCCAGGGTAGTGGTTCTTCAGAGGACGACGTAAAGAAAGAGGCGATACTTTAATAGGAATTAAATTAAATATAAATCCCCGGCAGCCGAATAGCATGAGGGTAGTTGTATTAAGGACGTGGGGTAAATAGAACGTTTGCTTAACAATGCGGATGAGATTCCACGTGTCAGCGTGTTGGACGCTGGAACTCCGGCGAGGCACGAAGAGTCTTCAGAAATATGGTTATTATTATCACTGTAATAACCTCTTATGATTCCACATGCGATACTGTTAAATAAAAGTCTCACTTATTGAAGTAAAAATGAGAATCTTCGCGAATGCAGTTGGTAAGTTGGTAAACTAATGGAAAGTTCTAAATTAGGAGATGTTCCCAATAAATTCAGGTGTTAAATAGTTGAACTCATGACACAAAGTGAAGATAAAGGAAAAATTCTGTAATTTAACGCCAAATTTTTTTGATAATAATAATAATAAGATCTCGATATTCACGTTTGTCGCCATCATCATCTTGAGATTTGGAATTTTGCTCAACAGTTCACGCAGTCCTCTAGGTTCATCAAACTTCCTCATTAGTCCGAGGGTTAATTAAACTCAAGAGTGCTATGCGGAGCTTCTCACGTCTCAGGAGGAAACGTAATTGTAAGCCGTGTATCAATTGAAAGGACTCTAGTGTGGAATGACGATATTCTTTCTTTTCTCATTTTCTTCTGAAGGTAATGTAGCAGATCAGTATCTCTTACATGTCATGTACAGGGGCACAAGAATTATGTCTTTGTCATTTAGTAGGCGTTTTATTTTTTCGGCCCGATGTTTAGGAGTCGGCGGGGTAAAGTTCTCGCCTTCTAAGCCGAGGGTCGCGGGTTCGTGTCCCACCTGGTTAAGATTATTCAATGCCCAGGACATTGGTGTTTGTGTTCGTCTAATGATATATTAAAACATTTTTAATTGGGGAAACCTGTAAGTGTCAAAGAAATTATTATATATATTATTATCAAAGTAAAGTAATACAAGAGTATCTGTATTTTTGAACAAATTAGTGGAGCTTATAAAATTCTTAATATGATTGAAATACGGGCTTGAGGTTCCTTTGAATAGAGCTTACTGAGGCCCTAATTACTACGGACACCTTATTTTAATTATTAAATTTTTATTGCTCAGTAATGTAATGAATAAATAAAGAAAACCTACAATCTAACCAACTCCAACCTCTAAGATTTTGTTCGGCTTTTGAAGCTCCTTTGTTTCATTGCGTTTAGTGCAAAACACATCGTTCAAAACTGAATCCAAGTTCTGATTGTTGCTATGTCACCTGAAGTCATTTACTTATAAGCTTCTTTTGCAGTAAATATTATACTCCTGGCAGAATATTGCTCCAATTTTTTTCCTTTGATATACTGAAAACTAATTGAAACGCCCAAAAGAATTATAAAGTACTGTTTTCATGAGAAAAAGATTCGTATTCTATATGTTTCCAAGATAGAGAAATAAAAATTTGACGAAGAGTTACTAACAGCTGTGTTTCTGCTGTTGAGTTCTTTCCCACCCCTATTGGCGCTATGGACTCATTCACTTATTTCGCTATCCATAAACGGAATTCTCTCTTCCGCCGTCTCTTCTTTAACTCTCTGTCACGTCTTGAATATTCCCGTTTCATGCTCATTTTCTCATACGAGGGAGAAACTTTTGCTTGTCAGTACGAGCTGAAATCGTTTCTGATATTTATGTCGCTGCTAAACCCTTAAAGAAATGATGTTCATTTTTTAATCGAAAATCGAATGAATACTATTCATAAAAATAATGCCTAGACCTTTCCGCTTCTTTCCAGTTGCCTTGAGGGTGGTCTTAGGTAAAAGCTTCCCTTATTTGTGTTGCGTCGTATTAAAAGTGAATTGCGAGGCAATCTTTGGGACTAAAGTTTTCTGGAGAGTTAATCAGGTCTCTTTAGTGGTTCGCGGACCACCTAAACTGGTCATCATTATTTACCACTTTAGTCCTTCCCTCAGTGGTGTTTTTTGCTTGTGTGGCAGTTCAACACGTTGAAGATGGGCTCCAAGCCTCAAGATGCGCTCAAGGTGACTTCTCACTCTCCCCATAATAATTGGATTCCCTCGAGCTCTTTTCATATTAATTATTTGGTCAAATAGATATTTTCAAACTAGTTATTGAAATGTTCAAATGAATTTTCTTGCCTTTTTAGCGATTTTCCAAAGGGCAATAAATAAATCTACACGATAGTGGGAGAGAAACATCCTAAGTTTATGGTTGTTTTTCCAGTGTTATGGTGAGAGTTTTTTTTAGAAGCGTATCAGCATTAAATATGTCGGTGCATGTTCTATTTTCAGTGCTCACTTCTCAATGAAAATAAAATCGGTATATAAACATGTTAAATGCAATAAAAACAGTATTTTACTTAGAATGCTCTCTATAACTCCACCTACGGAGGTTGATGACGTGAAAAATCACTAAACTAAGCTATTAGACCCTGATGATTTCAAGAATTTAACTTCTGTACCAAACAATACGTGGTGTTATTGACCAGACAACGTGTGGGCTTACCAATCCTTAATCCTTTCAAGGCTTCTTTGTTTCTTTTCATATTCGATATAACATAAGTTTTTTCTCTGATTTTTCGTTCCTAATATATGCATACATCGTTTACGATTGTGGCATTCGCTGAGACATGTTTCCCGTCATTATAAGAGGGGTTGAGCAATACACCAAGGGGACGTAATTTGACATGAAAAAAATCTACAGATTAAACAAAATGGACGTGGCCATTTGAAAAGAAAGAGATCTCATGTTACCCAAATATCAGCCACAAATTGCAGTCTGCGATTTTGAACCCAAGTTTAAATCGTTTTTGATTGAATTTGGTGTGGCTTAGTGCTATGAAGAGATTAAGCCATAAAATTCTGAGGACTAAATTACAAGAGAGATGTAATGGTGTGTACTCCTTAGGTTTCCTTAATTTTTCAAAATGATAGTTGATTGCTCACAGAAGTTATTTTTAAATTAAATAAATATTTTGTTTGAAGCCTTGCTGCGTACAGCGTGAGACGAGGAGTCAAATCCTCAAATATGTAAATTACATAAATCTTCAAAATACACAGCCATTGAAACAAGGGGTGTACGCCGCTAATAATATTTTATTCATACTTATTGCAACTGCGTGGAGGGAAGAAACGAACAAGGAATCCATATGTAAGAATTATGGCTTTCCTGGCAAATGCTTTGAATATAGAGCCTTCAGGCTTTCAACTGGGTGATGTTGGTTTGTGGCACCGACATTTCGACGGTGTAGTTTGTCATCGTCCTCAGGGTGAATGATTTGAGCCTAAGGATGTCAGTTATTTAATATTATATCATTGAGGTCAATTTAGTTCCTGATTATTTATCTTTTTCCCGCTCTATTTTGGTCAGTTTCATAGTCGGTAAGGTTTCTGCATTATATGGAATCTATATTCAAATCCTACTCAATCTACCTTAATGATACTCATCCTCTTAGCGACTATTTTTAAAGAAAAGTACTATAATATGAAATAGTGCTGAGCAGCTTTTCACTTAAAAGTAGCTTGAGCTTCAAAATATGGATTTCAAAAGAACTTGAAGCAAACCTTCGATGGAGAGAAACTATCGATTTTGGTCCTTCAACAACTTAGCGATCGATATTTGAGCCAGCAGTAACATCTATATGTACTTGCCATCGATTTCAATCAAGAAATCTGTAACAGGAAAGTTGATCTTGTAGTCATCTCTTTAAGACTTTCTGAATAAAATTAAACTAATGAAATCAATAGCGCATTGGAAAAAGTTAACTATTTTACCCAAGCGCCTTCAAATATTACGATTAGTTTGTATACGATTTTTAAGACGAAATGTGTGAATTTCATGTCCTTAAAGGTTACTTTTATTTATGCCAGATTCAACAGAAAATCATAAAGTTTTTTAAACGTCTGCTAATTGGCAAATATTAAGCGAGTATAGACTGTATTAACCAAGCAAAAAAAATGCCTATCTTAACCATGCAAATTTTTTTCTAAGAATATGCGGAAAAATGGGAGGTATGTGGTACATTCGAATAAAATGATCAATTGAAAATACATAACCGAAAAACTATTTTTGGCAAAAATAGTGGCAACTGTACCTACGCTAAATATTGAAATATCGTTGCTATCTGCCTTGAACGCTTATGACTACTGGAAAGGGAAACTCAGTGACCTTCTCTCTTCGGCCTTCTATTCCGTTCCACTACTGAGCACAGTTGGATGGGATATGTGATATACCACATGAATAAAGTCTTCTCTTGTTATATTCTTTTTTATCATATTCCTTTATGCAGAATATATTGGTTGGAAACTAGCCTGTATTGTACCTATACACTACAGCTGAGTACCCCTTAAAATGGGAGGTAATCTGGAAAGGAAGTTGGAAGAGCGGGATGAGAAAATTAAACTGCATGCTGGAGGAGAGTCTTCTTGTCTCGTTCCGTTTGTTTAATGTTCATCAATGGGACGTCAAATTATTTTGCCTGCGTATTATTTGATATTAGCAACGCAAAATGATCTCAAATTTCGAGATTAATTTCAACTTTATTTCACTGAAAACAGTGCAAAAATTAAATTTTGGGATTAGACCCTTCAGTTTCACCTTTCTCCTTTTCTTGCAGCCACAGTGTATGAGGAAGATACGTTTTGGGAATTTCACCCGCTTTCTGGCGAATTTAAGAGCCTAGCTATAAAAGGAGAAGAAATATTTTGGAACGGGTATTTTAACTATTATTCGGGTCGATATTTTACTGGAAGCTTGGGTAAATGGCTATTGTTGAGCTTTACTAGAGATGTTGTAGCTAAAAAATGGTTAATTTTGTATGTTACTTTTATCATCAGGGCGCCGAATATTTACTTTCCTCGCACTTTTCTGATACATGTAGTGGATACCAAAGAGTACGTAGATTTCTTGGTTGTTCCGACAAGGAAGTAAGCACACATTGAGGTAAATGAACTTCTTCCAAGGGATAGGCGCTCTTCCCTGCTTGCAATCATTGTAATAGTGAACCCTACTCCCGAGGAGATTTGAGGAAGTGCAGGAGAATCCAAAACTTTTCTTAGAAAGGTCACTCCGTAACCATTAAAATTGAGAAATTTGATCATCTGGTATTCATGTGTCAAATTTTCATTCCTTCAAAAGTCAAATCAGCTCTAGACATTTTGCGTGAGAATTTGGTATGACTGGATAAACGATTCCCTACATCAAGCTGAAATAAAATGTTATTAAATCAAAGTGAATGGTTATCGAGATAAACTCTCAATCTCACAAGGCTGTAGGCTGTAGAGTTATGAGTAAATGTTTTATCGATGGTTAAGTGGAGAAGTACTTTCTGCTGAATGGTTGGCATATCTTGGAGCCATAATTGATAGGATGTAAAAGTTTGATGAGCTGGTAAAGAGAGAAAATAATCTGCTTTGCCACAAGAATTTACAAATTTTTAGCCTAACTGCTGGCTCATTTTGGCCAGAACCGGCCCATCTTGATCTTGCAAGAGGTCAAACTAAGTACATTGAATTGCATGAGGTACAATGTTGCAATTTAGCTGAATTGATGTTTTTCAATCATTAGAGAAATTACTTTCACAGACAATACACCAAATATTCTCTCCTCTGCACTTTCCGATGTTTGGTAGGTTTCCAGGTTATCATAAAGTTATTCTTGACCGAGACACAGAGGCTGAAAGCTAATCTGTGGATGCCTAAATATTTAAGATTTCGTGCATTACGGGGTGACTCAGATAATATTAATTTTAGCCCCTATACGGCAAAGTTTCTGATATGTATCAAAAAGTAGAGAAAATTAGTCAAAAAGATGCGTACAAAATTTCATTTTTCCAAACACAATACAATAATCGGTTCTAAAAACAGCGAGACACCAAGACACTTCGTTAATGTATATTTTTATTTTTCTTGTCCCCTTTCCCTTCTTCGCACCCGTCCGTATAGTTGGTGCCCTAACATCTCCGGCTACATGCCACAGCTCCTGCTTGTAGTGCAATACGTAGCAATACTCTGCGCTTCAAGCATTCTAATTACCCAATGGTAGCTGCTTACTATCTTCCCAGCTCTGATCGGCCATTGCATTCCCCCGTAAGTTTGTCTCTGAAAGCCCTAAATAGCTCGGCTCAAAACTTGAAAAAATGCTTCGCCGAAAGCTTCCCGATGTGATTCTTTGGTCTTTTATTGCCTTTGCGGATTTTGAAGAAAAAACTCTGTGCTCCGCTCACCGTTGGCTCTTCAACTCACTTGTGGGCGCAGAAACGAAAACACTTAAAATGGATCATGCGACCTTATTTAACGAAAATTTGTATCACTCGTCGCAGCAAGTTGTTGGTCCTCGTCTACTTCTTTCGACTGTAATTTTTGAAACTTTAACACGACGGAAGGTCAATAAAGAAGGAAGGAAGGTCACTGGGTTACATAAGTGATCATTGTGACTTTAGTTAACATTTCACTGATAATGTTGTTTCAGAGTTATATCCGTGGGTAACGATAATGTTATCTCGATGAAACTTGTTGAGTAAGTTGTTGTATTCTTTTTATTTTTAATTATCATGAAAAGTGTTGGTTCGTTTCAGATCGACCTTGGGTGGTTTCTTAAATCCATATGTTGGTTAATTATGAGTCCACCGTAGATAGTTGTATTTTTATTCGTCTTGAGTATTGCATACATTGTTTAGTAACTTTCAAATCAAAGCCGTTGAAGTTATTCCGCTCTTTCCCTGGGTTGTTTTAAATTGGTTTGAGCACAATTTAACATCTTAATTTTCATTGAATTTCAATTTGTTTAATATTAACAGCAAAACTTAGTCCAGAGAAACGAAAAGCACCTATTGATGCATATGTCCTAAACTAAGGAATGAAAATAGGTACCTTAAGTGCTCGGTCTTTTGATGAATGTACTCATTTTTAATCGCAATGGACCGATTAGATTCATGAGTTTTTTTTAAATGTCCACAGCGTTTTAGCGGCGTTAGTTCAAGTATTCATGGCACCAGTTATGAAAGTGGAATATGAGAATGACCCGATGTATAACGTGTTCATCGACTTTTAAAAATTATAAAGTAAAATTATCCTCGTGTAATTAATGACTCCTTGATACAAGGAGATTTTATCATTTTTTTCGCTAAAAGGAACATGAGAGTAGGTTTTGAAACATAGAAGCAGCGATTAGATGGTTATTTATCATTCCCAAATATTTTCCGTCTGAATGATCAAATGGGTAAACAAATGCCAGCCATTTCACAGGGATAATGGAATAGGTAAGCACTCCAGAGTGTCTGTATTTATAAAAAAACGAGGAATGTCTGGCACCTAGATATCGTCAGAAATTTCAAAATTGGGTACCGCGTGTCAAGAATTTCTTAAAATAACAATTTACGCAGGAATTTTTCAGAATCGCATAAAAACCTGCCGATGTAAAGGCATTTTACCGGTACGGCGTGAACAATTGTGTCAAATTAAAGAAATATATATGCATTTTTAGGTAGTTATTGGGAAATTTAGTCGTACGAAACAATATTTTTGCGCATTTAATGTAAAAATATTTACTCCATGCTTATTGCAGCTGCTGATACAAAAAAATTAAATTTGAATATGATACCCATTACGCCTTGGGAAAAATCTCACTCAGACTTATTTAAGTTATTCGCATCGCTGACCCTCAAGATGAGGTATCACGCAGTGAGCTGGTGCACACGGCAGTGCCGCGGACGCTACCTGTTAGTTTTTTTTCTCCACATGCCTACTCCACCTATCCGCCAGGAAACCCCGAGGTGAAAGTGCGTTCCACAGGTAGAGAAGGGAACCGCTGTTGCGGAAGATACTTATTTCTCAAGTTTAGGTATCCCTGGAGGAGGGCATTTGCGATAAGCTCGGTCCTGGCACTTAATAATGGGGAGTTTCCCATCCATTCTCATCGACGGACTACCATCCATGGGCTCGGAAGATGAAACCGATCGTTATTCTGCGTCCTCAACCCGCAGGGTATTCCCTCCTCCACAAAGATCCGGCCCTTCCGCTTCAGATAATCCGGAGATCGCTTGCGAGAGATACGTTGCGCGTGCTTCGTCTCCTGTATGGCATTCCGCGACGGGAGACTAATGCCCCGACTCGGCGGAGAAGACGGGGCCGTTGCGTCAAACCGTCCCGGGATGCACACGATCACATGTTGGTGCAGCGACCAGAGTCCCGATAGCCATCGACTATTTCCCTGGAACTCCACGGGGAATGATTTTCACCGCTCTCAGCGCTGCTGTGTTTCGCAGCCCGGCCTCCAGTTTATTCACTGTCGATGCGCTCCATCACTTTGAACGTCAAAACATTTCAACCACTGAGGTCATTTCTTGAATAAGGAGTAGCTTGAGGCGCCACTTTGTGAGAGTTTCTAAAAGTTCTTTTTCCGGAGGTACAGACCCAATCATTAATGAAATATGGTATGACTTTGCTGCTCGATCGAGGGCTGCTACGAGCGTACATATAGTGTCTCACAACTTTTAGAGGTATTAAGGTGGGAGCCCCTAGAGACTAGGAGGCTACACGCTAGGCTTAGGTTGCTTGAGAAATTTAGAGCTGATATTTTTCAGAGCGACACAGAGAATTTTATCATGACTCCTCACTAAATCTCTAGGTCTGACAGATGCGCAAAATAAGAGAGATACAATGCCGAACAGATACGTGCAAAAACTCGTTCTTTCCGCGCACAATAAGTGACCACAATAAAAATTGAGCTCCACTAAATACACTCCTATAATACATGGCACCATTCCATCTCCCAAAAACTTACCTATATCTTTACAAGGCTGGTGACCTAACACCCCCTGCCACACGTCCATGCGGTGGCTCGCAGGGTATTATGTAGATGTAGATAGACTATCTAGCCAGCGTTTTGCATATTTTATTATGTTTCTTATGGACTCATAGTTCCATCTGAATTTCTTTTTATGAGATATAGATGATTAACTCATGAAATCATCAGAATTTCATAAAAAGAAATCAGAAGAAACTATAAGCCCTGAGCAAGCATAATACATATGCAAAACGTAGGCAAAAGAGAAATACCATGATTATTTATGATTCACCCAAAGTCTCCGGAAAAATTGTTAATAAACGAAGGTTAAGGGAAGAAATCACCTGAAAATTTTTAACTTTCATAACTACAATTAAACTTATCATTAGTGTAACTTTCAAGGCCTTCGCAATGACACTAATGTGTTGAAATCTTGATCAGTAATTGAAGCATGCGCAAAAAAAAGTACGAAGTTACATAGTTCACATTAAGGTCTTATCTTGAATCAATGATATTAACAAATGCGTTATTTTTTACTTTCACAGAGTAATATTTAATGAATAGTTTTCCCGTTTGCTGGGATAGAGGGCGAGGGCGAGGTCGAGAGAGTGAGTGAAGATGAGGTGAGGGGAGTGGGTGAGTTTCAGTGTGCACTTCGCAATGGTTTCGTCAACATTTCGCATTTATTGAGTACATGCAGATGGGTCGCCAATTAACGTTCGAAGTTGAACGAATCCTACGAAAACCAATGAACGTACTCCCCTTGAGTTTAGTTGGATCTGACGAAGCGACAGTCGGAGTCCAGAGAATTACAATGCTGTGTTCCTGTGATGAAAATAATGACAATTACGTAAGGGCTTCTTGTTTTTACCTTTAACTGTCAATTTTTTCCATCAAAGTAGCCCAAACTTGAGTTATAGTACGGAGAACCACAAGGTACTCGGACCCTAACAAAACGGTCAAACCATGTCCAACCCCATCAAACTGAAGAACCCTATCAAACTTACCGATTTAAAATTCAGATCAATCTAGATTTAGGGTGTAATGGAGGATGGTATTTTAATACCGCCCTTTATCATGAGAGCTGATTGGATTAACGAAGTACTCTATGAGATAGCAGCTGAACTAATGAGTACAAAAATTTCTGCTCTCCGATGAAATAAGAATGCCAAACAATATTTAATCACTCGCAGGTGACCAAATTTGATGCAGCATGGTGATTAATGCAATAAATGATTAGAATATATTTGCAAGGATAGAGTTCTTCGAAAAATTCCCTTCCCTTCTGAAGTGAGTACCTTTCAGTTAAGATTTCCCAGAGAGAGAAATGGTTCTGAAATTGTGAATGAAATCAAACAACCTTGTGCTCATATATAAAGCTTCATTGTCCTCAATAATGAAGCGGTGTTAGAAAGGAACGGAATACGTATGAGAGGAGCAGATGAGCACATCTGCAATCGGCTGCAATAAAAAGGCTTCTTGAACGCTTCGTCCTACTATCCTCAGTAGTGAATGGACCTTCTTTCAATGCTCTAGAGTGCTATGGTTGAGAAAGTCTACCTTTGTAGGCCAATTAGGGATCTAAATGGAATATTCCGTCAAAGGAAAAAAATAATGAATGAAAGTTGGTTGTAAGATTTTTCATGGATTATTCTTCGACAAAAGAAGTTAACACGGACTTAAAGCTCCTGCCCTTAAGCAATGCTTATAACTTTTTATAATAGTTCAAGACATCGTAACTTATCACCCGCTGAGGAGATACGAATGCGTAAACCTCACAATGAAAATATCTTTCAACTAGACTTCTAATCAGGCCGCATATGTCCGAATAGCATTAAGTTCCACGTTTTAAATAAATCATGGAAGTCAGAAATTTCATCGTGTTCATTATGATGTCCTTCCACAAAGTGAAAGCTTCTCGTTTCGATATTAATGCAAATGGATAGCAAAGAATGAATTATTATCTTTATGAATCTTTAGTGCATTACAGGCCATGATGTTATTTTAGCGCTCTGTTGGCACCACGGACGCAACTTATAGGAGTTCAAAGTCAAAGTAATTTGCACGATCAAGATTAGGCATTTATAAGGTATTCCATTTCGGATACGTTTGACAATTAGTCCCAATAAATGATTAACCTCATCTCTTTTGTATAATTTGCACCGTTATGTATTTTCCCTTTAATTATTTATTCTAACTAAACACCCTTTCTATCATAGCGTCAGTTTATTCTTTATTATACAACAGGAATCAATTAAATCCGTAAATAGTCGATGGATCCACTGTTTCAGTCGTTCAAAATACACTTCTCTAAGGTACTTATCTCGTAAGAATTTGGTACGCAATGGCCTAAGCTGACGGTAATCATATCTGCGGTGTGAAATGAGGCATTTATTACACTTAGATATGCATGGTATGATTAATGACGATGATTATCACATAAAATCCTGTTAGAACTATGGAAAATCAATTTTATGCTGGGATGATAAATAGGAAGAATTACATATATTATTTCTCCGCCATGATTACTCAAAATAAACTTCAGCAATTCATCCCGGTCGCTTTAAAATCCGCACTCTGTACTCTTATTATCCGCAAAATCAGAGAACCCAGGTGCATGAGGCGCTGATGCGACGCGAGCGTATATCTAAGCCTCTGGCATCGTTTTTTAACATCTTTGCTTCAATATTACGGCACACTTATGTCAATTCTCTTGTAAGTGATGGACAATTAAACGGTTTTTAAGGGCGTTGAAATTGGCATAGAGATGATGTAGTAATTAAATCACCAAGACTCAAGAGCGTGCTAATTTCGTCTGCGTCTCACATTAGCGTGGATATCAAATCACCCATGATTCGTCATCACCAGTTGTTGTCTGAACTGTTGATTGAGTAAGACTCTCAGGAGGGTTGGCACAAAAACAGGCCGTCGGATTGCATGCATGGAATCCTATGTTTTCTTACGGAGGCCTTGATATAAACTTGTGGAAACTATTTTTTTTAAATACTGTTCTATAATATCTCGCCTTAGAAAGTGGAATTTTTGGAAACTAATTATTTCATCCTGGTTTCTAATTAGTTCAAATGTTCCTTGGAAAATTAAACACTCAGCGTTTGACGCTGACAGATTTTTAATTGCAACATGTTTTCACATGTAGTAGAAACACGGAAATGAAATACCCTATATATACTGCTGTGTAAAGATACAGGTTGATAAAATCTAACGAGAAAAGCGTAAATTTTTCAGTTTCTTCTTTCGAAATAGGAAGTTACAACATTATCGGCAACGAAAAAATGTTCGAATTGTTAAATCGGCTTTTTAGTGAAAGCGTTATCGTTAATGGGAATACGATGGCCTTAAGCCTTTATTGATATCGTCCAATTTAAACACGGGGTTACTTCTGTTAAGCAAAAAGGAAAATGAAATTTAGGAGAAGCGCTTCCAAGAAAAAAATAGCGTTTTTTGACAAGGATAATTTGAGGAAGTACCACCCAATAAGAATAGATTATCTCGTAATTGGACTTGTAAATAATTTTTTGCATCTCGGCCGAATGTTTTTGAAAAATGTAAGTATTAATTTGAAGATGAAGAGGTACGCAATTGTTGTATGGAAAATATTTGGTATCTGGTGGAACGTAGAAGGCATGAATTTTTGTCTAATAAGCCAAAATATACGCAATCGTTATAAGGAAAATAGTTGGTATCTGGTGGGGCATAGTAGGCATGAATTTGTCTTATAAGCCAAAATCTCAGTACAACTTAGAGTTCTCCTTCCGAATTTATTGTGTAGCTATGAAACTTGGGCATTCCGGGATAAGTATGGTCTAAATGTTATGAATATGAAGGATTGGAAAAGTATACGTAGATGGGATTATGTAAGGAAGGAATGGACCGTGGAAGAATGAAGAATAGATGATGCGTATTGGATAGTATGTCATGTGTGCGCTCCGTTGGTTTGGCCACGCTATGAGAATGAATGAGAATAAAAAACGAACACGATTTATGACAGCAGACGAGTGAATGGTGAAAAAGGAAGGTGAAAATCGCGGAAGTCTCGGGTGGATGTGGTAAGTAACAGCCTCAACTGTAATTTTTCTGGTTTCAGGTACGCTTTCTCATCCATAGCCTCAAGCTTAACCTTACCGTTGCGTCGTTAACTTCATTGCTCTTGTAGATGTCCTGGTTGCTTGCCTCATTCATCTGTTCCCCTGGGCCCCTCGACTAACCCGTTTATACAACGTGAAAGGGGATAATTCATCCCATTATCGATTAGACATATCTCCATGCTTGAAGCTGGTACAACTGCCCGCCTTCAAACGGCGGCACTTCGCCTACTTGGGCGCGCTTTTTTTTGCAATCGAAGAGTTCCTTCAGTGATTAAACGGACACCATAGCCCCTGGCTCTCATTCACAATCCGCGATATCGAGTGAAAAAGGAGAATCGAGCATACCAGTGGGTGCTGCGAATGGAGGTACAATTGTGCGAGCATTGACATGCAAATCCGATAAATGAGGAACTGTATGCCCGTAAACATCATAATTTTCATCTCATCCATCATCGTCATCATTGGTTGTTCAATCCTAAGGCTGAAACCTTACATTCTTCCTTATCTAAAGCTGGCTTTCATACTTGGTGGTAGCTCTTCTTACGTACTTTCCTCTTTATTTGGTCCATTATTAATTCCTGGATTTTCTCTTCTACTCTTCTGTAAAATGTATCATTTCTCATTTTATCTGTCCATTTATCTCCGGAATCCTTCACCGGCGTCAGCAGAAGCTTCTAGTCTTAAGAAATAAGACTATAATTATATCTGATGAACTGAATTCTCTGAACTGAACGGGGGTGGTGGCCACGCTAGAAAAGGCGTTATCAGACCCCTGGTGTTGTAATCTACTCAGTTATATGGTAATGAAAACTTTGAAGCGTGATTTATCTGTTCGGTACCTAAGAGATTGGTGTTAGAAGACGTAAGGCAAGTATTTATTTATTTGATTAGGATCGTTTGAAAAAGTAAGGAGAACACAATTCAATAAAAATGGAAAATATCGACGAGAACGTATTGGTGATTGAGAGTAATAAGAAAATGAATATTTACGTGTTATGCGATGACTGCTTCACGTGTAAATTGGAAGTGGGCGATACTTCAATAATTGGATTTCAGTTTAATATTGTTAATAATAAAAACGTTAATACACAATGTCAAGTGTTGGATATTGATCGGATATTAATCAATGTGTAAGTATTGAATGCTGACTACCAATCTGCTTAATTTTCATTGTTTTAAATTAGAAATCAGGACTATAATTTTCCCATTGAAAAAATTGTCAGCTGGTAATCCAATTTGTACTTTTAAAAAGTCGTTGGTTTAACTTAAAAAGATTTTTACCCCTGACTCGAAGATTTTTGGGTTTTAGGCTTTTATTCTTTCTTGAGGACAAAAGTTTCGCCGGTATTTCAGTCGGCATCTTCAGGACCGAAGTGAATTTGCAGAGATTTTTGACCGTTTTTGTCGTAGTCTCCCGCTGCCTGTGTCGTGGTGTCTAATTAAGGAAGATTTCTCTCTTTTTCCTTGCAAATACCTTGAATAAGGGTTCCTTTTAAGATGTTGGTGGGATATTTTCAGTTAATCAGCCTTGTGGCATCAATATATTACAGTTTGTAGGTATAAGAATATACTTTGAAAGAGTTTAAAATACTGAATATTACTAATAATTACATTGAATCTGAAAGGCTTACCGAGGGTAGTTTTAGTGCAAATTATCGGTAAAGTATGTGGGACACATCATGGCCGCTTCATAAAATGCTGGCGACTCGCTCTATCCGGACTGGGCAGCTTAAAATGGCTTAGTAGGAGGACCGTGTCTGGTGTGCGGCCAAACCCCCTGTCTTGTGTTTGGTGTCGTGTCTATGGAAGGCAGCTGGTTCGCAACCGCAAGGGAAGGATAGTATCCGTGGTGCACTTGCGGCGAGATACCCGTTAGAATGAATCTTCTATTGCTTCCTCGAATCCTCGTCGTGTAGTGGATTCCGATGGAGCACGCGGTTCTTCTTCTCGTTCCCCTTGGATTATTCATTGGAGAGTAAGCCGTGAGGTTCGAACGTTACTGAACTAAACGGTATTGTTCAACGAAATGCCGGAAAAACCGATCAGTTTCCCGCTTGCGATGCCTATTTCGGTGATTTGATGAGGCATTTTTATTATCCATTAGGTCTTATCACTTCGTTATTAACTTTTCGAGAGACCTTACATGAGTCAAGTGTGGGTATTCCTCAGTAGCTTAACTGCTTAAAGCACTCGGCCGGAAATCAAGGGATCCGGGTTCGAATCCCGGTCAAGGCGGATGATTTTTTTCTATTTGGAAATTTGCACATTTATTTTGTTATTATACCCGCTCAAATATCCATGATTGTCAATATTCTATGTCAAATTTATAGATTAATTTAGTTGTTTCTGTAGCATTTGTTGCATACCTATAGTTTGGTGCATGTTGGTGGGCGTTAATTTCTGCACTGTAGCGCATGTTGGTGATGAGTTCCCCCCTGCCAAACACCCTTGAGGTGGCTTGCTGGGTAATAACGTAGGTGTAGAATAAATTAAAGTCAATTTAAGCCTCAAATGCGTGTTACGATAATCACTGAGGAGTTCGGTCAGAAAAAAGTTTTTACATCATTAGCGATGATCATTTAAAGTTTTTCACGCTAATTACGTCCTTAAAAATTTTTGTTTAAAGTTAAAATATGGTGTATATGAAGACTGGGAAAAAATCTCACTCTAATTTCCTTAAATACATAGTTTATTAGGCGGCAAAGCTTTAGCCAGACTATTGCAGTCTATCCTCAGTCAGTGAACACCGCAAAGGCAAAAGGCAAAACGCGGTAATCGTCGAGATAAATAAGCAAGGTGAGTATTAATGCCGATGTATGCAAGTGTGTTTCATTTCATCTGACGACGTGACGGCGAAAGACGGTGCCAAGTTTGAATCAGACGGTATTAATTCTATTATCTATGGTGAAAATATGTTTTTTAAAAAGGACAAAAATGGTAGCCAAAAGTCATGGTTACGATTTATTTCACTTTCAAAGAATGAAATATGGCAAGCTTACTGCCACTACCTGTACCAATGGGCTCACGCCACTGGGTGAAATGTTGCAAACGAAACGAAATATTTAAAAGGTGTAGTAGTTGCGACAAGTGCTTCGAAATATCATTTTAGTCACTTTTCCATGCTTAGTGCTGGAATAGAATATCCAATGCCACGCAAGGCTTTTTTTGTAGGTCGAATGGTGAGTAGAATTTCGGGGTTTTGCGTCAACACACAAAGCACGTCGCTCTTCATGAATGCAGTCAAGAAAGAAGAGAAATGCAATTTCCCATAAGCCAGACTGTTCTTTAAGAAGCACAATCATTAATCAGCGAAGTTAAAACTTTATTACTGTGATAACAAGAATTATGCAATTATGCAAATCTAGAATTCGACAGCACTAAGTATGACGCTCGATTTGAAGAGATCAAGAATCCTAAAATTGTGGCCGAAAAGGCTCAATCAGCGTGTTTTTTCACGAAAAGGACCCTTGCTTGAAAAAATTCGGAGCGATTACGTTCACTTCCAAAATTGAGTTTAGTACAACCAGGGGGGTTATTTTGTAATTCCACCTCGGTGGGAGAGCCGTTTCGCTCACTGAATAGCTCAATGAATGGCTCTCATTCCGTTCAATGAATGGATCACATTTAACGGCTCATGAATTTTTTCGACATCACTTACGGGAGCACCATGTTGTTATTCAGTCAGATAACAATATTTTAATGTAATAAACACACTTTTAAACATAAAAGTACCGTTATGCTTAAGATTATCATTGGTGTAAGTAAGCTGTAAGATGTACTACAGTTTATATTAACGATAAATAATTTCAAGTAAAGGAAGGAAAGATAACGTACTTTGGAATAAATTTCATTAGCGTATATTGGCGTACTGTAATGATCTTTTCATTTATATAAATTCTTGCTACAGTGCTGAATATTTAGGATGAGTTATATGTTGGCACAATTAGAATTTGATGGACAAATTTCAGTTGCAGACTTTCCATGCGAGAAAGGGACACCATCGGAGTATTTGCGATAACATACGATTTATATACACGTTTCCTTACAAAATATAAAGCATGAGTCGACATATGACTATAATAACTGTGTTTGCGTACAAATAAAACTCTTGCGTACGAATAAAACTCTCAAAAAAAGACGGGGTAAGAAGTACATATTTCCGCAAAAAATGACTGGAACCGGCGAATGGAAGCTAGTGGAGGCCATGATAAAAATAAGGAAAACAACATCATTTTTCTATCTCGCTTTCTCAGTTTCAGTAGTCCAGTGGCTAGTGTCGTTGACTTCGAATGTGAAGCATGTGTATCCCTCGATTCAAATCTCCAAGTGGGCATATTTATTTTGCTAAATGTTTTAGTCTAATTATTTCTTTAACTGATTATTGAAAGTATATTCATTGATTTTTCCAGCGAGTCTCATCCAAAATATAATTAAAATATTTGTTTGGGTATCTGGTTTAAGATTTTCCTGCATGAAAGTGAACATTATTTCGGTGACTGTAAGCGTAGGATTCGAGATCTTTCGTCTGTACTACGCGATAGAACCGAAGTATATGTGCCTGATGCAATCGATTGTCATCATCATCCCCGTTTCTATTTCAGTGACAATTTTTCCTTGTAGATTCTGACTTCAGCACTTCAATGTTTCAATGAAATTACAACTTAAGCAACATTTACTCCAATCATGCGTTTTTCGTCTCCAAAACTGAATATTTACGACCACTTCGCAATCGAACTGTATATTTATTTCGTAAACTACTCTTGAGGGAGTACATAGTTGTGGTTTGAAGCAAATTGATATTTAATCGATAATATCTAACAAGTGGGTATGACTAGTGACTCTAGGCTTTGAAGTATTCTCCGATAGTCGTTGATTTTTTTGGAAATCGCTTAAAAGTTTTTTCTAGCTTTATATGGCACTGTGAAAGACCCTTCAAGTTGCTTCAAGTATTCCTGAACAATTGTTATTGAATGGCCGTCTCTAATGGTCTTGAATGGATATTAGACGTTTAAGACGCCTTGTTCAACGTCCTCTGTTCGAGACTTCTCGAATTGTGTGAGGGCTATAACAATACTTCTGACTAAAATTTCGGTCGGTGTTTTTCTTTGTGGCTGATCTCTACTTTATGACGAAGACTTGAATAAACTAATATACGAGCGAGTTGCGTGCAGAATAGTGTGAACTATTACGCTGAGGAACATAGTATTTATATTTTGAGCGCGAAAGCCTCACCCAAAGGCAGAAGTTAAAGTCGGTAAAGTGGAAAGTTTCAGATGATTAAATTAATATAAATGATAATAATCATTAGAAAAATGTAAATTTTAGGGATTCTATCTTAATATTGGCTAATTTCTTTCAATACCAGTTTCTACGTCTTCACGTGAATTATTAATTTTTTTATATTGACCCCCTTCAGAGAGAACAACAGCAACCCGAAGACTAAAGCACAAAAGATAATGTGAATATATACTTCGGGAATCACAACTGTCTTTAAATAAGTGAAGGCAACCGCGATGAATGTAAACTAACACTGAATGTAACGGCTAACACTGTATGAAATAAATAGCAAGGTCATGTGCGGCTGTGCAGTGAGGAGACATTTCCAACAACAAAATGACTGAAAGTGACGCACAAACATATCCAATCAAATACTGTTAGCTTTCGGCGTTTGCCTTTGTACTGAAACAATTGCGTTGACAAAGTATTGCTTAATCCTCTTACGTTCAAAAGACGTTGACAGATCGCAGGTAGCTTCGCAAATGACACAAAGGCTTTTGTTACTTGCAAAATAATGTTCTCCTGTGGTTCATTACTGGGTCTATATCACTTCGGAAACAATGGTAGTGTTTTTAAAGATGCAAAACTAGTAGTAACAAATCCTGAAGTTAAAGAATTTTCTTCTTTTGGACTATTTTTTATAACACGGCGAACCATCACTCACTGAAGGAAAAAAACGAAATATGAGCAATCATTCAATAGTTTTAATGGAAACAGACCCTTTACACTGTGTCCGGTGAATTACTAAGGGAAATGGTTAACAAGCATGTAAGTAGAGTCCTTGTTAAGCTCACGACTAAAATGATGATATTAATACCCAAACGCATTTTCCCATGCTCTAAGAATACATAGGCATACATAAACATGAATAATATTACCTTTTCAAACAAAAAAATACCTACCAGTGGCAAATATATCCGGACTAAGAATTTCACGTGCGTATCGCAGCCGTTCGTATGTTTATATGAATCAAATTCCCGCGCTTCCGCTGTTTTCTTCTCGAGCAAAGTGGAGCGATAGTGGCGACAGCTCACGAGCCCAATGTTTGGTGTAATGGAACTAACGAAAAGGTGAGATAAAGACGCGGAACTAGAGTCACAAGATACGGATCAAGAGTCGAAGGAGCTGGTGGGTCACCGGAAGAGTCGGTGAGTCAAGTGAAAGAGCCGTTGACTCTAGGAAAAGACCCGAAAAATCACCGCGAGGAGTTCCGAAGATGGTCTCGCCGCCCTAGATTTTTGGAGCTGAACTACCAAAAATGGCGTATATTCCACGATTATGACGTCAATCTCACGGAGGTGGAATTACAAAATAACCCCCAGGATCGTATTAGGCCCAACTGCATGGCGATGGCGTAACGGCGGTGATTCAATGGCGCACCATTAGTGCGCCATTGAATCACCGCCGTTCAGAGGGTCTGGCAGGAAAGTTTTCTAGTTTGCTGTGGGCTTCAGCTATTCACTGCTTTGCCGGAAGGAGACGGGGTTTCGCCCGGTGCCGGGTTGGACGGCTAGCTAGTTTGGAGGGATACTGGCAACGCGATGCGTGTTTTCTATGGAGCTCAGTGTTGAATGAAGTTCCGTGTGTGACGTCAAGTGGAGGAATACCTACCCGATCGTCAACAATTGTAACCTCTAGTTGTCTCTAGGACGTCTAGTTGTGAAAAACTTTTGTCGCATTTTCATTTGGAAGTGACAATATTGCGATACCGCCAGAGCAGACGTCTCGCATTGACCCGGGTAACGTGTGACTAGGCCATGTCGCTGTTTTCTTCAAACACATACGTTTTCCTTGAAATGGCAGAGTTCTATCTTCATTTAACTCGACGCTACGAGACCTCGAGTCCTCTGAAACTTTGCGGAAGAAGCAAACCATGTCGCGTCGAGGGATGTCTCCAGAGTCTTCGAGGTTAGTTTTTTGTGGTGCGTGAGGTATGGTGCGGGGAGGTATGAGTTGTTTTTTTGTTCATTTTGGAGTTTTAGTGGTTAATTATTGATAGACTTTATACTAGCATTAGGTTTTCATAATTCTGAGGTTTTGACGCCAGCTTATTCCGTAACCAAGGTCTTAGTTGAGCCTGTTGGCTGGCACATATCGGTGCCCAAGGGAAATTCGGAGCCAGCCACGTTTGTGTGGCTAGGTTGGCGGGTAACCAACGAGAGTGCTAGAATCTTTCGACTTGTTTTTGGATAGAACTCAAGCCTCGGTTTGGATCCCAGTTCTGATAAACATTTTGTACAATGAGTTCTGTTAATATCTCCAAAATAATTTACTCCAGAGTACTCTTTGTCACAGTGACTCCAGAGTACAGTGTTTCACAGTGAACTTAACACATCATTTAATCCCCTATCAGCCGAATTATAGTCAAGTTTGATATTTGGCCGAAAAATGCCTGCCTTTTGATTTGGTGGCTTATTTCCCCATTGCAATCACCATTAGGGCGACTGAGGTTGTTGGTGTCGTGTACTTGTCGTAACGAGTACGAGAACTGCTTAATTCACTCTGTCTGGTTTTGGTAGTTGTCAAGAATTTGAAAGTGAATTAGAATCAAAGAGGTTGATATAATACGTCAGAGAGTGGGAGTGAAAGAGAAGAGGGTGGTGCGTTGCAAGTTCCAACGCATAATGGGACGGTAGCGTCGAACTAGTAAAGATGAAATCATAATATCTTGAAAAACCACGCCCACTTTAGCTAAAGTATTAAATCTAAGTACCTGAGTGCTGCAACGCAAATCCGGGTGCTACAAAAACCCTATTCTATATTTAAAGGTTAAAATATAATTAGCATGCATCATTGCTTGATTAATTGCGGATCCTCAGTTGCCTTTTACGAAGAGGAAGCATACACAATCGCCGAGGCTCTTTTCATCCTACCTAAATTCCCCAGAATCCTCCTCTTACAGACCTGTCTTCAATGGCGGAAAACACTCCAGCAGTCGTTCCCCGTTCACACAACTGTCGTGCATGCAATCGTCCAACCAATGGTGGCCTGAAATTGAAGTTTGTATGCACGATCGGAACATGGTAATCTATAATTCATAGTGCTGTCACTTAAAAGTGTTCAAGGGCTACTGTTGCGAGAGGAAACCGGATATGACGAATGAAGATTGTGAAAAGTCAATCATTTTTGTGAAGCCGATGATACTACTTGTATAATTATATGTGTGTCATTTGTTAAAAAATTTCGAAAGCCTCAAAACGCCAGAGACATATGATATTCCTTATTCTCCTTGTTTGCTCTTTACTTGAACGTCGCGATCCCCTGTTGAGGGGGGTGAGGGTAACACTTAGTTTACGATAGTCGCGTGAATACGAGAAGGGTTGCTACGATAGTACGCACGATAGTAGTGAAAACGAGGCACATGTTAAATTTCCAAAAACAACCTACAAACCATTTAACGGATGCGGTCCCCACGACCACGACGGTGGTGCAGGGCGCGACGGATGGGTTTGGATTTTATTTCGGCACCACGCGTGTCCTCTTCAGAGTCAATAGCAATTTAGCGAGTCCCACCCCTCTTGCCAAACATATTACGTAACCTTGGGAGTCACAGGCGGGGAACCAAATCGAGGGATATTTGACAGCGGGTTTTGACGGATTCCCCTTTCTACGCGCACGTATGCGAAATGCGGCGCTTTTCACTAACCTTCCACATCCCGGAGCAGAGTGGCAAGGATTGGGGCGAACGAGAGATGAGGAGCGGGCGCGGGTGAGTAGGATGCAATTAGGCGCGCGCAAGGGGGGGGCGAGTCCGCCGAGGAGCAAAGCCAAGGTTTCAGCAAACTGCGTAGCACTGGAGGGCCAGAGGGAAGGGTGAGGCGGCTGTTTCAAACGACACGTCAGGAATTGGCGCTGAAAATACTGTCCAGGCTATGAAACATGTATTGTAGCATTTAGGTGGTTGGGGTATTCGTTGGCCATTGAGCGAACATTTTAATAACTTTTCAAGCGTCGAAAACATTTCTTGGACCACACCCCACTTTAGTACATCTGTTTACACAGTAAAATAACCATACATGTAGTGATATAAATGGTGCGAGAATTATACTTAAAAATTTTCGTAACAATGAAAACAGTTATGACTAGGAATAACGGCGCGGCATAAAAAAATTTATGCGAAAATCATTATTACATACGTGTTTTTAACTCGTCATGACGCCTTAATATTTGCGAGTCATCATTATAATAATGAGAAATGTATTATTTGGCTTGAATGTATAGCTCTTGGGTTTCCAACCGGATGATGGTGGTTTTTGGCATCGACGTTTTGAAGGCGTAGACTGCCATCGTCCTCAGGGTGATAATTTTGGCCACATAATTGAACATAGCCTCGAGAATGGACACAGAATTAATTTCAAGGGGACCGAGATCCTTCACCGCGCTCCGAGTTATTGCGACCGGATTGTGAAGGAGGCTGTAGAAATCAACAACCACAGAGACAACATCAACAGAGACAGAGGTCTTCAGATAAGCAATACGTGGAAACCAATCACGAGTCTCATAAGAAAAAGAGCGGGAAAAGAGGGCCAATCAGAAGTAAGGTAGCCCTTCCACAGAGAATATATCAAGTGACACCCTCCTGGCCAAAATTATCATCCTGAGGACGATGGCAGACTACGCCTTCGAAACGTCGGTGCCAAAAACCACCATCACCCGGTTGGAAACCCGAGAGCTATACATTCTAAGCATTCGCCGGGAAAGCCTTAAGTCTTGATTATTTATTTGGCTGCTAACTCCTTCATTCGTGTTTTCTGCCCTTCGGCAGATTTTCTCACGGACTCAACATCCACCTCTCCTCTTCTCTCAGATAATCGCTTCACTTTCACGCATTTTCCCCTTCTTTGATATTGTCCAATATTTGCTTCTCTTTCTCCCCATTCGCCGATTTCCCTGCACTATTCCTTCCATTCCCTTCGTCAGCAAACAATCTCTTCTCAGGCAATTTCATGCTCAGTTCTTTCTTCTACTAATCGTTTCCATCGTAATCCTGTCCTCGCCTATTCTCCTCAAAACCTACTAATTTCTCACTTTACCCAATTCGCTTTTTCCATCTTCCCTTATGTCCACATCTCTAGGGTTTCAAGTCTTTTTTCATCTTCCTTTTTAACTGTCCAAGTCTCTAATCCATTTGATTCCACACTCCATATATAACACTTTGCTTGCCTCTTCCTCAGTTCTTTATTCATCGGACCGCAGAGTAACTTCCTTTTGAAAATTTCACAGTGAATGAGGACGCCTCGGTAACTTATTTGGCTAAAGCACTCGGCGGGAAATCGAGGGATCCGGGTTTGAATCCTGGTCAAGGAGGATGATTTTTTTCTCTGTGGAATTTCGCACAATTGTGCATTGCGGGTGACTCCGTAAAAGTGGAACTCCATGGCTAGCCCAGGATAGCTTAAAATCTGTCTTCCTTTTGATTTTGCTATTTCACTTCTAATCTCCATTGAACAATAAATATCTTCAGTTATCATACTACTTTGACCCTTGAATCTCTCCACTTGTTCAGTCTATTTTTCTCCAAGTTTGATCTCAGTTTTCTTCTTTCCCCTCAATAACCATACTCTTAGTTTTCTTCTTGTTCACCTTCCATATTCCATAATTTGGTTTGTTTAAGTCCTTTAGCATTCTAGTTAATTCATCTTTGGTTTGAGGTGAAACTGCCGAGTCATCTGCAAATCTTATACCCTCTACTCATTTCCCTCCTAAACATACTCCTCCCTTGCCACCATAATATTATTTAATAATTTCTTCCTCGTACATACTTAATAATGATGGAGACATGCAACATCCCTGTCTAACACCTCTTCTCAAGCCGATCTCTTCTGTCTTCATCTACATCTACATAATACCCCGCGAACCTCCTCATGGGCTTGTGACAGGGGGTGCTAGGTCACCAGCCGATTAAAGGTGTAAGTTTTTTTGAAATGAAATAATGACATGGTGACAAAGGAGTGTATTTAGTGGAGCTCTATTTTAATTGTGGTCGCTTGTTGTGTGCGGAAAGAACGAGTTTTGGTACCTATCTGCTCGGCGGTGTATCTCTCTTATTTTGTCGCATCTGTCAGACCTAGAGATGTAGTGAGGAGTCATGATAATATTCTCTGACGCTCTGAAAAATATCAGTTCTGAATTTCTCAAGCAACCTAAGCCTTGCGTGTGGCCTCAGAGTCTCTAGTGGCTCCCACCTTAATCCCTCTAAAAGTCGAGAGACACTACATATACGCTCGTAGCAGTTATTAACGAAGCGCGCTGCTTTTCTTTGTATTTTATTATTTTTTTGTTTAAATCTATTTGACCAGGGTTCCAAATGCTCGCGGCGTATTCGAGGTGTGACCTAATCAGAGCGAAGTAGCATCTCTCTTTGACTTTTTCATCCGAGCACCTTCCTATTTTACGCTTAACAAAACCTAGTTTCTTTAATGCTGCGCAATATATGTTCTGTATGTGTAATCCCCACGAATATATCAGAAATTAAGGTAATTCCCAGATATTTTACTGTATCTGAAGATTTTATGTTTACTCCACCCACAGTATAGGTATGGCATTTTTGTGCTGACTTTCGCAGGAAGTGAACTGTGGTGCATTTGCTTATATTTAATTCTAGCCCTCATCCGATGTCCGATGAGAGAGCTTCAAAGTCCACGTCTTCGCTTATTTCACGGTAGATAGCTGTATCGTCTGCAAATAATCCTAATTTGCTTCTAACTCGGGAACTTAGGTCATTAATATAAATAATGAATATTAGAGGGCCGATCACACATCCCTGAGGAATACCGCATGTGACTTCGACCATTCTGCTGTCATTTCTCCTTCTATCCCCACTTTTACTATTTGGCCTTGTTAAAGGTCTTTATGAAGCCATCTTACTTTCCAGTCAATTCTTTGATTTTTTTAAATAACCTCTAGTTCGTCCCATCTTACTTTATCGAACGCATTTTCCATATCTATGAAAGCTATACATAAATTTCTCCCTTCCAAGCATATCTCTTCAATTACTCATATCAATCCCACTGCATCTCTAGTTCCCATCCCTTGCCTAAATCCAAACTGTTCTTCACAAATTGCACTATTAACCCCTCTATACGACCTTCTGTTAATTGTTCTATGTAGTATTTTGGCTACATGCGATATCAAACTTATTTTCCCGTTCCTCGCATCTTTTGCTATTTTTCCTCTTTTCTATTGGTATCATCACTATGTCCCGAAAATCCTTTGGCCATTTTTCTTCTTCGTATATCTCATTATAGAGCTTTATTAGTTCCCCCTTTCCTTCTAAATCCAATGCTTTTATCAATTCAATTGGAATGTCGTTACTCCCTCATGCTTTTCCATTTTTCATTTCTATAATGATTTTCCTTCCTCGCTCTTCAATGTATTTTATCCTCTATCATCTTTTACTATCCTTCCTTCTTCCAGTTCTAGCTCTTATTCTTTCGGTCTATTCTTCCAAGCATATAACCACTCCATGTAATCTTTCCATCTTTCCTGTACCTCCATGGGCTCACTGACTGATCTTCTACCTGTTGTTTATTTTATTCGACTTCTATTCCCTCTATTTCCCATCAATGCTGATGCTATGGTCTCTTAATACATTAGATCATACCTCCCCTCTTTTTCAATTTTTTTCATTTCCTTACATTTACACCGAATTCCATTTTACTTTATCCTTGTCGATCTCTCTTCTTAGTTCATTATTCAGTCTCTTGTAATTTCTCCTTCCGTCCTCTGTATCCACCATCTTCCATTTTGTTCCGCATTTCTTGAGTGACCCATTATTTCTTCATTAATTCCTGATGCCACTTTTTTGGATTCTTTTAGGCTGCTTCTAATTTTCTCCCATATCTTAATTACCTAATTAGTGTTACTTGTAATTCTTCAGGTCTCTTTGAACTCTATCTAATTCCTCCATATTCCCACCTTTTTATCTTTCTTTGTACAATGCTTCCTTTTTCCTCTCTTTCCACAGATCCTTTAACTTTAGGTATATCTCCGCTAATACTGAATTGTGTGAAACTTGGAAAGAATCATTCGCCTGGACTGGGAAACGAACCCAGATCCCTCGATTTCGCGCCGAATGCTCTAACCAGTTAAGCTACCCAGGCGTTCTCTTCCACTGTGAATCTCATGGGGGCATTTAGGAACAAGTTTTCCTCACAGGTACCGTGCATACGATGCCAGAGATACCCGTATGCGAGCGCTAAGCGCCACAGTCCACGGGGCAAAGCCCAACTTTAAATACAAAGGTGTTTACTTTGGACATTTTCAAAGATCCACGAAACTAACCGCGCAGTTACTTCATCGGAGTCACCCACTAGTGATCATACGATTGTGTGAAATTCACAGTGGAAAAATCTAAAACTTTGAAAATAACTAAATTATTTTCTGAGCAGATAACTACACCTGGTAGCTTTTTGCATTTGTCAAGCTTTTTCTATTTCGCTGCTGATTTAATATATTTTGCTATTAAACATACTAATATCATGTCATACATCCATATGAAGAGCGAATAGAGATGAAAATGAACTATTTCCCCTATTTAGGCGATCGTCTTTGTTTTTATAAAAACATAATCCCATTTTCAAACTCATTGCATTTATCTCAGCAGGCAAGTAAAATGTTTTGAATAAAAGTCTTGTAGTACAACTCTTTACTTTCCAGAAATTGTCAGCAAATTCTCAAAAACTATTTCCTTTGGACTTATGCAGTTCGGCAGCAGAGCCCTAATTAGTAAAAAAAAACTTGGCCAACATTATTGTCCCTATGGACCCTAGCGAGGTGGCCTTTTGTTTGAAATTTTAAGGCCTTCAACCTCTCAGGTTTAAAATAGTAAAATGTAATTTTTATTGTGAAATAGTGTATTTCTCATGAGGCTCTGCGTTTTCCGGAGCAACAAATCAACAAAATACCATCTGCGACATCTCATTTAGTATTTCATCTATTCTAAAGGTGTTATCAATGTAATGTATCCCCATGGTACCAGTAGCTTTTCCCGGTAACTTGAAAAGCCAAGAAAAGTCACTTTTACCCACGAAATCGTTGTTAATGACAATTCCCCATTCGATGCCAAACCGGAAAATAGTCTAAGCTTGCCTGTATGTGCCCTTTCATATGGAAGTATACGTGGATACCTGTGTAAATGCGTGTCACACTCAAATGATATTTTGACTGTTATATCGTGATGAGGGGTTACCGTGACCTTGCGAGTCCAACCGAGTAACGAATACCACCATTCCCTTTGCTTTTAATTAAAATCTTTGCTTTCATTGATGGTGTATCTTAGCTATGCTAGATTAAAATTAAGACACGATATAGGCCGGATGTTCGACGAATATATTATTTATGAGCAGTCTTTGAATTCGAATGCAAAGCTAATTATATTGACCAATCTTAGTTATGTTTTCAGCAAATTACTGGTTGCAATAATTTGCTGAAAACTCAAAAATTGCGATGGAAAATTGCCTCCCTGCTTTTGCCATAGATTTCTTACGGGAAATTTGCACATGGCCATACTTTGAGAAAATGATATTTCCATTCGAAATAACAAAACTATCGTCACTTAACGTTATCCATTAATCGTATTTCACACCTTCGCGACTCTCATGTTACTCCTCGCTGATTTTATTCTTATCATGATTTCGTATATTTTCTTGACTCCATGAGACAATTGCAAATTACAATTACAAATTAATGCAATAGTTGAGAAAAATAATTACACAACATAATTACATTTAAAAAGAAAGAAAAAAAGCACTTATAAGCAATAACATTGTGTGCGGACGGTTAACAGATGTAACTATACAAGGTTATGAATTGAATTTAACACAGGTAATCGTTGCTGTTCATTAGCAATCAGAAAAATATAAACAGAGCATTACACAATAAATAGAATAGGAAGTCAATGATACATAAATATTTTAGGACATTGTAAAATCTTGAGCAGTAAGTTTTTCTCAATAGTTATTACGTGTAAGATCATTCTGTTGCAGTAGCTTATATACATTGTTTTTAAATTGTTTAAGAGTTTTGGAGTGTCTTATTTGAATAGGTAGCGAATTCCAAACTCGAGAGAAGGTTACTACAAAGGATTTATTCCAGTGAGAGGTGCGGTGCTGAGGGATATGGAGGTCAATGACATGGTTTCTGGTGGATATGTTGTGCAGCTCTGATTTTCTTACAAACCTGTCATATCAGTATATTTTGATGTCGAACGAATCATATCGCCTATATTTGTCTAATGGATACAACAATATGGCTCGGTATTATAATACTTGATGGAAATCGAAATTAAGGCATGACAAGTCGAGCGAGATTTTTAATGTATGTCCTATACTCGTATAATACTAAACTACTATATACTCGTACTATACTGTAAATCCCAGCGGAAATACAAAAGGACGCGACTCGTTGGAAGGGGCGTCTGTTCAGCCATGGATCAGTGACTCAATCCACGACGAAGCTGGAGGGACGACGAGGGCTTAAGGAATGTCAAACGAAACTTCAACGCGGTATTTTCCACGAATGAACTCGTCGGCCTGCCCTATTTCTGACTCCTCACCACATCTCTAGGTCTGACAGGTGCGATAAAATAAGAGAGATGCACTGCCGAACAGATGGGTACAAAAAATCGTTCTTTCCGCGAACAATAAGCGACCACAATCAAAATTGAGCTCCACTAAATACAATCCTATAATCGATGTCACCATTTCATCTTTCAAAAACTTACACCGTTACACGGCTGGTGACCTAACACCCCCTCCCACACGCCCATGTAGCGGCTCGCGGGGTATTATGTAGATGTGGATGTATTTCTACCCAAGGGTGGGCCGACGAAAGAAATTCAAAAAGTTACGAGGAGGAGCTGGAGAAATGAATACCAAGGTAAGGGGAAAGGTCGAGAAAGACATGGGCACGCAGATGAAAGGGTTGATTGTGCGTGAAAGTTCATTATTGAAGGGGGCGATACTATCGGGAAGGAGGGGGAGGACTAAGTGTCTCAATAATAAACGAAAACAGACAATAACTCGTAAAACGATGCCGTAAAGTGCTGAAACGCGTTATCCTTAAGAATCTTTGCAGAAGAATTACAAGGTATTTTTCTATATTATGAATACGAACGTAAAATATTTCTTCGAACTAAAGCCTGTAACATTCAAGTTTGCTGTTCTTCCCGCATCGCTACCATTCTTCTCTGTAATCCATTAAATTCGTATGTGACACGTGCAAGAATGAGCGGCTACCTAAAGCTTTGGCTATGCCAGCGTAACGGGATATATAGACAATACTTTTCCCAAGTTTGATAACTTGTGTGAAATGATTCGGCTTTTGTTCTCATATCTTCAACGGCCTATAAAACGCTGATACGCTGAGAACGATCAACTTTGCATTGCCAATGTTTAGGTGTCTCTTGTATTCTCCTTGTTTTCTTTCGCCTTCATGGCCTTTCGCCTCGGCATGAAGTGGCCTGCTATTACGATGTTAAAAGATCGTAGACTTTCCCGGCGAATAATATAAGTAAAATCTTCTCAGGTTTGGCACCGGGTAAGGCTATCAAAGGCAAACGTTTCGACGAGAAACTCTCTCATCGTCATTAGGGCTAAGACTGATTCTCTTTTCTTAGCTCTGATGACGATGAGAGAGTTTCTCGTTCGAAACGTTGGCCTTTAATAGCCTTACCCGGTGCCGAACCTGAGAAGATTTTACTTATATTATTCGCCTTGAAAGCCTACAATCTTTTAACATCGTAATAGCAGGTCACTTCATACCGAGGCGAAAGGACATAGATATATATATATATATATATATATATATATATATATATATATATATATATATATATATATATATATATATATATATATATATATATATATATATATATATATATATATATATATATATATATATATATATATATATATATATATATATATATTGAGAACCCCTGCGTATTATGCTAGGTTTGATCATATTAACAAGATTAGAGAGATAGATTGTCGTACCGATAGATTTAAAATGTCATTTTTCCCGCGTACTATAAGAGAGAACAATAGACAGCGTAGGAAAGGGATAGGTAGGTGAAATATAGTTAGTCTGTATTACATGATGCATGTAATAACAACCAATAATACCTTTCTTATTATGTAGATACTAACCATCAACTGCATGTGACCCTGTTCTCTAGCATATCTCCCTTAAATATCCTAGTTGCATGTCAATAGTGCATTTTTGGTGATATTCACCCCCTGCCACAAATCCTCGTGGTGGCTCGCAGGGTATTACGTAGATGTAGATGTAGATGATACCCGGTGCCAAGCCCGAGAAGATTTGACTAATATTACGATGTTCTCTGAGTATCTAATACCTAGATTAGTTACAACTAAGAGGTGCAGTATTGACGGTGCCCTTTAATGTACTACATCCAGAGTTAATTTGGGCGACTTCATTAAACTTAAGAAACGTTAAGAAGCCAATCTAAGGTGTCTTGCGATGAGGATGACTAAACCTTAACGGAAAGATATAACAGTATCCGCTGTGGTGTAATATCAAGAAAAAATTTATATCAATGGGACTTTATATCATCGACGACGAATATCGGGGCCTTTGACCGTGTCGTAAATATGTCCTTTCAAAGCCCCGGGCGAGAAGTTGTTGACCTCTTTTTTTAATACTACGCGGCGGAAATGCATTTCTAATGCGGATAGTGCCTTCTAAAAATAAGCAGCAATAAGAGGTTCTTTAAATTTCTAGCCGATGTCGTAAAATACTCCGGGCGACGTTATTTTGGTCGGCAACTGATACTCAGCGGATTCATTTTCGCTGCCAGAGTTTTTTTCCCCTCTATTATCGTGGCGGCGCCAAGATGTAAAAAAGAGTACCCAATCCGCATCTATCAACGGTTCGTAAAATGTTGACGGACTTCGGCTAATCTCTCTATCTGATCTAAACTGCCAATGCAAGGCGTTAACGACGCAAGATGGATTCTCTCCTCTATGTTTTCATATCCTAAGACATCATTCACTGGTTTCCAATGCACTCATGGCAATCAGATAGAAGAAATCTCGAAGGGATGTCACTAGTTTGTTTTTCGTGTTCCCTTAGGTACTGCATTTCCCAGATACGTGTCGCCCCGGTCACTTTGTGTTTTTTCGATAAGCATATCAGCAGAATTTACGGAAAGAGGAAAGTTGGCTTGCGAGGGAGTGAACTTGAATGATTGAGAAGCAAGTGGACCAGAAATAATGGTACCAGTCGGCTGATGGCAGTAATTCTGACATATGTCGACTTCAACATCTCAAGCGGAAAATGCCGAGGGCTGTTCTGGCTGCTCATTTATGTATCTTTAATTAAATCTCCATTTTTAGTAGTAATTAAAATTATAATCATGGGAGGAGAAAAAGGATTTTAACCTCCAAGAACACAAATGTGTAACAACAAAAGCAAACTACAGATTGATATATCGAAATGTTTCTGCCGATTGCAATTATTTTATGAAGAGCTACTCTTCATTTCTAATTAGTCCTCAGAATTTCTTCAAGGCTTGACTATAAGTTGAGTTGCGACACTAAACGACTTTACGCCAGTTCACATCGTACATGTATAAGAATATAACTTACAAACTTGACGTTTAAGATACCGTACTTAAAAAAGTAACGTAAAAAGTAAAGGTCAGTGTAGTGACTAAAGTAATGTTTTCCAATTCCTAGGGTTCGAATCTAGGATGGGGCGGAAATATTTCGCGGAATTTAAGTTAACCAACTAGGATATTACGAAGTAGCTGAAGGTGTTTTAATCTGTCCGTCGAATGAGACGTTAAACCATGGTTCCCTCCTCTCATTTCGTAAATATCAGCCTAATTCCGACGCGCGATCACTGTCCATTATTCTCTTATCCCCAAACTAACCGTAAACCGCTGTAATTATGAAACATTATAGAATGATTCAATTAAAAAAATTTCTGTCAGGGTAAAATATTTCAAATTAAAATGAACATCATGCTATTGATGGAAAGTACTTGACGTCCCATATAAAAATGAAGTGATATCGCAAGTGACTTAACTCGGCTGCTGTAACTTTTTGAACCAGTATCTCTGGAAATGTTGAGGAAAGACAGCAGTTGCTGTTGATGTAGTCGATATGATAACACCATGTGTAATGATATAGCGAGTTAATCTTAATTCTGCTCATATGTAGTCCATTCAGGGAATTAAGCTAATCAGTTACTCACTGTGGCCCACAGAATGTGTTTCGTGAATGTTTTAATGGCTATTAATTTAAGACGGGAGCGTAGTGAGCAGGTATCCTATTTCTCTAATGGAATTTTCTTGTACTACTTAGATCGAAACCGTTCGGCGGGGGTAGAAGTGACGCGACAGGTGTGCCAACATCACGAAATCATTGAGCTCGAATGAAGCCAGTCCGAATAATCAGATAAGAAGTTGCATTCTCCTCAGGGTGATAACATTATTGTGCTTCTCAGAGTGCAAAGACCATAATTCATTCTGTCGCCCGGTTTTGGAGGGGCTAATTACGCTCCACATTCCATTCACGTCTTATCTCCTCTCTGCTGCACCGTCTTTCATCCCCTTCCATATATGAGCTTACTGCGTGGATTGGTGTCGTGGCTTGAGTGCTGACTCCCCTTGCCGAGAGCCTGGGTTCGAATCTCAGCGGTGGTGAAGAATAATCAGCTGTATTCCTGTCTCTACTCGGGTTCTATATGGGGAGCACCCCAAGGTTTAGTACTCCATTCTTCGCATGGGAGGTTACGGAATCCCTGACGGCCTTCAAGAGCTTGGATATGATTCCTTGAATATTTTTTTTGTTCATACGTGTATCTAAACTAATTTTCATACCCTCGGAAGTTCATTTCTCGATTCATGGTCGTCACTCTCACTGATTCAAATGAGAAGACAAGAGCTTTTTGGAGGGAATTATTGCTAAAATTGCCGTAGGACTTGGGATATGAGGAGATATATTTTACTGCCAGGCATTGAGCTATGGTAGCTATTTACATTGTGCTGGAGCCGCCCTTAGCAGGATGTAATCCACTGATTCAAGTACTTAGTAATTGACTCCGCCTGTGCTATGGCACTCAGAATAAACGGTTAGTACTTTACAGTGAATACTTAGTACTTGAATTCCTCTATGTCGTTATCAATGAGGAATTACTCGAAATACTAGCGCTCTGTACTGGCCTTGGTACCTATGTTTCAATGATGTTCATAATTTGATTTGAAGCAGCGGCCACACAATCAATGTGCTTTAATCCACAAGTGAAGAAGTACTGCCCTTAGTTTCGGTAATAAGGTACAAAAATACTATCCATGCACCACCTACCTTCAGCAGTACCTGGATAACACCTGCCTTCGTCAAAAATAGTAGGTACACAAGTACTTCCCTCATTACTTGATTTTCAGTACTTCCAGTGGTAATCTTTGCTTAGGGTAAGCTTTAGGAGATGAACATGCCGACGACCTTATCAATGATGGAAGAAGATGATTCCCCTCGGTCGTAATTTTTGAGTTGAATTCAGAGCAGTGTGAAGAGGAAGTTGCGGGGGAGGAATGCACCCGCAAAGCAAAAGTTAACTGAAGGCAAGAGAAAATTAATGGCGAGCTATTCATTTCTCCCTCTATTGAGATATTACGGCAACCCTTGTGATTCTCAATCGCACACAAACCCAGTGTTCACGAGAATTTCACCTCCGGTAGTGACATATCACTAATGTACAAATTCAAGATTCACAAATTCACTTTTTCCAAATTCGTTCTTTAATTTACGTGGGTGACGAGTCGTGGTAACCAAGCTTTAATTGTAAATGAGAGAATATCGAGCCGGACATAGACGTTTCGACACCGTTGGAGAGAAAGATGAATGGACGATCCTAGCTTCTATTCACGGCAGGTCAATAATTAAGCCGGAGGTGAAATTATTTGGAAACCTTGCCAGTATCCTCATAGCTCGCAGCAGTGACACCGAGTCAGGGTGAGGGTGATGGCTATCATCTCAAAATACTGCTTTTAGAATGCTTAATTTGCATTAGTTATAAAGTACCTGTCAATCTTGCCACTCATTTATCATTTTAAGTCGAGTCTCTTCTTGTGTCTTCGGTCGCTGTGTTATATTTTCCACTCTCTTAGCACTCGGTGGCCATATTTTCGATGGCATTGATTGAGCCTATCACAGAGAGCATTCGGTAGCATACGTTGCTGTCTTACCCCTTTTGTATATTGCATTATATACTGTGGTGAGTGGACGTACCCATTCCCCCTAAAACTTATAAAAGAAATAAGTTCTGAAGATCTAGGATGATATAAAATGTATGCCTCAAGATTAGTCAAGTTTGCTGCTATAATATTCAGCAATTTCTCGGTTTAAGGTACATTAAATAAACAATTTTTATACCCTCGCTCTATTAATGTTAAATTTGAGGAAATTGGCCATTTTTAAGTCAACATTGAGGCAATTTTTGCGATGATTTCTCGAGAATTTTTGTCCAGACGCATTGCAGATGGTGGTCAAAGGAAGCAGCGAAGGGTTTTCGCTTTTCATAAGGAAGAAGTTCTTGTTAGGCTAAAAGTTTCGATTAAAGGTTGTAGGTGTTAAAAATACCCATCATTTACCGACTATATGATTTATATAGAAATATTTACAGTAAATGTAATTGGAAAAAGGTTAATAATTTCGGTTTTATTAATTATTGATGATATTAATAGTGATTGTCTTTGAGCTTTCAAATTCTCCGAATATGGCACTCGTTAACGTAATTATACTTTGGGTAGAAATTTTTGTCCCACTTCTCCCTTACTGATTACACGGAGATGGTTGTTCGAATGCGAACGTGCTGTTATCGGAGGATGGAAACAGAGGGAGGGCAAGTGAATCTCACCCATACCTACTTGCCGCGGCACCTGGGGCAATCGGCAGCGGTGTGCCGGCGCGAGGGATTGGCTCATTCATACCACTGTTGGCACACGATGCAAGTGGCTTGTGCACAAGAAGAAGGTTCTAAGCATGAAGGCAGCTTATTGGTAACTCTGGTAACCTGTTTAAATATGATTCGGTCTTATCGCGGGCGCTATTTTAAAGTTTATGTAAGGCATGTGATAGAGATCCAGGGGCAATAAAGATAGAGCAAAAGGAAGTGCGGGCTCTCAAGAGTTCGATTACATTCCGTTCCTGGAGAAAGTTTGAATTACAGAATTCTCCACTTACGACTCAAATATCCCCTTAGGATAAGACCCGCTTCTGTTACCCCCACTACCGTCTTTCTCGGTTAACAGTTCTCCCGTGATTTTAGACCCCTCTCAATTTTTGTATCTTCACTTTTGGAAAAAGTTTGTAAATGTAAAGCTCGAAAATAGAGTCTATAGTTACTTTTCCCACGAGGGTTGTCGGGAAAAAGAGGGACTTTACCGAAAATTATTCAGTAATTCTTTTTGTATGAAATATCACATACATCCATACCCATCACAACTTTCTCGGCCTACCTCTACCTCTCGCACCATTCATTTCACTCTTATATATCTGTTTCATTATTCGACTCTCATCCATTCCCCTAACATGTCTAAACCAATGAAGCACACTCCTTTCATATATGTCAATTACTTGATCATCTAATCCACATTCATCTATTACCCACTCATTCCTGACCCTATCCATCCTACTTTTGCCGAAAACACTTCTCGGATAATTCATACGGCGATTATGTGAAAATATTGGTTATCTAAACAGGTAATTTAATAATAAGTCGTAAAACTATTAGTTAAATCTTTTGTGATGAAAACAGTAAAAACATTATGTCCACTGTCCGCGTGACTGAATGATACAATGGAGTATTATGAAAACAAAGAGAGTGATATGAAGGAAGAAGCATATCACTCAATGGTGGATTATTTTCTCTTGAATATTTTATAGCCGAGGTTTGTGGCTCTCTCTCGCTTGCGTCATTGCGAGCGTATTTGATTTGATTCTTCCTTAGGAGTAGAATCCATCCAGCTCTATCATGTTGGGATGAATCGTGCCTTATGTACTCAAATAAGTGTCCTCTGGAATACGACATCCGTGTTTTTGTAGACCAAATCTCAAGCTTTTGCTCGATACTATGATCTAATACCTGGTGTCCCATACAAAACCATTATTCAAACGCATGCAAGAAGACAATACTGTGTATCGAATAAGGTCACAAGGAATTCACGTAAATATGGATTCATATCCGTTTCAAAATATTTAGCATAGCCTCGATAGGCTCTCAAGAAGTCTCTTCACTCGACTGCTTTCCATACATTTTGTCCAGTCACAGTTTATGTTGAATTAGAGAAATAAAATTTCCCAGCTATTAGGCTAATAATGCATACGATGAAATAATAGTTTTTTGTTCTGCCATTAATATTTTTCAGTGATAATTTGTTAACGGGTAAATATTGAGAAAACTATTTGAGCAGATATGATTTTTACATGAAATTTTATCGGATATAGGTGCCTCAGCGACTTAAGTTCGAATTAGCATTCAAGTTTGAACTATTGGGCTCATAAGGCTCATATTGAACGCAGGCGGCGATTTGTTCGACCTTGCGTGCCAGCATTTGAGGACGGCCAAGTGTTGAGAGTCGTTCAATAAAATTTGATGTCCTTTCGTTTGACTACATCTGTGTGAAGGCCGCGATTCGTCAAAGCCAACTTTCATCAGATGTTGATTCTAAGGTATTTTCCTCAATCTATTTCCGTGGCGATACCATCAGCTGTATTTTGAACGTTAAAAAGAGGCAGGAAATGCAATGAGTGGCGCTACTTAGATACAAGGTTTTTAGGAATATCTATATTTAAATGGAATTGAAAGAATATTAATGAATATATGAAATTATTGAGTTTCAGCGGGGGGAAATATTTTTGCTGTCCATATCGGACAACAAATTTGGTTCGATGAATTGACCGCGTAGACAGTATGTAAAAAATAATTCGCAAAATATAGCGCCTTACAAACCAGAGACACTGACTATTGGGAAAGCACATCGAAATAGGATTGAGTCTTAGAAAACCTAAGGTAAGAAGTGGATACTGAATTATATGGACGGATAAAATGAGATGCGAGGAAGTGCATGGATAATGGATGGAGAAGAAAGGAACATACCAGTATATCCATATTACACGATGAAGATGAATCGGCCCCAGCATGAAGTGTACCAAATGAACTCATACTTAGAATGTTCGGGGAAATAGATGGTCCGCGAGGGATAAATTGGTCTGGCGAAGCGAAAAAGGGAGGGTCTATCATGGGGTTGAAATACAAATGACCAGCAATCAGCGTTGATGATAATACATCTTTGATGTAAAAGTAAAATTTTATAGCAGTTGCTAATGCAATAAGCACTGAGTAAAAAGCGTTGACCCAAAGGTTGCAATATTTGCCCTCTGAGATAAATATCCCTTGATTTTAGACGAAATTAAATTTGGGGCGGCGGTAGTTATGAACTCCTACTTTAAGGCAGAGCTTCGAATTCTTTCAACTTTAGGGTTTCTCAACCATTTTTTCGGTTTGGGTATTTCTTGGTGCGTAATAATATACCAGGGGAAGTAGATTATGTGTGATTCTTTTCATAAGACGTATATGGCAAATCGAATAAATGGAATTCCTCATTGATGACATTGATTTGTATTTGTAATGGACCCTTGAAACTTTTTTATGCTATTTTCAGCAACAAATAGTTTCAAACAAAAAATACTTTGTGACAAATAAAACTCGATTTAATATGACCCTAAAAGCTAAAACCCTTCTCTGTTTGATCTGGAAAAAATTCGGTTCAGGGTGTTTGCTAAACGTCGGTGGAATTTAATAGCTTTTAAGTTTAATCCCAAATATTTTAGTTAATTTTCGTGTTTCATGTCTTGTTATCTCAGGCCCAAAGTTGGAGTGAAATTAAAATGGAGGTACTACAAAGCAGAACTGTCGGGAACTTTGTGCTATCTGGATAAAAATCTATATTTTGTCCTTTGATTCGTGTTTCAGCGCAGTCAGTCAGTGACACGAAGGTTAAAAGGTCGCACTAGTCCAGGTCCTATCTAGAATCATCATGCGGCAACTGCCTTGGGCCCCTGCACTGCGTTTGATACTGAAAAGTGCCCGCCCCTCCGGCCCGCCCGACTTCCCTTCCGGAACCCGCCATCTGGCAAGGTCAACCGCGTGAGAGGTCGTCCTCCACAAGGGTCAGAAACACGAAGGGTGAGATACGAATGCAGGGGATGGGGGATTTTGGGAAGGCAGGTCGAAAGAGTGAACGAGAAAAATACCAACATTTTCGCTTTATCGGTGACTGTTTTTTATTCTGCACTTCCGATTACTATACAGTGCATTTTACTTCAACCCGAGGTACCGGGATTATAAGGGCTTATATTGGGAATACTATGAATTAGACGTATACCGAATGAATTAAAACTACCCTTTGACTATTAATGATAAAATTAGTGTTATATTATTTTACATATGGTTCATGACAATTTTAAATGATATTTCTTTGAAAATATATCATTCTAAAACAAAAAGACTTTAGTTTCCTCAACCGACTTTTGTAATGCCACAGGTGATTTATTTTTCTGTGACATCAACAAATTCGACGAAATGTTTGGGAATTCTTTTTTTAAGGAAACTCCTAATTCTGGTAATATTTGCAAAGAAATAATAATGTTTCTTTACCAGGATTTCAACTCAAATCTCTTACTGGGTACTGATCCCAGTCAAGCCATGTCAGTTTTCAATGGCAAATGTCACCCTTTTAGCACCTGTGCTTGTCACTGCTTGCCATATCATTTCTGCATTATGGCAGTGATTGGAAATTTCATTTTGACAGCGTCACTGCCTTTGTGAGCTAGGATCCTGACGACAATTAACAAAGGTATCGCCTCACCCTTAGGTCCTGTAACTTGAATTCAGTATGTGGCCCATGGGCCTTGCACACTCTTGCGTAGACAGTACTAGCCATTCTGCCTGTTTCCGTGGAGTCGCTACGCGGGTGACGCAAACAGCGGGTCAGTGGGCGAGATAGGGCAAAGACATCAATTCCCATCGCGCAGCTGTAATTTACACGCACACGAATGCGTTTCAAGGCACCGAGCTACGAGCATCGAGTGAAGCGGTGGCCGCGTTCTTTATATCTCAAAAGATTGGGATTAATTTATCAAGTATTTCATAACCGGAGGCTCAAAATAAAGCATACATTCTTTGAAAGAAGACTATAGATATTCGATGCTGCCAAAATGTATTGCAACTCACGATGTTATCATCTATACTAATAGCAGTTCTCGGGCACGGAGTAACAAGATCACCATAAGATTTTAAGGCAGGGAAAAATTAAAGACTCGGTCCATTTGCTCTTGGTCGCTTTAATTTTATTATTTGGTTTCGCCGAAGGAATGTATAATGAATAATGAAAAATAAAAATTTATTTGATCCACCGATTTACTTTCAGGTTATACTAGTTTCGACGCAGTGGTGTCATCTTCAGGTACCTTCAGGACATCTCTTTCATTATTCATTATACATTCAGGTACCTGGAGATGACGCCGCTACGTAGAAACTAGCAGTACCAAAAATCTTCAGGTACCTTTAGGTTTTCTTTTTCATAAATCATTATAGATACAGGTACCTAAAGATGAAGTCGCTGCAACAAAACTAGTAGTACCTGAAAATGAATTGGCGGAATCAAACAAAGTTTTCTTTTTCATTATTCACAATGGACCTTCATAAAATTGAGCCTGCAACCATTGAGATCAGCGATGGAATGCATGTGTAAGATTTAGTCGTCAATTAATTAATTTTTCTCTAGACCATGATTAATTATCTATTATTATTTATTTAAACTAAGGTAACCGTTATTTTATCGATAACTTCAACTGTTACCGAACCTAGACCGATTCAGAAGTCTTTGATTAATTCTCAATAAGGTACACAGAAGTAAAATGCTGTAGAATTCAGCCAGTTCATTCATGCATGTGTTTCAATATTTAGTGGAGTAAATTCGCACGAACTCCCAGTACAGTAAAAACTTGCCCATCACATCTTCCTCAGCGCAATTTGAAGTAAAAATAAGCGCTATTTGGTAAATATCATCACAGTCTCAAACTATGAAGAGAAATCCACAACTATATAACAGAATATTTTATCAAATCAAAGGAACTGAGGAGGTTCAATGACTTACAGCGACCTATAACGAGTCACATTGTGCGACTTTCCCGGACGATCGTGCAACTTGACAAACAGAATTAGAAGCAAATACAACAAACAAAGAGGTACAGAATGTTTTGAGATGAAGCTGCATGTATTAAGAGTCTTTTAAGAGTCGACTTGAATTTATCAAGATTTACAGCTTGTTTATGGCAACATATTTATTTACCGCCGCCGGAAAAGCTGAAGACAGTTGATAATTAGTCATCCCCAAGGTCTCAAGTTGCATCGACAGGTGATAAATCAAGGAACTATATTCTGCGTGTTCTTATCGCAGTGTGCCGGGAAAAATCCTCGGCACGGGCAACCACCTGTGGTGCGGTTTCATATGGATATTTTGCACATGCGTGCATTTGAGATAGGGCGGAAAGGTGTGCACAGCGACCGCTTGCCTCTACGGGAAGTTTCTGTGGTTTTTATCCCACGTAAAAATGATGCGGTGTTTCCCTTGTGCCCACAACTCATGTTTCTGGGCACAAATTCCCTCTCGTCCGTTCCCAGAAATTTCAGCAATTTTTCCTTCTCCAATGCCGGGAATGAAGCGTAAAAAATGTTGAGCGGGAAATCAGGGAAAATTTGGAGTTCGGGTTGGTGTGGTGGTCAGAGGTTACTGGCTCCCCAATCTGAAGGACCTGGATTCGAATCCAGGCAGTGACAGAGTGTTTTTCAGTTGAATCTCCATCCCTGCTTGGGTTCTGTGTGGTCATCATTCACACCCACTTCCCAATGGTATTTTTTCACAATTCAATCAAAGCTCCAGCAAAACAGATACCAAGCAAAAATGGTGATGCTTAATTGTGCCGAAGTGACCCCTTCTAGCGCTTAGGGTATTAGATTCACAAGTCATTAAATTCAGTTGAACCTCTATTCACGAGTATCCTACTCGTCATTCTTCATTGTGCGTCAACCACTTCGTTCACTGCAAAAATGCGCGTCGGTACATGAATCGCCCCGGCAAGCCACTACCGCTTATCAGAGAATAAACAGTCATTGTTTATTTAAAGTTGTTTTAATAACTATCCAAAAGTTTTATTACCGGGATACTTAGGAATTACTGCACAACACAATTTCTGGGTCTCAATTCACTAGGGTTCCTCAATGATGGGAATTCGAAAACCCTAAACTTACTCTTGGTACAAAATTATGTGGACTCGTGTTTGGATACTGATAAAAAGTGAATCATTGTACTTTAGCACTTACACCGCAATTATTGATATTATGCTTCCTCTTATATTTATCGTTGTACACTACCATGAAGGTCATGTATTTTACTCACGTTGGTCCATTTTCTTTAGTATTACTTGAATCCGTTCGTTAAGAAATAAATGTGAACGCACTATCTTAGAGGAGACAGCATTGTAATAATCAATAACAAAAAAATTATTGTAAATCACATAATGCTAAAAACAAACTTCATTTTTTTATAAAAAAGATGCAAACCTATCAAATTTAATCAAGGTAGTGCGAATGATTAACCCCGAGTGTTTTTTTTTGTCCTTTGACTTTTCGACAAGGTATAAAATTGTCAAAAATAGTCTTCGGCCGTACTTATTCAGAGGAACTCTATCCGATTTTCTACACTTTCCGGATCCAATCAACACAAGTGTTTCCTTTTTATCAACGGCATAATCGACTCTCTTTATCCCATCGATAAAACTTATTCTCTTTCTTCCTCTTCCCCGCTCTCCCAACAACCTTCCCTCTATCACATTCTTGAGCAATCCATCGCCCCAACTTCACCTTATTACGTCCACCAGCCGCTTACCCAGCCTATCCCGGATTCCATCCAGAAGTATCATTTCCTCACAATGCATGCTAAGAACTTCTTCAGTTGTCCTCCGTTTCGTTCACCGCTCCTTCTCCATCCTCCACGCCCAGATCTCGAACGCCTGGAGCCTATTCACGTCTTCTCAAGATCTATGTATGAGCACCGTACAACGCTACGATCTTCATCAAGCTCTTCACCGGCCTCTTCTTTGTATCCTTACCAAAGATCCCTGTCATCAGCTGCTTTCAATTGCCAAACGTTTCCGTAACAATCGTTACCTATTCTCCTCCTTATGTCTTTGCTATCGTGCCCATTTTCTTCTAGCGTACTACCCAAGTAAATAAAAACCTCTACTCGCTCCAATTTCTGTGCCGTCCTACTTTTATGGCCAGCCTCGCTTCCTTTTTCCTGGAGAATCTCATTACTTTTGTTCCCTTATGACTTATCTTTATTCCGTAATTCCCGCACTGACAATCTAAAGCATCAACTAAAGCTTGTAATATCTTCGAAGATCTTTATTCGAAGTCCGATCGTTCGCAAACCTAACTGAATTTATCGGCTGCACTCCTACCTTGATTCCCACATCTATGTCACACCCAGAAGTTTTATTACATAAATAACATAATATTTAATAAAAATTAACTATTGTAATCTCTTTTGAGCACCTGTTTACTTCCATCAATTTTAGCTACAACCAGCCATATGATCCGTAAGCCAAAAAAGATCGGTTACTGTTTTTTGGCTTTGAAAATTATAAGATGAACAACAGTAACTAAAAACATTTAAATAGAATACTTGATTTAAAAGAAAAATAATAGCTTCGTCAAATTTCTTAGCAAAAATAAAATGGGTTCAGAAAAATATTATAATTATGTATATGTTTATACAATCGTGGACGATGAATAAAAACTTTAGCATGCAATATTTTGAACCAACTATGATGCAGTCACTGCCATTTAGCTTCGCAGGGCAGAATATTACTGGAAATCAGATCTTGGTCTTGTTTTATAGCTATTTACAGCATTATTTTAAAGCTATTACAATCGGTAATTCAAATCATGTAATCGCTTTTTAATACGTTAAAAATCAGTAATAGTAGTCATTTTTTCGAAACGTTGTTTGTGGCTCCCGAATCGGAATAAGAAAGTGACTGAGACACGCCCAGCTCTCAGAAGCGAAAACTCGATATCCTGACGGGAAAAGCAAACGAACTGGCGGTTGTTCAACTCATCCCAACTAATTCAATATTTAGAATAATCACTATTTTAGCATTGACAAGTGTTCATGATCACGACGTGGAGTCGGTTGATATCGTAAATAGTTCCATGGAAATGAATCAAGGTTGATGAGATATAAATCCACATCCATTGGAGATCATAAGAAAGTTATGACTATCCATTAAGAAATATTACGTCTGAAATTTTGTTCATTTTATAATCAATCCTTGACTCTCAACGAAAAGAAAATGAATTCATTTTTATCGTTACTCTGAAATTTCCACAACTGCAACAATAACAGCGCCAACGTCGGTAACGTGGTGGATTACCCGAGGGTCGAGTAATTGAATCCTGATTTGGGGTCGTATGTCATGCGGTCTCAGGTTTGAGGGCTTTTGCCGTCGCGTAGCACTTTCATCTTAGAAGATTGACCCTATTAAGCCTAAATTAATGCAATTTGCCGAAGAATGCAAAGCTCATTGTCTTTGTTTCAATACCAAGTTTGTATTGCTGCAGTTCTCGATTCTTTCCTATTTCTTTGCTTACTCTATTAAATTCTAGAACTTTCTCTCTCCCATACACCTCTCTGTGTAGTCCATGTATTTAACCCTTGGTTTTCGTCATGGAATATTTTCTTCTATTTACCTACACCTTACCATGTTCTTGGCAAATTCATTCTGTCCCGGTTTATGTCCATCCACCTGTTTTCCTTTATCTTACTACGCTTCATAGACGCCTTTCTTTCTCCACTCTTCAGTACACTTCTTCATTTGATTGGTCTATTTTATCTACAGCATCCGTCTTCGACTTCAGGGCTGAAAGGTTTCTCTTCTTTTCAGGTTAGGTTTTCCGATGGCCCATATTTCTTACCCATTAAGTGTCACACTCCATAATAGGGTGTCCACTTACTGTTAGGGCCAAAAACGCCGGGGAAAAATTTGAAACTCCTACACATTATTTAGTATTGCCACGCATGTTTTGGAGAAAAGTTGAGTGACGAAAGTTTCCTGAATAAATAAAATATTTATAATGCTTTTTCTTGGTGTTTCATCACGAAATTCCCCAAAGTTGAGCCAAATACCGTTTTATTTGCTGGGATTTTTGCATAGTGACCTTTTTTTTAGCTTGAACTAGCAAACAGTTCATTTTCATCATTCTGATTCCATCTCATAGGAATAATACTTTCAAGACAAAATACAATTCCACTTGTTCTAATTTCCCTTCTTGTAGTGCAATGTTTACTTTCACTTTCTCTCTTCCTTAAACCAGGGCTTTGATTTCCTGCGTTTTAATTTTCATATTAAGTATTTAATTATTTCATCGTATCCTATGACACATGCGCTCCTTGATTTTCAATTGAGCTACAAATATGAAAAAAATTATTTATATCCTTCAAATAATTCGCGCCTGAAGAGATCAGTCTCGCCGCTCAAATTACATATATATTTATTGGCTCAATAAATCGTTGAGTATATTTGGTAATGTTTCTTTAGCAAAAATTGAAATATTCTGGATCATAATAAAGGCCACTGTCTTAAGTTCCATGAATTTCCATGAAGTTAACCGAGAAATCATTTAGCAGGATAATCGATAATACTAACCTGACGATATTCTTTTTATTAACTAGGGAATGCCGAAAAAGAGGATTATAATATAAGTATTGTGTATTTTTTAAACATTAATAATCATCATAATCAAAATAAAAAAATTCTCGCTTCACAACATGTATATTTTTCCAATCACCACCGTTTCCTGCGCAGTATAGTATCATCTTTCGGCTCATGCAAACCGGTTGCGGATATATGTATTGTACAACTAGCCAAGTTTTTTAATTTTTACCGTAACGAAGATACGAGTTAAAGAATAACGTATTATTTTACATAGAAAGACATAGCAGAAGCGATACATGCGCGGGTTAGGAATATTGTGTCAAGTGACTACGACTGAAATTGCACACAATGAATATTTTCCCCGGAGAACTACTTCTGATACAAGATCACAGGGTTCTGATACAAGATCACAGGGCAATGTAAAAGAGGTGCGAAAAAAGAAAACTTTTATGGATTTAAAAAAGTGCAGTCCCGAAATGTGTTCTTCTACTCCCTTCCTCCAATTCACTAAGCACATTCAAGTGATTCACTGCCAGTCACTTCCAGACAGAATAGCACCAGAAAACACGCGTTTCAGCTCGTTTCTTGCAGAAAAGTCAACGTTTAAGAGTCTCGGTTTTACGATCCTGGGTTAATAAATTCCTTCAGAGGAATTCCTCTGTGGAATTTTTGAGATATGTTGTTCAAAGAATCGTAAAAGAAGAAAGAAGATAGCTGCCCGTTGAAGCGCCTCGCGTATTTCCACTCCGTAAACAACCCAAAGGAATTGATTTGAGAAATGCATTTGGGTGCTCTACTGCCTACCATTTAAAGACTTACTTCCGCGAATTTATACCTCGACCGGATTGCAAAGACTGGTTTTAACGTGTCTAATGGAAACCTGGTATTTTTACCGCGATTTTTGTGAAGCAATACATTTCACTACAATCTCTTTGTTTAAGCTTAATTCAGTGCTGCGGTGGAAGTCCTCGTGCAGTGCAAGCTTGCGTGTGTACAATCGATTAGCTTGGAGATAGTAAAACATACAAATTACAGCACAGAAAATTATGTTATCACTTATTGTTCAATTTCCTCTTAACAGGTTTCAAACATTTTATAAAGTGTTATCTGATGAAGTTGTGGAGAAGAGGCAAATCCATTTAATAAAAGCGTTTCTGAAACCAATTATTACGGAAACACTATGGACAAGTATTTTTACAGCCGTAAAAGTTTTCACTTTCTAGAACTTTTAGTTGAATGAATTTTGTTATTATTTAAGAATATTTTGTACAAAAAGGTTACTCATGCATCGTTGTTCAAGCGAAACGAAGATCATTCTCCGGAGTGAAATGTAACTGCTCATTGTTTCTTCAACTTTGACCACAGTGATACGAGCAAATTTAGCACGTACTTAGCTTTCATGGTTAGGATAAAAAAATAGTATCGATTAATGAGAGCGTTTTAATTCCTTTTAATATTCCCTGAAGTGAACAGGCATTGATTCATATTATATTATCGCAATACATCTTTAGAGCACTTTGCATTCAGTGATTCGAAAAACTCGTCGACAGCATCATGTGGGGGATGAAGATACATTCGATTATCATTAATATGCATCTGGGAAATCGACCCTAACTTTTTCTTCCTTCTGCAGAAAAAGATTTTCTATGATGTAGCAGTTTTCATTCCGTTAATGATATAACTTTTATTGTAGATTATGCGGCATGAATAATTCGGAAGTGTACTTGAGCTAGACCAAAAAATGGTATCGTAGAATAATGATCCATAGGACAGATAAAGTTACGTGTATCATTCGTAGCGGAAATGTTTACATTTACCTCCTTTGAAGTGGTTTTCAAGTAAGTAAAAATAACAATTCCTGGACCTCGCGACATCTATGTACATCTATTTAGACGATGGAAATAACAAGTATGTTGTACTGTAGATTATGCAAGAATTATATTTTAAAATTTTCGTTTTAATGGAAGCATTGCCATGAATTGGTTTACGGCACGGGATTTGAAATAATATTGACAAAAACTTATGTAAATACGTGTTCTGCATCAGCAAGATACCTCGATATTTATCAGAAGCTATTTAAAATTTAGTATGGAACGCATGTGTTTCTGTTTGCGTAACGTATGTCATCGAGTTATTTCGAAAATATATCAAGTGCTAAAATACGTGTTGAAATAGCATTAACATGCCAAGAAACCAAATCGGCAATGTTTTTCGCTTCTACCTTTGCATATTACTAATAAGTGCAAGTATGCAAAGTTTCACGGAAATCTATGCATAAACGAGAATCACTCTAACAACCTTAAGACCACGCTTGAAGTATTGTCGAGGAAAGGGCTCCTCGGTACCCAACTTGGTAAGTCATGTGGTGCCATATCGATGGATCCGAGTTCGACTCCCATTCAAGGCGGATGGTTTTTTTTTTCCTCTCACGGAATTTTCGGACTTGTGTGCACTTGCAAGGGACTTGGTGAAGGCTCCGTGGCTGGTTTGCAGTCTCCTCAAATGAAAGACAATTTCCTGGTTATCAAACTAATCTATGCGAACTGTTTGACCTCGCCCGTTGAGAGAAAATTGGTGCAAGAAACTAACTTCTATTGAAATTACAATCGACCTAATTCACTTGTTTGGAGTTGGTGCAATGTATTTAAAGGCTTTCCCGATATGCGGCAAAATTCTTTACAGGTTTTTAAACTTTTACGCTTCATTTCTAAAATATATACTTAATGGTATGAATTATGAGCACTCATTGTTAATTAGCGGCGCTAAAATTAATCCAAGCCGAAGTCTAGCCCCGGAAATGTTACATAGTTTGACATGGCGGGCGATAAGTCCACAGAGTCACCAAAATTACGAAATATACTGGCTGAATGGCTGCATAATAGTTTCCAGGGATCATCACCGATCAATGCAGGACAATTTCGAATATTTATAATTAATATTGATGCTGTTTACTATAAAGGGTACTATATTTGATTCAAAAGATGAATAATTTTATAAAAGTAAATACATCCAGATAGTAACCGGCGATTGATTCATAAAAGAAATTTCTTATATCGCGTATAAATGAGTTTTTAATCCCCCGATATAAAAGCAGCAGTTAACGACTCATGGTGAAATGAAGTAAACATCTCTGGATGACACTCTTTGAGATTTGGAGAAAATTGAAGCAAAGAAATGTCGTGAAATATTTAAAGTCACAAAAAACTGGGAACTGTAGCTTTCCATCCAAGGGAGAGATTGAATAATAACATAATTTGACTACGACCTTTCGTAAAATTAGTCTTCATAAAAAAAATGGAGTTCAGTTCAGGAATGTGATTTGTGGGACAATTTAATTATATATATATATAGGTCTCAGTCATCCATGACGATGGTAGAGATCATGGGTCAAATATCCACGAATCACAAGATCACACAGTCCGTAGCACTCTGACAATTAGCAAGGCACTCGTGGAAAAAAATTGGAAAAAGTCATAGTCACTCACCTCGCGTATCTCCACTCCTAAGCACACTGGCTTCTTCCTTAGTCCCTCTTTGCCGCTTCAGTCCAATTATCTTAAGAATTGTGAAACTTGCACTCTCGGCGTTGTCTACTCAAGAAGCGAATGACAATAGGAGCGATGAAATGTGTGGACGAATGGGTCAAAACACTTAACTTCGCTCTGGCTCAGTGAGAAGGCGGAAGGCGGAAGAAGGAGAAGGAGGGTTTGAAAAATATTCACTGGACGATGCTTGACGAATATTTGGGGAAAGTAGTTTATTAAATGGGGAATAGTCAATTTTTACGCCGCGTCCTCTTCTCAAATTAAAGAATAATCACAGAAAATTCTTCTCAAAAGTTTTTCTTCCCCCCTGAAAAAGGCGTGGGATGAGCAATGCTCTTTTTCTTTGGTAGACTTCTTGGCGGAATTGTCTTTTTCTTTAAAGTATACTCGTACAAATGTCTTCTCTCTCTGTGAAAATTATCTTTCCCGTTCCCCGCAATTATCGGCGAAATATCTCGTCCGGTGTTTCAGTGTATCTGGGCCCGGAGAGCGGCGGGCGACTCACACCGATGTTCAGTCCGACCGGACGTCTTCAAGGAGTGTTGTCCGTCGCGGGCAGCCGCAAGGGTGTCCCTTGCTCTCGAAGAGTGAACCGTGGATGGAGCAGATGGACTTCTGTTTCACGAACTTTCCGCGAGGCGAAAGAGATGGGGAGCGTGAGAGAGGCTGGAGTGGTCCGTGCTCGGCGAGATGCGGAGGCAAACTGTTGTCTTGGTAGTGAGCGTGTGTTTATCCCGGCCGAGGCGACGGAAGGAATTGGAGGAGGGGTCGTGGGGGGGGGGGAGGAGGGCGTGAGGAGGGTTGGGAGGGTTGGAGGGGGACAGAGAGGGGCGGATGGGAGAAGGAAAGTGGAAGCGAGATGATCCGGATGAAGGGGAAGAGGCGGTTGAGAAGAGAGGTCGGGATATAGGCGGAGGTTTTATGGAGGAGGCTGGGAAAGTGGTTGACGATCCGGACTGCCGGCACAGGTGGCGAGATGTGCGACATCTGCGATGTCATAATGCACATTGTTGTCGTGATTTTAAGGTTGTTCCGCCGAGATAGGACATGAATGTCATTTTGTTCATATTCTAGATACCAACATATGGGGAAATATATCCCCTATCTGATATGAACGACTATAAGTTACATTTCCGCGTAATTTTTCTCACAAATTCATCTTGAAATTCCATGGTTTTCACTGCGACAATTGGAGAAACATAAGAAAAAATAAATTTAACTGTATCCGGCTGGACTTGATTAAGTCGTCTATATTCGTGCCAAATAAAAAAAATACTTCTTGGTAGTCTTCCACTGAAAATCTGTAAACGATTACTACGTGTTATTTTATTTTGCAAGAGGAAAAATAGTATTTCTGAATATATTATGAATGCCATTTTCATGGAAAACTTTGTATAAAAGCGAAAACTCCTGGTATATTGGTGAAAAATACGGTATGTGAATCTTACCGCCTTATTTCCTTACTTATTTGGTAAGTACAACGACAATTGGAGTAAAAATGTAGCCATTACATGGATATGGCGTTGAATTTGGCGTCTATGGTTGTGAAGATGCGTTTATTAGAGATATATTCGTAAAATATCAGTAATTTAGTGAACGTTTATTTTGGTTTTTAATAGCTAACGTATTCCATCAGCGAAAGTAGGGTTTTTAACACCAATTGCAGAGAAAGTTGGGAATTAGTATTTGTTTTGAATCATATAGTCGCAGCGGAACCTCCTTAAAATCTTTGCTTAAGAATCTATTTTTCATACTGACCTTTGAACGCGGACAGTTCAGCAGATTAGCCGCATTAAACTTAAGATTACTCCTAATGGTCGATAAATGAAAAACAGGAATCGGACTCCTATGCATGCTTTTTTTTCAGGTGACCATCCAGTGGGAGTTTCTTTTTGCTCCAAATGGATGGCCACCTTAATGAATAAAATATTTGCCAAGGAATATTATTTCCTTTCCTTTTGTTAACGATATGGGTTAATCTTTAATCAATTTTGGATAAATAATTCTTCTTGCATCGAACTCAATCAATGATGAAAGCTTCATTTGAATGTGACGGCGAACTTGCTGTACGAGAAAATATCTCAGTCATAGTTTGTGTAAATCAATTTCATATGTAATCAAAAGACGGATAAGTGATAGATACTTTAGTTTGATAAATTTGATAATTTGGGCTCATTTATTTTTATATTCATTAATTTGTCATCCATTTATTCAGCCTCGTTGCCTCTGCTGGATAATCAACTAGCCAATTATATCCTGAGGCCAAACTAATATCACTACATCAACATTTACAAATCAACACCTCAGTCTCCATTGGTGCTTGTCTATTCCTAGCAATGTTCATCTCAACGCCCCACATGATAGTTGGAATATTTTGTTCGTAAAAGTATTCTCTGAACATTCTATCAAAACTGATACCGCGATTCGGCTGAAAAATGCCCAATTCTCCTGGGAATCGAATTTGTCGCCCTATTCAGAAAGACCTCGCTATTTTTGGACCTCGAAGACGACGTGATCAAATTGTGGTCATTATAATCCCAATTTCTACTTGGGTGCTTCATAATGAGCACATCAAGGGACACTCCTCCATCCATCTAATAGGAAGATGAAGGTATCCAGTGGTATATAGCGATTTAATGGACCGATTTGTGTGAAACTTTGAAATTTTTATAGTTGTTAGTGAAAAAATTAACATCATTCAAAGTTTTTTTCAATTCTATGCTATTTGAACTGGTTTCTATATAGCAAATGCCATATCATTCGTAATGAACCAATTTAAGTGGCACAAGTTTTCTTCCAAACCCAAAAAAAAATGCATTTCTTATTACAATTGCTGATGGCACATATGAATATGATATGCTGAGTCCAATTTTCTAATACAAGATATTGCAATATCATTTCATCTAAATTTCGTATCTGCGCCGAAAATTCTCATTACGCTTTCATCAAGGATAAATATTGAAAAAATAATTTGGCATGGTTTCCATCACTGCCAGTGTGGTGAGTTCCACCACAACCAGATACACGTAAATGAATAGTAGCCCATAATATTTTTCGAGTTAAAAGAAGTCATTAAAATGTGCACTGAACGATGCACGATTACTGCTCCAACCACCTTAAAATTTGAGATATAGCGAAGCTATGACGTCATGTCCGCGACGTTACCGCGCTCAAGTCCTTCCTGAATGAGTAGGTAAGGGATCGCCGCCACTTGGGAATCTTTGAATGTCGGGTGAGTGGTGTTCCCGCTTGAGTGCGTTGGTCAGGCGGTCAGTCAGGGAGTTGGCGAGATCTTGGGCAGAAGACGACGTGGAGTTTAATTTGGGAACTCGTGGGAGATGACCTGCATCGGTTGATGTGGGTCTCCGACGACCGTAAATCTAGTCCCCCACGCATAAACGTCCAGCTTTTCGTGCGAAAACATGGTGTTCCACGCCTGAAGTCAATCCTTAAACCCGACGAATAATAGTGAATGAGACCAGGCCAAAGAGTACGGGGTATCCGCCTCTTCTGCGTCGGCTTCATTGGCGGGGGGTGGGAGACTTAAGATGCCGGGTGGACGGGTAAAGACTTTTCTTTTCTTTTTAACTGTGGTCTGCCGCTCGTAAATCTCGACTCGAGTGAACGAGTTCGTTAAGGGTTTAGGCTTGTTGTTGTGGTTAGGATGCTGGACTCCCATTCCGTGAGTCCGGGTTGGAGTCCTAAAAAATTGAATGTGAAAATTGCTAACTAACAGCCGTATAAGCAATGAAAAAATCCCAAAGGCTGTAGTCTTGATAGGACACGGTAATTGAGGGAGGCAGCTAAGGGCAGTGGCACTGAGATAGTAATAATTAAAGATTGCGAGATAACTGGACATTTATTTTTTAAAAAGATAGAAATAACACTAAAGATCCTTTTATAACCCTGAGTGTCCGCGTGGTTCCGATTTACGAGAATTTTTTAACGCACCCGAGTGAGCAAGAGAGTGTGTTTTACAGTTCCATCTAGCAGTAAGATTTGTCAGTGATTGTATTTTTCCACCTTTTGATTGTTCTGAGAGAATCGTCTTTCTTTAATATTTCCCACTTAGATACCATTGTCATTCATATTTTTACCCTATATTTTAACCTGCCATTCTCACTTAATATTTCATAGAATTACTAACTTTGAGATTTTTCTTTTACCACTCATATCTACTCGAGTGCAAAATGAAGAGTAAATCAAGGAACTGTCCTTTGTCTATCTGATTGGACGTCACGCCTATTTCTTACCATGTATCTGTATTTCGTTTTCCTTCTGCTTGTGAATATCCTGCTTAGGAATATCATTCTTCTGCGACACTATCTTAGATAATTGCTGCGTGGAATGCATTCTTGGTAGTGCTGTTGACATGTCAGGACAGTTGGAATGAATGAATGATCCAATAAATGAAAAGTGAATTCCTCCCTTCCTCCTAGCTTACTTCTTATAATGGCACTTGATCCTTTCCGATATCATTGTGCTATCGGGGTTTTAAGGAATTATTCGGTATTACGTATAATTCTTCCGAATTGCTTCCAGCCAGGAAACCTCTCATCTATACCATTATTGTTACCGGTCAAAAACTTGAAAAGAATTTGGACGTGATAGTGGATCGACTTCGTGTGTATAAATGCGATTGAGAACTATGCATCCAGGCATGTAGGGAAATAAAAGGAATAATTTTTGTTAAATATATTATTATCATTTTTGATTTTTGGGTAGTGAGTATTATTTTGGGTTCAACCGGACGCGTCGCATAACCATTCCTCGTATATTAAAGCTGTCTCCAGTCATAACGGCTATCTGCCCCGACTTTATGGCAGATTAGTTTCTGTAATTCAAGGTCGCCAGTCTCAGGTTGGCTCATATAAAGAGATATATACTTGGGAAGAAGCACATATGGGCTTGGGATGTTTAGATGGGAGGGAGCAATCATAGGATAAAAATGGTTCAATCATTGGATTCTCAGTTCTCAGAAAGGATATAGTGAAAACATTTAGTAGGGCTTTGAGCCAGATATAATATTGGGCCGTGAATTTGGAATGCTATTTATGCTCATCGGACAGGCGCCTTAGTCCATCGCATCTTATATACCTTGAGAAAAGTAAACCTCCAGGCTTGACCGCGTAAAAATAATAATTTGAGGCAAGAGGTGTTGGTTTAAATATATTCAGTTTTGTGTAGAGCTCCCTTGTTGTACCGTTCAAATCTGAGCGGGATTGCTTGACGTGAAAATTGTTTCAAAAATTAGGCATCCAGTGTCTCTTCATTGATGGAATAGGTTTTCATCGCCTTGTCAGAGCTTGTGAGTCAACTTTTTAGTCCCACTCGGCGATCACTACACGGTGGATCGATGGAATTTGGTGAGGAGGTTAAATCGCGGAACGTTGAGTCGAAGCGAATGAGGGAGTCAACATCCCCCTTGATTGGTTCGCAAAAAGTGCGTCCACTGCCTTTTCGGGAAAGATTGCTGCTCTTTGCACGGTTGGAGCCTGATGAGGTAAGCTCGCATCATCCAAGAGCCAACTCCGCCTTGTCGTTGCGCGAACCCTTGATTTCGAAGGAGCTTTGTCGCGTCCCAGGGGTCGCGCCTGGATCAGAGCGCCGCCCTCCGGTGACCAATGGGTATCTGGCTTCCAGTCTAAGGGGCGTAAAGCGTCACCCACTCTTTCTTATAGGTTTGACTGATCGCTCCTTGAGTCATCAAAAAATAGGTTTTGTAAGGGTACCCGGCCGCTGTAATTTGCATTCGGGTGCCATCGGTCCTTTACCGCGGCCCTCTCCCTAACCTTAACATTCCCCCTTGCAGGGTTTTTTAAAAAGTGTTTTACCGGTTAAAGTAGGTTTTGTGCGAATTTCCACAGAGAAAAAATCACCCGCCTTGCTTAAAATTTGTCAAGGTAGGTTTTATTGAATTTAAGAGAATCTCCTCCCATTTTTCCACTCTTTCATGGGCCTATATTGCTCTAGAATGTCATTTTTCGCCTCAGCATACAATCTACCCTTTTTCATCCTGTCCATGAAACCTATCCTCCATCTTCCTTGCTTCCTCGCTTGCCCAACATCCTTCCCTCTATCACATTCTTCAGCAATCCCTCACCCCTTATTACATCCTCCAGCCACCTAATCTGCCGGTCTCGAATTCCATTCAGAAGTTTTTATTTCTTGCCCACCATCTCAAGCACTTCCTCGTTAGTCTTCCTCTCCGTCCGCCTCACCTTCTCCATCCTTCTCCACCCCCACATCTCAAATGCCTGAAGCCTATTCTGAACCCCATTTCTGAGGGTCCACGCTTCTGCCCCATACAATGCTATGCTCCAATCAAACTCTTCACCAGCCTCTTCTTCACATTCTTACCCAATGTCCCCGTCATCAGCTTCCTTCTATTACTAAACACCTCCTTAGGTAGCTCTATTCTCTTCCGTATGTCTTTGCTACTATGTCCGTTTTCTTCTAGCGTACTGCCTAAGTAATTAAAATGCTCTACTTGCTTCAGTCTCTGTCCTTCAACTTTAATCACCAGCCTCACTTTCTTTGTTCTAGAACAACCGGGTTAAGTTAATATGGAGCCGGCTGTTGCTTTCCCTGACGAGGTAGACGTCTCTTCTACTTCTACTGAACCTTGCCTCGTCATTCAAATGGAGCGCGTGTGTATTATTTCCAAGATGGAGCAACCCTAATTTCTCTCTAAGTAATCAAGAGCCTTTTTGTGTTGATCGGAGAACAGTACCCATCACAACTAGGCTACTCTCCCACGTCAGATCATGCTTTAAAGGCAAAAAAATCTATTCATGGACGAAAAAGTTCTACAATCAGGGAATAACTCATATTTACGTTTACCAAGCGCACAGCAAGTGGTAGTTCGACTCAGCTCTAATACATATCCTCCGATACTCGAAAGGACTGCTAACCTAATGAACACGATAGAGTTAGCTTAACTTTATCTCATATTTGTTCAGAATATAAAAACTGGGTAAAATATCACTGACATTCTAATAAACGGCCAGTTTCAATCAGTATTGGAGAGTAGCGGATATCATGAGGTGCGAACGGGCGACCCATTTATGTCCGCCGCTGAATAAAACCGGCAGTTTATTCAATCGTCATTTAAGGGCCGGTTTATCCATCTCCGGATAAACTTCCCGGTAACTATCCGCCGGACAAATCTTATGTACCGTTTATCAATCATATTTTATCCGCCGGATAGTTACCCGATAGAAAGATGTGGCAACGTTGATATTGTCAACTCAGAGTGAACGTAAATTTAGAAGCAACCGTTGTGATTGACCACTGAATGCCCTGAGCGAAAGAATTCCGATATTCGCGAGGCTCGGCGGGAGCTCGTAATGGATATGAGTCCGTATTTCAATGAGGTGTTTTTTTCTGCCGTTTAACAAAGAACTATTTCACGGTCGTATCTTAAGCATTGTTTGGCGAATATTGTCTCAAGCGCGAGGTTAATCTCAGATTCTTGTTTCAAAGTCGTTAAACGTATGACTGTACATGGTGACTTTATTAAGGGTTGTTCAACATTAGTGTAAGAAGGATACAATATCATTTCATGTCGAAGACTCAGTGGCTTTTGTGTCTGTTTCTTTCTGCTAAAAGTTGGTGTCAACTCTTTCACTCCTTTTGAATGCCGTTTCAGTGTTTAAATATTTCGTGTGAATAATTAACGTGAAACGATATAGATATGTGAAAATCTGTGAACCCAAAAAGAATTTAAGTCCTTGAATTTACCTCACTACGGAGTATGTTGAAATAACATGTACCACTGGGGTGTAAATAAAAATGGTAGACATGAGCCTGCTGAGGCTATCGTTAAACTGTTATTACTCTTTTTCTTTACTTACTGAGTGTATATTTTTACGATGATCACTAGTTGAATAACATGCTTATTGCTTATTGTAAATAAAACTACTTTAAAACATTGTAGCAAGGCCAGTCCTTGATGAAAGGATTGAGGATAGGGCACCATGAAGGAATTAATCATAGGGACCTAGTTTGATAGGGAAAACAACACTAAATAAGTTCTCCCTTTTTGCCCACTTCAAGTGGGAATGACGTGATGGATATTTTAGTATGCATTATAACAACAAAATTTTAATACGAAACTGGAATTACATTTAAGTGTAGTGAATAATGACCAGGTCGTGTAATGTCTAGCAGTAGCAATGCAGTGACGAAGAGAAAACCCATATTTCAAATGAAAAACTCGAATTCATTTATAATTAACCACTGCGTTTATAATTTGCATATTTTTATCGTAGTTATGCAAATTCCACATAAAGAATACATGTGAATCTTTCTTAGTATTTAAAAACTCATTCACAATTCGTGAAATTTGTAGAAGTCTAAAATAAATAAATAAATGTCTAGTTTCACTCAATTTTCTATGAAAATAGTGAACATCCACCTCCTGAATGAAAAACGACATTGGTATATATTCAGGTAGAGGTAGATTGGTGGCAGTTATTTATCTTCATATGCGTTCATAAATAATTTTTTATGTTGTTCAGTTTATTCCATAACTAACAGAATCACTAATGGTCACACCTCAGACCAATCATTACACACAACTGTGTGGACTTTTGATTATGATAATCTTTTTCCAACAAATAATGCAAAAGGATGGAACTTACTCTGTATAGGCTTTTATTTTTAAATTTTGAGGGACATCAAGGAACAAAATAAATTCCAGAGTATGAGATGGGATTAGCCTCAAATTCGTGATCCCAATATTAGTGTTTGCTGTCCTTTATTTTTTAGCACAATCTAACCACAGTTGATTATGTTGCTTTCTCATGACCCTTCTACTCATTTTTCTTTTGCAACTTCTATGTGTCAAGGCGGTGGTCACAATGAACTCTTAATATGTTGAAAGTGTAATTGAAATTGTCATGAACATTGACAATATTCATCCATCATCGCATTATTAATGAACACATCAGTACAGGGGATCACTCTTCAAGGCAAATACCGGGTTTGTAGAATTAAATTAGTGCAATGTACCACTAACACCTCAAGAATCAACTAATAAACATATATATAATAATAACAACCAATACATACGTTATTTGTCGGTGTTTGTTTGGGCAGTAATAGACATTAAGACGTCCAGCTCTGTTTACATTCACTTTTTAGCGTTATTACGAATCTTAAGTACCCTTAAGTACTGTTCGTTGTTAATTAAAATTAATTAATACCATTGCGGTGGTCTGAATATAAAATAATTTGCCACAAAAGTTCTCCGCGTTGCTTTGTATGTTGACATATCTGACTTCCGAGCATTTGTGAGCGAAATTCGCAGCTGTTGAGGGATTATTTAATTTGAATCATGAAGCTGGAAAGTTACATCCCTTCACGTAACGATTTGATTGCGCTAAGCTTATAAACTAAAGACCTTAAATATTAAATAAACCAAAATAGTGCTCTAGAAGACCATATAGTGAATGTATTCATACCGTAAGTCGGTGACCATGAAATACCGTCGCTATCGCACATTCCCAAATTTTTCAGGGGCTTCACAATGATTTAGGCCAATTAAATCATCTTAAATTGACTTAAAAATGAACTTTGATGCTTCAAATTTATTTAAATGAAAAGCATTCCATTGATTAAATATTCAAATTCCTTTTCATTTGGTAGTATTGTAAACAGGAGACATGAGAAATTTGAAAGGCTTTAAAATTTAAAAAATTACGGCGATTGATGCCACTAATTTCTCTCAGAACAGCCACACCACCAATAACTAGGATTACTGGAAAAGAATTTCACGAGTAAATATAGATATGCGTCCAAAATAACATTTTAAATATGCCAGGTGATTGCGGCAGACATCTTGAAAATGGGTTTATCCTCCGGATAAAAATTTATCCGGAGGAAGAAGTAGCGGGTAAATTTATTTGGCGGATAAAGCTTAAACGACGATGGATAAACGCTTTCCCTAGATTTATCCGGAGGATAAGCTATCCGACGGAATAATCGCGAAACCCGGAGATGGATAAACTCGTCCTAAGTCGTGTAATTTCGCTAAGTACTATCTTTTCTCTTCTACATTAATACTTGTCCTCCCAGTCTGAAGCGCCGAATATTTTGCGGACATTGCTTAATAAATTGGTGGCTATGCTGGGAATAATATGGATTAAATTGAAGGACATCAATGCACAAGGGAAACTGTGCAGAGGGAAATGACTGCCACGGTAGAGCCTTGTACTTCGAGGTGTGAAAAGGAGGATATGGGCGGCAGGGAGCGAGCACGAGATAAGCAGGTCTCGCCGTACCCATTGAGTGATTGCCGAGGGCAAACAAGAGACCCACTTGGGCGAGTGAAACGCGCGTGGGTTGGTACACCCTGTCGTTGCACTGAGAGGGTGGATGCAATGTTTGCAAAGGCGCGTGGTGCACTTCGTTGCACTTTGCCGAGGCGAGGATAGTGAGCTCCACCCATTAGGCATACAAAAAGTTTAGCTCGACTTTGTCGTGAACACAGGCGTTCGGTTATTCGTGTGGATGCGTAAGCTTTAGTGGGTAATATATTTCAACAAATGTTCCACGGCACCAATTTCTCTGACACAATACATCGCAGTCCTTTTCTCGCTTGATAACTCTCACGGCGCGTTCCCACGGTTTAAGTAAACTTTTTGCTTGCAACCTCTGGCTAATATTTGCAAAGAATACATTATTATGATCATGTTCTTAATAACTATTATCACCACTGCTGGTGGCATTGCAAAATACTGCTGCTTGTTTTACGCCCGTAGAAATTAGTCGCTCAAGTCGCTCGTATATCTTAAATGAAAATTTGTGAAATAGATGTCTACTGACTGTGAGTCAGAGTATACAATGAATTCCAACTTTTTTACTCGGCTTTAAAAACCCTGCTTTCACTGATTTATGGCATTAGTTATTGAAAACTAAAATTAAAGTACAGAATAAGTTCATTATTTGAATGTATTTCGAACGAAGACAATTTTCCTGCCGTAATAGTCAACTCTAGCAATATTTCCATAGAATTTCCGTATTTTAACTTCAATTTTTGCAGTTACTTTTTTATTTCAATTCACGCAGTTTTTCGTGAAAATTGCATTTATATTAGTTGCAAAAATTCTATCTTCCCTGTGATTTTCCCATTCTCGTATTTGACACCATGAGATTTTAACTTCTATTTCAGAGGAAAATTATATGGAAAGGTAACATTTTGCTGTAAATATCAGATAAAGGGTTCATAGTAATATGTTCCCAGAAAATAATTGAAATGGCATTCATCAATTTTTATTAGATGATCGTTTTTAGCCTCATATAATCTATGAAAAACCGGCAGAAACCACCATACAATTTTGGTTTGCCATACTGCTACTCTGACCGCAAGGAGTCTATCACTAGGAAAATATTATTTTCCTGCACTGGAATGCGAGTGAAAGTTGGATCGAGTTCTTTTACCGATGAAGGCACCCGTATTTCCTTCCCCATTATGACTTTAATTGATCGAGGCTTGAATTTAATGTTTTCTCTTTCTGTGTTTAACTTCAATTGTATACCTATTGGCTCAGTATCTCAGAAATATGATACTCATGTGCTTCCACATGAAAGTCATTTTTCACGGAAGGAAAAATGAATGGGATGATGAGAGGAAGGCCATTGATGTAATGTATGGAGCAAATTGTGGGGGAAGTTACTGTGCAGCATATGTATGAATGAAACTAATACATTTTGATTGGCTGCTTGGTTTGAAAAAACATTTAGCTTATTATAGAATCTAATTTAATAAGATAATATGGGAGTAGGGTCGAGAGACCTGCAGAAAATCACTCTAATGACTGGTGATTACTGATGGTGACACGTCAAAAAGTTAGTCGCTTTTTTATGAGACAAAGTCCTCAATTCTCAATAAGTACTTTAGAATTTCTCATTCAGTGGCACGCTTTACTTATTTGGCTTTAGCTCTGCGCGGGAAAAGCTGATTAATGGCGGAAGTGTACAGCAATTTTTCACTGCTGAGAGAGTTTTGGACAGTAGAGGGAGTAATGTAGGGAAATATTGTAAATGTGTCAAAAGCATCAGCAACCGTCGCTTCAGCTAATTATGGAGAACCGAGGACCCTTATTTGTTGTTTATTTCTTAGATCTTTAATTTCTGTTTTTCACATCATATTTCTCTCACTGGTGTCTCTTAGGGTTACCACGATAAGTACCGTGAATATGCTAGTTTTCAGATTTTTCATTTTGAGCTTTCTGTTTGTTGGAACAGAAAATACGAATCTGTCTATGTCGTTATATTCGTGATAAAGTTGAAGGCGCAAAGTAATATGTTGATCCGCAGAAACATGTTCCTATAAGTAGCGAGGAAATGATATCATGATTCATCGTCTTTCATCTTTTTGAACTCATAGAGTCATTTAATGCAAACATTAAATTACATGAGAATTCTCCTTTCAAAGATGTGTGGAATTTTGAATTATGAAATATTTCTTTTTCTTTTCTTACTAACGTCTGAAACGCAGAAAATAAAGGTCAATAATTTTCTCTCTCGCCTATTGCTATGTACTTCATCGTTTTCATTCCGCTTTGTTGAACATATTTGCCTACGCATGTAGGTATTTTGTGACGGCTTTTGCTACTGTGAGATGAATAATAGTTTTAGCATAAAATGAGGCTGCCAATCAGACCTTATACCTGGTTAGTTGGCGGGTAGTTTAGCAAATTGGTTGATCTTCCCCCCTCAGACCGTTTTACACGAGCCACACAACTGCAAAATGAATTGAAGAGAAATTATGGCAAAAATGTGCACATGTCTCATTCGAAAAATGTCTCAAGTTTTCCAAATGACCGCAAAATCACATGCTAATTTGATCGGATGGTCAGAGAAACCGTGAGAACATGACGACGAAATAGGCAGTGAGGTAGTCGCGGTGGAAGGTCACCATGACTTTTGCGAACGTTCAAGACGAGAATGCGGTCTGGAGAGCCGCGCGTTCGTGCGTTCACTTGTCTAAATCACGCTGTCGTGGAATCCTTCGGCGAGCGACCAGTCGAGTGGCATTACTGCGCCTGCGTCAGTGGGATGCTGAGGGAAACTCGGAATTGGATTAAGATGCACATAGTTGAGAGCAGGGGGAGGGTAGTTGAAGTGAAAGCAATGCCAAGATGGGGCAAAAACGTATGCGGGATCTTAGCCGTCCAACGGACATTAAAATAGCATTGCATTCCATGTCCCCTCTGAAATCAATACTTTGAAGCCGCAGTCCATTATTCGAGCGGTGATCATCACTTTAGATCATTCGTTTACTGTGGAATTTTTTACGAAAAGACGTCTTGGATATTGATTAAAGATTTTTTTGGGCTCATATTTTTTCAAACATCACATAATTTTGTTGAAAACTATCGACGTTTTGACGGCACGCTCAGTCATCAGTCACCTGGATAATGAGAGCCAGAGCGAGGATATTGGCTATTATATATGACCAAAAATTCCCCATCGCTGTGGCAGCCATTTTGTCTCTTTTGAATTATATTTTTACCGGCTCCAATTCGTGCTTTAGATGAAGTCGTCATCTCCATTGAGATTGTCTCTTTCGACTTTTATGTTTTGTTTTAGTTTGGCTCCTTTATTAATTCTCTCCCAATATCCGGACGCATGGGAAAGTAGCGCGCTGTTAAGGAAAATATAACTAAATGTATTCATATATTCATTTATTTAAAAAATGATCGCATGCAGCATGTTTCCTTTTTATAGTGATGCATGTAACAAACTAGGACACACATGCGAGTCATTAGCAAGAAGTAGGTTCGCAAAAAATACCTCAACATGTGGAGATGGTAGAAGTTATTTTGCTATGGAGATGTTTCTTGGCGAAGACGTTGGAAGATAAGATGAAAGGGTCGATCCCATCAGGAAGGCAATTTAAGGGGAAAATAGATGCGGAAAATGGGGAGCCCTCGGTGAGTGATGACCAGGGAGTAGGGATGTGGAGCAATGAACCCTAGTGGGTCGAGTAGGAATTCTGAAACTCATGTAAAAAACAAGGTTAGGGCAGTTAATAGTTCACAGAGCTATGGATGAGCTTAAGGTCTATTTTTAAGGAAGTTATTACTGACATTCGAAACGGTGAGTGAAGACAAGACAGCATCAGAATTTAGGTTGCGTGGATGAGAGACTGTTTCCAGCAATATTTGAAAATAAGTGGGTGATATGTATCAGGGATTTAAGATTTTTGTGACTGACGTTGGTCATATTGGAAAAAATGGGAGATAATGAGAAGGACGATATTTGTGTAATAGGACTGTAATGCTCTGGGATCTCTAATGTCAGAGAACCATTAAAATTGGCATAAATGGAACATATATTTACGTTTGACACCCTGAATCACCACCAATATCTTTTATTTACGAAACTTTGCTCAGTAATCAGTCGCACAACATAACTAAATTAATGATTCATCCTAATTGCCAAGAGAAGGAAAGGAAATTAGATTCCTGCAAGAAATGGACTGCGATGTATTGTGTCAGAGAAATTGGTGCCGTTGATAACGTCCATGACAATTTTTTCTTGATCATTTTATCGACTTCCTTCAACTATCCCAGCATAATCTTCATCATAATCGCGGCCATGACAACTCTGGATTCCCTTCTCTCGTATTTTTCTCCGGAAGAAATTTGCCGAGTAGTCATGCAGGGAGCATACAAAACGCCATGCTTTTTTGTTTCCTCCAATACTCTTGTGTCACGTGTACTTAGCAAGTAAATTAATGATTAATTTAGTACTTTCTATAACATTTGTAGCATACCCATAGTGTGGTGAATGGTAGTGAAAGTTAATTTCTTCACGCTAGTTCATGTTGGGGATAATTCATCCACTGCCAAACACCCTTTTGGTGGCTTACTGGGTAATAAGTAAATATAAATGTAGAAGACGTCACCCCGGGGCGCAATATTTTTCCCTCGGGCCATGAATCCTTAGATGACGGGTACCGTATTTATCGTTCCCGCCTAACTCGTGGACTTCCCCACTCCCTTCTTTTTTCCTCTTCCTACTTGGTCAAAGGTTTGTTGGTAGGACGTCAATCGCTGCATCGACCTCATCCCCTGGGGTGTTCCATAGTCATTATCCCCTGAGAAAGCGGTAGACTACCTGTAATGTGTCCTCGCAGGATTTGTAATGGACTGTATCCTTAAGGTAAAGCCAAAAACAATAAAATTTCCATCCTACTTCCAGACCGATATTTTGTGCATTAAAGTAAGAAATAGTTAAGAATAGATTACCACAGTTTCGTCACACGTACACCAAATCTATTCTCTTCTCCCTCTCCATCCCTAATCTTCCCACCCATACACTCTCAACAGAGTTAAAACTTATTTATAAATTCCACCATAAACTGCCTTGAAATGCTCTCTATTATCAATTTCTAAGCTCCATCCCGCACCACCCATTCTCACCCTTTACTCCAAATGCCCACTCACAGACTTTCGATAGCTAAACGTTCTCTTTCCTTCCGCCTCTCTTCTTTATTGAATTCCCTCCCTCCTCACATTGTTCCTTTTGTACTTTCATCTAGATCCTTTATAAGCCTTTCTCCTTCGTATCTCTTACCTAACTAGGTATTCCCAACATTTTTCGTTTTTCATAGTAAAATTGGTTCTAGTTTTTTTGTTAAATTTATGTTTTGTTAAATGTGCTTAAATTTATGCATTTTTACCTGGTCACTATAAAATGACACATCTGTTGTATGTAATTTTCTTTCAGCAAAATGAAAAAAATAGTACTTCACAATTGGTTGTTCAAGGTTTTTGAACGCTGCAGTGCAAGATCAGATAGGTATCCTTCCGCTCGTAGTCATGCATGGAACTCCATTTTACTTTTAAAAAAGTCCACCTAACACACACGTTGAAGAAACGACGAACTAATTGGATATATTTTGCGACACAACGGCCTCTCGAAAACAGTATGGGAAGGAGATATAAATTAGAAGAATTATTGAGGAACGCCATGAATAAAAAGTTTGGAATACAAGAGGCCAGTTACAGTAGAAGTCACCGTTAAGAATTGCGTATCAGTGAACATTTTGCTCATGGGAGTTGAAAGCTTCGCCAAGCAAAGCTTTGGGCTGATGGTATCTGATGATGGTTGGAAAACTCAATGTATTGACACTATGATATCACCCATTTGCATACTATTCTGAAGGATAAATTGGCTAGAACCCAACTGCAAATAAATATCTTTGTCATTTGCTACAAGACCTAAGAAATTGTATCCGCAGGGAGATAATAGTAATTTTTATCATGTTAATGAACAAAAATATCCTTAGCTTTTTTTCCTTTGCGGTTCTAGGACGGAATTTCGTATAAAAACAAACATAGGTAAGGAAGACATTCCTTCCCGTCATATTGTAATGTAAATTGACCCTCTTTTATATGAGGGAATTGAATTGTCAATATAGTTGAAAAGCGATGACAAATCTTTGTGTTCACGTATATCCTCAAAGTGACAGATTCCTCCACCAAGTGTTAATCGGTCGGAATTGCTAGCGTGTACTCTCTAATGGGGAGTGGTTTTTATCGCCAGCGACTTAGACTCGGCGGGCAGTTGGTTGGAGTCCTGTACACAGCGGCTGGGGACATAGTGGGAGATATTCGGCGAAGCGGGGTCCCAAGTTTTAGTACTCGTGGAAGTTTTACGGGATGCAGAAGACGATAATGAGCAAACAGCTACCGTTCCTTAAAAGGATAAAGTGGACAAGATTGTACTTCTGTGGCGCTTTCGCTTTATGCTCTCTATTCTAAACCTCGAATGTTTTGAGTGCCTTTTCACAGATCACTTATGGGCGTTTGTACGATATGGTAATCGATGCCCAGCTTTGACTTGAGAGTAATAAATATGCAGGGTTGGGTCCTAATGGAAATTCCTGCACAATCTGCGTCTAGTGCTAGTAGAAGACATCATTCAACTATTTCCTATATTTCGTATTTTTTAACTTTTAATTTTTCTATAGTGAACGGTGATCATGAATGCTGGCATTTGATTATGATGAAATCTGGAATTTGTTTTGTTATCACTTGGTTTTTTATGCTATGTCCATAAGTGAAAGTAAAACTAGTTGGGCGTTTCTCAAATACCACTTGAGCGAACTTTATACTGAATCCTGAAATTGTACATATTTCATTCGAGTTCCCTAAATTGAAAAAATCTTCTGTAATCTGATGATATTTTTCTTTTACTTTATCCATTGGTCTTTTGGTGAATAAAATACTTCGCTATTGAATTCTCCTCTATGCACAGATATTGCGAATTGGAATAATTTCTCTATGCATAGCCGTCCACTACCGTGTGCTCTTCATTCACTTTAATGGTAACCTTTTTTTTTTCTTCTTCTTCTTCTTCTTCTTCTTCTTCTTCTTCACTTCACTTCTTCACTTTTATACCTCATTTAGAGATAAATTAGCATCCTAGATGTATTATTTGAAGCATTTGTATTTAGGCTGCAATGTGTTAAAGTTTTAGGAATATCCTGTTGAAGGAACTCTAACTACCTGTTTTTCCTAACGGAGGAAGAATCTACTATTTGGATTTCTTCGTTACACTCTAAATGTGATGCGTTTCTAACCACCGAAATCCCTCAAATAGGGTAATTGCTGCATGGTTTTCTCGAGCGATAATACAGTCAGCAATCGTAATTCACATTAAATGTAAGCAGTTATAAGAAGTGTGAAGAAAACATGGTAATATTAACGATCCAAGTAATATTTTGATGTCTCTATTTTATGATTGAACTTATAAAAAATTAACTTAGGATTTGATGTCATTTCGAGGCCTCAAATCGACTTTTTTTCTTCACAACATACTCTGAAATTGACTTCCAAACAGAGGTGTTTTTACGATATTTTGTGAGTTATTCCAGTGAGAGATATTTTTTAAATAATTTTTTATTTTTTAGTAAATAAGATGAAGTACAAACTATTCAATTAAGCATTAATAGCTCGATCTACAAGTTGGAACTTAAGTATTCCTTATCTGAATGATGCCTTTAGGGAGCATAGCCGTACCCTGTCTCATTGAAAATAGACTTTTTTTTGCTAACATCTAGAAAAGAAGCAAGAAGCAAGGCATGTGATTTCTATTTTGATATTATCAGAAAAATAAAGACATTTTTCTATGTATTCGTAGAGTTCTTCGCGAATCAAATAACCTCAATCCTTCGGGGATAATTCAACCTCCCTTCCACTCCGTCACTGCAATCTGTTTTTCGCTGATATCTCTGATTATTTCCCTCCTCTTTGTCTATTCACCCGTCAACCGACCTCTTGACAGCCTATCACCCTGGAATTAATCATCTCAATACCCTACATTTCGTCTTTCTGATGCGTCACCTCTTGTAAGCTCTGCTGATACTGTTGAAATCTCTAAGATTATCTTTTCTATTATATTTCCTTTAATCCTATTTTATGTCGGTCATTCAATATGTGAGGTCAGTGCTGGCTGATTGTGAGAATTTTCTTAAATAAATACATTATAAATTGAGGGTTTTAGTCCGGTAGTAACGTAAAAAAATTGACCTAATTAATTGAGAGTATTTAAAGTACTGGCAGTTTCTTATTGAAATTATTTTTACCCAATGAAGTTAATATTAGCTACGTAGTTGCGTCGAAACGTGTGGTCATGCAGATATTAAAGTCAAATATTAGTGCGGAGCAGTTATTGATTTAAATAAAATTTGTTTAAAGTGGAACTTACTTTCAGTTAAACCACAGCTTAAAGAAAGGAGAAGCTTACAACCGCCATGCGAGTTATGTCTTTCTACAGAATGCGCTTTCTCGCGGCCATGAAGACGTTTTAGAAAAAATATTATTCTAGGGCGCAATTAATATAAGTTACTTGGAGATCTTATATGTTCTTGTTTCCATTTTGCATGCTCTCCCCTATATTGGGAAAGTGCAGATCGCTGTTCCCTTAAGCTTCACCGAATGCCATTGTACTCAAGTCGCACTGAATCACCGCGGCGCGTCTTGGCTTAAGATGCCTTTCCATGATAAGTACAAGCACGCGACATTAAAGCGCGCTCCCGGAAAATTGAAATTAATGAAACGGCTGCGCTGGGAAGAATCAATTAGGAAAAGAAGTGAAATTATGTTCCGAGATAGCAGACACAACTCCCTGAATTGCATTCCCTCTCATTCAAAGGATTTAGGCCGAAGAAGGTGAGGATTCTTTCGTGGAATCCCTCCAGGAAAGTTCCCCGTCTTCGTTCTCCCGTCACTTGTTTTGCGGCGCTGCGCGTTTGTTCATCGTTAGGCGTTCTCACGATGCAGCTTCTCAAGATAGCGGACAAACAGCTGGAATCCGGAACGATCATGCAACGATTTGCCTCCGGTAATGAGCGGAAGAGCATTGCAGTCCTCTTTAGAATAGCATTGCAGTCCTCTTTAGAATGGTAGAAAAATGATAGGAGAATGTATTTTCAACTTGTAAACGTGGACATAGAACATTTCCGAATGAGGCGTAGTACCTATGAAATGAATGCGGTGGCGAAAGTATATTTAGTAAACTGCGATTCAACCGATTTATGGAGATGATAAAAATATATTTAGATTAATTTTAAAGACCGAATAGAAGATGATTGAAAGTAAGTTAGAAAGTATTTCCAGATTCTAGTTTTTCACAGAAAATACAAATAAGTGTGTAGTTTTCACGCAATTCACTCTACCGATGTTTGATTTGTTAGCATGGTCGAGGGATTGAATTGTGTGAAAAATACCGAGTTTCATTATCTGTTAATAGACTACCAAGGGACGTTTCGATTCAATTTTAATTCATGGAAAATGTGAAGAGTTCTTTTAAATTCACCATATTTGTGAAATTAATGCATCCAAAAGTCGCTCTAACAGTTTTATTGGATCTATGAAATAATGAACTTGCATATTTCTCGACTCTCGGAGAATTTGATTCCATAAATATTCTCCGACTTAAATTGCTCATCCCACTTAAGGTACTTGTATCGTTGCGAGATTAATTGAAAACTTCGACCTTGTAGAAAAGTTCTTTATTGGCAGGGTCGACTTTTCGAGGACCAAAGCACAGTATTTCGGGCGAGCGAAAGACTGCCCAAAAAACTCCCTGGCACCGGTATTTATACTCTTTTTGATTCCAGAAGCTTCTCCGGTGATTCTCCAGTGGTCAAGTAGGCCTTGGGTTATTGGCTTCAACCGGACCGTGTTTGATGTGACGTATTGGACCCGCGTGGAGTAGCCCACTACAGTACTTTGGGCTTATTAATTCAACGGAATCAATGGTCAGTTGAATGCAAAGCGATATGAATTCATTGTGCCAGCATTTATTTGGTTGTCTGTGTGAGAAGTGGCAGATTTTCCACCGTACGTTTCGAGTATGTGTGTCAGTTTAGTGAATAAAAATTAATTAAACTGACGTGCATTCTTGGAACTCGAAAATGAATAAAAATTAAACCCTATTTTAACGCCAGTTTCCCCTGATTTCTAGAGAATTAGACTTTTTAGACCCAATATCTATATAAATCTATATCTATTTAACTTTAATCTTTTGCAAGGGCTGTAGCCGCACCTGAGTTATCCTGTTCTTCGAATTGACATTTATGGTCAGCATTTTTATAATTTATTTTACATAGAGTAGTAGCTTTCCATTTGTTTTAAATTGTTTCCTTCTATGAAAGCGTCGTCATTGGATGAAAAAAATAATGAGTATATATTGACAGCCACCAAGGAGTGAGTCTATTTTGCAATTTTATTCTGCATACCATTCTTTTCGTTAACCATTCGACGCTTTTGCTAATGATTTCGAAACCACCCAGGGAATTGAATTTCTGGTTTCATTCTGGTTCGTTAACCTTTTTTTTAAGTCGATTCGAACATCATCATATTCAGACAAACTTTTCCGACTAAGGGATTTTGACAATCGGAGTCCAGTCAAGCAAGCGTGTTTTCCCAAGAGTCTCCTCACGGGTCACGATTTTAAGTCTTTTATTAAGCTCGTGACACGTTCTAAGACTTCTTTCTTTTTAAGTTTCTTGAAGTCGCTATGACGGACCCGAACGTGCGTGAGGAATCGTGAAGGATGGCTTGAAGAAAATGACCTCGAGAAATGTATCAATTCAAGATCCGGAAAATGTGTTTGCAATAAAAAAATTAAACACAAAATTCTGATAGACATTTGTATGGCACTCATATTAACCTCTTGCAAGTTTTTGAAAGTACTTTTCCTGTTTTTTGTTAACTGAATGAGAAAATACATGATAACGAGATGACTTTTGTATGCTTTTCAAATTAACTGTCAAAAACGTATCGATTTGCTCAATGCATTTGAAATGCTTAAGTAGGTAATTCATGGAAAAAATGTAAAAAAATGCATTAAAATACCATTTAAAGTATGTTTCCAAAATGAAAGTGTTTTCTTCAGTCCGAAAATGCATTGTAATGCTTTTTTCTAGTGTGTATTATTGGATTTAAAAAAATGTCTTTTGCGTCACCATTTAATGCCACATTCTTCAAAGAGAAAACCATATAGTATTTCTGCCCTTGCATCACTGTAAATGCCTGCAGATAGGTGTATTAATCAAATTCCAGTGAAAACAGGAGAATCAATTACTGGAAAAGTCCATTTTTTTAATAATAGGTAGTTAGTGATAGATTGGCTGGAACGGTATTTCAGAACAGAAAGATCATCCGAATAGAATTTTTCACCGCAATGCCTGAAATCGACCTCTTGACACATAAGTGAACAATCAGTCCTTCCTTCGGTATATACATTGGTTAGATCCATGCGAGATGTGCAAACAAGGTATTGGATTTATTTGTATCGAAGATCAGCTGTGGATTCATCAAACGAGAAAATTGTTCGTTTTGCTGAACGGTTTTCATTAATGAGTATAGTTAATTTTGATTTGCTTATCAAGTTCAAAATATCGATAGGCTAAACACTTAACGAGTTAAAAACATTAATTCGGCTAAAGGTGCCATTATAATAAAATATATTCGTCACTCTAAAAGATGATTATGACATCCCTGCTAAAAAAATCCTTAGAAGCTGTTCTGTAGAACGAAAGGAATTCTACAGAAATTGACTCTTTTTCTTCAGAACTAGTTCCTTTTCTAAAGATCTGTACAGAACATGAGAGCCTAACTCTACCGAGCATACGTTCTGTAGAGCTATTTTCTATAGAGCAAAATCACTCCTTACAAGCTATTCTGTAGAACTTCAGCAACTCTGCGGAAATATGTGAGGTTTCCGCTGACCCAGTTCCTTTTCTTAGGACCTATATGGAGAGTCGTAAGGAATTACACATAACTTCCTAAGGAATTCTGCAGAATGTTCTAAGGTATTCTACAGAACATACTAAGGTATTCTGCAGAACATCGTAGGGAATTCCGTAAAATGGCGTTTCAATACTTAAAGGAATATATACAGAACTTTTAAAGAAATTCTGTAGAAGTATTTTAAAACTATACAGAATTTTTTAGCAGGGATTTGAGAAAAAAATCAATGCTGTCAAGTAACGTCGCTATTCGAGAGGAAAAGCACTGTCTGATAGAATAATTAAACTCAGTCAATCGGCCATTGACCGAATTTTGTCTCTAAATGAGAGAAACCTTTATTCGGCTAAACACGTTATTTTTGGCAAAAAATCGATGCCATGTCAATAGCGAGCATTTTTTTTCATCGCTTGGGAGATGCCGTGAAGGGCGTTTTGGGGCCCGACGAAGGGAATAGGCCGGGTGGTCCTCTATGCTCAAGGGGCCCTCCTCTCATCCGCGCGGCCCTCCCGCCTGTTTTAAAAGGTTGGAGACAGCTCCGCCGCACTACGACTGGGAGGCTGTCAAAGCATTCCCATTAGGACGTTCCGCTTCGCCGGCCTTGACTGCTGGGACATTGGGAGTCACTCCGCCTTGGCGAAGGGATCGTTCTCCCAAGGCGGCCGAGAGGGTGACAGTAATTTGGGTGTCCGTGGCGGGGGATGAGGTGGCCGAGGGGACAAAAAGGCTGCGACGGAGAAGTTTAGAGATGAAGGTAGAGCTTTTTCTCCAGTCATTATGAAGGCGATATTCGAATTTAACGTTTTAATTTCATCAGCTGTAGGATGCATCTACATCTACATAACACCCCGCGAGTCGCTGCATGGGTGTGGCAGGGGGTGTTAGGTCACCAGCCGTGTAAAGATGTAAGTTTTTGGAGATGAAATGGTAACATGTATTATAGTAGCGCATTTAGTGGTGCTCAATTTTTATCATGGTCGCATATTGTTCGCGGAAATAACGAGTTTTTGTACCTATTTGTTCGGCAGTGTATCTCTCTTATTTTATCGTATCTGCCAGACCTAGAGATGTAGTGAGGAGTCATGATAATATTCTCTACGTCGCTCTGAAAAATACCAGTTCTGAATTTTTCAAGCAACCTAAGCCTAGCGTGTAGCTTCAGAGTCTCTTGGGGCTCCCACCTTAATCCCTCTAAAAGTTGTGAGACACTATATGTACGCTCGTAGCAGTTTTTAACGAAGCGCGCTGCTTTCCTTTGTGTTTTATTATTTTTTTTGGTTAAATTTGTTTGACCAGGGTCCCAAATGCTCGCGGCGTATTCGTATTCGAGGTGTGGCCTAACCATAGCGAAGTGGTATTACTCTTTGACTTTTTCATCCGAGGACCTTCCTATTATACGTTTAACAAAACCTAGTTTATTTAATGCTGCGCCACATATGTTCTGTATGTGTAATCTCCACGATACATCAGATGTTAAGGTAATTCCAAGATATTTTACTGTATCTCAAGATTTTATGTTTACTCCACCCACAGTATAGATATGGCATGAGGTAAAGGTTGTAATATTAATGTTTTGATAGCATGCTTTTATCTGAATGAAGGTCTTAGTAATTCTTCATCTTCTTCGCTTCATGGATTTGTCAATATTGCCTGTTCTGGAAACCATCTTAACCTTGATGAAAGGCCTTCATATGCTTTCTCTTTCAGATAGACGTTTTTTGGCGGAAATCAGAGCAATCTTCATATAAGAACATGTTGAAACCTCCACTTTCAGGACTGAATTCCAATTAAAACTGGCACAGAAACTCTCTTTCTTTTTCATATCAGTTTACAAAGCGCACATCGAAAATGCCTTGTTTAAGTTATGAGAATTTATGGAAAAGTTACCATTAAGGAAAGTCTTCAGATGGCTTGGTGGAGTTATCACTGCGCACAGCATCAGCGCACTTGGCCTCACCGTGAAGAAAAATATTTCAACTCTCGAGCGGTCCCCTCGTATCTGCCTCCTATTTCACTGGTTATCGAGATATTTTTTTTCAAAAATAGAACGTGAGTCATCACCAATATACATCCTATTATACTATGCACTTTAAATTTAATGTAACTATGACCTCTGATGCATCAGCAAAAGCCTAAGCAAAAAGTAAACCCGAAATATACTCTGCACTATAGGTTGGTTTACCACCAATGTAAGAATGTTTGTATTTGTGCTTTTACAATTTTATAAGTGCACAGAGATATGTGAGTAATGCCAGAAATATGCCTCATGTGATATCATACTGAGCTTGTGCTCCCGTAAGACATTGTTTCTATCGTTCTATGCACCCACGTTTACTTTTTCACTATTCCTGATGACCGATCGTTATAGTTTGTTATTGTTGTATGTTACAAAATATAAAATTAATTAGTCTATTAAACAATGAACCATTTCGATGCACACGTTGCGCGACAAATCAACGATGTGTATACACGTGGGATGTAATGCGCCATTGCTCCAATCTAAAACTAAAAATCTTATATTTGACCGGAATTAATTAATTGATGCTTTCCTTGACGAATTTCATTCCATTTGTATATGTATTTCCATTCATGCACGTGAATGTGTACCACGTTGTCTGCTCAATGCCATGATTTTCAAGTCACCGAGGATGAGTAGTTTGTACGCCGTCAGAACTATTTGTACGAATACTGTATGCGCCATTTTACGATACTTTATTGTCACAAAATAATCTTAAGTTGGGAATGTCTCTTTTATTTTACAGCGTAAAAAATAAATCAATTTATAGGCTATGATGTGTGCTTTTAGTTCAATGGCAAGTAGTTCACTCATGTGAAACAAATATTTGAGTCTTCATTATATAATATATATTCTAATTCCATTATCTCTTCCTTCCAAATCGTCTTAGGGATTCATTGTTTGTGATTTTCTCCGGCCATTGAGTAGTCATAACTCTTATACAATTCCATATTTACTTTGATTAAGATCTCCTTTCCTCTGCATCTGGTATATTGCCGAGCGTTTTTGATGTTCGAGATCAGCGATGATTGCCGTCTTAATTTCTTCCTTTGCGCCATAATTTCGAATTCATTGACATAAATTTTTAATTGTATTTTTTATGGCTTAGTCCAATCGGCTCAACATTTCCATCGGGTCTTTTTTCTCTTCTTCTGAAGAACAAAGCGAACGACTTCTCGCATAATCTTTTATGAAGGTGCCTGAGGGTGAAGGGTTTTGCTGCTCACCCATGTCCAAAGTTCGAAACAGGTTGAAACCTTGGGATCAAGTCTTGATTTCGATTATAGCTAGACATAAGCTGTCTAGTCGAATTTTTTTCTGGGTCACAGATCTAGCACACTAAATCTCCCCATGACTAATTGCTAATATCTCAATGCACTAATCTATGCCTGCCTAGTTAGAGTAATGCGGTCTCACTAAGAACATATTTTTGATGATTGCCTTTATACTTTTAGAAACATATATTACATTATATCACATTAATTACATAGCTCTATTTAGTGTAGATGGAATTCAAATCTTCAATCACTTTTGCTATTCATTCTAAATTGGTCGCAAATATGCAAATAACTCATTGACTTTTTGAGGACTCCTGCGGTCATTGAATAATGATTTTTACCACCGAGATATCAGCTGCTTCAAATCGCAAATTTGCGATAGTGACTGCTCTTACAAAAAGCAGCCTGTAATGCTGATTAATTTTAATGCTATTTTCTCATGTGAGTTATTTTGTTTCCAACCGTTAATCTACTTTTTTTAACAAATGAGATACTCCCTGAGCTCGAAGGTTGCAAGGTGAACAATTTGGAAATATATATTTGAAAAGAATGGAATGATACTACATTTTTTTGTCTTTCACTAGAGATACCTATCCCATTATTTATTGTACCTACCCAACGGGACAAATGTCGTAATGCTTAACTTAATCATACTATGTATTAATGGAAGTTTGTCCATTATTTTTAGTCCATGTTTTCGTGCATGTCCATGCTTTCCAACGGCTGTAGCTTAAATTGATTGTTTAATTTAGCCTCACTATCGTTACTTCGTCTCACTGTTTCCAGGCGGTTCGGGGTTGAAATAGAAATGATTGCTCATCTTGCCTTGTGGTTTGAAGTTTCATTTTTTCGCTCTCAGCATCTTAAGAGCGTGATGGCCGACCGAAAAAGCGTCTTCGCACGGCTCAAAGCTTATTCCGTCTTTACGAGTCAAAGGGCAAAAGGAAATTTTCTCTCCTCGAGTACTTCGAGCGCGTTTTTTGATTGGCGTCCATTTCGCGATGCTGTCGTCTGAGGCACTCTTCGTGCCCTGAAACCCCTCGGGTGTTATTTTTTTGGCTACGTGTCTTCGCCAGTGTCCGCTTCTCCGCCTGGGCATTTAATTCAATGTGGCGTCTCATACCCAAACAACGTGCAAGGGAATATGCCGTCATCGCCATATTACCGTGATGTATGCACGCCATTTTTTCGCATGAGAGTCAGATGTGATGGGCGAAACACTTGTGGTACTGTGTAAGCAAAGTGATATGAATGGGGTTGAGATGAATCGAGTGAGTTTCTTTCGACAGGGAAGAAAGTAGCCGAGGGCATCCATATAATGTAATGGGTGAGGGGTTTCGTCTGACGATGGTGTTGCTATGAATTGGTAGTTTGCAATGTTGGATTTCTTGGCCAGCCACAGCAGATTTGTTAAACTGAAGTATTTATCGAAAAAAGAAGCAAAATTGCCAATCAAGCAAGCAAAAAAAAACTTCTCCTACATCAGGAAAACGTGACCGAAGAACGCATTACATTCATTTGGCTATTTAGTTAGCAATTCGGCGTGAATTTCATTGAGTACGTGAACTAGTGGTAGCGGCAAAAGAAACTACTCGTAGCGTTTCAGCAAATTTTGTAATTTCAGGGTGTTAAAATTCATCGGAGAATACATGTATTTAACAGAAGAGATTATAACTCCATAAACTATCGAATCTTATTGGCAGTATTCTCAATACCGACCTAAGCGAGTTATCCCTATAAAGAGATAATGGATATTTAATTTTTTGCAGATTACAGAGGTCTGAAGGATTGGAGAGATGAGAGAGCGCATTATAAATACCGGGAGAAAGAGCGAAATACACAAGATCATTCTCTATCTCCTACACATAGAATCCGAATTGAAGATTTAAGCATAAAATGGTCAGATCGATCATTGGGAATTTGATGGGGAAGAATACAGTATTACCAATCATCTCGGATTTCAAATGATAGATCCAAAATTGTCCTCTATGCAGTACCAGGAAATTTTGCCATAGCTGTGCAAATTGATGTAGCGACCAGACGATGGGGAAGTATAAACAAGAGATCTACTAATAATAATAGCAATTTGCTGCTGGTTCAAAAAATGGAAGTTGGAACAAAATCTAGAAAAAGCGAGGAAGTAATTTTTGGAAAAAGAGGAATGTCACCAAAATCATATTAAAATTTGAATTACTCAGTATTGGTCTCAGTAAGGTCAATCATATATTTGATATTTAGTGTTTTTCTTGTTAAATCTTCTATTTCTGAGGATTTATGTGGTTACTAAATACTCTGATATTAATACTTCGTCTTAAATTGAAAGCACACATTAAACATAGTTCATGTGCAATATCACTTCCTAATTTGATTTTTCAGCTATATAGCAATGAAATTATAGAAGTTTCATTAACCTTATCATGCCAAGGTGTGGTGCTTATTGGCGATGATTCACCCCGTGCCACACAACCTTGAGGTGGCTTGCGAGGTTATAGGAAGATGTTAGCATCGCAATCATTTTGGACGTATCTTCGAGTGAATGTACTCAGGTATGCAGTGAAGCTAACACAAAGGTAGGATTTTTTGACGGGGTAACAGAAAAAGCCGATGAGTATGTTGAAAGCGCCGGTATGTTGGAATGGAAAGTTATGTTCAAATAGAATTATTTTTTGCGTCCAACCTGAGACGTTTATTAAACTCAAGTAAGTTAAATTAAACGTTTAATTATATCAGGCTAAGAGGGAAAGAGGAAGGTGACAGTGGAAAAGCCCCACGATCCAAACAAATTCGCATTGAAATACGCTGATAATGCTTCCCAACACTGTGATGCAGCACAATTGCAGTGCAGTTTGAACTATAGGGTAGTTCCAGCACTAATGCAGTAATTTTCAATACAGATCTCTTCATAGTACAGTATCGTCAGTTCACTTACAGTGCAAATCCTTCATAATAATCCTAACACAGTACAGTCCAGTAGAATTCGGAAGACTAGAAGAGCACTCAACGTTGAGTTCAGTGCCGTTATAGCTTATTCAAAGTACAACCGAAATAGGATTTTTATTCTCTGGATCTTTACGGCTCATCGCATAAGCCCATTTAGGTATTTATTTGAAAAGAACGGAGAGCACTTCAACTGAAGTGAATTAGAGGAGAAGTGTTTAGAATTCGGCAATAAAGGTTTGAAACTTGGGAAACTTGAAATTCACACGGAAAGATTGTTCAATTCCCTCGAGCAAAACTAGTCTGCGTGCAATGAGCTGCTGTCTCCGTGATCAATCTGTTCTCCAGGAGATGAAATCCATGAAAAGATCTAGAGTCAAACCTGAAACGATGTAATATTTCTGTAAAGATAATGCCTCGGTTTAAAGTATCAAAGTTTGTGATTCAGCTTGACTTTTTTGTATCATTTTAATGAAATATAGGTTGAAAATGGATACGTGGGAGGGAAACGGTGGCTCATAAGCTAAATAGCCTAGACGTTCAGGGTAACTTACTATAGGGCATACATTTCTGTTCAAAAAGTACCGAATGAGTAAATGATGCACTCTGGTACTTTTAGCGTACATTTATGCGTCTATACTAAAGGCGTGCTTAAGTAGGGTGCATTTGAATGTAGCACTTAATGTAGTTTGAGCGAAATATCATTTTAACCTAGAAATCAATGATTTTGGTCTCATTTTAAAGAAAAATATTTCACCCTTCCATTGATACAAAAAATTCAACGCCTTAACTCATTACTTTCCGAGATATTTTCCAGAAAATATCAGCCCTTTTGAATGGGAAATGGTACGTGTATGCACTCAAGAGAGACATTATTTACAAAATGAGGAATTTATGACACTTAGATCTCGTCAAAAATCAACAGCGTGTAGTTTGTGTGTTTTCTCAACTATTTTTGAAAGTTAATCACAGTGCCTTCGCAGTAAGTTCTTCGGAATTACAAAAAAATCTTCCGTTTTGAAGGAGTTTCAAACGTACCACGTGAAAAAAATTAATAAAGTTAAACACTTTTTAAAAGATATTTTCATGTGATTACTTTCAATTTCTGTCATGTATAACTATATAAATTCACTATTAATAATGAAATATTTAATTCGTGTGTCTCACAGCTGGTGAAATTAAAACGTATAATTCGAATATGGTCTCTATTATGATTAGGGAACTATCTCGCTCGCACTACCTTAAGTGCAGGTGAGCATCTATACACGGATATAAAACCTACCTCAGCGCTGCTTAATTTTCATGGTTGCATCGTGAGAGTTTGAGTTTATTTTGCTGATTTTGAAATTCGCATGACTGAATAAAAAATGAAAAGAAAAATAACACGAATGAACGAATAGAATTACTCAACTCCTCTGGTAAAGGATTTAAATGTATTATAATGAATAAAACTATCGAAACCCCTCGAACTATTGATGACGAGGCCTTGACGGAACAGTGTCGATATTATCCTTGTCCACTAAATTAGGGTTAATCGGGTCCACTTAGGTGTATCCGGTACTTAAGTGGTGAAAGGGCTACTACGCGGTATATTAAAAGTGATAGGTGTATTTAAATGTTCACTTTTAAGTGAACATTTAAGTGAAATTTGAAGTGAACATTTAAATAAAAGTGGTCAATGTAGACGCGGAATTATGAAGGCGCAGTGTACCTGTCCGTGAACGATATTTATCTCAGGCGGTATTTAATCGGAATGAGCCTTGCGTGGACCAGACACCATGTTTCGCTGTGACAGTACCGTTTGCGATCAGTTTGGAATTGAGAGTCAGAGATCATGGAAGCGGTTTGAAGATTCGAGAGTGGATTGGAGAGGGGAGAGGGGTTAAGGAACGCGATGCATTAAAGGCTAGTGATCGGAGAAACTTCACGACTAAAGCAAATTGAAGCCAAGCAAGGCAAGAATGGTAGATTTTTTGCTATCCTGCGCTCACAATTGTGCCGGCTGCCTTTGAAAGTTCTAAAGACCTGAAGTATCTTTATGAGATGGAATTTTAAGAAACTATGGCGTTGAACTGTACGCAGTGAACGCCGCCTCATTAAAATTTATATTCCCGTCACAGTACGCTTTCCTTGTGTAGCATCGGACTTCTTGGCATGAGCTGAAATAGTGCTTTGCGTTATGAAAATTCATTAAAATCAAAGCGACTGCTTCTCAATTACAGAGGGTTTTATTACCTTATACTGCATCTCATTTTTTACGTTATGCAACTCAAAGCCGAGGTGGTGTATAATTAAGTAATATGTGGTAATATATACCTTGACGCAGTCTTCCCTGGAGTTATACCTGCCGCTTTCTTGTTTATAAATAGATATCCACCACGTTTTTTGGGTGTTGTTTTTGTGTCATTGTTGTGACCTAATGTGGACATGTTTATGATAAATTATTTTCTCCGGCTAAAGTGTATGTTATTATTGTTGATTCAATATGAACTATAGTTAGTTAGATGAGATAGTTCTATCGAAATCAATGATTTCGTATAATTATACTAAAAATATATTTTAAGATTTTCCAAGTAAAGTATATCATTGAATATCCAAAGCTTTCTAATAAATGGATTGGAACTAACTTGGTTGATACTGCCAGAGAGATAGCTGTGCGTCTCTTTGTAGAAGGTATATTTTTCCCATTAAATAGCCCATATGGATATGTTGATTCAGATGTACGCGGTACCGACGACTTTGAATATTTTAATTTTATCCCATATGGTCCAGTAAGATATTTTAAGGAGTTAAAGACTTTAGTTGTCATATTGATATCATGTAGTTAAACTCTATAACCCCGGAAATCTTAATTACATTGTAGCGCATTCCTCATTTCCTCCCGTTGGCACCGCATTGTTCGAGGAAAGAGCGACCTGTCACAGTGAGGATATCAGATTTCAGTTCTGAAAATATATCCGTTACTTAAATCACTGTATTAGTAGATAGAAGGATGATCTGAGGGTAGAATGTTGGACTCTCGATCTAAAATCGTAGGGTCGTATGATTAAAAAAAATCGCAAAATTGTTTCCTGAAATATTAATGAAAAATTATTAATGGAAGGGAATGTAGAACGAGGCAGCAAGAATTTTCGACTTTACATTCTACCTGGCTCCATTGTTAAGAGGTAACGACCTCAGCAGAATGCACTGATGGCGCAGATCAAGTAGATAGAACTTGTATTAACATCAAGAGGATCATCGAAACAGCATGCAAGCCAGTGGAGAGACACCTCGGGCAAAGAAAAACGAAATGCAGCAACACTAGAGGCGTAAAAGGTAATTTGCTAATGGTGGGAATTGATAGAAGTAATGCATCGAAGAACTCTACCAAAGGCAAACGCTTCCGGAAAACAATCTAATGGAAAGACTATTGGAACGAGGTGGAAGAGGACGGCCAGACATACTGAGGAGCGAATTCGACTAAACAGTGACGAAGAGAGGAGAAGAGACGATTCTAGATCATCAGCGGTGAAGGACGCTTAGAGAAATGTATTTAAATTCACTTTCTTACAATTAGCACTTTGCCTTAGTTTTGATATAATACATAATGGTACGTAGGAAGGAGGAATTTGTCTGCTTATCAGTTTGGCCTTCCGGAATTTGTCTTCTACATCAATTTTAGAGCTATAGAGATGCGTTAAAACATAATCCTTCTGGTAAATCTGAACATCACCTGATTCAGATTTTAAAAAAATTTGAAGCCTAGCACCTAACCTCTGAGTCTCCAGTATTTACCAGCCTTTTCCGTTCATCATATTTTTTACGCACAATGTTCGCTCATAGCAGTTTTTAACGCAGCGTGAAATTTTCTAATCTTTATTTATATCCTTTCAAACTGGAAAGAAAGAAAGAGGACGAGTTTGCTCGTAGAAAAAGAAAAGAGGTCGTGAAAGAAACTCAGATTGATTGAGACGTCTTCAGACCATCGCTTGGACACGTACCCAGTCGGAACTGATGGCTTCTTTCCCCGACGTCGGAAACTCTAAAGGCATTTTTTTCTGCTCTCTCGCCGCCATTTTTACCTAATCTTCATTCCCATCCCAGCTTCTCCTCATACCCCCTTATTTCTCTCGCGAAACAATGGTATCGTTTTCCACGGATCCAGATTATTTAAGAACTCGGAAATGGCGAAGGTATCAGTGGAATAAAATATGAGGAGAGCGCGGTGAATTTTCGCTCCTCACCTGTTTCACCGCGAAACCATTGCAATCGTTGAGGTAAGGAAGGCTATTTGGAGGACACGTCTTGTTGTGTGGGAAGCTAGAAGCCACTAGGCTATGAATCATTTTGTAGAGATGATAAATTTTTTATCCATCTCACGATTCAATGATAGAGTAAGTGCATATAGATTGGCGAAGAGATATTCGGATATGAGTTTTTAAATAATATTTTGGCCTATAGATGGAAAAGGTGTATCGAAGTTGCACGAAAAGCCATAACATATGAGCTTTGGCACACGGCCATTTCATTTAGTGTGGCATTACTCACATAATGTTCTTATGACTATTTCGGTACCTGGATGCTTACAAATCTACCCATAGCAACGAAAACAAATCTTAGTGGGTCGTAGAGACCAAATTAAACATGTATTTTAATGCGCCTTCAATGAGCATCGTCTATAATGAATCGAATTCACGACAATATGATAAGACACGCGATTACCAAACACAGAGTCAACTGATTACCGATGTATCGTAGCAACGACAAAACCACTGATGCTCAATATAAAGCACGCAACAGCCATGGTAAATCCACCTCTGTATGTTGATGCAAAAATCACCGAGTACCACTAGCGCTTCCAAGTGGCCTTCTCCGTAAACCAAAATTCTTTCTCCCCTAAGGTGGTGGCACCTGAGAAATTCTTCCCAAAGCTCTTAAAAATTTATGCCCAGTTTTTAGCATTGCTTTGCCACTCTATATATACTTACTCTCTGATTCGACTTCGAGCGGATTAATGGTGATCGCTAAGCCATTAAAAATACAATCGATGTACAACTTTTTATCTGAAATAGGTTAGTTGACTTTTCTCTATTTTAGCAATTGAAATTTCATGTATAAAAAGAAGTACGGATGGACTTATGGTCAGTGGTAATATTCAAGAGGTAAAGTCAGCAATAGAACGCTTATGACGGGCAAATATTTACGCTGCGCTGGAAAAGGCACGCGCTCGTGTTGGCTTTGATTTTGACATCACTCAGCGGAGACCACCGCGTCAATTGCCCTTTAAATACAAATTAAACTTCAATCCAAACTAATCTAAACCTTTATCAAAAGTAAAAATATATATAGACGATATAAACTAATCATAATTTATAGTTATATTTTGTCTAATCTCTTTTAATCTCGGAACGCTCAATGTTGATCCTCGTTTTACGAACTCTGATGCCATCTATCGAATGCTGAATTCTTATAACAATTGGCTCTTAACAAGGACAATTTCCTGTTCTTGATGCCTTTACCTAAAAGTCTTGCGAATATATTTTCCCTTTGCGAGTACGGTGAGTCCCGACAGTTGTGCTGTTGTTATTTTTGGTAAGCGATCAAATGTAGGTAGTGGGTGCTAGCTTCTAACGACAACAAACATTGTTACTAGGGGGTAATTTTTTGCTAGTACTTTCCTGTTTTTTGCAGACACCACCAAAAATATACAACAAAAAAAGAACACACCAAATTAGGATATTTCCACTTTTTCGTGAAATATATTGGATATATAACATTGCAAAATGTTGAATATGGATACGATATTTGGTAGCGCTCCGCATACTGTACTATGTTTTCTTTTATAATATTTCCTTTTTTAATATTTAACGCACAAAATATGTGAATATTACCATTCTCGAGATAAAATACTGTACTTTCATCTCTCAATAGAAGCGTTTAAAAATTAATAAATCTCTTTGACTTCGACATTACGCCTGATGCATGTATTTTCTGCTTCAATTTGGTAAAAGGTTCATGTCAGTTTGGTCAAAAATACTTTATATATTCGCGCGACTAAAGATTTTTAGCAGTTTCGTTACCAGAAATTGTTTTTAATGTTCTATTAAATTAGCTGTTCATTTTCAAGTGCCATATATCTTGTTCCTATTCTGTAATCATGATTTCTCTAGGATCACATCTATTATTTTTTTCAATTCCCGTTGCGGGACAGCCGGGTCCTTAGACAATGAAGTGAGATCGCTCACAATGGCCCGTTCTTCGGCGGGAAACATAGAGATCAGTTGACATCTCTTCGTGTCCTCTAGCTCAGCAGTTGCCCTTTGAATTAATTTATGGGCGACATTAAATGTCCGCAAAAATAAGTCAAGGTTCGCTCAGCTCTCGCTACGCCCATTCTAAGTAATCATGATAAGTGATTCTATCGCAGAAAGTGACTTATTTGTCGATTAACAGAGTGGGAAATTACGGCCGCGGAGCCTTCCTGCTGCGTTGTCCTTCCCGGCTGTGGGGGCTACCACCGTTGACGGCCGCAAACCCATATTACGCACGCGATTGCACGCCACAAAAGATCGCTTTCTCAAAGGCGCGGAGACGAGAAACACAATGGCTAAGTTATCCACGTAATCTTGAGCAGTAGCCTTTTGTATTCATACTTGTCTCATTGTATTAAGACTGAACTTTGTCACTCGGAATGGATAAATAGGTTGTTTTGTGGGTAGATAGTGGAATACTTATGTAATGCATTTTTTCTCTAAGATCTTACCGTCATGAACAGCAAGTTTGCATTATCGCAATTCTAATGTCTCTGTAAAAAGGTTAACCCTAAGGCGATGTTTTCTTTTGTTTCACTAGTCTCTTGATTCTGCGTTACTAATGAGTACATCAAACCCTAGATTTTAAATAAGAAATGTGTACGTAGAGCCAAAATGGAATTCAAATGTAGACGAACCAATTGCCCATGAGAAATATTTCTTCTGATAATCTCGAATAGTATTGACTTATTGTAGTGGTTTGTTTCTAGATTCTAAATAAAGTATGATAGTGTAACTAACATTTACTCTCTGAAGATACATTTAGTTAATACTTTATACATTTATTTATACTATAATATGTCCCATATTCTGGTGCTGTTCCCTGTGATGATGTAAGAGTTTCCATAAAGTCGTATCGTTTAATAAAAAAATGTAAATTTTTGCAATATTTAATTTGAACCATTACAATTATGCTACTAACATCCATTTTAGAAATTCTGGTATATTTCATGAATTTATTTGTATATGAGGATGTTGCAGAACTCGTTGGTATTCTCAAAGGAAACTGTTGGCCACAGTTATATACATTAAGGTCCAAATTACACAAAATGATGTGTTCTAGCTCGCAGAATAACATTTAGAACATCATAAGCTCCAATTAAGATCAAACAAAAGATTGAGCATATAAAATGGACACTTTTTAGGTGAACTTTAAGGGAGCATTTATTGGCGACCTATATTGTGCGCTAATTGATGCTAATTTAGCGGAGGGGTGTGTCTCGCACTAACGGGAACGGTGTATTCCAGGCGACATCACTTTGTACGCGCATCGGCGATTCGTCAAAAAAGTAGACCTAGTCTCCAATCGACAATTCTCATCTTTATTTATGTTCATCCCGCTCACCCCTACATATTCCAATTCTACTCATCTTTCCAAGGAATCAGTACCAACTTCTAGACCCAGTTATAAAAACCGGGTCAGGGTGTTTGGATCGTTTTTTGTAGACCGACTTGCGTGAAACTTTGCATTTGTGTTTTTATTAGTACTAAAAATCAATAAAAGTGAAAAATTTGCATCTTCCTGATGTAATGTTTTATATTTCCGTGCTATTTTAACACGTAGTCTTTTTGCAAATGACTCATATTTCGATATAAATCGAGTTTATATGCACAGATGTTTTCCTCAAGGCGAAAGAATACATTTTTCGACATTATAATGATAGCTAACAATTGTAAAGGTATCATACCGGTCAAAGAACGTTCATAAATGTATACAAGTTTTGCTTGAAATATGACCACAGCGCCATAAATCCAACTAATAACTATGTTTTAGCTCTTGAATTCCTGAGGTCGTCTTTTAGACTAATTTTAATGTTTTATTTTCTCTCTCTTTCACATTTTTCATTACAGAAAAAATATTCAATATTATTATTAAAAATATCTAAATCCAAAAACAGCTTGATTGTCCAAGGTAGCTTTTTTGACTACATTTTATATTGGGGATAATCTACTCATAATGCACCTATTATTTCAAGCATGCTTTTAATAGTTGCGGACTTAAGTTGTTTAGCTTAAGGCCTGTCGTAAAGTTTACAATTATATTTTAAATTTTAAATAATAGATCTCTGGTTTGATTAGCACTTTATTTTCATTTGCAATGTTGTATAGCACCTGATCAACGTATTATGTAATTATGCATGCCTGATCAACGTATCTATAATTATGCATGGATGGGCCGAAACGCGAGCAATTTTGTATGGTAATGTGTTATGTTTTTTAATTCACAATCTACAACCTCAAATTAAAGGATTCTGTTTTATCTCTTACGTCGTTAATTCAACTTGTTTTAGCACTTTACAATAATTTGATATATTAATTCTTTAAAAATCAACAATCCACATACTTTGCAGCAAATAGTTTCGCAATACTCAGGAGGCTACAACAGAGAATAAATATTTATGAGCTGAATCACGAATGCCAAATCGCGTTTCCATAAGATCTGTCATATCAAGTGCAACCAACCTACTGTTGTAGAGGCAAGTGAGCTCATGAAAGTCGGGACGGTGGGTTTGTAGTTGAAGCATGAGCATAATTAATAATCCGTGCGTGCGAAGGGGTGCAAATCAAGCCCTCGCAGGAGTGAAAGAAGAACTGACGTCCAAGGCTGGTGAAATGGACAGTCTCCCCCCCTCGCGCAATTGAGAAAAATATCAATGCCAAATTGCCGCTCGTAGAGTCAACTCCTTCGACATGCCCTCGAGTTTATTTGCACTGTTGGGTAACGTGTGTTTTCTCTTGCGTTTCGCTTGCGGTGCTTTGCTTGCTGTGTCCGAAATCGCCTTGCACGGCCTTTTGACCAAGCTGTGCGGCCATGTGACCACGGAGGACGGAGAAAGTTTCCGTAAACTCTAAACCTTGGAGCGGATCCGATGGTGGACACTTTGGGGATGAGAACGGAGCCGTACTTTAGAGTATTTAATTTCTATCCAGAGGGCCCTGCTTCGTATGCCGGCAATGGCGGATATTTTCCAAAGGTATCTTCGTCTCTACCTGGAGTTCCCAATGGGGAGAACTTCTAGGCCCACATATATTGCTCCAACCGTCGTGCATTGGGCTGAAATAAAAAAAAAAGCTGGCCAAAAATGATTTTTTCACCTTTAATTTGAATGAAACAATGGCATGTGGCGTTTAAAATATCTAATATACAAAGAAAACAAAACTATTGCAGCTTTAGATACTTTTATTTTACCAGTAGACATGTTTGAGGTATAGAAAAAATTGTCACCAATTTTAGATACTTATTTTTCGCCAAAACATTTTAACTGTTTTGCTTCTGACGCGTTCCATGGTCACGGATGTATTTTTTGGACACACGCTGTAAAAGGGTGAATTTTGTAAAATATGCTGAGCGACTATTTTGTTTTGTTGTTTTGTGGTCGGATAGTATGTAAAGCCGTGATTACCATGTGCGCCTTTCGCGAAGAGTGAAGTCTATTTTGGCGCTCAGTGTGCCCGAGGCCAAAATTAATTGCTGAAGTGTTTGCGCATTGGGAAGAAGTTAGTAAATGTACTCACATTGCGGATCCAATTTCAGACTAACCCGATTAGATCATCCGCCTCTTCAGCTTCCTCGCTGTTAGAAAAATCTGAAATGAGCCGAGCTAGTCTCTGAGTCGGACCGCGGTCCGTAAACCAGAAGTTTTCTTCCCATGCTGCACCAATTCGCGCCAAAGAGATGGACATGAGTCACACGTCGTAGCAAAGCTATTGTTTTTGGGCTATCCTGTCATGGATTTATACCGGCAAGGATAGCGAGGCAAAGCTCCAAGAAGTAAATAATTTAGTTTTAATTACATGCTTTGCATGACTATGATATCCGGCAAATGTGGCACTCAGATGAGATGTCTTTTTCAATTCTCAGCTCTTGAACCTAGAGTATCGAGAGGAGTAAGGATTCCCTTATTCTGGAGAAGTATTTCCATTAAAATCTTTCACTTACTCAAAAATTAAAAAAATGCCGCAGGTCAATTTAACAATTCAGTTGGTTAGATTTTCAATCACAAACGAGGGCATGAAATTTAATTGAAATTCATATAATCATTAACTCCTCGTTGTTAAAAGCATCGTGTTTATTTATTATATAATCGCAAAAGCATACCAGTTAGTTATTAAAAATTAAAAAGTTACTTGCAGCAAAGGAATTATTGAATTGTGTTAAAAATTCAACTCATTTTATTTCTACCGTTGACATTTTCCCAGTGTAAAAGGAAGAATTCTAGGTACACGATCAACCAAGGTTCCATCTGAGGGACCAAGTACTGTGCATAATTTGGATGGTCTTTGTTAAGGTTCAAAACATTAATTTATATTATGGATTTAAATGTTTGGAATTGTTGCCTAGGCTACGTGTTGCCTAAATTTCCACTTTTAGTTCACCCAGTCCTTGGCGCCACTTTGAAAAAAATCTTTTCAGATGAATCATAAATAGACATAGTTAATTGTTGTTAATAAGAGACTGTGGTGAATATTCAATAAAGATCGAGGAGATATGAATTACTTGATGCTATGAGTAATACCTTGCTATTTTTGTGACCTAAAAGGTAATTTGTAAATGCTAGAGAAGAAATGTCAATTACAGGAAATGTGTAAGAGGTTTATGAAACGTCCATCGTGTGCCGACGACGATGTTTGCCAAACTCTGATACTAATTTGAATGCATTAAGCCCGTTCGGCTCAAATATAGAATTTAGAATGCCTTGTTTAGACAGAACTTGCTTCGTACCAGGCTGCAAAACAGGGTATGCGTGTACAAGGACCCAAAATAAGAGACTTGGATTGAAAAATAATAATCTGTTCAAGGCGGCGATATGTGCATTCCTTTTTACCTAAACTGCAATGATGGCCATTGGGAGTACTCATGAAGATACCACATGAAAACAATATGTAAAAAAAGTGTATAATTACGTCCCGCGTGTAGTACTACATTTTTTATCCACTGCATTATGATTACTTGTAAGTAAAACCAGTAAGACGTGTTAATTTACAAACTATCGACTGTATTTACGTTTGTATCTTCCATCACTAGGCAGCAACAAAAAGTTGTTCGTTTACGAAATTCTAGACAACAGTTTTTTCCGACGAGAAAACAATCCATAATATATATATTATATTCATGGGTCAAACATGGCCCTCGGTATGGGGAATCAGCACTGTTATTACTGCGCCAATCTTATTTCAGTGCTGTAATTTTTAAATGCGTACTGCTCCGAAGAGCACATCTGTTACAAATGCAGACTGTTGATATTTTTGCAACACAGCAGATGTTGCAAATTTTTTTGTTCTCATATAGAAACTGAAGATTCATAAATACACAATGATCCCTGTGCGCGGACAAAAAATATAGAAGATCTTATTTTGATTGAAAAAAAAATATATATGTTTGACCTTATGAACAATGATGTTCCTTATTCGATTCACCTGGAATATGTAGTTGTTCACATTGATTTTTTGGAGGGAAGCTGTGGGATTCCTCCACCACTATGCCGTTAGTTTTTATGATTTCGTCTTTCAGGCAAAATGGGTAAACTGACGTCCAATGGAAATCTTCAGTCTCAATTCCAGAAATATGATAAGTCATTTTTCGTCGCTAGCGATCTCGCCTCCGCCATCCTCTAAAATAGATTTACTTCGTGGATGTTTTTTTTTGCTTCTGGCGCTGCCAAAAACCCGAGGGTTGGTGCTCCGAAAACTATATTTAGGGAAGACAATATGAGCGAAGTGTAACTTTGAGCTGAAGATGAATGTCATTAAATAGAGGAGATATCATGATATAAATTACCCCAAAGAGCAAGTAATTAAGGTTGAGGCAATGCAAAACCAATTGAGCGATGTACAAAATGTCAAATAATGGTGATGTAAGGCATATTGAAGCTTAATAACGTGAACCACCTAAGCTTTGTACAAAAAAAACTGCTACGAGTAAATAGAGACAGCGGAACAGGGGACAGGGGACTTTGAAGTTCTGTCATCTGACCTTAACGGCGTTCATTCGTGGTGCCAGGAGTGCGGGTTAGAATTAAATATCAGCAAATGCACCACAGTTCACTGCCTGCGAAAGTCATCACAAAAATGCCATATCTATACTGTGGCTAGAGTAAACATAAAATCTTCAGATACAGTAAAATATCTTGGAATTACCTTAACTTCTGATATATCGTGGGTTTTACACGTGCAAAATATGTGGTGCAGCATTAAAAAAAACTAGGCTTAGTTGAACGTGTAATAGGAAGGTCCTCGGATGAAAAAGTCAAAGAGAGATACTACTTCACTCTGGTTAGGTCACATATCGAATACGCCGCGAGCATTTAGGACCCTGGTCAAATATATTTAACCAAAAAAATAATAAAATACAAAGGAAAGCAGTGCGCTTCGTTAAAAACAACTATGAGCGTACATATAGCGTCTCAAAACATTTAGAGACTACACGCTAGGCTTAGGTTGCTTGATAAATTCAGATCTGATATTTTTCAGAGCGTCAGAGAATATTATCATGACTCCTCACTACATCTCTAGGCCTGACAGATGCTACAAAATAAGAGAGATACACTGCCGAACAGATAGGTACCAAAACTCGTTTTTTCCGCGCACAATAAGCGACCACAATTAAAATTGAGCTCCACTAAATACACTCCTATGTCACCATGTCATCATTTCATTTCAAAAAAACTTACACCTTTACTCGGCTGGTGACCTAACACCCCCTGCCACACGCCCAAGCGGCGGATCACGGGGTATTCCGTAGATGTAGGTGTACTTTATTTACTTCCCTCCCTTTTTCGTAGCCGATGTATAAAATCTCCTTCTACGCCCCCTGCGACTGTTGGCGCGGAAGTTTATGAATGAGATGAAATGGCGGAATGACGTCTGCTGGCCTTCACCTACACAAGATTACCAAACAACGAAAGCTATAGTAGTGTAGAGCACATGATATGTGGAACATAACTTCGATGATTCAATCAACGCTGCCCCTATACTAGCTCTGCAGCATCTCGTATCGTTGCTGAGCCAAAGAATGCCGTTCGTGATTGCTAGCCGGTCGCAAGAACTGCTTGTGGATTCGAAATGACGACCGCTTGAGAGATCTGGACCAGGGCGAGGGCGAGGGGGGGCATTGTGCCACGGTTGCCTCTTCCAAGGAGAGAGATGTGATGATTGACGGAGATTGTCTTCAGTTCTCAAGTGTTCCCGTTGACGAATAGGGTTATGGGTCGTTCCTGAATGATCGTCTCACACGATCTATGTTTACTAAGTCAGGTTTCGGCAACCAGTTTTCGGTAAGCGTTACATATTGGTCAAGTCTTTTGGCGTGAACGCGTATTTTCAAATATTATGATAACGGGCGGGTATCTGCTATACCTATTGGTGAAAACGGCGGTGAAGCGCTTGCAGAGAGTTGTTTTTTTTCCAGCCATTACTGTTGGTGAAGTCTTCTCGGGTAATATATTTATGGCCAACGATTCAACGACTACTGTCGCCATCACCTTCAAAGATACCTACGTGGGCAGTGCTTATTATATGTATAGCAATGCTACAGCCACAAACGTAGCCCTGAAGACAGTGGCGATAGTATCTGTCGAAACGTCGGACAACAAATATCTTTCTTGGTGAAAGACCCGAGAATATTCACCAACAATGTTGTTCGTTTACAGAGAATTCCAATTCAGCGCTATAATTTTGTGAATTACGACAAAAATTCAACAGTGTGGCCTTGCGTGCATGAATACGATACCAGCATGGCCTTGAGCCGATACTGCGCATGCGCAAGGCGTTGGCGCAGGATTGTGGCGATTGGTGGCCACTTCGGGTGCCGAGTCGGCGGCAAGTTCCATGAAGAATATCTTGCGGCTAAGATGTGCTGGCGCACTGATTTTGCCTCGAATCGTAATAGCTCATACATATCTGCTTTGGAAAGTCAAACACTATTTTTTTCAATTTCGTTTTCGTTGAAAAATGTGACTAGGTAATGAAATATCAAATGATTTTTCGGTTGATGGTCCCTTACTCCACAAAATGCTCAAAGGAATATTAGAAGGAGAGTAACCTCACAATTTTTTTCATTTTCAATTTTATTTTTCTCCTGGCCTGACCTCGGATCATTGGGCATTCGACTCGGCGGACTTCGCAGACGACGCCAATGCTCAAGTACATTTTTGGAATAAGTCGCTTTCCTGTACCTACTCTAAAATACTCAAAATATTTTTAAAATGCTAGTTACGCAAGTGTATACTATTGGATTATGTGTAAAAATCTAAGTCAATTTGAAATAGTAAATATTCGCGAGGGTGCGATGGTTGTTTTGCATTTGAGCTTTGGGAATGACGGAATCAATCGAAGAGCGGCAGGCGAGTTAATGCGGCGACCGCAGTGACAGTGGAGTAATGTAATGATGGCCGGGAGTGGGAGTGTGGTGTCCCTTTACCTTTAGGCGCTTGTTTCCTCTTTTCAGCGTTGGCATACCCACTGCGGCTACCACATTAGCTCTCCAGCCGTTGGCTAATTGGAATTTTTCTCTTCCATTACAGAGGTTAATTGTAGAAAAACTATTGCACATTGACAACAATGTCTAGGAACGATTTTACACAGATTTTCATTCTATCCTGTAATATGGATGTATTTATTTTCTTAAATACCGTGCGAGTGAAAAATTATTCGCTTGTAGGATGTATTTGGAATACAATAAAAACACTTTGTCATAACCGTGTCAATCTAAGAGAATGAAAGAAACTCGGAAATAAGTTGATTGCCTCTTGAAAATAAAAGAGGCCAACTTAGGCTCGCTGGATAATTTCAATAGAAATGGGCTGATTTGTGAACCGGGACACTGAGTAACGAAGATTTCATGTTTTTAAGCAGCGAATGAGCTAATGAATAATTGATACGTAGCTTATTGATACCAAATCTCCAATAGCGAAAAATTTCAATCTCAACTCATCTTTGTAAGGTTAGGAATACTATCCCTGAAGTTCACTGAAGTAAAACTTGCCAATTCCATTACCTAATTCTAGCTTATAAATCACCATAACCAATGGATAAGTTTCCCAAACATTTGAAAGAAAAAAGTTATTGATTGCCTTAAGTAATGCATTCGTGAATTTAAAAAATCGTATACTAAACTTTGCCAATAATGAATATCGCCGATCGACACTGTAAAAATGCACCCCTGAGGAATCGATACATTAGGTGCCTACGTTGCAAAATACAATCACGCGAAGAGAATTGTTAAAAGGACGCAAATGTTGAGCTGAGAGTTACTTTATACTGAGACCCGTCATACTGAGAATGGTGATAATGGATCAAATCCACCGAAATGAACGGCTGTGAGCATCACCAGGCGATAGGTCACTTTCCTTGGACCATTTCTCGCGCACTCGCTTTCTCAAGGAACGATTGCCATTGGATCCAATTATTCGTCCTGGGGGAAAAGGAGGAGGATAAGAAAAAAACAAACGAAGGGAATGAAGGCGAAACGGGGACGGGCGTCGTCAGCTCTCCCGCCCATTTAAAAGGAGCTAACAACTAATGCGCGCCAAATAGAGAGGGAAAGAAGAGACGCGAGTAGTTTTCGAGGAGCCCAAGGACGAGTCTGATTCGCCCTAAACGGTCGCGCAAACAAAAATGATTTTTGGAACCGAGAAAGTTTTAAAAAAAATAGCCACGATGGGACCTTCTGATGATGGAGGCACTTTTTATTTTTATTTTCGCGCCGCCAAAATTGCAGGCGTGGTTATGGGAGAACGGATGAAGGGAACACACGAGAGGCAGTCGGGGAAGACAAATAAACGGTCAACAATGGTCCACGGAGACTGTCGTCACGGACAACAGTATATTACGTCCCATTGAGCAGCGGGGGAAACGTCTTCCCTCTCTCTCCCTATGGCCAGTTCAGACTATCCGGGTACAAGGCGTGTCCGTTTATCCTTATTTATCTCTTGAGTGGAGCTAATGACTTATTTCTCTGAGTTTTAAAACCTTCGGCGTGTGACCTCGGGGGAAGAAGAATTTCCATTCGTAAAAAATACAGTCATGCGCGAAAGAACATGAACTCCGCCTTCTGCCCTCTTAAGTGTTCACAGTGGAAACTTTTCAAAAGTCAATACTATGAGAGGACTATTTTAAAACGAGCGTTCATTGCGATTATTGTCAATCAAAAATTGCTAGGCCAAAACGTAAGCTTAAAAATATGACATTATTTTAAGGTTTGAAAAGTTCCATTACGCAAAATGTCCACTGTCTGAGAAAAAAAGGAACTAGAAATTTTCAGTTTCTCGAAAATTAAAAGAATGATTGCATTCAGTCCATTTCTCATTCAGAACTCCGGTTTAGTTTTTGTTTTTCTATTTCCTGACTTCACTTTATGTATACATATATAATTGTAATTACCTAATATTTATTTTTATTTTTAAGCCGAGGAATTAAATCCAAACTTGACTCGTATAATCTGCCTTACAATTAAAGTTGTATCCTAATTTCTATCAACACAATGTAGGTATTGTCGTAATTCAACCTATCCCATTTTTAGTCAAATAATCTACAGAAGTTTAAGTAAATTGCATTAAATTTATTTGTTTTTTTCCTACTGTAAAGGATTGGGTGTTTTTCATTTTCTGTTTGATAAATAAACATGCCTGTGTAATGGCTTTTTCAGTCTATTAATGGGAAGTATTTTTATAATTATAGGGGCATATAACTAAATTCTGGTAACTCTTTACTTGGGCACTTGCCGAAAGAAAAAACTCATTTTGCAAAGGGGCACTTGGTCGTGCGTTGCTTCTCGGTAAGCGCTAAGTATCTTGTAATTACTAAGGTAATGATCCCTCCCCGCACAGAGTGTAAGGGAAGTAAGTAAGCGGAAAGATGACCCTTAAGTATCTTGGTATGATTGTGGGTTGAAGAATATGGCTCAAAGATCTTAAGTATCTGTCGCCACGCGCTATATGTTAAATATAAGTGTCTACAGAAAATCACATTTATTGTACGCTGCTTTAGACGAGTATAATGCTCTAAGCTTTATAAAATAGATTCTATAATTTGGTTATCTTTGATTCGTAATGAACTCCATAGCGTTCATTCCATAACTTGTCATGTGTTTATTCTTTCCTTTATTTTCCCGCGTACGACGACGATTTATTTGCTTATGAATAATTTTTTGTGTTTTTTTTAAACTTTTTTTGTCATTTGCAGTCATAAATCTTAAGGTTGGCTTTCTGCATCTCTTCTCTTCACTATCCTTTCAGATAACAGTTTTATTCCTTCAAGATACTTCATTTTGACGTCCTACATAGCGTTTTTTTGGTATTTCATCCTTGTCGTCCCTGCTAAAATGTTAATAATTCCTCTTTCCATTATTTTGCTCAAAAGAGAGAGAGATTTTTGGGATGATAATTGTGTCCAGAAGTTTGTCACTTCTTCTATCAGGGTTTTTATTCAACTTCTCCTCTCCACTCCTGTTCGCATGACTTCTTTTATTGATTATTCTCTCAGTCCATTTCATTGCAGCTCTTCAGAAATAGTTCGTTCCTATTCCTTTTAGTCTCTGCTGTAAGTAGAATCTAAGATTCCCTGTCCCATCAAAAACATTGATTTAAATGAGCATTTGAAATGAAGAGCCTCCTTACTTCCAAACTTGTGTTTTTCGCGGTTATTGCATTCTTTTACTGGAAAAAAGGTCGGATTGAGCTGTGTTTACTACAGTTTTTCTTTATTCTTCGCAGGCAATAAGTATGCTATGTTCATTTAGACTCCGCATTTAACTTGCCAATCTTGAAGGTCCACTGAGAAAAGTGTGCATTATTAGTACTATGATTTAGGTTGCGATAATTTCAGAAAAGAAGTCGTAGAAACCTTTGCATTAGAAAATATTCCCGTGATAAATGAAGTGTGCATACTAGGTCAAGTATGTACGGAGTAAGTCGTATCTCATGTTTCCATCCGCAAAAATTCGGTCCACTTCGGTTGCGCGGTAGGGCGAGTTCCTCATCTCAGCCGCTCGCGTAGTACGCTCATTGTTATCTACTTGTTGGACTCAGATGACGAACGCTCATTAATCTTATTCGTTCGGATAGTTGTAATGCGAAAGGGTTCTGCGTCCGTAATAGAATCTCGATTACGGCTGCGTGAATTATTCATGGGGACGGGGAAGAACTCGATGTTGGCAGTTCTTCGTTGCTCTCGTCATTTGCTCTTAATCAGTCAGTTCGCCTTTTAAGTGGCTGGAGCGCTAATCGTGAGTCATTGAGTGCACAATTTAATACCTTTTAACGTAAGCCGAAAAATAATTCTTGGGCTATACTCCACTTGAGTACATTAATTTACACGGAGACTTAACTCTACGCGTAGTAATATAAACGACTCAAGAATTATAATTTAGAATTTTCTTTTAAATGGAAACATAGTTTTGACTTGGATTTATGGCATTTAATTCAAAATTTAATCGGGTTTCTTGGATAAGTACGTGTTTTTTACGTGACATGATTCCTCGATATTTGTTAGCCACCATTGTATTAATGAGAAATGTATATCTTCGCGTTTAGAAGAAAATCAGTTCACAAAAAAACTCCATTTTCAGGTTTTCAAGTCATCCACAACCTCTACTCGATGTTAACGTTCTTTACCTACGTTACAACTCTATCGTTGCTTATCGCTCTTAAATTGACGTAGCTACTCTTTCGAGTACTCTCCGCCTACAGATCTGGATAGGGGACTAGTTTGCCTTCCGAATATTTTCCTCGAAGTAATTCCCCCTCGCCATCTATGATAAAAGACATTTGAGAGTTCAAGAATTTAAGTATTAGAGAAGTTAAAGCCTAAGAGTTGTTTCTTCTCGGGCTAATTAGGAGAAGGCATTCTGTTGCATACTTGTCAGTTGTTGTCACAGTACTTAAACCGTTTAGGTACTCTCTCTAGGTATAATCTCGTAAGTTTTACAGACCTTTTAAAAATACTGGCATGGGAATCGCTTTCAGATCGTCGATTAAATATTTTTACTTAATCTTTATTGCTAATTCCCAAAGTGTTTTTTTCTGACGACATTCTTACCTTCTTACAAACTCCAGAATGTTACTCTAGATCAGATTATGAGAATTAAATTAGGGAAATGGACTGGAAAACCATCAGGCTTAAAATGTCGTTCTTTCCAGATATCGGTAAGAGGCCATAGTTCCTTCCAATGGGACTTTGTAGTGGGGTATTCGACAGTTATTTTGGCTGATTATGTGATTTCCCCCATAATGCTTGTCTCTTAATCTGCAACGTAGTACAAGCATAACGTTTCGCATGATTCCTCCATGACTCCTGCACCTCGTTTATGATGATACAATGTGCATTAAAACAAACAGTTCCTATGGCAATGGTAGCATATCTCTCCTGTAGTGCATGCTGGTGGAAGTTAACTGGTACATTATTGCGAATTTTGGTGATAACCACAAACCCTTGAGTTGGCTGGCAGGGAAATATGAAGATTTACTGCGCTTGTTGTTTAAAGAGTGTCGCTTTACCGATCCACGGGGACTACTCCTCTACTTATTTGGAGGGCTGCTACCCTCTCGCCCGATTTAATGGCTGCCTATAGGTTGGTGACAGCCATTTTTCGAGACAAGGCATCTTTACGAGTTTTCGTAGATATTTTGAGCCATCTTATCGTAGGATACGCCCTGCACCCTCTAAAAATAGATCCGATTTTTTCTTCGTTTTCTTATTTGTCAGGTCAACTCGTTTACTTTGTAGCTTAAATCTATATCTTAAGGTCGACCTAGAACCATAATCCTCAACCCAATGACACACTCGGTAGCTATAATCAAGCTCGGTGGTGGAATCATCACTGGTCTAATTTTAAAAGCATGTCCGCATTAAAAATCAATTGCCTGGACCGGGATCTGAACCGTTTGCCTTAACCAGTCAGTCTAGTCATGTGGCGCTATATCTATAACATTCAGATAGCATTGACATGGCTTATAACCGATGCATCCTTGATAATGAATGTTTCAAACACTTATCTAACGTTCAGTGATTGGTTCATTAATTTGGAATGACTTGAATTCCCAACATTCGCCTCTCTCTATACTAAGAGCGGTGGATCTGATTGCCCAAGTCTCTGGGCGCCGTTATGACATGTAGGCCAGCGGTTCCCAGTTTATTCTGCCTAGGAACCCCTGTCGCGGCAGAAATTTCTCCTGGAGGCCCAGGGACTCTGAAGTGATAGGTTCTACCTATTCTCTATGAGGCATGATACACACCGTAAGTGACGGCAATGTGAATAATGAGGCATGTATTTTCACAAAGAAAACAATAGTAAATAAAATGCTAGGTGGAAGATGCGATTAAATGTTTGTCATCGCCATTAATTCCGCGGTCGAAACCCCTGAGAATTCCTCTTGAAGTTTCAACGGCTACGTGGAGAACCATTTGGACTTGTTTGTTTGGGGATGTATCACCTATCATAGATAGGAGTCATCAATCGTAGGATGCATTTGCTGCAGCTATCTGGTCCTCTTCAGCAAACCGCTTCATTCCTTCACAGAATATGCTTCGAAATTCGCATTATGTACTCAATTGTTTGGTATTCCTCGATAATATTTCCCTCTCGTATCTTCCTCAAGTACTTTTTAAGAGGCCCCGGGTTCGGAATGAGTCCATCAAGAGTGTTTCTTCTGCCTTGGAACATTTTCATGAAGCTCCTCCCACTAAATAATTTTAGGGCTTTTTTAACAGTAATTATCTCGGCCATGTCGAGATAATGGAAGGCAGTCGATTAGCTAAACAGGTATATGTTAATAGAACGAATGCTGTGAGAGGAGGGTCGCGAACATCATGGATGAACATGATAGAAGAGACTCCAAAGAGGAGGAACGTAATAAATGTTACAAATGGGACCGCGAGCATGAAACAGTGCGTCATTGAAATAGAATCGAAAGTGGTTTGTTGGGATAGGAAACTGTTGAGGACATAATGGGACGGGAGCCAATTTCTAGTGCTAACGAAAAGTACAAAAGTCTTTGAATTTTTAACCTCGGCAGGGAATGACTTGTTGGGTGTGAATGCATGTATGCTATCTCGGCTCACTTGATCTTCATTATTCCTCGGTTCCACTACTTTCCCACTGCTTCCCATCTCCTTTCTTCACCTGGTTTTTTTCGTCCAATCTCCACTGCCAAGTAATTGTATGCTATACATGTATGTACGAAGGGCATGCTCTCTTACTTCTTCGCTTGTGTTGCCGTCTGTTGTGGAGGGTTTCTTCTCTGTACGTGATCATTACTCTGCTCACTGAATCTTTTACAGCCAATCGCATAGATATTTCACCTGTGATGCAATCACGTCAAAGGTTACATTTTTTTCGTTGTTTAAAAGAGGTGGCCACATTTAAATGTTTTCCGTCCTGTATTTTAGGCCGCCCACCAAGTCTTCATCATATTGGCGTAGCTGGCCTACGTTATTTATTTTTATTGGCTGGTCACCTGTCTTGAGGCGCATTCTTGTTCATTTCTTGAGATTAACTCCAACTAAGACCGGTGTTAGAAATGTTTACAACGTTTCCAAGCAATAAATCCTCTCTTCTAACAATGGCCTCTCTTCCTCTTTTAACAATGAGATGAGATTGGTCACGGACCTTACCGACCAGTCTTAGCTTTGAGTAACCAATTACAGCGTCTCCCACGCCTCGCTTACAGTCATTTTCTCTCTCTTTACAGAGTCTGACAGTTTCTCCTCGACCATTCTAATTTACGATCGGACTCGAATCCATTTGCTTGTGGGCCAAAGTCCTCCAATGGAGCCGGCCGCTTTATTCATGCGGCTTATCTGATTCGTGGAAAATTGCTCGCTTCGAAAGCGATTAGCGAATTGAATTAGTGTCGTTTAAGCCACGCGCTCGACTATTATTTTCTTATCGATGTTTCCGTTTCAATTAGAGGTCAACATTTGCATAATTGTTATGGGTCTCAGCTCATTCCATTCAATTGAAGTTTGTAAGTCATTCTAGTTGAAGAATTGGTGTATAAAGATCAGTCTATGGTGAATCATGGGTCACGAACTTGGAACAAGCATTCAATTAATTTCATGGACTAGCACGTTTTACATTACTGTCGGTTGTTGTAGTGTAAGCATTAGGGTGCCTCGTTTTGCCACTTTTTTCTAGGAGCGAATCGTAATACCCGGCAAAAGTTGCGTACCCGGATGGGTATTACAAATATGATTTTTTTTCCAAATCGGTTAATATCTTCTGTTCGCATTTTTGCCTTAAAATTTCGAAATTTTTCACGAAAAATGTTAATATTGTAAATAATTTTAATTTGGTTTGAGCGAGACTCTTTTTTTGCAATGGGGTGTAATTTAGGACTGAAATTGATATTTTAGACCAAATAAGTCAGCTATATTGCTTTTAATTATCGAGAAAATGACCTTTTATGGTGTCCCCGAAAGCACTTTTGTGGGGTAGGCAACCCGCAACACGCCGCCTCGTTTTACGCTATGCATGCAATAAATGACGCAAAAAAGAGATTTTTTTTCAGTCCAAAACGTGGAAATCATGTCTGAAAATGTCAAGGGTAGTCACAAAGATGGGAGCACGCTATTTTATGCCATCGCCGACTATATTGACTTTATTTTCGGGAAAGAAGATATCACTGAGAATGGAAACCATCATTCGGGATTCAATATGCCGGTTATATGTCCCTCAAGGGTCAAATTTACCTCCTCTGCAGTCGGAAAAGGGGTTTATTTTAGTATGATCAAGCAAATGTGCAGCTCCTCGCTCACCTAGCCAGCGAAGCTAGCCGAGCGACCCAGTGCCCACCACGTGGAGGTGGCTGCACCTTGGGCTCCTCCGCCTCTCTACCCAACCAACCAACCATAGTAATGCAGACCAGTTTATTTTATCTGAATCGTCACCGTTCGGAAATATTGTCAAAAATTGAGATTTCGATCGAAATTTTGCCGTAAAATCAAAGTGGATCTGATGACGCCATCCCTGGCGTCACTGCCGCATACACGGGAGGCTGCTTCGGTGACTAACTTCACTGTCCGTTCCACTGCCACTGTGTGGCAGGGAAATACGGTGAATGACCATTCTGGCGAAGTATTTTCAGGAAGAGACAGTTTTTCAACGAGTTCTTCATTTGATATATTCCTCACAACTGGTGGCACGGTAATAGACACATCGGTGCTTTCCCAATGAATCATTTCTCTGTAATCCATGGCTTCAAAATTCAAATGGGGAACAATGTTGCATCTAATGCAATGATGTAAATTATCTTCTTCGTCTTCTCTAGCACTAAGAATTTTATTTAGTGCCTCCTGACGGACAGTAAGTCGACGATCAATCATCATTGCAAAAAGAATATTTTCTGGGAGTGCGAAGAACGCATTTGTTTGGATGGATGAATAAACTACAGCTTGGTATTTCCTTGGCAAGTATCTACATCTACGAATGGTCTCAAAGACGTGACGAGCACCATCGGCGATGGAAGAATGTGTCCAGATCCTGCATTGCATCATTACATAGACTTTTAGTATGAATGTTACTATTTCGATGAATTTCTTGGTAGGTTTCTTAGTCGAAATATATAACCTAAGAATTCTGTTAGCTGTGGTCAACCAACGGGCTTTATTTAGTTTTCCATGCATCATAGTGACTAGCCCTTCTGGACATGTTCCAGACGCAATGGCTTGGGATATCTCGAGTAAGTACTTCAGGTCCTTATTAAGGTTTGAGATTTCATCTGGGCTGTGGTTTGGCAAGTCACAATTTATGGGATGAAATGACACCACTGGGAGCTTTTCACATTCTGGCAGTTTTGAACCTTTGTCACCTGTGTATGAATACGGGCTTGAACAAGCGCCGTCAATGTGGGTGAAGAGAGCTCGGAACGGCAACTCGATGAAATACAAAAGGCAAATAGCCCATTGCATAGGTTTTCCCGACATTTCTTCTAATTTTCGCAGGACGCCGCCCTTCCAACCCGTATTGGTGTTCGTCCATTCACAGCCAAGAACATCAATTTCATCGAATCCACCACTGAGTTGACTGATGATGAATTCGAAAATTGCTGTAGCCTCATCATGTGCAGAGCCGGAAGATGGAGCGACGTGGCCTACGTATTGCGCATTAGGTTCAACCAAAAGTGATATATGCTCTTCCCTGACGGTGCCTGTGGGTGTTTTTGTCTCGTCAAGATGGCCATCAAAGTACAGGCTTTTGATCGGATCATCATCCGTAGAACAGCGCTTCAAATATCGAGAAATTTTAAGTTTAGCACGCCGAATTTTGCTCTATAACCAATGCAGACGTTATATCACTAGATTGCTCTTGAGATATAATTCCAGCTTTTAAAGCTGCGTGAAGCACAGTGGATGTAATGTGTGAAGCAGCCCTCTCACTTACGCTGTATCTCTGAGAAATTATGGCAGTCTCAGTTAAGTCTAATTTGACTTTGGACTTTCTTTCTCTTGGTTTGGTGAATGCCACATCCTTAGCGCAACATTCCTCGTGATTTTACTCATCAACTTGAGTATCCTCAAAGTGTTGACTGTCATTCAAAAACCCCAATGGGGAAACTGTTGATTCAGATGGTCCAAGTTTAAGCCTCTTATTTATATGATTACGTTCAGCCCTTTCTCGCAATTTTTTTGGCACAGGTAGGTCAATAGATCCAATTCGGCCAATTCTTGGACCTCTCTGATCCACAAGAAACTGGTGCTCTAGAATAGGAACCTTTTTTTCCTTGGGACAGACACATTTGGGAAAGTTGGCACATTTGCAGAAGGCTATATCAAATAGTTTCGTTGCCTCCTCAGTAAAAGACTTCAACAAGTCATCCTTTGTTTTTTGAACTACCGTTTTACTCTTCAGGATTTTCTTTGTCCTAATGTATTCATCATGGCAGCGTGAGATGAGTTGAATTACTCTGGTTTGCGTAACTGCTGGAATAGACGCTTTTTTCCAAATGGCACATACCATGACAGAAACTTGTCGGGCAATGGAAGAATAGGGTGGCTCCTTGTTACTCCGTGACTCTATTCCAATTTGCCGCCGAACTTCTTGACAACAAAGTAGAACATCCTTTTTTGTCGGGAGTTTAGTTTCATCAAAATCCTTGGAGTTTTCATAAAAAATCGGGCAAACGTTTGCACCACGTAGAACGAACTTCGAAAGAGACATGCTGCAGACTGAATGAAAATATGCGCAAAACCAGAGCACACAGGACGGATATGCAGTAAAATATTTGGAAATAAAGAGATGAGCGAGTCAAATATCACTTGTAACTAGAATAGAAGCACACCAGAACATCCACTAAAACAGGCACACCAAAGAAGCGAAATGAGTTGCAAGCGAACTGTAGTGATAAATGTGAATGGGTAAATCAAGAACTTCAATCGTTCAGCTCGTCTCACAATGCAAAGCTGACTGAGAAAATTGGGGAAGGGCGAAACTTGCAGTGTGTAGGTGGATAATTCAGGGGTCGGTAAACTTTAAATGCAATATTGCTGTGAGCTGAAGACATTGTATGTTCAGCTACTGTTACGACCCACCAGGCGAAGGAAAAGACAAGAATGGAAAGAGCTACAAAACTATTACACTAAATTGACCATTTTCGCTGCCCTCGAGGAGACAATGTATGGCATAATTAGGGAACCTCCTATCATTGTGACTACTCTTCACGTTTTCAGGCATGATTTCCACGTTTTGGACTGGAAAAAAATCTCTTTTTTGCGTCATTTATTGCATGCATAGCGTATAACGAGGCGGCGTGTTGCGGGTTGCCTACCCCACAAAAGTGCTTTCGGGGACACCATAAAAGGTCATTTTCTCGATAATTAAAAGCAATATAGCTGACTTATTTGGTCTAAAATATCAATTTCAGTCCTAAATTACACCCCATTGCAAAAAAAGAGTCTCGCTCAAACCAAATTAAAATTATTTACAATATTAACATTTTTCGTGAAAAATTTCGAAATTTTAAGGCAAAAATGCGAACAGAAGATATTAACCGATTTGGAAAAAAAATCATATTTGTAATACCCATCCGGGTACGCAACTTTTGCCGGGTATTACGATTCGCTCCTAGAAAAAAGTGGCAAAACGAGGCACCCTAGTAAGCATCCTCAAAGTCAGTTTCACAGTGGGGTATTTTGGTGGAAGTGGCGAAGCCTCGCCTGCAGAGTGATCCATGCCAACACGGCAACTTGACTAATGAAGTGATTGAAAGAATTATTAACTGGTTCCTCTGATGTACTACCACCAAAGTGTGTATGATTTCAATTAGCTTTTCTCATGTACGATGTGGAGGTGGGGGCAGTTGTGACCCTCGGCCGTTTTGGACGTGCTCGAAAATTTTACGCGCTGAATATCTCACGACTCCGATGCACTAGTGGCTTGCTAATGGTCTCAAACAAAATTCCTTGCCTGTCTCTATTTATGGTAAAATATCATCAATAAGTGATGAAATTACAAGTAAAATTTTAGTTGCCGTCCAATACTTTTTGGAGTGAATTCACAAGAGGCCATTTGATCGGAAATAGCATTTAATTAGCTGGTGATTAGGCTAGAAACCTGGCACCTAGCTTCCAAAAGATGAGAAGTTGATGCGGCATGACATGCGATGCAAAACGACGACACAATCTTGTCGACCGCTGCTTAGTTTTATTCGCTCTTCTCATCAGAGTTTGGAATATATTGGAAGATGCTATGTTGAACTTTAATTTGGCTCTGACCGAACATTTAAGAAAGGGTGCTGGAGAATAAGAACGGACAGCTGTAGGTCGTGGGGTAATTCAAGGTTTTCTATTGTCATCTCGATAGCTGTCGAGGAAATGCTGAAAGAGTCATGGGAAGAGCTATATGGAGAAATGAAGATAAGAGGTCAACAGCGGTTGAAATCAATGAGATTTGTTTGTGACCGGGATAAATTATTTTGTCTCCAAGAGGATTGCAGGAAAATTTTAATCCCGCAGAAAATCAGTGCGTGAAATTTGGAATGAATATCTAACGAAGAACGACTAAATGAATAAATTTTGGCAGAGCGAGGAAAGTGAGACTAGCCACAGAATTAGGAGGACATGGGAAAGAGCAGTTAGATAAATTAACTGTCTGGGTTGTACTTGGAAGAAAATGGGTATAGTACCTAAGATGTTAGGTGGTGAATAGTCTTTCTAAGAAGGCATTCAGCACCTGAAGATAACGGAGGCCCAGAGTGGAAATGTGAAGAAAAGACTAGCTGAGAGTCTAGTATGGAAAGTTGTGCTGTATGACAAATAAAAATGAGTTTTAGAAAGTGGAAGAAAATAAATTTTAGACATTTAAATACCGGTGTGCAGGAGAATGGAGAAAATATGAGTGACGGAAAGGAAGACAAACGAGGGAAACCTCGGCGTGGTATGTGAGGAGAGGATGATGCGTAAATTAGGAAAAGACGGAATGGGGAGGTTATGAGGAGCCAGGCGATTCTGAACCCTTGGTAGAGGGGAGAATTTTGGGGTAGCGGGGGTAAAGAAAGAGCACAGGCCCTGTGAATGAGATAAAGAGTTGTAGGGTGTGCCAAGCTGAAAAAAATGGAAATATGTTTGGAGAAAAGATAATTGATCAGTAACATTGTATATGTATTCATCCCTCAGCATAAATTCATGGGCAATGGGCAATTCATGGGAAATATTTGAACACAAAATAGTAAAGGCGCTTAAGAAACACACTGATGCAAATGGTATTTTGATGTGGTCTTATATTAAGTCCATCAGGCTATGTTCTCATGGAAGAAAGACAGCTCAATATTTTACTGCTGCTTGTTCATTAAAATAGAACTTTCGTGGAGACATTCTGGAGGATACCGGTCCATCAGATGATTTTTTTCATAAAACTATCGCATTAATTAAAATCAAGGAAACTTGAGCTGTACGGCCTCGTAAAATTGATATTTAAAATTGATTGATATTTCCTGTTTCATTTTTTTGACCAAGCTCATCTCAAGCCTGTTTTTTCCAGAAGTTGGGCCCTGTTGAATGTGTGAGTGAGTGATTTTGTGAGTGCAAGAGAGAGTGATTTCTCTGTGTATTTGCGATCATAACTCAGGCATCCTTAACGGCGTCTCTAAAGCCCTGTGAAGGATCCCAATTGGGTTGAGTGTGTGTGTTTGTGAAAGGTCACTGTCGAGGAATTAACGTTCCCGTAAACGTTCACAAAGGTATTCTGGTTGAGAGGCTGTGGTTATCACTGACGCTACCATCAAACTAACACAGTAAATATTTTCTGTTCTGTCTTCTGACGAGTGGTGCCAATAGTTACGGCCATTGGAGAAATATTCTCACCCTATTTTGTCAACCGCATTAATTGATAGTAATTTACACGTTCAACCTCGTCCTACAACCACACATCATCGGTTGAAAGCAATTTATAGCGGTCTGTGAGCAGACGATGTATACAGAGTGGGGTCCTAAATGTCTGACCAAAGCTTCACTAGTTTGAACAAGGTGTAATGCAGGGTGATATGTAAATGTAATATACTTGAGTTAAATCCTTTTTTTTGGAAGCAGCACTGTTTCAAATGAAAACAGCTACTCTTATGTCACATTAAAAAGCTACAGGATACGGGGTTCAATTGAAAGAATTTTGACCATCCTATGGCTAAACCACGAAATTAACCTATTTCATCAAGGCAGTCGGAGCGATATTTTTCCCTAGTGATAATAGACAACATATTCGAATTAGATGTTTTACCTTCATGAGTTGTAAAAAGTATGAAGTTAATATTTGAATTTGAATGGCGGTATATTATTTTTTATATGTCTATAAGTCTCAATTGTGAAGTAATTTTACCTAACACCATTAGACATTGAGTCATTTTTTTTCCCACCGTTACGTTGAAATCGCCTTCACTGTAAAAGGTACTTTGTAATTCTGTACGAGTAACTGCTGCGAGTAATCGATTAATTTTTTAAATAACTGAGAAAAAATATTACTTAGCCATATTGATTACTAATATTACTTACTCATATTATTATTTAAGACCACTAGATTTATGCGTTAAAAATTACTTATTTTTTTATGCATAATTTTTCTGGAGAGCTCACAAGTTCGAGGGTAATCCCAAAAATAGGATCTGCTATTTTTTATAAATTTATGAATCCATTTATCATCTATAATATTTACATAATTTTAAAGGTAAAACATTTGTAAATTATCTACATAATCGCCATTTCGGTCGATGTATTTTTCTAAACGCTGTGCTAGTTTATGCACGCCCATGTCACACCAGCTTGCCGCCATGTTCTTGGGAAAGCGTTGAACCTCACCTTTCACCTCGTCGTCGGAGCTGAATCGCATTCCGGCCGATTTTTTCTTTCAAGTTAGGGAAAATTTAGTAGTCGCTGGGTGCCAAGTCCGGACTGTAGGGTGGGTGAGTGATAATATTCCATTTAAACTCTGCAGGAGAGCGATGTTTTGACGGGCGATGTGTGGGCGAGCGTAGTCATGGAGAACGCTAACGACCTTGCGCCCATGTTCGTTGTGAATTTCAGTACGACCGGCTGTAAACTCTCTGCACTATTTGCAAACGTTTTTGACATCCATGCACGACTCTCCATACACTTCTTTCAATTGGAGATGAATTTTAATCGGTTCAACGCCTTGTGCGTTCAAAAACCTAATAACTGCGCTAACTTCGCACTTGGCGGTAGCATCCCACGGGAGCCCCATTCTCAACGGCTGCCGAGCCAAGAATGAGGCTCCCAACGAGGCACGAACATGCTTACATGGGATTGGGGGAAGCAATAATCACAACAGTGTGGCCAACTGCCACACGAACAGTTTCTATCCGTCGCCAACGCTATGGAGGCTTTACTTTTGGGATTACCCTCGTATGATTCCTCGTGTAAAACAGCCTTTATTTTTTGGCAAATATCTAAAAAAATTGTGCAGTACATGGCTGATATTTTGAAGGAAGAGATACTTTTTATTAAACTCAGGCAAAATGCACTGAATTTTTTATGAAATGATATCTCAATTTATTGTCTTTTCGTAAACAAAATATGAGACCTATTCTGTGCATAACTTCAGAATTTCAGGAAAAGAGCGTTTCCAAAAGTATTATGTGTATCCTTAGAGAAGGGAGTTGCAACTTGAAAAGGGTAAAACTTTGAATTTTATATGTCTAGAATGTTTTTTAAGGAATATTTTAGAAATTATCCGTAGCGACAGAAAATTAGTGCGGCAAACGCAATAGGCCCTTAAGTTAGAGTCTCTGAGACGAGCTGATGGTTATTCTTTTTAACGTGATTGAAGCGATTTTCGTATAAGTAGAGATTGACTTGAAAATTTGCATTCGGGTACTTATTAGTTCATTGGTCGTTCAATTCTAAGATAGGTTACCTGCAGCCTTCCAACCTTCCATATCTAATGCTAGTTCCCTTACCTCCTGGCATCTCTTCCGATGTACTTTCCTCTTGATTTGATCCTGGGTCTTTCTATAGGGACTTTTGCCTCTATTTTACCTTCAATTATGTTCTTCACAAATCCATTGTGTCTCAGGGTGTGTCCATTATTCTTTTCTATACGGTGTTCTATATGGTACTTATTAGTAACACTCTAAATAAGAGTGAAATTTGATTTTGTTTTTTTTTCCCGGCGAATGATATTGAGGAAGTTTTCTCGGTTCTTCCCTTGTCCACACCCAATAATAGCGACCGTTGATGTTTACGGCAAATATCATCATTCGCCCTGAGGATGGAGTGCGCGTCGGACTCAGAAACGTCGGCAGTTTAAAGCTTACCCAGAAGAATTCCTTAAGAAGACCCGAGAAGACTTCCTTAAGAGTGAAATAAATTGCTTGTTGCCTATTTACTTCCTCGGCAAATTAATACTATTTCGACACGTTATCTTGAGTCACATGACATAATTCGAAATAATACTAGTACATGTGCACATATTTTATGCTGGACGTGAAATATCGCATTATATGACATTAAGTGGTGGCCATCAAATATCAAGATATCATTCCGAGTAAAAAAACGCGCAGTTACGTATGCTTTTTGCTAAAACTTCAAATACCGCGTTGGAATTCCTAGTCATAACAATGCTTTAATTAAGATGAAATTAATTAATATGTATTGCGACGCTTATGGTTTTTTTTCCGGGGAGTAAACATATGATACACATATTACTGAGCTATTTTACATATTGAGGACTAAATACAGGAATTCATGGTTTAAAATCTGAGATACCAGCAGCCTTGGCCAAATTCACCAGCTCCTCTTTAGACAGTTAGCTTTTTCTTCCGCTAGTTTATACATATATACCTTAGTAAATTGTGGTCCAAGAACTTTTTTCAGCTTAAATGAAAGGAATATGTAAACGTGTTCTCAACGTTTCTCAATTACCGCTTCAGTTACCTTCAGTGGGTAATGTGAGGAGGGTAAGTGAGAGTGATGTGACGATGTGCAGATGGACCTCCCCCGCTCTTAGCCCGAGGGGTCGGCCAGCGAACGGGTCAAGCTCAGTGCGAGAGCAGAAGATCAAGGAGTCAATTCGTGCTCAATCTCTGCCTCTCCTCATCTCCCGTCGTGCAACGCACGCCGGAGATCACGGCGCGCTTCTAATGCGCACACATGAGAGTGTGTCATAAGGATCGACCACATAAGTGTGCGTGCCTCTGGGTTAAAAACACTCGAAGGGTTGCCAGAGGGGTGAATGGATGCAACTACCCCCTGCGGTCAATTAACCTCTTCCCACTTTGCCTTTATGCCCCGCTTTTAAAAAAATAGTGACGTTCATCCCTCAATCTCAAGCCACTTCTTGGCGTCGCGTCGGGACTTGTCACGCCTCCGACATTCAAAGTCTCCTTTGTGCCCTCCAGACACCTCCGCTTGCCAAACAGATTCGGCGAATGTCTCCGCTAGATGCTCCTCCAAGGTCAGAGGGAATATTTCCTCGCTCTGCTGTCGCAAGAATCAGCACTTTTTAAAGAAGAGGCCCTAGTGCCGAAGACGGTCGAATGAGGCTAGATTATGGGGAGCTCATGACTACTTATTTCCCGGTTCACTTTTATGTACATATACGGTTTAGCGTTATTTTGGAAAAATTTGGAAAGTCTCCTAATTTTTATTTGCAAATCATCATAGTTACCTTTTTCAACATTTTATTAATTTTTTATAATCAATGTTTACTGTAAAATTTTTATGGTTGTATATTAAAATACTCAAATTAGTACACCAATTACAAAAACTGAACTTAGGTGGTTTTTAAACACCTATTTCATTGCTTATTCTCTGATAATTCTTTTAGAATTTATAATTCGGCAAACATATTGATTTTCAATCAATAGAAAAGTTGTTAATCTGCGCTTAAAGTTGTAAATGAACATTTTAAAACTAAAGCTGATTATTCTGAAAGCCTTAGTCTTTTGCAAGTTGTGCGTACATTAGTTTTGATACTCTGCTTTCCACAAACATACCCACTGCATTTAGCACATACAATCGTAGCCCATCTATTGTATGTAGAAGTACTTTAAAAATTGACTAGGCAAAGTAGTGGACTTCTCTCGGGCTCGCCACCGGGTAAGATAGTCATAGGCTGGCGTTTCGGCTCTCGCCGCAGGGATTACAACCTCCGTCCCCAGGCCTGCAAGCTTTCGCTTATACCTAGGGACTTGGAAGAGGGGGAAGGAAGGGATTGGGATAGGGAAGGTTAGCGAAACCACAACCCCTTCGAGACCGACACCAATGAGGCGGATAGAGGTCAAAAGGACCTCTATGGGGCCTCCGCCTCCCCGAAGTGCTCGTATTAGTTTGGTTCCCCCAAACAACTGAGACGAGTAACCGTCGGCTCCGCTTTCGCTAGAGCCTACCGCCCATCTCTGCGAACCGAGAGAGCCCGTTGCCCAAATATTTGGGATTAGGTGTCCCTCTGATTCGCTTTTTGGGTTGCCGCCGTGCGGTCTGCCGACTTACGTCATTGGAGTGAGGATCACCGGACCCATGGAGGGTCAAAACGGGCCAATTTTGGTCAAATGTGTGAGTGCAACCCACTCCTCAATAGGTCTCGACAACCCATATAGTCATAGGCAGCCGACGTTTCGGGTTCCGACTCGTTACCCATTCTCAAGGCTACGAGTTCCCATGGGTAACGAGTCGGAACCCGAAACGTCGGCTGCCTATGACTATCTTACCCGGTGGCGAGCCCGAGAAATGTACACTAATTTAATTCGCCGGGAAAGTGTTAAATCATACATAGTGGACTTCTGTTTAAGGTTCCCGCGGCGAGTAGATATTCTTTCCATTCTTCTTTCGGGATACGGCCGCGTCGTTGTTTTTCTGACAACTTTCTCCTCCTATCCTGGAGGCGTCTTCAAGTCGAAGATCTGTAACAACGTAGTAGTATCTGAAGTAACAACGACGCGGCCGTATCCCGAAAGAAGAATGGAAAGAATGCAAAGTAGTGGACATTGTTTAACCCTCCCTCAGTAAACAACTGTAGTTATCGTTCGCCACGGGCTCCGGTCAATTAATTTGGATTAAAATATATAGTAATGATTTAGTCATTGTGAATTTCGTCCTTCTGATATATTGCTTTGCACTCAACCCGAGATTGTGAGGGAAAAGTTTTGTGTAAGCTGCAGCAAACATTGGTGGTCGAATTTAGGTGTTCTGCATCAACAATTTTGGGTATCTCTTAGTGAGAGAGGATTAGTAAGAACAATGCCTCCTCTGCTAAAGCGAGGAACCAGGACCATTCAGTTCGCAGTAAACCCCCAAAGTCTCCTTGAAATACGAATGTTTGACCCAAGAATCAGATAAAATGATTTTTGTGTAGGAATAAACTTTAACATTTTGGTACTGGCTATAAACAATTATTTAATTAAATTGCTTAAGTCGGGTCATAACGGAAACTTCTCAGGGCTGTCAGGGGTGGCAATGGGGATAAGAATATCGAGTAGAAGATAATTGGTTATAACTGTGTTAAGGAGCACCGATTTAAAGTTCATTGATTTATATACTTTGATCGGATTGATTTACTTCTTTGTGATTTCCAATGCGTTTCGTGAGCGATTCAATGTTTAGAGGCGTCGACTATTCGGTGTCCCAGTGAACATAATCATTATTCTTGTCTTTCTTGAACGCTAGAGTAGGTAATTATCTCCACAGTACAAAATTTGGCCAAAAATTGACAGTAAATCTGCAGTGCATTTGCGGCCAGCAGGATAATCAAGGGAGGTAGCAGTATTAACTATGAAACCACGACCTCTTAAATTCTCATTTTTTCTAACAGTGAAGGAACATAGAGTGATTTTCTCACATTTGAGTATTATGCCGAAGAAAATTATCAAACTGAGTTCAATGATGCAATACATTTGTGTATATATAGGCCCAAAATTTTCAATATTTGACTTTAAAAAGAGCGTACAAATTTTGAGAAGTCATTCAACCGAATGCTGCATCTCAATCATCATCCTTTGATATCATCGCAGGATATCTTCGCTTGCCATATATTTCACCATACCTTACCCCATTATACTTGTGAATTGTCTTTTACCTGGAAAAGGTGGCGGTTCTTAACTTCTTAGATTAGGTTGAACCAGAACTCCAAATGGAAATGCGCCTCATACTCGATGAGCCAGCACTATCTGCTTGCACCACGCGTTGATGATGTTTAAATTAAACATTTACATGGGGTATTGTTTTTGGGGACAAAAGTTTTGTCCTGAATAGTTGACTACGTGTTATCCTTACATAAATTGTTTATAATAATTGTGAATGTGCCGATTATGGACTCTCTGAACTGTGGGGCGGGAATAAACTTCAAAGTGTCGAAATTTTCAGGTTTTGAAGCTTCATTATTTTCCTTTTGTGGCGGAATTGGCGCGTAAAAAATTTGGAGTAAATCCATTCCTGGCAAGTTGCGTTGCAGGGGTGCCAAACTTCAATGTTGAAGGGTGATAATTGGATTTTTGTCTTTCTAGTCCAATATAATTGGTAAATATCGATAGGTTTTCTCTGTAATATATATATATTTTCTCTGTGATGTATATCCTTCCTTAATGGACCTTTTTAAAAACTAAAATATCATTTTATTTATTGTTATTATTATTATTATTATTATATTAAAATATTAAGTTTATTTAACCTAAATATTGGTTATAAAAATGTTGGACGGCCCCTGGTGTTCAGTGAACCGCTTCATAGGCATTGATCTGGCGTTCCCGAGGAAACCTATCCCCTGCGTACTCTCTCTCTTTACCTCTCCTTCGACTAGTCTAGTCTTAGCCTTAGGAGGAGTTTCACTCGGATAATCCGTCAAGTGCCCGCCACTCTAACTCGTCTCCTCGTCAATATGAATCTGGAGGTTATGGGGCCGCCCCTCCTGGACCTCTTTTGCTCTTCCCTCCCCCTTCAGTCCGCCCCCGCACTCGCTCGCTCAATTTGCCCTCCCGCCCCCCCTCCCAAACTCCCAGTCGGAGAAGTCATCCATCTTCATATCACCTCCACGACGCCTCTTTGCATTTTTGACTCCATTACACACTGCCAATCTTTACGCCTTTTCTCGTGTCACGATCTCGCGTTGTGCAACGTACACGGAGGTGATGATTCACTTTGAAATGACCTCAGACTCAGAGACAACAAAATCTTGCCCATATGTGTGCAAAAACAATGATTGAGTCGTTTTTCTATTTCTGAAAGTTTTTAAAATATCCAGAAATTAATATAAAGAAAAATAATTTAATACCCTGAGATCTGAATGCTTGCCTCTCGACTTTATGCCGTCGATAGCTTCTACAGAAAAAAGTACGCAAGTGTCCCTAGTCTCTGGTGCATTTCAAAGAGACTTTACGCAAACTGCTACTAGTGCTGAACAATTGTTTCCATGAAATGATGCAATATGTTAGGCATTCCGCCGAATTAATATGGCAAATTGATCTCGGGATTTCCACAGGAATAATTTATGCATGAAAAATAAATGTAGGATTTTTACGGAAACCAAAGTCTACTTAAAACCCTAATATAGCCCATGCCTTAGCCTTAGGTTGTTAAGATGCCATGGAAATTAAATAAGTAAATAAATAAATAAATACGAGTCCACATTTAACCGTTGTAATAGGTATAATATCCGTCACTCTTGGGTTGGCAGCCCCTGCAGTATAAACAATGCCATGTCAACGAGGAGTTTGTTGAAAAATAAGGGGAAGAACGCGTTGAGGACAGTGTCGAGCCACGAGGTAAAAAGGTGTAGTGAAATTGTGGGAAAGGAAAGGAAATGTGATACAGTGTTGAGTGAGTTCAATGTGAGACGGTGTAAAAGGAAGTGTATTTTACTAAGTATATATGATAAAAGGAGGGAGAAAAACGAGTGCATCATTACAAAGAAATAAATTAAGTACTACTTTACCGTCTCCATGCTGTTAGAGCATTTTGGTTAACATTTTGGCTACATTGGAAATTGAGTGTTAGCCATGCAATTGTCCTATCACGGCGCCTCAATGACTTTCACACGACGCTGTGCGAAGTCTCCCATGATATTGTTCTCATTCTTAGTGTATTAACATACAGAATAATGTAGCTGTATTTTTTTGTAACTGTGCTAGGTTTAAGGTTTGAGACTCACTTTTCTCCACTCGTTCAATGAAAAATTTGCCATTGGCCATCACTATTCGTTCTTCTGCTTAGGTTAAGTTCTGTTCACCGTTGTGTGCTCTTCCTGCCATTTACTTCAGTATCATCTTAATCCCGCTCATTTTCAATTGGATTGAGAGGAAGCTATTTAATTCCTTCTCATCCACTGGCGAGATGATTTTTCCAGCCTTTTTTCTCATGAAAGAGTAAGTTAATAATGTCATGAAAACATCTCTACAATTTTCTCTTTCAAATAACGGTCACTTAAACCATTACGTGTACAAAATATCTTTCCAATGAGAAGATGTTTTCGTTTACTTTTTCCAAATAGCCTTTTACGTGGCTCTTAAGGCCAGATTGAACTAAATGTGGGAATTGGAGAAGTGCATGCAGGTGACATACGCAAGTGACCTTTCACTGTAAGAAGGTGAATATTGTAATATTTTAGGGGCAATATCGGGTTTGTGCAATGTCATTCTTACATTAATGAAAGCAGATTGTATTATGGCTTCAAATTGTATGTCTAGCCCTTCTACCAGAAATGGAAACCCTCAGTTTATACCCGATAGGGGAAAGACCGAAAAACCGATCACAATCCTGCGACTCACTCGCAGGCAGAGCCGCATCTAGACTCGCGTGGTCTCCAGGACAGAAAAAAAACAAAGTGAGGACCTCTCTATGTCCTATGGAATGTAATATTGTCCTAATCACCAAAAACACCGATTTTGCAATATTGCATGTAAACTTACTCTAATCAACACAAAAAAGATCTTGCCTCCCAGGGTCTCCCCTAACCTAGGGGGCCCCGAGGCACTGCACAATCCCCATTATAACTATGTTAGGGTCCACGAGCAGTTTTGGCGGCATTTGGCTAGATGGGGCTGCAAACGAGGAACATGAATTATGTAAAGTGGATGTACATGTGGCTTTTAAGATAAGCTCTTCCTGTATCCGATGGACAGAGCAATGAATAATCATCTTTCATATCTCTAGAAGTTTCTTTCCCAAAAAAAATTACACTCCATCCGCGTATAGAAATTCCATGACAAATACGTAAGGATATGCGTAAAATTCATCCTTTTTAGTGGAGTTTTCACGAATGCTCGGATCCCTTTTCCGAGGGGTAGGCTCCTCTAAATATTAACCTTTGGCCGAAACTACACCCATTTGGCTAAGCTATTCGGTAGCTATTGGGGTATAGGTTCCTTGCTGTCATGCACAGTTGTTTCATTAGTGGATAATAAAAAAATGAAATTGACATTCAAGAGATTCTCAATTCCATGCGCGACCAGCTTCATCCTCAGAAAATACGATTAGGAGCGCTCAAAGGCAGTGGCGTTTTGAGCTCTGGCTTTCTAAATATTCGCGCGCTGTCTCGGACAGGAACCCGCAGCAATGACGTGCTATCAAGGTGATGTCACTAACAAAGCTCATCATATAATGCTATAATAAATTATGCTTATTTCAGTACTGCGATTGAAATTGTACTAAACTTGCTTAAAATCTTACCGTGTAAAGGGAATCGCATCCAATTACGGAATCGAATTCAATGGTCAGCATTGAGAAGATAAATAAGTGCGACACTTTATTTTCCTCCGATTGTCGAATTCGTAAACCAATCACAGGGAAGAAAGTTTGTCGAGCATTTTGAGTAATGAACACCGGGGTTGGTGCTGTGCTCTACCAAAATCATCCCCGGGGGAGGTGTTTGAACTATAGTCGAGGAACATTGTGTTTGAGACATCTTGTTCTGGTTTTGCGGAGACTGTTGAGAATGCTTTGTAAACAACACAGCAACTGTGACAAATAAAAGAAGACCATTTCAATTATGTTGCATAATTCATCAAACTGCGCCCCTGCGCTGTGAAATCAGCATCGTGTAAACACAGGCTCTGAGACAGAGAATGCGATCTCAGTTCCAAATTTGGTTCTGTGGTTCCAGTAAATGAGAGACCGAGAGTAAATATTCAGTACTGATTTCAGTGCAAACGTAGGCATCGCGTCCTAACGGCCCAAGTCCTATTTCACTACGCTTGGAAAATTGTCGCAGTCATAATTCTTCTAACTTTCACTAAGTAGGGATCAATAAAGTTTTTCCTAATTAACTCTTCCCGGCAACATTTTTGGACTTCAATCGATTTTTATTCAAACACTTAATAATATTAAAGCAAAAAATATTAGAACATAAGTAATCGTCTCCAGCTTCACTTTGTGGAAGTGAGTAATATCCATAATAAAAACAACTTTGTTTCAATCTACAGAATTTATTATAAATACGACCCTAGTTTCAGCAACTTCAAGCCATCATAAGGAAAATATATTAGTCTTAGAAAAAATTATGTTTCCATTTTCTACGAAACCATGAAAAAATTATTTTTTCCATTATCATGGATAAAATATTAGACCTGGGAACCATGTGGAGAACAATGAGACTGCATATTTTAACCATGGAAAACTTTGGAGTTACTCCCATTCGCAATAGGTGTTTTACAGTGTATTAATATAATCAAGTCGTGAAATTGGGAGATTTTTTGTTTCAGTTTGATTCATGACGACTCACATCGAGGCGTTGAAATCATTGACCTTTATTATGTACCATAATTATGAATGCAAATAAATTATATTTCCAATGATTCTAATTATGTTGTAATCTTCAAATCAATAATTAATGCGGCAGGTTTCAAAGTTTAGGTCTATACCTTTTCGACGGAGACTCAAAATTAGGTTCAAAATACATATTATTTCTTTCCCATAGCTAACACGGAAAAAATCTCTTCGTTGTGTTTAATCTTAGGAATTTAAACATTTATATAATTTAAACTACCACACTTACTAATAATAGTCTCATTTATGACTTTTTAAAATAACCTTTAACGTCAAAGAGTGTATAATTTTATCCACGTTGTTATCCATACTTTTACGATATGCAAAATTCTTGAAGTGTGGAATATAACGAGGTTATTATTTAAGGATGTGTGTCTACACTTACTTGGAAGTTTGTACTATGGCTATACCAATTTTTTCCTTAAAGTATTTATAGACCAGAGGAGATTGCGTGGGTTTCAATGTAGCAGGTACATCTATTTTATTTACGGTATAAGATAATCTTACTAGAAGTTTCAAAACATATGAGCTTTTAATGCAAACAGATGCGAGAACTGCTTTTCGCAAAACTACACTTCTCTAAGTGCAAGTGATTGGCAGTTACAAGTGTTAGGATTGGAATTGCCCAAGGCTTAGGATTGGGAGATGGTTGGGACGAAAATTGAGAAACTGGGGTAGTTGCTGCTTTATGAGCTCTATTAGTTAACATCTCTGAAAAGGGGCAATAAATTAATGATGTGCCTGCCGGTTCATAAAGATTTCTATTGGCGATCCAATGTAAAAAAAAGCGCGGCTGAACTTCATGGGACTGGTGGGGCGATGGGGTTGTCCTAGGAAAGAAATAGGAGCGGCGTTATCCTTTGGAAAATTGAAATGATGCGTTTGCCCCGATTTCCATGGACGTTCTCAAGGAGGAGTTGCGAGAATGAGGCCTTCCTCTCGATCAGGTCATCGCATCGAGTAAAGGGGTGTTTGCGATGAAGCAAGAGGGTAAGCTTTGAAATATCTAACTGGTGGATTCCAAGAGTGATTTCTATACCGGGATGACTGTCAATAGGACGATTTTTTAGACATCTGAAAAGGTGTGCTGATTGTAATCAGCGGAAAACTTCAAATCGCAAAGAATACATCTGCTCTTCTGGTCGAAATAGTTATAATGGTATTTCTTTTTTACTTCACCAGTCAGTGAACTCCGTACCGCATGTATTCAAATATTATAGGTTTATATTCTAGTAATGCGCGTGGCGCTATATCAACTATTTATTATTTAAGAATTCGTCGTCACTTATCTAATGTCCGTAACATTGATGACTTCTAAGTTTTACGAGGTAAATTGGAAGGGGATATATAACTCTGGTCCCCCAGGGATCTTTCATAGAGAGTAGGTTAATGTAGACACCGTGTTTACCTCCACCCTTCCTCCAATACCGAAACTCGTTACTGCATCGTTGATTTGACCTCAAATGCAACTGCTCCCATTGCCAGCTGTCATTCGCCTCCGCAAACATCCCGACTACGAAATAAGGATCGACCCTTCGGCCTCTTCAAGTCAAGTCAATTATGTTTATTTTCACACTTAAAGCATTAAAAGATAACAAATGAAAAAAACAGCTAGTGTGGACCCCGTTTTAGGCTGACGTCTCTTCAGGGTATAATACGTTCACTGGAATTTAATATCACTGGTACGAAAAGATATTGGCTCGGCATTCGCCCTAGTACGGTGGAAAACCCGTAAAACCACCGTCAGACCACCAAACTTAACAAAAAACAAGCAAGACAAAACAGACAAACACAAACACATAAGAAATAAATATCTAACAATATATAAAATTTTAAGCGGCAACATGGATAAACTTTTAGTTTATAACACTATATATATGTATCTGTATGTATATATATGCTATCTGCCGTAATAAATAAAAAAATGCCTAAGAGATACTAGCACTGGTGGGAATTGGGGAATCAGGGTGGCCAGGGGGTGGAGCTGGTGGGTTCACGGTGGGGGAGGGGACGCTGGTTCTTCCGTTGCTGTTATTTTCTTTTTCTTCTCTGTTGATTTCTTTTAGGGACGTAATGGAAATTCTAGGGTGACGATGAGCTGCTCTGGAGTGGGAACCTTCAGTGGATGTTCACATAAGAATTCATTGGTCAGAGTCCTTTTGCCGGTACCCGCACGGGTGGGCGATCGAGTCTCGATCTTGAATTCGGACGAGTATGTCTGGTGTGAAATCACTCCGTGCCACACATCCTGGAAGTGGCTCAATCGGTATGTTTTATGAGTAGATGTACTGGTATTTGTTTCCCGCTTATGAACAACCTATAGTAAGTGACTAGAGAAATTTTTTTTTATTTGTTTGATGAGCATTTATGAAATTTATTCCGATATATGATGACTGGGTGTCATGTTCAACATTGAAGGAATGCATTTGGATTGACCCATTTTCACGGATATAGCGAATGGGAAAATTGATTGTAAAAGGTCATTATACGTAGTTATTACACGTTTTGTAGCTGTTACATTTTTGTACCAGTTACCAATTTGCGAGAAACTATGGCTGATAAGTAATGTCTATGTGTCGAACTACACGGTTAGGTGTCGTTTAATATGCGTGTCACTTATCTTGAGGCAGAAAAGTAATAATAGAACTTCCTAAAAATTTCAGGATCTGTCAGAAATTGTTCACCTGTGGAAAAGGATAATTATTCCACGAAGATATTGAATAACGCTTTACTTAGATACATGTCAGTGAATTTTCTGTTACATTTACGAAATTTTGATCGTTTTCGTGATTAAAGGAATAAATATAAGCTCGTAAGTTACATACCAATCGTAGTTCTTGATTTAAATATTAAGTTCGTGTTTTCAAAACCTCGCCAACCAAAAGTTATCTTTCTTAGTATACTCTCGAATGTGAGAGATCAAAGAACGCCCGCAAGGATGTTTACTGCGCAATCAAATCAAAATCTAATCTAATTTAGCCTCATGCCTTATAAAGTCCTGATAAAACAATCTTCCAGTTTTATGGCTGACTAAACATGTTGACGTGGTTTCAGCGTAAAAGGGCATCAATACCGTTTTATTAATATCCAGGATATTATGAGAAAAAAAGTTCTCTACCTGATATGCAGGATTAACCTTTACCTTCCATCGGTTTTTTAGCGCAAATTGTACTTGAAAATTCATTACTTTAAATGCGGCAATGAGAGAAAAATGGGGAAAACTTGTATTTTTCTAATTTCTCTGTCGTTTTGACGGAAAAACTTTCGTAAGGAGCGGGAACTCTTGGGATATAGTTTTATAAAATAATAGATGCATCCTAACAGCTTTTATTTAGTTGTTGGGTAATTACTGCGATAAATGAAGTTAAAATGTAGTAATTCCAGAGAAATGGCGCTGCCGTTGGCGTTCATGGCAATGAAAAGTGTACTTTGGTTTCATTAGCTAACGCACACAACCGACGAAAGCAGGAATTGTTTTAATCAATTGAACAAAGTTATGTTTTAGAATGTGTTATGACTCATACAGTCGCGATGTGACCTCCTTCATTGTAATTTCTAGTTATTATAGTTTTCGGTTTCGGCATTAACTTGGAATTGTTACAAACGTTAGAATAATATTTTGCACATCCCATTCATAAAGAACATTCGGCATTTAAAGATTCTGGCGCGCAGAGCCTCAGAAGTTGACCGCTGGAGGGACCTCTTGTTTCGAGACCAGCCTTCGCCCGCCCCACCCCCCTTTTCATCCCTCCTCCCTCCATACGTATCACCCTTACTCTGTGGGTGGTCCACAGCATCTCTATAGAAAAAGAAAGAAACATTCACCGCGATCGATTTGAAGGACCTCCACGATCGCCGGAAAAATATCCGACCTCACCTCAAACCCCTGCCTCCCCAAAACACGCCCCCACACTCTCCGGACGCCGCCACACCCGCGGGTGGTGATCGTCCTTTATTTCCCCACCCCCATCTTCATCGTTTGATCACAAGAGAGTAGTGCTGCGGCGTAAAACGTACGCCGAGTGCCTGTTGTTTTCGGTCGTCTTCGTCGAGCGCGAATGGCGGAGACAGAGGCGTACAATGCTTCGCAAGACGCTTTGAAAATAGTGAAATTTAACGCACTTAAGGTAAAAACATAATAATAATTATAAAGTTAAAACAAAAGCACCATATATAATAAAGTCTCAGGCTTCACCTGGTGGAACAACATTGAAATGGTTTGCAAATTAATTTCTTTTGTAATATTTCACAACGGTTTTTATTACTCCGACCTAGGTTTCGACCCAAGTTAAGTCATTATCAAGGTTGATTATCAAACCAAACCAAAAGAACTAAAATTTAGCTAAGAAGTGAAACGGAAATTTCAATGAATGAAGCAGGCACACGTGAGGTATCGATTAGTCAGCTCAGTGGGCGGAACATATCGGAAATGAAATGATCGAGAACGGAAACATTGACAATAATTGTTAAAAAAACATTTTGAAAAAACCCTCGTAAATAGTGTGGTGGCTTTGCTACTAAGCAACGCCTCGGAAATCATCTTGCCTCGACTGTCATGAAATTTAAATATCATCGCCTCGATACAACTCTCAACCTTTTCATTCTGCGAAAGCTATGTTGAGAGCTCGATACCTCGTAATACCTCCGTACCTACCTGGATATCATCTACGTTTTGACATTTTCGAATCCTATCTGAATAAGGACCGAAAAAGAGCAAGCCGATTGTTGTGACACACGGCCTTGCTAAGATTTGTGGCGTTCATCTGATGAAGTTCGCCCAGAGTAGCCTTCCAGCAATGAAACAACTCTCACCGGAGGGAAGGGAATCGTGGAGGTGCGGAATATTATTTAACAGTCCGCTTCCCTGCGCTTTATTTAATCGCTATAAGAAAGGGAAAGAGGCTAGTTTCAGCGACCCGTGTTCCTGAGCCGCAGAACTATTAAATAAACTTTCTTTCTTTCTAATAAATTCAGGCTTTACTTTGTGGAACCTCTCTATATTGGAAATCAAAATATTCTAGTAATGGTCCACTAAATAGATTAATTCTTTACGACCCGTGTTTTGACAATTACGTGACGAAACCCGGGTCGTAAAGAATAAATTTATTTAGTTGACCATTTCTAGAATATTTTGATTTCCTTTTTCTCTTTCCTGCGGACACCGATCCCAGCTTTATGCAGCTGTTTCATAAAAGCCATGGGAGCCAATGAGCTATGCAATTTTCATAAATTAACCTCTCTAGATTTTTCCAATTCCCGGCCCGTGGATTCGGACCCCGAATCGCAATCTATACATCGATTTTACTTACGGCACCAACAACGATTAAAAGCTTTATCTTCAGAAAATATCTTAGTATTTCTGTATCCTATACAGCTCACCATCAACTTGGAAAATGTTCGGAAAAAAACTGCAAATGGGCCTTCCTTTTATTGATTTGGACACATTAGAGGTTATGTTATGTAATATGTAAAGACCGTGATAAGATTATCAGCTATTTCGGATGCACCAAGAGTTACAATACGTTTATGAGATGTTACAAGTCAATATGAAGAAAAGACAATTTCAGACTTTTGGCCAGCTTTTCTTTCTCTTTTCTGATCACTCTTTGACGCCCGCAAGAGTGTGGTCTCAACGAAAATTGCACAGGAAAATTGCACGGGAAAATTGCCCCATGCGACGCGTGGAGTCGTTCATGTGAAGTTCTCTCCTTATAGCCCTAGTCAGAATCCTTTTGAGAGATATCTTCGGTATAACCCGGATTCAAACCCGTGCGATCGGAATATGAAGCCAGCCAGCACTTAAGCCATTTCACCGATTAGATCCCTTGTTAGCGAAGCACTCATTGGTAGTGGTCATTTAACTTCTATCTATGCGATCTTTTATGATTGGAACACTGTTTTTCATGAAAAAATGGTAAAGAGTGAATTTTCCAATTATTTTTGTATTGAAAATTTTATAACTCAGTTTGCATATATAGTAATAGAGCGATGGTAAGCATTTAATAATAATGATGAATCGCTTTAATCATTGGCTATGTTTTCATATTAATACACGCCTTTCTTTCTATATGTTAAATTAAATATAAATCCAAGCTTAAGCTGCTAGAACCCTCTAGTTAAGGAATTCTTTATAAATGTATGTTCGGGGAAAAATATTTTTCAAGTCTTCTCAGACTAGATGGTGGTTTTTCTTAACAGTTAGTTTACTGACTTGCGTCTTCATAAGTCAATATCAACAAATATGGTCCATAGAGAGTTGTCAAGAGAGACTATTGTCATCCACTGATTCGACTTCGCACCCGCTAAATTTCTATAAACTTTCCCGTTTCGATATAATGAAGTCTGTATTTTTTATTTCACATGATAGCTAACTCCCAGTCCAATCGATCGTAGAAGATGGCGCAACTTCTCATGCGCGGCAAAACCATCTGCGATGCCATATAAGGTGTATGCTTCGATGAGCTTCTCAAAGATTGTAAAGACGTGGCCTCTATTGCATTGAAGCGTATCATTTTTGAGCATTCCGCTTCAGATCTTGCTGGTAACCCATTTGAATAAACCTGTAATTTTAAACAGAAAACCGAAAGCGGCGGGGCGTTAAGCCCGAGGAAGCCAAGGACGTCTCATTTCTTCTAATGAGATCAATCATTTCATTGTGATTTCACGGACATAACTTCCGCACTAAACTACTATCATTATTAAAATTCAAGGTATCGAAGAAGGAATTATTAACTACATTAATTTTTAAATTTTCCTCGTCAATCTAATTTATCAAGGTCAAAAAATGTTAAACCTTAAGTTTCCCATTTAAAAATTACTTAATTCAATATCCTAATTATCCTTTTCCGAGTCTTTCAACGAATAACTGAATCGTCAAAAACTCACATGTAACATTATTCTTGTGAATTATTCGAAGATTTCCGAAAGATATCACTCTCCTGGGTTGAGATTCGTACATATGTCCTCCTTATTCGCGCCAAGCTATTCAACTATGAAAGGCTAGTCCATTTAGCTGCTCAGGCGTACCATCTTCCTCGTATCAATCCATTTAATTTCCCAGTGCCTTCGATAGTTCATGAAGCATTTATAATGCCTAGAGAACTGAACAAAACGATCACATTCTTTGGTCGAAATTGTAATGCGCAACCATGGAGAGATATTTTCTTCGTCATTACTACAGAAATATGATGAGCGAGTCAGGATAATTTTTAGCTCACCAGAATTTTTTCAAAAATTATTTATATCCATCTCACTTGCTAACTTAGCGTTATTATCATTATCAGTCTTCCAATCGTGGGAATAGTGTCTGTACCTTTCCTATTCTCTCCTATCTAGCTTGTTTTCACTTCCATTTCGTTATTTCTGGGATCTCATTTTATTTGCCCGTGCCTCTGTCCCTCTGTCTTCTTAGAGAGACGCTTCCTTCCTTATTCCTCCTTTACGATTTCCAAGCAAACGCAATGTACCCCTGGTTGTACCATATCCACCGCGTTTTACTTTTGTACGTTTTGCACAAGTGCTTCAGATACTTTTTTCTCCGCCTCCTTTGTGTTCCTCCCTGATTTTGCTCTAGTACTGTGCTTATTTGATTCATCTCCGACTCTGTTGTTTTGAAGGCTTCACTCATGCTCCATTTGCACCTCTATCGTGCTAACGGTGGTCCGTAGGATGGTAGCCGGAAATGGTTTTGTGAATGCTTTTTTTTTGACCGTGGTAATCATTAGCTTGTAACATTTACTACGCTTAACATTCCATCTCAGATTCATCTGAACTCGGACCGATCTGAAAACTCCAAGTGAGACGACTCAGATCGCCTAGTTTACCAACGTTGATTGAAAATGTAGTTGATAGTGAACAATCGAAACTATTAGCTGAAGCACGATTGACCAGGTGTGTGAACGAGAGTTAGAAATTTCCAGTTTCTGAGTGAACAAAATTGCACAATAGCGGTAGAATTGCGGTGTGCTACGATGTGTTCATCAAGGAAGCGTCTTTGGACCATTATTGTTTTTAGTTTACCTAAATGATCTCCCGGAAAAAATAAATTCTAACATAAGGCTTTTTGCGGATGACTGCATTATTTATCGGAAGATTGAAAATCAGATTGATCATGAAGCCCTTCAGGATGACGTGAACAAATTAAAGAATTGGGTGTCCAGAAATGGGATGGATATAAATGTAAATAAATGCAAATATGACGATATCAGCAATAGAAAAAAGACCGAAAATAGACATTACGAATTCTTTGGTAATTTCATTCCAAAATCGGATCGCTGTAAATACTTAAGAGTCTATTTAACTAAGAATTTAGGATGGGGTTTAAACGTGGAACACGCTGTAAAAAGGATTTCAAAATGTTACATTGGGTAATGAGAAACGCCAAAGGGAGCAGCACGACCACTGAAGAGAAGGCTTATAAAACCCTGGTTCGACCAACACTAGAGTACGCATCACTTGTATGGGACTTCACAAGAAAGGAGAGGTGATGAACTTGGAGAAGGTGCAAAAAAAACCGGCTAGGTATGTGCTATGGAAACACAATAAAACAGAGAGCATATCAGAAATGCTTAGAGCACTTGGATGGGAGTTTTACAGGTGAGGAGGAAAAGGAGCAGGCTATGTTGGATGTCCAAAAATAGTGAGTGAGGAAAAAGCATGGCATGAACTTTCGAAGGACATGATAAGGCCAAACTTTGTGGGAAAAAATGATCACCAGTTCAAGATAAAGTGCAGATAACAAAGGACAAAGTAAAACAGTTCTCCTTCTTGAACAGGACCATACGAGACTGGAACGACCTACCAGCAAAAATATTTGAGCCCTTCCCAAAAAATTATGTATTTTAAAAAATAGGTTAAAGAAGTAGAAGGTTTCGAGGTTTATTCTTTTACTCGGCTGTTTTTAATGTTGTCACGAGGCCAATGGTCTACTTGTAACTTTTTAATTGTAATAATAATAATATAATCGACGTCACATCATTCGCCATTACAGTACTATTGTATCAAATTTCGCCTTGAATGATTACGATCATATTTTGACTCCGAATGGCAACCAAAAGAATAAAGAGGAGCGCCATATACCCGCTGGTTGAGGTCGATCTGAAATCTCAGAAATTGGGCCGAGTCGGCCCACTTTTCAGATCGGTTTCACTAGCCCGTTGCGTTTGCCATACAGAGCTGATCCGGTCAGATCGAATCGATTGGTAAACGTGGTGATTGTCACTTTAAAGTGTTAAATCGCTGGTGTCGCGTGCGGAAACCCGAAATGAAAAATAACGAGAGTAAAAATGTCAGCCACTAGGGTGAAGCAGAAGCAGTGATCCTAATAAAAATCAAAATACCACAGTATTATGGTATGTATTCCTAATTTATTTCGCTTACTCTGTACCTGTTCGTCTTAATATCCTGTAGAGGGTGGTGAGGGTGAATTTTCGATAGCAGTGTGAATCCGTGCAGAATTGCTACGCACGTTAGTGGTCTGAACGGGGCATTAGCTTCCAATTAAGGATGAGTCGAATCCAAATGTCGATTCTCGATTCCAACGATTCTCAGGATTCGAATCGGTATCGAGAATCGATCGCCTAAAGTCGATTGCAATTCCATCGATTCCATATAGATAAATATTCAAATCAAATTTCATTTATCACATCATATTTGTCTCAGTAATGTTGGATGTAGACTATCAATTTGTAATTTTTATGTACCTCAACTAGCTGAGCTCAATTAGATAATATATTTGCTATTTGTTAATAAAAATACTTTTTGAGCGACTTAATTGTCTTTTTTATTTTATTTCAGCCAATACTTGAATTTAAATAATAGCCGTACGCTACTGGTATAGCAATATCCCACCTGTTATTAGGAATAAAAATCGATGGAATCGAAATCGAGAATCGGGAATCGATTTGAAAGATTCGGAGTCGAAATCGGAATCGAAAAAAAGTGGAATCGACTCATCCCTACTTCATTATTTCGATTATCCACGATTGCGGCGTCAAGGGACCGTGTTCAGAGCACTGACCCCTTTCAAAGTGCACCCCATACCACACTTCCATAATATTCACTTCTTTGAATATCTTTGTTCAGTGTCTGAATTCCACCCGATGCATCCGGTGGCGTGATCGCTTCTTTCTCACTCGGCCGGCCGGTCGGCGGCCATTCGTGAGGGGGTCACCGCGATCGGAGCGGCCCTACCGAGATACGTACGATTGATGGCGCTGTTGAAAGCGGCCACGGGTGGATCCTGAGATGTATTGCACATCCTGATGAGTCACCAGGGTATTGTGAGGAGGTTGCTAATGCAGTGGCGCACCGATCTCTCATCGTCACTGGCAGTCATTAATCCGGAGATTGGTTTGCTCATGTCCTCCACTTCTTATCCCAGCCAGTCGCTTCTACACCTCCGTAATACTTCATTCTAACATCCCTATTAATTATCCCGCTGAATTCCCTCTTTGATCCTCCCCATTTATTTCTCTCAATAGGGAGACCGGGGGTAGTTGGGTACACTTTTGTCTGTTGAATTTTCTATTTTTAACTATAACTGTTATAAATGAAACAGTTATGCTAGCGTATTGAAACATTGTTCACCTACAACGAATAGCTACGGTAGGTAAAAAAATCTGCCCATTAAAGTTTTAAAAAACGATTACTAAGACAATAAACATCTAACTATATACCCCTTATGCGGAATAAGTTGGTGCACAGGCCGGGGCAATGTTTTTACCAAGGAGCTTCCTTACTTCTATGCTAGTGACCCTCGTCAGTGGACTTCTTCTGGTAGAATCTCTACCTCGCTTGTTTTATTCGGCTCATGATATTCTTATTGCTCCCTCCCCTGCATGGTGATTCTACTTCCCAGTTAACATAGTTCTTCTATTCGTTTCAATTTGTGCTATATTAATATAATTGTCAGTTCGTCTTTTATATTTCTATCGTAAAGATATTTCATGCAGAATAAATTTCAACAGGTTTATAGAGTAAAACTATGGAACCCTGGGGTGGCTGAGAAAAGTCACCCACGGTCATTAAAATGCTCACAAAAGAATAGGAATTTTTGCTCAGGCTTTTTTGGTCTTATTAAGCCCCTTTCACAACAACTTAACTTGACTTAACGTGGCGTAACTTGGCACGACTTAGGAGTTGAGTCCGTGAGAAAGCAACACAGTGGTTCACAACAACTTAAAATGGCTTAACTCAACTTGGCGTAGTCTTGGAGTTGAGCACTTCTCAACTTTCTCTTAATTCTAGCCAATAGCAAGGCCTTGTTAACTATCGAAAAGGCTAGGGAAAAGGGGATTACGCTATCGATAAGGCCCATCAATCGATTGTAATATCGACTTTGAAAGTGGCGTGCTGTGATTGGTTGGAAATTTCAGGCCTCGATTGGCACTCGGGAACAGCTTAAGCCAATTTAAGTTGTTGTGAACGGGGCTTTAGTGTTTGGCTCTCAACTATGGACGTTGATGCTTCTATAGAGGAGGGGGAGGGGGAGTTTTGATGTCATTAGTGTCATGCACACGACCTTCGACCTATGCGTTTTTTGCGATACAAATCATAGAAAAGTGTTCAGTAGTTCCTTGTTGAACACCACAAATAAAATGAATATATACAAATTTGTGCGTACTATTTGATTAGAGTATTGAGCTTCGCCAAACGGACTTATTGAACGGTCAATAGTGGAAGTAATGACTTGAGGGAGTAGGGGAGAAATGTAGAGGAGGGGGGGTGAATTAATGCACGAAGGGGATAAAAATGGTTGACGCCGTTTCGTGTCAGTCGAATGCGACCTTCCGAACGCTCCGAACTCTTTTGACTCGAGCTGATCATTCTTTAGTGGTCCAAGGTGGAATGGAGGACAGGTCGTGATTTTCTGTTAAGCCCAGTTTACCCAAGTATTGCGCGTACGATCGTCCGCACGATGATAGCCTGATATCTTACTGTGAATGCGGGACCAAGTTCCACAACTCTTTGGACCAAGTTTTACAGCTCTTAAAGCTTTCACATTACAGTGGTAAAGCTCTGATGTCGCGAGCGGAAACCGGAAATGATGATGATTAATAAGAGTCAGTCATTAAAGTGAAGCAGTTGATGTAATTATGTGCCGTTTGTAATGTAATAATGTGTCCTCTGTAATGAATAAGCATAGAAATGTGTCGTTTGCTTGAAAAAATATTCTTAAAGCCTCAAAACGCCATAGGAATATGGAATTCCTAATTTCGTTCGCTTGCTCTTGACTTGTTCATCACGATGCCCTGGCGAGGGCAACGCTGAGTTTACAATAGTTGTTTGAATGCGTGCAGGTTTACTGTAATGGGGTCGTACGATAGTGTTGAGAACGAGGGATTATGTTAAGAGCTGTTAAATCAACGGTGAAGGATGCGTGAAATCGGGTCATCGAAATTTGATTTCTTAAAGTAGAGGGTTTCTACGAGATGAATTAATTCTTCAACATATTCGTTATAGTAACTTTGGAAAACCAAGAAAATTTAGGTTCGGGAATACTGAAGTATCTCTTTTGTTCATTGTGTTGTTTTTCGGCCGTCAAATATCAGGTGCGCAATTAGACTCACCCGGCTTGACTCATTTCAGGTCATTACCTGATGCTTATTATGCCGAACACGTTACCAACAAAATTTATGCACAAATTTTGAAATAACTTCACGAGATTGAATGGTACTAGAGTAACGTGCGTAATGTAATGATCAGAAGCAAAAAATTCTCACTCAAGAATTTTTGCCCATAGAAAGATGAAAACTATTTATCGCCAAAATTTTCAAATCTTTCGCGAAACACATAATGAAAATGAATGGTTGAAATTTTATTAGTTTCCATTTATATCTGCTTTTCAAAAAATATCAAATCAAAATGTACATTTGATGATGAAAACACATTCTTCTTTATCGGGATGTTGAACCCAGGACCTTTGGCTTGACTGACTGATACTCAGACAACAACGTTATCCTGGCTCTCTATTGTACTTGACCATTTTGGGAAGGTTTCAGGGAATTCGTTTTTTTTAAATAAATATTCATTGCATTAATCAGCAGAAATGAAAAGTCTTTATCAAATCAACTGCAAGTTTTGCAAACAGAATCTCGATTTGTTATACATTTAAAATAAGTTCAGTCGTCAAATACATTCTGCTACGCAGTGATGTGTCCTGATTTGATCCAGAACCCTAGCAATGATGATATTAATTACATTTAATTGCAATGGATTTAATTTAAACGTATTGTTTATAAATTATCCTCAATTATTGTCATATTTTTGTTGAAGCTGGATTAAAATTTATTTGTATTTTATTTAACTCATCATTCAGTATTTAATCCGTTGCGCTCTGTGGAATAGGCTTGTCAATTAGATACGGTGCCATCGAGCGAAGCAGTCGCTGACGCGAAGTTAATGCACGCCAAAGGTTAATTGATCAAAAATTGATCTTTCCTTGTGCCTTCGCCGAGAATTATCCGATGACTCTTCGACCGCACTCGCTCATTCTAGCGGTAACGTATTAATTGGAAACAGTCTTTCATTTAGCTTCCGTCATGTCCAATCTGTTCGTTCATGCGGCAGTTATGCCGATATGTTAAGCGAGAGCAGGCCAAGAGAGAGCCGATGGCAGGAGGAGCTGAGGCATTAGGAATATGATCTATTCCAAGGGTAAAATGGCCTTTGGAGGTTTCAATCACTTCGATTAAAACTGAGGGCGTGCGAGCGTATTACACATTAGTTTTATAAGCAAGACAAGTAGATAAAATAATTATAAATGTAATTAAATATTTCAATAATGAAATTCTTAAAGCAGTTAAAATTTTAACTCGAAAGCAAAAACTGTTCAATGAATCAAGGGCTAATTCAGGGCTGTGATTTATCTTCATTACAGTAATTCAAATTGATTCCATACGGATCACAGGATAAAATTAAGTGAAGCACGAAGCTTAACAGACTCAAAATCTGATATTTCGGCTAGAATAATTGGTAAAACGTTTTATTGGGCAAGTTTAGCTTTTCCAAAATTTCATAACAACGCACTTTTTGAATTTAATTCTAACTGCCAAGTATTGCACCATTAGTTTATAGCATACTCGGTGTTAATATCCCTGTACAATACTGTGTCGTCCGCGAATGGCACAGTATCGTACAGGGGTCGTAACGACGATGGCTATATCATTAATATATCCAGGAACAATAAGGGACCAATGACACTTCTCTGTGGCATAGACGATATTACTTTCACTTCATCTAAACTGAGATTTTTTCAAATATAATGTCCAAGTACGGTGCTATTTCTGATGCTTATTATAAACTCTGGAGGGAATTTGATCGGGACCAGATCCCTGAGAAAACCAGCGAGCCCTCTTTCTTGGAGTTAATGGATTTCAGGTGACTTCTATGACGCGGCAAGAAATTTTTGTGGGCTGCATTGGATTCTTATATAGGCTATGCAATGTATTGGCGTTTTTCTGAGGGTATTTTGTAAACGCTTTGATAAAAGGTGTTAAGGATATTCGGTTTTTCTTTGTCCCTAGCTCTTTCTCTCGGACTCTTTTTTAGTGATATTACCGTAGATTTATTCCCCTGATCCTCACTCAAGTAAGACCACATTGACTTCGGGTTGTCTTCCGAAAACTCACCTAATATTATACTTTTGAATTTCCTTAATTCTCTGCTTATTGCCACTTTTGCAATAGTTGTAACTCTTATATATTTCGCAAATTTGCTTATTTCCTCGTCAGGGAGATCGTGATGGGCGTTCTTCAGTTTTGTTTGCAAGATCCGTTTTCACTTCAAACTGAGGCCTCCTCAATTTCTTCCTCCATTTCTCTGTATTCTCTGCCGCTATTCCTCACCGCAAGCCCAATTCATGTGCATATTTGTTTCCTTTTGTTTAGTCCACGTATGTTTTTCCCGTCCGGTTTCGTATTGAAAGAACTACCTAAGAAAATTTGAGACCTGGCTAGAGGAGAATCGAATTCACTCTAGATTTCGGGGAAACTGCAGATATCGACAGTAGTGGAAGATAGAATCAACGAAGACCATGCCATAAAGCGGTGAGATGAATAAAATCCTTATCCGCAACCATGTCTATTGGACCCTTCAATGAAAGACGCCATCGATATCCCCTTTGACCCAAGAAATTTCAATCGAGGTAGTCGCTTTCAATGAAATACTACCAAGAAACCAAGGTCTGTGCGATATCCGTTTACTCATCAACTTTAGAGAAAAAAAATCATCAAATGCTTCGATTTCGAATAATGCCATCGTTTATCGTTAAAGGTACTCGATGATCAATGATTACCAAGTTGATGATTGATAATTATCGATGCATATAGTTTCGTTGACTATCAATTTTGATAGTTTATTGTGCCAATTAGTTAAATAGGAAATAGGTTGAAACTTAAGTGAGAGGGCCTTTCTTAAGGAGAAGCAAAAGAAACCCTCATTCCAGCAGCTATGGACTGAACCTGCACCATTTTAAAGAGGTACGTGAAAATCAGATTTCACCTTCTGTATGGGCACCAACAAGTGCGGAAGTTCAAAATTTTCTATTTTCTAGTTCTGGAGTTTTTCATACCCTCCTGTTAGTTCGGATCGTCTCATCGACATAGATGATTTGCATCGACTCATCGCCTTCGATGATTGATAACATTCATCGTCACATCTCGATTCATTGCATCGTGATGACTAAAATCATTGTCAATGATTTAGAATAATCGATTTATCCCATTAGCCTATAGAAGCCTAAAATTGAATGCAAAAAAATGTAAGGGAAGACTAGAATATCAGTTAACGGCCAATCAGATAATTGAACCTATCAGGAGAAATCTGATCCCAATTGCTGCGTATTAATTGCGACCAAATTTGACGGCAGTCATAGAACCTGAAGATGAATGTCATGTCGTTCTTCATAATGCCGGCAGTTATGGAGCCTATTACACGGTGAAACACCTGAGAAACTATTCTGGATTAGAGTCACTGGGAAATCCTGGGTGTTTTTATTACCTAAGATGTTGATCAGTTATAAACGATACCGGAAAATCGCGGATAAGATGGACTGAGCGGGTATTTTGAAGCCTGTTTTACACGGTGCACGAAATTGTTTAATTTTAAACTGCATATTTTTCTCAATCTGGTGTGCAGTAATTATTGAATTAGAGCAGGGACTATTTTTCCATATCACGACCAGGCATTTTCTTGCATGCTTTCTTGCAATTTACCGCTTTACGCGAAGCAATTTGAAATACTCGTTTGTACATAAGTACATCAGATGGTACAATCACTTGCCCCGAGTAAACGGACGTAAGGCTCCGAAACGGGTAAAACTGTATCCAAGTCTTGTGCCAAATGGTAAGAGGAGGAGGCGGGCGATCGAATGGCTCGTTCCATCGTCCCGTCTTCATTAATCACGGCGAATCGGTTGATGGAACGAGCGGCATGGGCGAGGAAATTGACGTCACTTCGGATTAGCGATGTTGCCGAGGGAAGCAAGAAGAAGATGAGTCCATCACGGACGATCGGAACCTGACAGGGGAAATCTTCAGGAGAACTCTGGAGGAATAGTCTGGAGGACGTGAACGAGGAGAGAAATGTCAGGGGAGGGAGGAATAGTAAAAGTCTATCGTGTGATCACATAACACAATAAGTCTTGGATAACTTTTGAATGCAAGGCTAAGATTTAGACTATGTTCAAATCTCGCAGATGTATTTATAAATGACCTCTCAAAGGTTTATGACGGAAGGGTTTACATTAAAGAGTCTGCATAAATTTTACACCGCCTGTGAAACGGAAACTGCCCAACGCAGGAACGCAAATGATTTCCGGGCACTTAGACCTTTAGTTCTGCGAAATATCTAAACTTTAAGTAAAAATTAAATGAATTCCTAAATAGATAAACCTTGTCGTGAGCGTGTAAACCAAATATAATATCCATATGTGTATAATAGAAACACTACATCATAATTAAATGTAAACCCGATTTGTTTTATAAATGGGGAACTCGATTATGTAGAAGGTTACTTCCTCAAAAAAAGTAGTAAAAGCGAATGTTTATGCTAGAATAGAAGCGAAGCTGGAGATAAACTATTCTTCAAGCCCTGCCAGTCAAACTAAATTAGCCCGAGCCATCATAACTCAAACCTAGACAATTTTTGCGAGCTAACTTTTTGGAATACTTGCATACTTGACTATTGTCCCTTGAGAATGACACGAAAGTGTTGAAACCGGTCGGGTTTATAACATTAAAGTTTTGTGTGGATTATACAAAGTGTTCTTATTTCATCCCAATATGAAAACCTGGGTTGTAAGCTATATGCATTTTTGTGGAATCCGAGTGAACAAGTATGTAATTTGCTCAGACGTTTGAGGGATGGAATAATACACAGCTTAGATATGACTGGGGAGAATTTAGTTTTAAAATATCTGAATTTTAGCTTCGTCCTCTTATGAATTCTCTCAGCTCCATAACAATGCTGGAGCTGACATAGTGTCTGCTAGAGTTTTTCGGAATAAGTCTCTTCAGATTTTGCTATGAAACAGTGAATTCAAATTTCAGAGTAATATTAAGTCGATCTTTTTTACTTGAACGCCCAAAAGTTGATGCCACAATAACTGCAACGCCTGTGAGCTTCCTACACACCCGCTTTCGACTCCCTCCCTCCCCATATCCGCGACAAAACCCTCAAATAAACTATTGATCTTACTATTTACTCTTTTGACGCACAGTCACTCACCACAGCATACTAATTCGCACTTGACCCGAATTTCAATGAACAATCATTGTATAGTCAGTATCCGGACATCCTACTACCCTTTGAGTGCGGCGTGACGTGATATCACGTCATGGGTACGGTGAGTGTTCCAGCTTTCGCTAGGCGGCCTAGTGAAAGCTGGAACACTCACAATATCCTTGACGTAATATTCGTTAAAAACTGCTACGAGCGTACATATAGTGTCTCACAACTTTTAGAGGGATTAAGGTGGGAGCCCCTAGAGACTCGGAGGCTACACGCTAGGCTTAGGCTGCTTGAGAAATTCAGAACTGATATTTTGTAGAGCGACATAGAGAATATTATCATGACTCCTCACTACATCTCTAGATCTGGCAGGTGCGATAAAATAAGCGAGATACTCTGCCGAACAGATAGGTACAAAAACTCGTTATTTCCGCGAACAATAAGCGACCACAATAAAAATTGAGCCCCACTAAATACACTCCCATAGTACATGTCACCATTTCACCTCCAAAAAATTTACACCCTTACACGGGTGGTGACCTAACACCCCCTGTCACTCGCCCATGCGGCGGCTCATGGGGTATTATGTAGAGGTAGGTGTAGATATTACGTCATCAGCACCAGTGTAAAGACAACATTACGTGATATCACGTCATGCCGCACTCAAAGGGATAAAGTATGTCGTCATATAGTGTCGTCTCTGGTGTACTGTTTCACTTCCTGCTCCTTTATCTATTCCCCACCGTTATCCTTATCTTCCACTGTGCGCTGGTGTGCAAAAAGTTTGCCGCCCAGCCGCGAGGGAGCAGTGCGGACTAGATCTTGGAAAAGAAAAAAAATTTCAATCCACCTTTGCTAAATTTTCCTCCTCAGAGAAGTCATGAACATGCCGCTAATCAAAGAATATCCTTTTTGTGACCTGATTGAACTGCGTACAGTCATGATGTTCGTGAACTAACATTTGCTTATTTCTTTGAGAGGTGACCTTAAATTGAGATCAATTTAGGAGAATGAATAGCTAAGGGAAGAACTGTTGGAAAAAAAGTGGAAAGCTAAGGGTGGAGATGAACTCCAGTTTTTACTGACCAACTCTTGATTGAAGGTAACAAGTCCTAAAGTCACATCAAATGGTGGTTATATTTTCCTTTGTATTGCACCCCAGTGATATCCGTGATTCCGCAGACAAATCACTGCCTATCATGATAATCGAACGAAAGTCAAGTCTGTCAGCGCCACCACTACCATCACACCCCTCTGTTTAGGCGTTTCAGCCGAGTCTAGCACGGCCTGTGTTTTGGTCTTCCCTACTTGTATATGACAACTTTCGGCTCAACTTGCTACAGTACTACAGCGCTTTCCTTCAAATTTCACAGCAAGTGCCACAAAATTTCGCTGAAGTTTTACAAAATTGAATGAAATACGGTAATGCTTGCTTCGTTCATTCATTGGGCTCCTGATTATCAAAGAATTCATTTTAAAGAAAGACTCATGCCAGCTTACTATCTTAAATTTGGTACTTGTATTCGGATTATCCATTTGCAAGTCATTTGTGATATGATTAAGGGTAACAATGCAGTGTAACTAAAATATTTATGAACGTTTAATTACTCTCGTGGAGTCACTCGGTTTACATTTTTGTAGAATATTCACTCGTTGGGATCAAGTTTTTCCTTTGGGAAAAATACTCTCACGTGTATCCAGTTTCACGATTCATCAACAACGTAACATATGCTTCTTTTTTCCCGTTGGGCACATCCATGGGAATTAGTGCTATCTGAGAGATCAGTGTAAGTTTTGGAATTTCTCCCCGAGTGCGTCTGCTCCGTTTTTGCACATTTAGAGTGGTCGCCATTATCCGGGATCGGTGTTATGAGGCGCTATCTGCTCTGAACGCTGGTGAACGGCGGGCATTGAGATGCATCAGATTCTTATCTATCGTCGACGAAATATTAGATACTTTTCGCTACATCCTATGGTTTAGAATTGGGACAAATATAATTATATCTACCGTAGACCTCTAAATAGAAACTTTAACTGATGTTAAAACCTCACGACAGTTAATGAACCTTTTTCCAAATTAACTAACGCGTGTGTACCCTGGGCTGTTTATATATTTTTGTTTGCAATTATTTGGCACGTTTGGTGTACCATGCCATCAAAGGATATTGGCGAAGAAGTACCTTCAAGTCCAGAAAAAATTCTTGAGAATTTTATAACACTATGATCGATTTTTTTCTTGACGGTCAATGATGTTTCCATGAACTTTTTCCTGTGTTAATTATGTATTCAAGTGGTTCATGCACCTAAGTAACAGCGCAAGTATTTGAAGAAGTTTAAAAAGATATCAGGAGTTATAGAAGTCTGTGAAGCTCTATATCTATTAAATAACAGTCCAAGAGTTTAAAACTTTTCACTTGATCTTTAACTCCACCTCTCTGTCCAATGGTGAAGCTTCCCCTGTAATCATTGTTTTTTCCATTTCAAGTTCCATTTTCTGTCAAATGAAAGTATTATATTTAGTTAAAGTTCAATGAGTAAGACCATGCCCAGAAGTCATAAGACACTGAGTATCACTCCGCTTTATCAGTACATCGAAAAAATGATTTTAACTATCGTCGTTCATCGAACTATGGGATAAATTATTGACTTTGGGTGTGATATTCATCTTACCCTAAGTCAAAAATATATCTTCACTAGATAGTATGATATCACTTAACGATAGATTGTGAGAGGAACTCAAGGTAGCTAATTTGTTGCAATCTTTCACAGCCCCAAGGGTAATTATTCGTAAAAGATAACGATCCTACATTAGATTATTAGTTTATTTAGCTATCGGCAGTTGCTACTGTCACACATTATGATTACAGTGAAACACCTCACGATTGATTGAAGGGTTGTGCTCATAGCTATCGTGGTAACCATGGCAGTCAAGGGAAAATCTTCCTCAAGTTAAAATATTTATGACACAATGAAATTCCAAAGAGCCCAGACATACAATCCTGTATTTTGACTAGTATTTTAATTTATGTCGTAATTCACTATTATTTGGTCCACTCTACTTAGATGTTTGGCATCCTAATAATATCATGACATTAAGCAACTTTTGGAGGTCACAATTTTGAACTAACTGAATGTTTCCGTCCAGTGAAGAAAATTTTGCTTGAATTTCGATATTTACCCGGAGGCTTATGAAGTTTACAATGGTGGTAAAATGTCCACGGAGAGTATAGAGATAAGGTGTTGGTTAAGGATATATCAAATCAAATGTCACCTACAATATTTTTCAGATGATTGGAGGGAGAAAAGCACTTGTTTAAATAACCAGTAATCTTGTAAATATCAACTTAACGTAAATCAGGAGAAGACTCATTTTTAATAATTAAAATATTCCACGCACTAACTGTGGAGGACAAAATTTCAGTTAGTACCATACAGGTTAACGTGGGGAATAAATTTTTTTTTACAATTTTTAGAAATTTTGTTTTTATTTAGCTGTGAATTTGCGTTATCACTCACAATTTGTAGCTTATTTAGCAAAAAACATGTTTTTAGCCATTCACTGATGCCCTCAAGGCGTTTTGCACAACTTAAAATATTAAAACATTCTTATCTGCTACACCTTATCCATTTCTATCTAACTTATCTAACTTGAGAAACTGCATCCAAATATTGCTCAAAATAAACATGGAGTATAAAGTAATTTTTGGATTCACTCTCGTAGAAAATGATTCTTAAAAAGTGTAGGTTTACGAGTTTATGCTTAAAAGTTTCTATTTCTAAAATTTATGGCATTTTTTAACGAAAGGAAAAAAAATAGCCTGAGAACTGTTAGGTTTTTCGTTCATTTTCACATGAATTTTATTTACGTAATGCGTCTTTTAGCCAATATTCACCTTTAAAATTCAATGATATGAATTAAAATTTTCAAAAAGCACACGATACATTCTACTCGAATGATTGGTTTTACGCATTAGCCCAAGAAATAATCCCCTTTTCAACCGTGATAGGAACTTCAGAAGTGGAATAGCATCGAAATACAGGTGCCGCGGTAGTGTTTAATCTTCTTTACATCAATTTGAAACTTGAACGGAAAAGTTACTGCGTGTATTTATTAAAAAAAAGCTCGAAAATATAAGTGCGATCGATAATCTGATCATTTCAATGTGGAGCTACAAATGAAAAGTAAGCTGAAAGAAAAGCTATGGCAAAGAAGACGCCATATTATTACTTGTCATTTGGTGATTAAATATCCCAATCAAATAGTACTTAATCATAGTTTATGCCGGTAGACGTGAGAAAAGTAGCTATCCCCCCTAATGCTAGGGTGTTACTTAACTTGAGTTCAGCAGTATTTATCCGAACAAACACAAAATCTCAGCTAGTTTTCATCTGGACGAATAGAAACTTCGATTCAAAAGTCCAGCTTTGGCGCTCGCTTAACATATCCATTCCGGGGGAGCGGTGCACTCCCAGCTCAGTGAGCGCTACTTCCTTTGCATTAGTGCCCATTTTCCCATTTAAAATCGAGTTTTTGGCTCATCAGTGGCCCAGAACGCATTTCTTGATCTTGTATAGTTTCCCATAGCTTCCTTTTGTTTCAACAATTAAAAAAAAATTAAATCTCAGTTGTTTGAAAACAAATCATGTTTTTCAACGCCTGATCAAATCCTTCTATAGCCTTCCCTTTTTCACATCTTTAGATTTCTCCTTTATCGGAGGAAACGTTTTCAAGACTCTCTCAATTTGTCAATAATTACTGTAAATAAAAACCTGTTTAAACGCCTCAGTTTCAAAATATTAATGTACCCTAAGGTAGAGGTTGCCTGAAAGATAGATGAAACAATATTCTATATATTTTATCAATCTTTAGTCCTAATATATAAATAGTACTCTTACTTCTCATGCATATGTACAAGAAAATGCCTCAGAGTAAGATACTAGGTTTTCAGTTAAGAATGCTCGGATTTAAAATTTACAATTCACCATTGAAGGCTTGTCTGAACCATTGAAACTGTGCCATCGAGCATATTTATGTGAAGTAACTGATATTCGCACTTAGTCTACGATTCTCCTCTGGAAAATCCGCTCTTCTAGATAAAAAAAGGAGGAAAAAGATAACTTCTTTTCCTGTGTCAGATGAGCGTTTCCTCCTGAAGCGATTTCACGATTAGGATGGATGACTAGTTTGGAAGGCTTTTATTGAAATACGATTTCTCTTTAGCAATGAAGTATTCTCAGAATTAACTTATTCGTCAATTTGTCATTTCCTTCTCGCGCTAATTACTTTGTCCGCGATATCAAATCAACTGGATTCCTTAATTGCGGCCACCGCCGGTGCTGGGAGGACGGAAGAAACGAGACAAGCAGATTCGCTCAAACGCGTAGCTACGAGGAAGTTGAATCACCAGTCAAGTTTTGTTGGTTCGCCCGAGATTTCTCTCTACTAGCCATAAGTTTGACTTATATTAGTCATAGAAAGACTTTATTCGATGCAGCCACCAAATAATTTTTCACATGGTTAAAATTTCAAGAAGTTTACTAAATATTCATGCCTAAGTCTTTGACTTGACTCATTTTTCACGCCTCATGGGGGAAAAGCCTTCTCAATAGAAGGATTTTATTGCGAATCTTTAAAAGTTACTGTGGTGAATAGATGATTCATTTTTTAAAATGAGTCGAGAAAACGTACCAAATTTCAAATGTCAAATTTATGACTGGATGTAGGCGTTTGAAATTATTAATTTTTTAAATAAAGTCCCTCTGCAGTTAATACCCATACCATTTACCACTCTGTTGATGGCAAGAGCTGTTCAGGATGGTTCGCTCACGGCACCACGGCATTGGTTGAAATGCTTCCCAGCGAAACTTCTGTTTTCTGAAGTTTATCATCACTATCATGAGTTGGACATGTTGGCAGGTCCAGTTCCTCATGCACGCTTTTTTATTTACCCATGTATTCGATCTGCAAAGAAGATGGTGCGTACATGGATAGTTTAATCGGTTGAAACACTAGTTTCCAAAATGGGTCCTACCACCCACTGTGTACCGTTACTTTCATGTAGAATGGCGAAATGAGACTAGGGAGCGAGCATTGGCGGCAGTGTCCTGTCCAAACGGTGCCAAACTGTGCATGTCCTGGGATGATTAAACTATTTCTGTACTGGGTTTAAAATAAGCGCTGACTCCATCATAATTACTTCAGTTTTGAATACATTAAAAACCTGATTTGGCCATTTAGTCCATCATTATTAAGCTTACGGCTGAGGGGATTTAGGTTAATAGTTTTTGAAACTAAGGATGTGTTGGCTCGAAAATATTTGGGAAACACTGAGTTAAATTTGGTTAGCCGCTAAGGAAGTTAAACACTCGTTGTATCAGAAATCAAAAACTTTCAAGTAATGGTCCACTAATATTTTTGTTGACGACCCGGGTTTCGTCACGTAATGACATCTTCAGGTGTCAGACCTGAAGAAACCCGGGCAGGTGTCAATTGAATCGCTCCCTCCAAGCTCGTATATCCTGAACTGCCTCCCTCAGCTCTTCGTAACTCCTTCCATTCATAATATCAGTCGACATATTATTTCTTCGTCTTCCTCTCCTTCTCTTTCCCTCGACCTCTCCTTCTTAATATTCTTTTCAGCAGGCAATATTTCCTCAGCACGTGTCCCATCTAGTTTGTCTTTCTCTTTCTTATTGATCTTCAAATATTACTTCTGTCGTTCACTCCTGCCAGCACTTTCTCGTTTCTCACTTTATCACTCCATTTTAGTCTTTCTATTCTTCTCCAAAGCCACACTTCAAAACCCTCAAGATATTTCTTCTCTTTTCTCCTGAGAGTCCATGTTTCTGCTCCACAAAACACAACCCTCCAAATAAATCATTTAACAAATCTTTTCCTTAAGCCTATGTTTATTGCTTTGGCAGAAAGTAGTTGGTTGACTCAACTGAAGACAAGCTTTTCCTGTGATATTCTACTTTCCTCGGTACAGCTTTCATTCTATGTTATAACACTTCCGAGGAATCGAAAGAATGGTATCTGATCTACCAATGGTCACATTCTCTCACACCTTTTATAGAGGAGATAGGGAAAAGAAGAATGAAAGGTTCTATTTTCTTATAGACGTGGTAAGAAAACCTCCTTTCACGTAAAAAATAATTGGCTTTATTGCTTCTTATAAAAAAATGCTTAGGAAATTTGAGTTATATGATTTTTTGTTAAGGCCAGAGATGTTTTGACTCAAGAAGTCGTGGTGTAGTCACATTATGGCTTCTTGGAAGGTGATAAGACGACTGGAAAATGCTTTTGGCGCTGGCTTTTTACATCGGCAGATTCGACCTCCGAGAAAAAATGTGCGAGGAAGTCGCTCGGCTTCCGTCCATGCGAGTCGACGATTTGAGTACATGTTCCGTTGGAATGAAAATGTTTTTCTATCGGGGGAAGGTGACGAACCAGCCTGTCGTAACGAGAGGCGATACAATAATCGTCGTGATCGACTCGGGAGCTCGCGCGGAGGTGACGTGTGCTTTCGCGATGTATATCGCGCGGCGTAAAATCAAGCGATGGCAAGAGACGAGCGGAATGCGTAATGCTCTTTTCTCTTGCGTGCCCGCGTGGACCGTGGCCAGCTGGCTTCACTGCCCAACCACCTCCTGAGCTGACAGGCGAAGATCTTTCTGTGGATCTGCAGCCAATGATATTCATCAACATTCGCTCAATGCACAAATGAAAAAACGACTTCGTTTCCTTCCACTGATTTATTTTCTTGGTACGACATGTTTCGACACATAGAGGTCATTTTCGTTTCGGTCAACGAAGTCGTTTTTTCCTTTGTGAATATCAACTTCCACATAGTTGAGCCTGATACCATTGAACGTATTCGCTCAATGCTCTGTTATATGCTGCAGTAGTGGCCTGTGGAGCAGTGGGTGCTGGGAAACGAACCACGAGGAAGAAAGGGAATGAGAAAAAAGGGGGCATGGACTAGTAGTAAACGTGTTTGGACGAATTTCTGTCTCCTTCCGTTTATATCATCGAGCATGGATGAGAAAATTATTTGTACCGCGGATCGTATTTCAAATATAACTCAGGGTGGCGATCGTTAGGGAAAACCTGGAATTGTGTGGGAATTTCGAATTTCTGGAAAATTCAGGGAATTATAGTAACAGTCAGGGATAAACTGGAATAGGAATCCTCGTTATTTTTCTACCATTACATTTATCGGCCAGTCTTTCCCGCCATTTATTTCACCAACTAAAACTAACGTCCGTCGCTGACGTGCATGAAATAAGCACCATCAATTCGTGGAGTAATCAGTTGTGAATCTTATTAGTTGTGAATCATGGTTATTTGGTTGTGAATCAGACGTACAATGTATCCCTTTTGTATATCCTTATTGCGACATTTGCCTAGCTGTGTTAAAAATTATGATCAAAATGTATTACGCTCATCACAAGGAATCCGAGGCTATGTCGTTCGGAAAATTTTAACTCACGTTTTTTTGAGCTCCCGAAACTCAGGTAGATAAGTAGCTAGAGCTTACTAGAATTTAGTTAATACATGGCTGCAGTTCTAAAAATACAAGACGATCATTAGAAAGTTTAAAGCTGCCGAGGAGAATTTTATTCAGTAGAAAAAAATATTCCAATAATAGGTGACCTTTTGGCAATCGGTCAGGGAAATTAGTAAATCCATCAGGGAAAGGTCAGGGAATTGGAAAATTGAATATCAATGGCCGCCATGATAATTACCCTCCTAAGTGCATCGTATACGACCTAAATGGCTTTTTAGAATGCCAGAATTAAATAGCAGACATTAATGAAATAAATTATCATTCAAACATGCATACTCATCGCTCCATTTATTATGGGCACTGGCAAAGTCAAAGAATCTAGTTATTGCAGTTAGATCTAGAGAACAGGCTGCCTTTTAATAATTTCCTCCGTGATGTCCTATCCCTACTACCACTTCACTTACTCTCACGCTTTACTTCATACACGTTTACGATTATTTTTAAGATTCCTAGTATTCCTACTCTATCATATCTCTTCTACCTCATTCACTTATGACTTTCGCGGTCTATTCCTCTTCCACGTATTCCTCTCACATTATTCATTCCACTTTCGTATGTATGTTTAATTATTCGACTCTCGTCCATTCTCTCAGATTAGCAAAACCCATGAAGCACACTTCTTTCATGCATGTTTTATCGTATTATCGTAACCATATATTCATGGTTGTAACATCGGAAAAAACAACACTGGCGACTCTTCGCTGGCGCAAGCATACGCTGTTATATCACCGCGTAATAATAAGCATACGCAGAAACAATATTATCCCAGATTTCGCTACTTTGGACTTGCATAGAGGGGACAATACTTTTGTACACTGCGATTACCACTTCTCTTGTCTAATTGTTTCATATTCATGTTCCACAATATGCCTTCGACTTTGCTACCGGAATTCGCTCGCCGAAAAATCTCTTCATTTGAACTTCGATTTCTCGCAAAATTCCAGCCAAGAAGAGCAAAATTGAGCACTGGTTTAAATACCCAATCATTTACTCTCGTTATTCTATCATTCACATCTATCTTCCTGAGAAAAATTATCCTGCTTTGGCCTTTGTCGCATTTATCCTCAAACCCATTCTCCTTGTAAGATCTTGTCCTTTCTCGGCGAATAATATGAATAAAAAATTCTCGGGCTTCTAGCCGAGTTACATTACTGCTCTGAGGACGATGGAAGCCATTACTGCTCTGAGGACGATGGGAGTGTTATCCGTCGAAACGTTAGCAACAAAAACTTTTACTCGGCTAGAAGCCCTAGAATTTTTTATCCATTCCCTTGGTTTAACTGCGTATTACACAGCTATTCATTGTATAGTCAAACAGTTAAGCATAAATCACGCATGCATGCAGGTTGGCACGATAAAATGAGACTTGCTTCTCGATGGCTTGCCTCAAACACGATTTCTCGCTAGTAAGATTCCTCATAAATGATTTAAGATTTTCCCGGTGTATTATATTTAAATATCTTTCTCGGGCTTCGTACCGGGTAATGTTTCCGCCGTGACCACTATAACACTAATGTCGGCGTCAGCGGATTATGAAAACATTACCCGGTACGAAGCCCGAGAAAGATATGTAAAGATTGCTCATATTTGTCTTAATGAAGAGTCCCATTCACGTATCACATCTTCTGCATTTCCATTCCTCGCTCGCTGTACACTTCTATCGCAAATGCGTTTAATTTGTTGAGCCGCATTCTTTTCATTCAATCTGACCGAAACAACGAGGCTTAATCCGCGCATAAATATCCATTACGTAAGCATTCATTTAACTATAATTTTTGACACATTTCTTACCGTGCATCTACACAATACCCTGTGAGACACCTCAAGGGTGTGAGGCAAGGAGTGAGTTATCACCAACAAGTATTATAATGTACCCTAATTGTCCCTACCCCTTCCAATTACCCTATCCTTTCTGCTTTAGGCACGGAAGGAACAGATTTCTACATCCACGCAATATTTTCCCCCAGAGTTCCTGTAATAGATTTGTTTTTCCCCCGTCTTTTCGAAGGGGAACACTTCCAATGCACGAAGGAGGTAATCACGTGAAAGCCTGGCGTCACGTGACACCAGACTCCTGGACGGTCGACAGTTGAAGAGACGAGTGATGCTGCTTGTGTATGCTGGTGCGCCTTCATCAAATAGAATCTTCAACCCTCATATCCCACAAAAATTTCATAACCGTTGCATAAAATGATGATTCAGAGGAAAATGTTATTTCTCATTCGTCGTTTTGTTGTGTAATTTCCAGTGAAGATAATAGACCTAAGCGCATTTAATGTAATTACCATTAATGTGTGATTGTATTTTTATATCCATTTTTTATTAATATTTACTTAATGACTTATTTTTATTTATATATTTCTGTATCATCCCCACAGCCATTCATATCCATATTGAACTTCAATGCTATCGGCCGTCCCGCGACGTCCACGCCATTTGTAACGTCCGATTACTAACTCAAGAAATTTTCACCATATATTGCAGGAATATTGTTTAGTTTACCATTCATGCTTGATTTTTATGAAATTTTTGCAGGCATAAAAAACTCAATAAATTTGACTTAATAACGCCTCAAGCGAGATGTAGCATAAGGCTGTCATCTGATGACAGTCGCATGCAGTGATTTCTGAGCGAGCCGAGACGCATTGTGACGATGACGTGTTTTCCCAGTGCATCCTCATAACGTTTAACATAAATTTTAGATTTCCCTTGGCAAATTTTTTGAAGTGCTTATAAATTGGAGCAGTTTTTAATCAAAAAATTGGCTCGGTAAAGCTACGTACGATGCCTCATCAAAATGTTTCCTTTTATAAAGTCAAAAATTCAGTTCTATAATTCCGTTGATTTATCCATGTAAATTATTTAAGCATTAGAAACTTGATTGCAATGCCCCAAGGAATGAAATTAAAAAATTATTTGACTTGACCGGAATTTGAACTCGGATCTCCCAATTGAAATTCAGGTGTATTATCCAGTAGCATCACTGAGCCATCTTCTTTCAAGCAAATTACGACCTTGTAATTGGCTAACCTTCTCCAAGCAATTCACTCCAGGAAAATTAAACTTGTTGATAATGTTGATAAAGAACATAATTGAAGGAAAAGTGTCGGGGAAGAAAAGGAGGGGACGACCAAGAATATCCTTACTTCACAGCGTGATGTCAATCATGAGCTGCAACTCCTACGGGGAAATGAACAAAAGAGCCTTAGAAAGAGACGATTGGCTACAAAGAAAGCAACAAGGCCTGGCCTTTTGAGTGACGACGAAGACGACGAATTAGTTAACTCGCCTGCCCGGCTATTGTGAGATCCGGGTTCTACTCAAGTAAAATAATTTTTTCTTGGCGAATTTCATTCCTCGGTGTATATGCACCCATGCGAGTGACTTGGTACCGTAACCTTTGTACGTGCAAATACAGAAGATTCTTCGCATTAATTTGTGTAATGCAAATGGATATGACATGCGTTATTGGTCATATTTTATCATGGAGCATCATATTGGAATCACATCAATTTGGTCACACGGTCTACATGCACTCGTGCGAGTGACTTGGCTCCGTATCATTTGCACATGCAAATGTAGGAGATTCATTACAATGATTTATCAAATGAAAAATGGATATCACATGTACGAGGGGCATTCAAATACATACGAGCCTTTTACTTTTGAGGTTTTTTGGGACTCTCAAGAAGTTTTACTCGTTGATTTCCTTCACGATCGTCACACAATTAACGCTGCTAACTACTGTGAACTTCTTGACCAGGTTCGAGCTGCATATCGGTCAAAAAGGCGCCGTCAACCCATTCGAGACGTCCTGTTTTTGCACGACAATGCAAGACCCCACCCTGCAGCCCTAACAACCCTAAACATTGGATTAAAAGCATTGGAATACACTTTATCACCTGACCTTTCACCTTGTGATTTTCATATATTTGGGCCTCTCAAGGAAGCACTTGGAGGAGGGCGTTTTGCGAACGATCAACATGTTGAACAGTTTGTGCGCAAATGGTTGGATACCCGCCCGAAGTCATTCTTCGAAAACGGCATGAACCCACAACCTGCTCAATGGGAAAAATGCATTACTAAGGAGGGTAACTATGTAGAAAAATAATTATAAAGTGTGTTTTCTTCTTAAATGTAAAATAAATTTCTTTTTGCAAAATATATATTTTTATATTTGAACGCCCCTCGTATTACTGATCTTAGCTTATCGCGGAGCATTATTTCTAAATCATATCAAATTAAAAGCTGATTTAAATTGAAATAAAATCGTCCAGACTCTTCTCATTCCGTCTTCCACTTCTCATTGAAATTAGTTTCTCCTTGGCATGGATAAAAGAACGCGTCGACCGTCGTCTCCGGTGATCGTATTTGAAACGTTTTCGCGTTCAACTCTGTAAGTAAAAGAGAATGAATGGCTGTGTTCGGAGCTCGATGCCAATGGACCACAAGTGGTAATTTACGGCATCGTTTAGTTCCTTAATTTCACTCCGCCTTTTTCCAAATGTCACCTTCTTCTTTTTAGGATACTTCATCGCGTCCTCACCAACGCCGTCAAGGTGACGGGTAAACTGGACACTCCAATAGGGTTCAGCTGTCAACCGGATCGGGGAATTTTCCACACTGCTTTCATCTCTCTCGCTGGAATCGTAAATTTCTCCTGGGCCTTGGGAGGCGATGCGGTCCATGGTAAGTGTCCTTTGACGAGATACTACTCAGAATCACTCTTTTAAGTTTTTCGCGCCTTCGTCTGCATGCAGTGGGCGGGACGATCGTCCTTGTGGCTTTCTGAAAATCAACCGCGGCGTTCCTAAAAGCTTCTCCGAAAGGCAATTATGTGAATGGGAGCAAACCGATCACCGGGAAGAAATTGCTCGAGAAATCAGTTCGAAATCATCGGTCGCATTACCTCCAAATCACTAAATAGCTCTTCTATCACGACCAAATGTTCGTCGTCAAGGTGTTCTGAAAATTTTCAAGGCGAATGCTACGCTTGTTGAGGTTGATTTTTTTGCTCTATCAGTTCTATTCCCTTAATAGTTTCTCTCAAGTATGCGATTCATAATAATGTGAGAGCGGCAGTTCAGAAGTGCGTCCCCCAGTTGAATGGTTGCACTCATTGCCCGTTACAATAAATGCATGTTTAACCCATCAAATCACAATAGTTTTGAGCTTTCCTATACAGTTTTCCTGATCAAAATGGGATGAAACTTATTTAAAGATGATTTTTTAATCGTTTTTAGCTCATTAAGTAGTTTTTGCGTCTATTACATTAAAAAATAAAATAGCTTCATATGAGATTTACATTTTTGACCGCAGATATTGTTGATTTGTGAGACTCGTGGTGGGTAATGCCCGCTGGACTTTGTATGTTTGGTAATCTTTTTTTTTTGGTCCAGGGAACGAATAATGTAAACGCATTAGAGCATTTAACTGGCTTGAGATCTTTTAATAAAATGATCTTTTGTAGGTCTATATTCTGATTTCTGAAGTATTTTTAAATTTGAAAACTATACTTTCCCTTATTTTTGTATCCATTCATGTTTTAATGCCTTACTACTCCCATAATTTATTCGCTAAAATGCTCCATTATTTTTTATTTTGTGTTAAAAAGTCATTAATTTTAAACCCATATTACACCATTGGAAGGAAATTTATGATGGAAGGATATTTGTAATATGCTTAAAATGTCTTTATCTTGTCATAGAATATTTTGTCTTCGCGTATGCTTCTGAAAACCTTTATTTTTTAGGAAAATGTTTCGAAAAGAAAGTGTAATACGAGCAGATTAGTTAACCTAAGGTTGTGGAAATATGTGCTTAAATTTTACCGTAAAAGTCTCAATATTTGTGGTTAGTCTGCCATAAAAATTCGAACTTATCTTACTTATATCTTAGATTTCTTTACCTGCTGTGCTGGGGTGACCGTATGAATACGTATGGGCACATAGACCATCGCATACGATCGAAATTCATGCGATCAAACAAAGCGCCTATTGATACATGAGTAACTTATATGCAAACACATTTTGGTGCTTTTGAAGTTTGTCATTACGTCCAAACTTCATTGCTAATAGTTGGGAATAGGGTCTCATCGATATCAAATAAACCCCCAACAACGTCCAGTTTTCAGGACTGGCTGTCTCTGAACCAAATTCCTTGTAATCTCCAGGGACTGGTTCAGAAAAAACTGTGAAAGCCGTCAGTCATCATGCATCTTTAATTTTCCTCTTCTTTGGTGTCCATTGACGGCTGCAAAAATCATATAAGCAATAGGTATATCCAGAAAGTAAAGATAGAAGTCTATTATAGTTTCAAAGACCGTATTTTTTTGGTTGGAAGCATGGCCGTATATCTAAGAGTACGTCGAACGAAACTATATTTACCATACCTCATGTGTGAAAACGCTGCCCTCTCACCGTAGGTTGAAAATGGTCGAGTCATTTCCACATTCATTCAAATGCAAGGTACGTTCTGAGATTTGCTCTATTGGAAGCAAGAGGAGAAGCGACTATTAAAATTCAGCAGCAACTCGCGTATGGCTTCGGTGAAAGTGAAATAAACAGAGAAAATGTGGCAAAATGGTATCGCAAATTTCTATTAGGGAGATGTGGTATACACAATGAAAGGACCCGAAGGCTATCTGTCGTCATTGAAGAAATTTTCCATAAGATTGAAGAAATGATTCGACAGTATGACTGTTTAGCCACTGAAGAACTTTATGAACAACGCCAAAAAGTGTCGAGAACCATTCTTCATGAAACATTAACCAAACAACAGGCTATCTAAAATGTGTCCATTCTGGGTACCGAAAATTTTGACTGAATATTGCAAGTTAAATAGTGCGGCTGCAGAGCAGGAGGGTGAATAGAATAAAGTGGGATTAAAAATCTCGTTCCATGGCTCACTGAATGCATTCAAATACAATGTGATTATGAGGAAAGGTAATCATAGCTGCATTCTAAAGTCACCATACGTAAAATTGATTATAAAGCGCGGATAACCCATGTCGCTCGTATCTTTACTTTTCGGATACTTCTCGTATATATTAATTTTAACAGATCCTTTACATACTTTTGTCTCTGCACTGACGTAATTTTGACTGAAACCGTATTTTAGGATATTTAGTGCTGTAAAATTTTGATCGATCATTAGAAACCTTTTGTTGGTAGTTACGCTAGTGCTTCAAGATCTTCTTTAGGGGAAACAGAAGTCTCATTATCTTGGCTGAGGATAAATTTTTCCCAGCTAGCCGACCGGTGCGATTCCTCCGTCTTTCGTGTTATAAGTGATGAAATCCAAGATATGTAAAGAGAGATTTGCAATCGTAGCATATCTTTTATTGGTTTTCATAACAAACATCCTCGATTTTATTCTCCTCATGTATTGGTTGGCGGACCAGTGAGGTGTACGGTACCCAAGAGGAGTTTGTTAACTTGTTTAACTCAATGTACCTCTTTCTTGCATGGAATGCTAAAAAAAAGCCCACTTGGTTACGCCTGGCTCGGTGGTAATTCTTCGTTTCACCGCCGGTGTTTTGTGCTCCGTTTTCTCGAAGGTTTGTTGACATGCAACTTATTTCATTGCTTGTATTGACATGCGAATTGCTTATTTTCCTTACATAACACATAGCATCAACTGTTTAAGTGATCATTACAAACTTTGTTTCCAGTGCAGTTCAATGAAATTGTACACAAACGCGAAGTTGTTGGTTGCTGATTTTATGCATTGGTTGGCATAACTTGGCCGAAATGATTTCTAACATAGAAATAAAACATTTCCAGACCCGTTTCTTTTTTACAAATTTTCTTCTTCTACGAGTGAGGAATGCATCGGCGATAGACATTCGCTCAGTCCTAACTGTTTTAAGGCAACGCCTTTTTCATGCTACCATTTTTCTCAAACTTTCTCGTAATATCACACTCTGGTCTCCAATATCCTGGAGTATGAACGAATGAATGAATGGACACTTTATTCGTGCTCTGGGTTAACCCATTAGAGCAAAAAACTGTTTCAAAACTTCACGTTCTGATAAAAGTAGTGCATAACAAATATTAAATAGTACAACTAGCAGCACAATATTTGACGAAAACCATAATATTACAACATAACGAAAATATTTAAACATCTACATATTAGTCAACTCAACAAGATTCAATATTCAGTCCTGAGGTTTTAAATACAAGTAGAGTTCATTTTAAAATGATTCCAGTGAAGAGGTTAGTTTAACGTGAGAGGGTAATTTATTCCAAAACTAAGATGCGGTGATAAGGAAGGAGTTAAGGTAGCGGTTGGTACCGTATTTACCTGGATATAAGACCCCCATTTTTTCCCAAAAATATGTTTCAAAAGCGGGGAGGGGTCTTATACGGGGAGGATAAGCCAGAGGAGGTACCCATACTGATATTTAAAGTTCTGTAACACGACTATTCGAAATTCTAAGCGTGCTCAAACTCATGGCAAAATAAATTTGAACTTCATGCCGAGTTTACACACTTAAAGCATCACATATTCTTTCCAAACTGGCTGGATACTTCCCTGATGGCCCTCCCACCTGTTTTATATTTTTCCTGGAATTTGAGCCTTAAAAGTGGGGGGGGTTTTATATGAAGGGGTGAGTCTTATATTCAGGTAAATACGGTACGGGCTTGGGGAGTGTGAAGAAAGCTACAGTCAGATCGGTGGGAGGAAGGAGTAGGGAGTACGGAGGCAGCAAGAGAAAAAATTACGTGTAAGGAGACACGATGCTGGTTTCGCACAAAATTGCAAATATTGTCGATGCCAATGCCTGTCCCAGACCTCCTTCGAGTTATCCCCGGCCGCCCTCCTCTTCCTCCCGTGGTGACGGGTGACATCCGCTGAATTCAAATCGATCTCCTGTGACATTGAATCCCCAACCTCCCTCCCCCCCGAGGAGGATTTGTCTCGGTCAGAAGTGGTCAGCGAAGAAACTCAAGTCCGATCTCTTGACCTCAATAACCGGCGCTTGCGTCCGCTCCCCCTTCGTAAGTGCCCCCCCCCCTCTCCACTCCACCCAAGAGGAAAAAAGAGTGGCGCCTATAACCACAGCATTTTCTTTGCGGCGCCGCCATGACAGAAGGGGTTGACTCTCTAGGAATGGAGGCTTCAGATACGTGCAGAGGGACTGAAGGAAGTTTGAACGAGATATTATTTCATCTAGAGTTCGATGAATTTGGTCACATTGGAAATATTGCAAATAGTGTGCGGCGAACCGTAGCCAATTTTTATTTCATTCGGAATAAATGTCCAATATATATGTTCTGAAATTAATATAAAACGACCTTGTTAACTCTAGATTAAGCTACGGTATATTCTGTTGGGGCGGAGCCTACCAAAACTCTATAAGATCCGCCGCTTTTCTACAAAAAAGGATAGAGTGATAATAAAAAAGACTCGCTTTGACCATTTCTTTCCTCTATTTTGTTGTTTTGGGTTGCTCCCCTAAAGACATTTATTTGTTTGTAATGTTTTACGTCGTTTTTATCTAAGAAGTGGTAATACTGGTTTATTTTTGTACAATCCTTCTCCCAACACCCTACGTAGGGCACGTATTATTTTGTAAACGATGGTAGCCATAATTCAGGTTTACCTTCATGGCCACCTAAAGTTACTCCCCATTTAATTAAATATATTATGCTGTATGCATTCTCTATCGGAGTTATAAATAAAAATTTAAATTTGGAAGAAAAATGTCACCTTTCTGAAGACACTAAAATATCTGCCCCTTACTGAACGACTAATCGAGATGTTTGCGAAAAATACAAGGGATTGTGCATGGGAAAAGTACAGGTATGTACTAGAGAGTGGCTTTATTTAAAAATTGCGGAATTTCTAACTTTTGGGTCTTGACAGAAATTTAAAATTGGATTCCTTGCGTGATTTCTCAACTACTTAAAAGCTTAAACACTCACGTCAGTGTTTTTTTCAGAATAAAAATAACCTTGAAGAAGTTTTTAACGTACTGCGTGAAAATATGAATCAAGCTAAAGGCTTATAGAAAGGCTTTCTATTATTCCTGAGAATATCAGTCATTTAAAAGTATGCAATTGCACCTTTAATTTTGCAATATTTACTTCATGCTTCCTGCAGCCACTGAAATTAAAACGTAAAATTGGAATGTGGCCTCCATTGCGACCAAGGAAAAATCTCGCTCCGATTACCTTAACTCGGCGTAGTTTGGTTTATTTTTGCCTCGTAAGCAATGCAGTGCCCAACATTTTGAAACAATCGTAGCACACCAATGCCAAAATTTACATCACTATCGATTGAGGAGACCTATTATTGAGTGAACATATGTATTATTAACATATAAACCTATAAATAGTGCAAATTTTGAGTTTCCAAATACAGCCTCATTAAGATAATGTATTAACGGTAATTATTGCATTGAGCTATAAAATCATTGAAGTGAGAAATAAACTGTACAGGTGGGGTTATTTCGCGCGAACACATTCTCATTTATCATCAATTTCTGCGTTTACGTTTTCGCTTAAACGTACCCAGGGGTAATTGCACGACAAAAGATAGTTTTTCATATATATAGCTCGAATGATATCGAGTGAAGAATCGATATTTGCTCGACTAACGAGAGCGGAGTAGGCCATACTATTGGCTGGAATTCAGAGATAGTTCTACATGACTCTCCTCCAAGTTTTGCCAAATAGAGCTACGCCGCTTTAAGTTGTCACAGACCCTATTCTCAATGTTTCATCTCCGGCGCCGAGTCAAGACTAGATTCGCTGAGTTAAGCTGATATGACTGCTTTAGAATCAGTTGATAAAAGGTTAATTTTATGAAGCGGAAGAGATTCTTTTTTAAATTACTACTGACGTTTGGTACTCCCTCTATGCATCGCGCTCATCAACACTGAAACTCACTGTCTCTCTACATACCTACCGAAGACAAAAGTGGCCTCAGCACACTAGCTTCAAATTTCCGCTGGCATAAAATCTATTCCTTTTGTGAAAATTCTATCTCTTGGACAGAACATAATGGGATTGGCAATGAGAGCGAAAAGTTAATCAAGCAAAGCGAGGATTTCAGTGAAACTGTACTGGACTTTCTCCTGTTGTGGACGTGCTTGGTCACGTATTTACGGAAGGTTTTTTTGAATTATAATATGAGACTCCTTTGAATCATATTTCTTCCAAATCTCTGTGGTAAGCACAATTTCCCAATTGAAACGTTGTTTAGTGTAGCAGCATCCACTTAGTAATTACGGAAGGTTATCTAAATGTTATAGATTATCGAGGGAGGCAAAATAGAATAATGGAAGCAAGTCACGAGGGATGCCAAAATAGAAATCATTGAGTAATTAATTTATACAGCCACTAACGATGGAAATCGGTTGAAAAACTTCGCCGTGTTTATAAATATAGAAAGAGAAATAGAGAATATATAGTTTCATTCAAACTTTGGGGCTTACGTAATCTTTCGCGACTTTATTTTGTTTACTCTTTTTTTCTGTAACGGCTATCTGTGTATTGTGTTTTATAAACCTAAAAAATTATTACGACTGATTTTCAAGCATCAGACGGGATCAGCAACAGCTTCCGTGCGTAGTATGTCCTTCTAACGGCTTCTAGGAATGTTCATGAGCGATATTAATGCTTAATGAATTATAATCATGATTTATCTTACCTTTGAACTCGCTAAATCTCTCAGAACGGTTGAAGAACTTTCCTCGTCTTCGGGCTGTGGTGACAAGTGTGAATCCTCAAATTTGTAGTGGTCCAAATTCTCCTTTTCACCCGTCACCCGGAACAACGGTGTTTCTTTGGGTGTCAGCCACGCTCCGCCACAGGTGCCAAAGACTTTGCCCTTGAGGTGTCGAAGAGGTTTTATGAGAAAACGTTTCGTCTTATCGTTACAGTTGAAATTTTTTTACGACGAGTGTGGCTTTATTAGCGTCACACCTCTACCGGTTCAAACGAGAGAATGAGCCAGTTTAATCGAGCAGCCGCTAAGCAGACGAAAATAAAAATTTAAAGTTGGATTTAAAAAATAAATGAGTAACGAGTGTCGCAGGGGCGAGGGGAAACTCGGAATTCACGCGAGTCACCATCGTGGGCGGCCCTTTTGGATTCGGATGCCACCGATTCGCCCACCTGTTGGTACGAGCGCCTATTCTCTCCACCCTTTGCCCCCTCCACTTCCCCTCATCCTCCCCTCCCCCCTTCCTCCACCTACCACCCTCTTCGATCCCAGCCTCACTCCCATATTCTACATCAAAAATAAATTTTACACGTATTATCACATCTAAATCATTCATCTATCATTGCATTTCAATTTAGTACATGTACCACGTTACACTTCTTCATCTACATCTACATCTACATACTATCCCGCGAGCCGCGGCATGGGCGTGTGGCAGGGGGTGGTAGGTCACCAGCCGTGTAAAGATGTAAAAAGTTTAGAGGTGAAATGGAGACATGTCCTATGGGAAAGTATTTGGAGGAGCTTAATTTTTATTGTGAACTCTTATTGTTCGCGGAAAGAACCAGTTTTTATACCTATCTGTTCGGTAGTGTATCTCTCTTATTTTATCGCATGTGTCAGACCTAGAAATGTAGTGAGGCGTCATAATAATTTTCTCTGTGTCGCTCGGTAAAATATCAGTTCTGAATGTCTCAAGCAACCTAAGCCTACCGTGTAGCCTCCGAGTCTCTATGGGCTCCCACCTTAATCCCTCTAAAAGTTGTGTAACACTATATGGTCCTTCGTAGCAGTATGTAGCGCAGCGTATGTAGCTTCTTGTCGAAATCATCGCACCAGCGCCATATCAACACTGTGAGTGGAGAAGACATAAAGTCTTCTAATACGGTCGAATGCCTATAAATCTACCTTTATTTCAAGCCAATGATGGGGACATATGACGCAGAAACTAGAATTTATCAAGCGTAAAATAGCGAGGTCCTCGGATGAAAAGTGAAAGAGAGGTGCAACTTCGCTCTAGTTAGACCCCGCCTCGAGTACGCCGCGATCATTCGAGACCCTGGACAGATTGATATAATAAAAAAATAAATAGAATTAAAACAAATGTGTGCGCTTCATCAAAAAATGCAACGAGCGAACAAAGATTGTCTCTCAGATTTTAGAGGGATTAGGTTGGGAGCCGCTAAATACTAGGTGGCTAATCGCAAGACTAAGTTTGCATAAGAAATTCAGAGCATGTGTATTTAAGTACGACCCAGAGAATCTCTCGGTCCTACTGAACCAATATAATAAGAAACATTCATGCGGAACAGACAGGTGCAAAAATGTCATTATCGCACAATATGAGACCGTTATATAGAATGAGATCCACTCAAAACACATCCATTATAAACTTCACCATTTCACCTCCCAAAACGTCATCCATTACACTTTTACACGGTTGGGGTCCTAACACCCCGTGCCACTTGTAAATATGGCGTGGCGGCTCGAAGAGTGATATGAAGATGTAATATAAATAAAGGTGATTAGTGAGCCCACCGTTTTGAGTGTGTGAGGCGAAGCAAATACTAGATTCCGACGTTTGAATTCATGGTTCAACGATTAATAACGGTTGGACTTGAAGATGACGTTAACCGTTGAAAATATGGTCTTGTTATATAAAAATGTATTTGGGAAAAACATAGTATAACCTTTTTATTTAATATGCAAAGCAAGTTACATGAGTTAACGCTGGAAACTATCAACTTGAATGCAGATAACTCCAACAAATTGAATGCAAATATATTTTGTCAGAACACTTATCTTCGTAGAAGTGCCATTCCACTACAGCTTCATTTCTAATGATTCCCATATTTTGACATTAGCTATCGCTATAATTCTCTCATTAATCTCGAAACAGGTTTGGTCAGATGCATCTACTTTTGTTAGATCAATTTTTCAAAACTTTTGGCCTCTTATGAACAGTTTTTGAGATAATGACGTTCATAAAAAGTAGGAAAATATTACTTTCCCTCTTGTTTCTCATACTCTTGCATTTTGCACCACATGTTTACAAGTTTAATTTGTGAGAAAAATAGTGTTGAAAGGTAAAATTCCGTTGTTCGAATTAGATAGAGGGCACATTGTTCTACGAGTATCCTGAGTATGCATTCCATAACATGTATGTAGTTTTACAATAGAACCCTTATTCACCAAGTATAATCCAACGCGACCTTTTGTGTCAAAATAAATAATTTATCCTAACTTTCCTTAGCTATGAAGATTCCTTAACTATAATGATGATATAAAATTACAATCAGAATAGTCGACGAATATCATTATCACGGAAATGATCCCACATTATAAATTACCACTTTGAATTTATATCACGTACCCAGGTTTCGGAAATTTTTGCCGCTATAAAGTCAATGATTAATTGATAGTGGCAGAAGTTGCCGAAACCTCTGTAGGTTGGTGAAGTAAACTCAGTGTGGAAATCTACTAAGACGTATGCAACAGCGTTATTGATCATTCATTTCGAAAAGTTGCCGCCTGAATCTAAAAATGATGAATGTCTTTTTATTGAGACCATTTTTCAATGTAAACTTGTAATGAAACTCCTCGTGATTAGAAAAATGCAGTTTGACTTCCATTTCTGTTGCTTTTTCCCTATATGTCAAAGATTCAGAGGGATTGGTGGCCTAATTTGATCATTCTTAACTTTTCTGGAGCAACTCGTTTTTTTGTGAGAACATTACGTGAAAAAGATATTTCCTTTGGATAGTAAAAAGTGTTCTTACATATAATTCACCCAACTTAGCCCGATGTACTTTTAAGCTCAATTTCCGAGACACATAGATCGAAGGAAACCGTGAGATAATTCACTTTTCATAAACAATTATTCTCTGAAATGGCAATAATATCCCCAAATAAAACACTTTTCTTCTAGTTTTAGCCATCCCTGCATATAGGTAATCTCGTGTAGCGTTAAGTTCAGTTTATGAAATTGTTAAGCCGGCAGGAATAATTTTGCGGCGGCATTTTTGCATTCAACAGCTTGAAAATCCACGTTAAATGTACAATACAGGATGTAAGGCAAATATGTAATACATAGATATGTATACCAAATAATGGCGTCGTTTTCATAAAATAACCCAAAATATGGACAGAAGAACTTAAGGTCTGGCCATCATAATCTACCCATTGGGGAAACAGTTCAGACTTAATCAAAAATTCCTAATAAAATATAAAATATTGACTCGAGACAATTACTGGCAAAAATATTTCACGTGAATTCACGTGTCTTATTTCGGGTCCATACTGAAGCCAACTGGGCTGGTGATCAGCGTGGGTCGTGCAATTTTATCACGCTTCCGAAAGTCCTCACGAGGAAAAAAACATTAGAAGAGACGGGAGTTGGAGGTTGAAGGGGTGGAGAAATCCTTCGGCGGAAAAAAAACAAACGAATGACACCCTCTTTCATTGACGCTTTTAAAATCGCTAAGTCCTTCTTGCGACTCTGTTAGTCTGTCATTGAATAAAAAATGTGAAAATAAAAAAGCGCTCTCCCACGTTTCCTATGAACGCTTCCACCTCATGAATGGGAGCCGCTCTGTCTGGACTCCGCTGTGGCATGTGTCTACGGAACATGCTTTCTCATGGACCATGTTTTAGGTCGTTGCTAAGATATAAATTCAGCTACAAATTTCTAGTACAACTACAGTTTGCAAACATTAAATAAAAATACTCGAAATTTTAATTTGACTTCATCTTTTAATGCTTTATGAGGACATTTCTGATCGGAAATAAATGTTGTGCGTGCCAGCCACTTGTAGTTGATCAAGAGTTGGTAGATGAGTATTTTTTCTGAAGAGTGAAAAGTGTTGGACTGCTGACATGCACAACATGTGATACCTATCAGAAATGGCCTCATAATTTCATTTGAAGATGAAATAAAATCCGTCATCCGTCTTATCAGAGCTTGCAAAATTAATAAAATTGCTGACTCCCATCATTGCTAAATCATTTTCATGCCTCAGTTGTACGAACATATTCATATTTTCCTGACTGTAACCTAACCCAGATGGTAGTAAGATTTTCTTCACTCTTACCGTTAAATTATGTTTCCTACCAAGATCTTAAGATTTAAAAGAGGTCTATCATCATCTATCATACTATCTAATTCAAGTTTTTCAGTGTTCTTTCGCAAAGCTAAAAAAAATTAATTAAACTGTATGGCTTATAATCACTCAATCCTTTATAATTTTAAACTGTTTTAGAAATTCTAAGACTCAATGTGGCTAATCAGTTGAATCTTACATAACATTTTTCTAAGATTCAAAATTCAACCTTATTTTTTTTCTTTCACTCAAAAGAAAATTTATTTTAGTTTAGACTCTATTCTGAAGTGTAATTTAATATTTAAATGGTAGGTGCAATTTATGTTTTCCAAATAAAAAATAGATTTATATATGAATAGCGGTACACAGTAATGGGCTGTAAAAACAATACAGACGTTTTTATCATTCAAAAGCTAATTCTGACGCAGAAGAGGGCAAAAGAAACATTGAAAAGCCTATACTGATGGTGTAATCAGGTTCCTTACATGTAAACATCCGTACCTTAATCTTTTCAATGCAATGCAATTCATATTTATAAGATAAACCTGCGATAAAAGGTAAAAAATACTGTCAGTAGTTTAATTTTAAACTATACATCAATCAGTTACATACCAAAATTATGTTATTTTTAAAGGCTTATCTATCTCAGAGAGTAAAAAGAAAATTTCTTGCCATATTCAATGCTATCACATATATTTTTATTCATAATATAAATAGACTTTTATTATTTATAAATTGGATTATTTTAACGGTGTATGAGAATGACTCAAATGCTTTTGATTATATAAGTATTTTCACATGTCTTGTAGAATTAGCTTATCTTCGTCAACCTGCGAAAAAATAATCGGAATTTATGGACAGTTTATTACCGATAACTTCCCTTGATTATCTTCTTTGCCAGCCCCTGATTTCTTCGCTCAAATAGCATGTTATATATGTTATTCCTTTTAATATTTAATCTCTTCGGAATTTCCCTCTTCAAGGCTATCTCAAAAACATAAATGTCCCCTATTAATCTTTTAAGTCTGGAATATTTTCCGGGCACCTTATTGATCTTAGAACTATGATTTTTCTGGCTGAAATACTAAGAATACATAAAGCTTGTTCCACTCTTGGCTTGCAGAAAGGCTCTAATGGAAGACATTGCCACCAAATACATGTTATGAGTGCTCAACTTTTAAGCCAAGGTTAATATTTCCAGCTATACGTTGAGGAAAATTTGATAACTGTAGCAGATAGAGTGAGCTCATTGTAAAATTTTAAGATGTTTAGTATTATACCATTAGGGATTCTTAGAGCAGAAAAATTAAAGGTGTGAATTTTCGTAAATACTTCTTAGACTGTAAGACTAGGTAATATATTTCTTCTTAAAATTTTGTCATTCCTTCCATGAAAATGTTGTAAGAGAAAAACAACGCGTTTTAATATTTGTATCTCCATGCTTAAATATGCGTTAATAATTAAATATGAGTCTAAAATCATCGAATTTAATTAGTACGCTGACGAATTGACGCGGCAAATTTCCGTGGGTTCCATGCTCCGCGTTAACCTGGTTTTATATGATGCAATATGAGGAGACGAAAAGATGAATTTTTGCATCCATAAAATTAATAAGATCTTTCGTTAAAATTTCAGGATTTACGAAGAATTCTACTGTTGGGAAAGTTTAAGAAACCCCACTTAAAGTAATTGCATCTTTTCTCGCGCATGTATATACTTACGTGCCCGCTGCCCATTTATGTGTTACGTATGTTTCTCGATCTCTTATCTACGATTCCAGTGTCTTTTGGACTTTATCGTTCTTAATTTTTCAGAGGCTACATTCTCAATGGAAGAAGCTTCTCTATGTTCCTTCATTCTATATGTATTATAGTTTAATTTTTTTTGCAGACCTCCTTGCAAAGCACTTCGTCCCTAAAGCCGGTTACTTTTCTGCGAAGCTTTTGCCTGATCTTATGTGTGCAAAGGCCGAAGTGATTTCTTTGTTCCTAATACTTTAGAAGTCAAGTTTACTAGCTACCATGGTTTTACGTTACTATGTTATTTTTCCTCTAATATTGTTTTTTTTCATTAAATTTTTCGAAAGTTTTTTCGGAGTGCGCACGTTGAATTATTTTTTACCGCCGGTGTTTACCCAATATTCGCCAGCGGTGAATCGGAAAAGTATTTATTGCAAATAAATGCGTAACCCCTAGTAAAGGAGTCGTAGTAAGGAGTGGATTTTTCTCTGAAGGAGGCTTTCATATGTTCTTTCTTTCTGCTCTTGAGAGGTTCGAAAACCCCAGACATTTGATGCGGGCAACGCAAGAGGCTGTTGCCCCGCATGCTATCTCGGGTTTGGAAGTGGAATTTTGACGCAAAATTCAGCTTTTCTTAATTTAACGGTAAGTTTATTTTCAATCGCCTTTTTTCAGTCGTCAAGTGTCGCATTCTGAATCCAATTTGATTCCCCATCTCTCCAATTACATTAGATGAGTTGCTAAAAATAATTAATTTCTACGGTGTTGTTTTATTAATGATAAAGCATTTATTACGGTATTTAGTCCTACCTTATAGATAAATGATAAAACTTGAATCACATTCTCATGGTTCGAATCTTTCGCCTACCGTTTCAATTTAGTACTAACTAAAATTGCAGGGATAGTGCGAAGCGTCAGATTTTCTGCACGTAAAGAAATGCCAGGGCAAAGAAAACTTCGTATCTAGATTTTTGATTAAGATTGCATAAATATTTTTATTCAAATTTCAGCCGTAACATCATAGTGTGTGACAACATGCATGAGTACTTATGACATGGGAGTTGTCAGTTTATCACATGCCAAAATTTGAAATTTCTACCCTTAAATACATGTAAACATATTCCCACTTTAAATATAAATTAAATGCTGATAAAAGTTTGCTGATAACTTGATAATGTGCAAAAAACTTTCCCTTAATGTTTTAATCTTAAGATATGACCAGTTTCTTGTCACTTTCCCTCAATGGACAACATTTCCAAGCGAATTAAGGGACACTGTTAAAAGAAATTATAAAAAAGTAGGGCTATTACGAGGTAAATCCGAATAATATCAGAGCAGATCCAGAGTTGTCATGCTACCTTCATTGGTGTTGACAAATACAAAAATGGATGTTTTATTCTCAGTTTTATCGAGATCATCATTAGTAATTTCTAATGAAATTTATTTTATTTCAAGTCAACGAATTTAGGAAAAGTTTTTTGTTTTGTAATAGCATTCTTGCAAATTTTATAATAAATAACGTAATTTTATTGCCATACCAAATAAATTTTGTAAGTACTACTGAGACATGGCGCTACATAAAGGTCCTTGCTCATACATACAGATGACTTCATATTAAAGAAATCTCTTATCTCTCAGAGCCATGTTGAATGATTAAATATTAGTTTTTATTAATATTATCGTCATGATGCTTAATTTATTTCTAGCCATTTATTTATCGTATGAAAATAGTTCTCTCTTTTTTTAAGCACAGTTACTTGTTCTACTGTCAATACTACATCGCTTGACGAATGCCTTACGAGTCCGACGTTGATATTGGGTCCATATTTTCGTTACAGTTTCCATGCAATGCCACAAACAGAAGTGAAAATGACGTAGCTCTGCCCATGATAAGAAAAGGAAATGACAGCAGTGACAAATTTGTTAAGCCAACGATTATAAAATTTTAAATTTTCATTTATTTCAATTTTTTCTCGTCCATCAGCTTTTGCACGTTAAATTCTCTGTACTCACTCTCCACAGCTATATTGTACCTTTCTTTGGGGTTTCCCCATATTTATTTCGCAGAGTGAGAAAGAAAACATTGACCTAAATGGTTTTCCAATTTGGAGATCGATATGATTTGCCCTCAGAACCCTGCTTATCACGTCATAGGTTTCACTTTTTTGCGCAGATTTCACGTCATTGGTTATCATGCGAGAAATTTTGAGCGATGCATAATGCTACGGAGGAAATCTCAGAAACACTTGCGCTGTGAGTCGTGACCTTCAGGAGGAGGGGATTTGGTACTCGCTTCAATGGTTCAGACGGATAGTTACTTCCCCTTTAGCAGTGACACTTTTTTCTCTAACCTTCTTTTTTGTGTCCTTCGCTTATATCGTAATAAGTTCCTGGCGAGTCTAGACTTAGAGGGGGTAATTCTTTTATTAGTAATCGGGTCGCCCAGTGAAGAATGGCCGCTACCAAGAGTCGCCTTGTAGTCCGCACGCACGTACTCACGCAGCCTTGCTGGGACTTTTTCCTTGTCTTTGTTTTTACTCAGAACAAAAGAACCCATCCTAATTGAGAGTGGTATTACAACCATATTACGAGCGGACTGAATGGTATCTTCAAGGGGAAATGGAATTAGATAGCCCGTCTACGCTATTTGATTTGAGAAATATTGATGAATATTTTGATAGTAAATAGGAGGACAGTAGTTATTTTTAATGCTAAAAATTTCAATTGTAAATAGATACAGGAGCGGTTTTTTTCTGTAAATTCATTCCAAAATGAGTTTCTACATTGTCAATACGAGTGCTATTGCCATACCTGTTGCTTATCTAGACCATAAGTAGTCATATGATTTTACAAGTTGATACTCTTTGAGACTAACGTAACATTGCAATTGATCATCATTTCATCAACACCTTGGATTGGAACTATTAATTGTGATGGCCATCCTCTGTTATTTGTTAATAATGATAGATTTCAGAGCATCACAACTTAAACTCCTTTCCATTGGAGCAAATTTCGAAATTGACGAGACAAATCAAGAGTCGCCTGGTAGTTGAAACTGGGCTTAATAAGCAATTCGTACTCAGATTTCAAGATACTCGGGCGATTGTGTTCGAGTCGTCCGTTATGACGTCGTATTTGAGTGCAAGTTTAGTCCGATGGAATGCGGAAATACACTTCACGATTTAATGGAGTAAGTAGATCGTTGAGAGCTGGGCTTGGTTCATGTCTTTCAAATGGCCTATAGATAGACTGAAAATTTTGAGTTGGAATTTCATGAAAATTGAAACTCTAATTCATACGTCTGGGGCGTAAAGAATCTTAAACAACAATTAATGATCTCTAAATCAGCAATGCTCTTCTGGCTTGATTAATCAACTCAACTTGTCAGAATCAACACCATAACCGCTTGATAAAACTTAAATATAGCAGTCTCACATTCTAAGAAAATGATTTATCAGCTATCATTTAACAACTTTTACCTTGCGTGGCTAACTTCTTCCATATATTTTGCATTTACGATCTGGCGATTTTACAAGGCTGCCATCCTGTCATATAAACATCTCTGTCGGCATAATACCCGGAGTTTACCGTTATTGAATGAAGAAGCACAAAAATAATGAGCTTGTTGGAAAGGCTGGGGAGGCCAGCAACATCTACTCCGTACAGCCAATAACTGGTCTTGAAAGAGAAATTCAAAAGGGGTCACATATATTATCATTCATTCATGGTATTTATGCTTAATCCTTGTTCAGTATGCCTTGAAGAATTTATTTTAGATTGAGTACCTAGTTAAATGTTCGAACGGTAGTTCTTGATTATTAGCGTTACCAAGGGCCTCATCCACGCAGAGCTAGGAATATTTTAAACCTCGAGAATGACATCTGGACGTCACAGCCACCGAAAATCTCAATTTTGCCTTTAAAAATTTGAGATATGTTGAGATATTGCCATCTGGACGTCATAGCCACCGAAAATCTCAATTTTCATTTAAAAATTTGAGATATGTTGAGATGTTGCGTCACAATGCCAATATTGTCGTGGTATGAAATGAATAAGGCCCCTGATACATTCACATGCGTTCTTTTCACGAGTAGCAGTAGACTCCGCCCAAAGGATCTCAGCTGCTAATACTGTATCGCTCTGGCAAACACATCTCAATTACGAGACCCAGTACTCATAGCTTTAGTGGGGTTTGAACCAGGAGCCTTCTTTTTGCGCGGCCCATACATTATAAGCGTTTTCACGAACGCCAGCCGCTTGAGCAAGAAATATTTCATCAAGGCAGACAGTGATCATACTGATTCTGCATCTACTAGAATAGAACAAAATTTATCATTACTATCTTCCTTGCATAACTTACCACGATAATGGCATTTGATAAGTAACTTTAAAGCAATCATAAGGGAAGGAGTTCATGCGCTAGGATAAGTGGCAAATACTTGAATTTTGCTTATGAGAAGGATATGTTAGATTTAATGGCAGTGGTTATCTCTACCTGGAAATCTTTGTAGGATTCCATCAGTTTTCTTTTATCAAAATTATTTCATCGAAATTAGTGATGGAATTTCATTGGCCCATTAAAATCAAAGAACACTTCGATATTCATGGTGGCAAGGTAAATTATTCTCAATGCTCTTCCGAGATTAATTTTTGGTTATTAGACCAAAACTATACCAACTTAAATTCGCGTGTCTTAAAATCTCAAATATGCATTTTATATTCATGGGAGAGGATGTAGGTGGTAATTATCCTCGCTCCATATCGAGGTGATGTAAGCACCATTTGAAATCCCTGTGTACTCAGTCGAGGCCCAAAACAAACGCACGCCTATTAGATGACCCAGTGGCATTTAGTCGTCGACATGTGTGTCGTAATCCCGGCGTGGGTGATTTTCGACTGCACTTTCGGTGGAATGCTTGGTAGAGTAATCAACTCGGGTCGTGTTTATTGACATAGAGATGGAATCTCCATGGTGACGTGCGCGTGCTTCGGCAAACAATGAACTCCCTTCCCCCACCTCCCTTTTACTCACTCACACGGGCTCTCGATTCCAGCTCCTCCCTCCATGCCGTGGCCTTTAGACGAAACATACTCATTCGCTTTTCGTCTCATTAATTTCTTTTCCAAGAATGCTGGCCTTCGTTCAGAGGTGGGTTTCCAGTAAATGACGAATTTGCCCAAGTCTGCGTAGCAGAGGACATTTCAAATTCTTCCATAGACCTCGCTATCGTATCTGAATGTAGCACTGTGTCGTTACACCGTTTTCCTCGGAATGTGAATGCTAGGTCACGGACGGTTTCCTATTAAATTCCGCGGAAGTTTCGTGCCAAGGAAAATCCTTAAGGTCAGGATCAAAGAGGCGCTTACGCAATCCATTGTGCGCAATGATCTATGTCAGATCATCTTTTCTACTTCACCGAATTGCTCTATTTCACCGAATAAAGAAAAATAGTTACAGCGTAAATTACACATTACATGACAAGGGTTTTAGCCGCTTCTATGTAAAAAACACAGGGATAGTAACAATACGTTTTGATAGACAGAAAAATTTACATTATTTTGAATCGCAATCCTTACTCCACGCTAGTATTTTCATATTTTTAAAAATAAATATCTTACACTGCTCCAATAAATACATTACATAGTGAATTAGGGGGGATCGGGTTGGTGTGGTGGTTAGAGTACTCGCCTACCACACGGGCGGCCAGGGTTCAAATCCCTGCCGTGGCGGATGTTTTTCAGCGGAACCCGATCCCTACTTGAGTGTCTTGTGGAGGGCACTTCAAGTAGAGTACTCCGTCTGTCGGATGATGTCTGTCGTTAAGCCGTGGTCCTCTTGGCGCCTTTCGTTAAGAGCAGGCTAATGCCGACGCCGGGTTTCTATCCACCCTTCCTCCCTTACCTCTCCCCTATGGCGCAAATGACCTTAGCCGTCGGTCGCCTCCCCAAATATCCAATCCAATCCATAGTGAATTAAGATTTATAAAGTTTTGATTTGAATACATATCTCAATATCGGAAGCATTAAATTTCTCTGGAATTGGAATACTTAAATGGCTCCTTTGACAATTTACATCGTTTCTAATCCGAGAACATCGTAAAAAGGAGTCTATTTTAACGTTTTTTAAAATGAAAATGTTTGTTTTCAAAAGAAATTTTTCCGTATAATAGTGAATGAAGAATTATTTGCAGTCTTATATGCTTGTGAGATAATCGTTTATGGTTTTAAAATATTAATTTTATCGCGCCTGCGTCATGATGAATGCATTTGACGAACATTCCCGAATCTTGATCAGAAACAGCTCATCTGTCGCGCCTTAACTTTGAATTACTTCTTAATACTTGCTGGGATTCTTTTCAAATATCATATATTTTGTAATTATTTTCATGCAGAAAAATACTTAATTCGTGGAGGTATCACTCCGCCTTTAAACGTACAAATAAAACGTGAGACAGCTTTTAAATATGGAAGACATAAAAATAACACTTTAAGGTATATTTTCCCGATATATTGGCTGCCGCTCCGTAACCTTTCAAGCTCGGAAGAAAGTATAATGTCCATTAATCCTCTTCCCTCGTCCCACTTAAACAGACAAAAGCCTACATTGAAAATATGAGTCCTATGAAACCAGTAGGGATAAGAACAAACTCTCAAGAAACGAATAAGTTCCGAATCACATTCCAGAATATTGGCTGTGAGCTGCAGTTTGGGAGAGCTGATGAGTGAGGCCTCGTGTAGACTACTGTCTTAAGTACCATTGTTGCAACCCTGCACGCATTTCCACGACTATCGTAAACGCAGTGTTGCCCTTACTCCACACTCCAGGACATCGCGTCCAACTAGCTAAGAGCAAATAAGGAATGCCATATTCCTGTGGCACTTTGAAGCTATCGAAATGTATTTTTATGGCAAATAGCGCATTTCTATGCCTAATCATTAAACCAACATCAACTGCTTCACTTTGATGACTAACTTTTTAGCTATCGTCTTCCGTCATTTCCGGTTTTCGCTCGAGACACCAGCGCTTTACTACAGTAAAGTGACAGCGTTGGGATGAAAATAGTCCAAAAGTGCATTTGCACTACGATTTCAGACTAACATCGCACGTACAATAGTAGTGTGACTTGGGCATCAAGTGAGGGAAAGGGGAGGTAACAGGAGGTTGAGAAGGAGGCTGAGGAAAGAGGTGGAGAGTTATGAAGACGGGAGAGAGTAAGAGAAGGGAAGGTGGGGTAGCGGGTCGAGAGCAGGGGAAATATACAACGTTTGTCCTGAAAGTAATGTCAGTAAGTCTATTAAAAATCATTTATTTAATTTTTCGTTACAAGTGTTTAAAGATCTTCAAAATAGGCACCTTATGCGTCGATGCATCGGGACTTCCAGCTCTCGAATGCGTTGCGGTAGGCCTCCGGATTGTTCTTTAACGCCGCGGTGCAAGCTGCTTTGACCCCGCCCACTGTCCCGAAATGTTTGCCTTTCAGGGGTGTTTTGAGGCGTGGAAACAAAAAAGTAGTCGGGGGGAGCAACGTCCGGGCTGTACGGGGGCTGGGAGATCGTTGGCACCCCTGCTTTGACCAGGTAGTAGGTGACAATGAAGGCAAGTGACACTCGGAATGTTTAACTTGTCGGCCATTAAACGAACACTTAATCGTCGGTCTGAGTTCAACAGTTCCCTCACTCGCGTCAGATTGTCGGCCGTGGTGGTCGTGGATGGCCGTCCGGCGCGGTCCTCGTCGTCGACCTCTTCCCGGCCTTCCAAAAAGGCCTTGTGCCACCGAAACACTTGCCGATCTGGCAGGGCATCTTCTTTGTAAGCAGTCTTGATCAGAGGAACAGTTTCCGTAGCGGTCTTGCCAAGTTTCACGCAAAACTCGATCGCAAATCTTTGTTCTAACGAGCGCTGCATTTTCACTTGCACAAGATCAAAAAACAACTCTCACAGACAGGCCCGTTCCCTCGCTCCGGATGCTCGGAGCACACTGAGCGACGGAACGCTGCTTAGCTGGGTTCTCCCACTACCAGTTTTAACCTGTCCGATGGCGCTCCGACGTACAGTCGCGTCACAATAAAATCACTGACATTACTTTCAGGACATACTTGTGACTCTAGCAGTCAACATTTTGTTTATGCTACAAATTATGTTGTTAGAATTCTCTAGAAATTTTTCATCTTTCATACATGGTCAACTGATAATCAATTTAATAACATATATCCCCATTAGTCGAATACGTCCCTGGCATCCATTTTACGCACTATTTTACGTTTTCCATGATCATTAATATGTTTTACTTTTCCTCTTTACATATGGCTGTCGAGACACTTAGGGGATTGAAAATTAAATAATAATAATAAGGAGTCTTTATTGGGGCGAAATTGAGACTAAAGCAGTCCCTTCTTCCATCTAACCCTTCGTCAGACAAATACATGAAATAAGTGTGGAGAAAGATATATAAATTTGTGGGAAAAACGAAAGGAAGTAAGGATGAGAATATTCTTGACGAAAATACCCACTGCAGGGAAAACACCCACACATGAAGGGGAGTGTGAAAAAACTGCGAAAACTTGCAGACAGATTAAGGGAATTGACCTTTTATTGACCTTGGTGACCTTTCGGAAGTTAGAAGATTAAGAATAACCGGGCGCGGAATTATTTGTTTTCACTTTCTCAACTGACAAAATGGACAAACTTGGAGGCTAATTGTCTCGATGAAATTAGTCTTGCTCATAAGAATGCGAGAGTATACTTATGTATGGAATCATTCAATTTGGTGATTATAAACAAATCTGACATAACGCGATTCCCAGTGAGGCGTTGATTTAAAGAGTAGAATAAAATCTCTGATTTATAAAACCAGTTATTTATACTGTGTGAAACTTTATTTTCCAATATATTATACTGTTGTCTTACTGGTAAAATGTTTATCCCGAGCAATTACATTTTCTTAGGGACTGCATAAAAGGTAGAGGTAGGCCGAGAAAGTTGCGCATGAATGTGGATGAGGAAATTCTTTGGAGGAGGAATGTTAGGAGCCTTCAAACAGGAGGGCGTCTATGAAGCAGTGTATGGGGGTAAATGAAGCAAAAGAGGTTTGCAAGGATTGGAGAGTATGGAGGAAATTATTGAAACAGAGTTAGGTGTTCAAATATGTATTTATGAGTGAAACTTAGTGACTCTGCCTACCCCGGTAGGAAACGGCGTGATTGGTATGTATGTACGTATGTACTTCATAAAAGGTTTATTTACAGAAATAAAGGGGCGAAAGATGATATGCTATCTTCACTTGGGAAAAATATATTGCGAGCTGAAAGCTCAAAATGGGTTTTGATAGTTTTACCTTTCCCAAATTTATGCTGGTTTTAAGTAATGCTTACAGATTGTCGAGGTGACCAAATCATGACTAAATTTAAAACTATATAAAATTATGTATACAAAGAATTAGCACAGAGACAAGGGAGATTTGGATAGTCCGCAGTTAAAAAGGGTGTCCTCATCATTTCTTTTACATATGGTCGTTGCATAAGCAATTTTTCCAGCCCCTTGACATATGTGATCGGCCAAGGTATTTCTATTGAAGAGTGGAATCAAATGATCTTTTTTACTTCCACTCTAGTTTATTGGTAACAACTCCCGACCGGTTTCAAATATTTTGCGTCACTACGAAGAGAATAATGCTCTTATTATACTCTTGATAACGACACAAAAGCGTAAAACTGTTCTGGGGTAGCAACTAATAATATGGTGTAAGAGTTACACAGTTTCTTTAGTTTTATTCTGTAATATGAAATATAAATTTCACAAAGGTAATCCGTTAAACATTGCATATAATGGTATTCCTAGGTAGGTAGGGAAATGATAATGATAATAAAAACCTAATAATGGGTTAGAGGTGGAAGAGGCGAGGACTGCATAAAATTGCTACAGTACTTTGGTAGTCAACTATTAAACTTCTTTTCTCTGAATGGTGAAAGCATTCCCGTGTTTAACATCGCCACGCATTGGTCATAATTTCCGAAGAGATAAGATATTTACATAGTTTGTATACAGCAAGAACTACTGTTGGTTTTTTAAGTAAATTTGTGCCTCTGTTGGTGTTTTTCAAGGGATATTTGTTTGGTGGAGAACCTAATTGTGGTTAAGAATGCGTGAAAATATACACATTTTCCTCCCTGCCACATTTGCGTAGCCTTAATCGGCCTGTTGAACTATTGAACGAAGTAATGTATGAAGTGATGGCAGGGAGAAAAATGTTATCTATGCCGTGAGCGGGAGTAGAAAACACTATTTTTTGTCCCATGTTAAATTTCCGGTGAGAATGACGATTGTCCAGCGTGAACACGTATCAAGGTAGCATTTTCAAAGAAACTGTGTCAAGTTGCTAGCAAAAATGAGGAGGAATGACTCTATTGACAATTGTGCTTGTTAACTGGAGGGAACCCAAGAAAAATCTGAGAGGGAAAAGGTCACTGGAAGACTAGTGTAGGCTCATAAAGATTGATACATTCTTTGGTTCCGAAATTTGGTACATAAGCTCAACTTGAGGCCTTCAAGATGTAAGATTTGGAAAAGAATGGACAACTTTGGATGGTATATCTGTATGAATTGTTTCTCTCTTGACCGATCTTAAATACCAGTTGCCCCTAAACAAACATATTGTGCTTTGATATGTAAGAGAAAACCTATAGATCTAGGTGATTTTCGCAAAAAATGTTAACAGGAAATGGCACAATTCTACCATGAAAACAATATTATATGAGGATTACAGCGATGATTTTCAAATTTTAAACGGAACTACATGGCCGAAAACAGCCATCCATTTTACCACAGGTTGAGGAAGAGATATTTCTTTTACAAGAAATGAGGAAATCAGGGTTAACTATTGGAGTTACTTCGATACATAGAAGAGGTTCTTACTAACCAAGTGCATACACACTAGCATACTCATGACGTCATTTGGTTTCGTGGTAGGCAAAGTCGGAGGATTTAGTTAATCTACATCTACATACTACCCTGCGAGCCGCCGCATGGGCGTGTGGCAGGGGGTGGTAGGTCAACAGCCGTGTAAGAATGTATAAGTTTTGGAGGTGAAATTGTGACATGTACTATGGGAGTGTGTTTAGAGGAGCTCAGTTTTTATTAAGGTCGCCTATTGTGCGGGTAAAGAACGAGTTTTTGTACCTATTTGTTCGGTATAGTATCACTCTTATTTTATCGCATCTTTAAGACCTAGATACGTAGTGAGGCGGCATAATAATATTCTCTGTGTCGCTCTGAAACACACCAGTTCTGAATATCTCAAGCAGCCTAAGCCGAGCGTGCAGCCTCCGAGTCTCTAGGGACTCCCACCTTAATCCCTCTAACAGTTGTGTAACACTATATGTTCGTTCGTAGCAGTTTTTGACGAAGTGTGCTGCTTTTCTTTGTATTGTGTTAATTTTTTTGGTGAAATCATTATGACCAGGGTCCCAAATGCTCGCGGCATATTCGAAGTGTGGCCTAATCAAAGCGAAGTAGCATCTCTCTTTTACTATTTCATCCGTGAACCTACCTATTATACACTTAACAAAACTTAGTTTCTTTAATGCTGTGCCGCATATGTTTTGTATTTGTGGTCCCCACGATATATCTGAAGTTAAGGTAATTCCAAGATATTTGACTGTATTTGAAGATTTAATGTCGTCTTTGATTTGAAGATATGAAGATTAATGTCGTCAGCCCCAAGATAGCTACCTACCTTTTTTCTACCGTAATAATTGCGTATTATTATTTGTTTGAGAGACTGGCACAAGCCCTTGAAAACTGCTCAAAAGACCCGATCGCGATGTTGGAGACCTCATCTCGTTATCACTTCGTCTTTTGAGATTGGAATGTCTCATTCCGCCACCCACGCGGTCACACGGCCCCGTACTACATGCTGCTCCTTGCTTTTCGTGTGTCTCCCAGATTGCCTTCCCCGAGGTCGACTTTTCGACCGCCCTCAATACACCAGTAAGTATACGAGCGGTCCAGAATGGATCTCTGAAGAAACTCGTGGACGTTCTTTCATCGTCCCACGCTCAGTCCGCCAATTCACACAATCCCCCCCCCCCCCCAAGTCTTGACGCCCGCCTTCCCCCCCCCCCATTATCTCCCGGTGAAACACCTGTGCAGCCTCTTTTTATTTAAGCTGGTTTTTTTTAAGCCTTTTTCAATTTCAAAGGGCCGAGACCGCACGCCAAAAGTGAAAGTAGTCGTCAGGATAATGATAGCTGGTGACTTTGTGAATCCACACAACTTCATTTTTGAACGACCCGGGTTTCGATGTTCAACGCCATCTTTAGGTATATTCCAATCCAGCTCTGTTTCAGTCCAAAATAAGTTATGTGAAAACTTAAAGTCACTAGTTATCATTTTAATGTTAAAATATTCCCTAAAATTACGCCTGAAACCAACCATAGGTGGAATGTATAGCTCTCGGGTTTCCAACCGGATGATGGGTGTTTGGCACCGACGCGACGTTTCAAAGGCGTAGTCTGCCTCAGGGAGATAACCCTGAAGACGATGGCAGGCTACGCCATCTAAACGTCGCGTCGGTGCCAAAAACCACCATCACCCGGTTGGAAACCCGAGAGCTATACATTCTAAGCATTTGCCGGAAAAGCCTTAAATCTTCTAACCAAAAGTGATCAGGAGTCGTACCGGGAGATTTTCTAGTATCCTCTTCGTTTGCGTTCCATAGTTTGAGGCTCAACTATGTGGAAGTTGAATTTCACAAATGAAAAAGTAACTTTGTTTTCTTTTACAGATTTCTGTGGAAGAAAAACTGTGGAATAAAATCTGTGGAAGAAAACAAAGTTAATTTTTCATTGGTCCTATTCGTTTATTTTGCCAATTTCCTCCGATCAGGGGTTTCCATCCTTCCCTCCTCCAGTTTCAAATGTTATATCTGTAGATAATGTTCTTTTTTGTACTAGAGGATAACACAAATCTAAATGATGATATTTAGGGTTTAGATCTTTCTCAGACATGCAGAAAGACGGATGAGTATTTATCGCATTTATCGCTCACGTGGGGTTATAAATATTCTTGCACGATCCCATAGCTATTATCCTGCTGATATTATTGAAAATTTATCATATATTAATTTCACTTCGCACGTTTGCTCCAATTAATTCCTTTTGTGAATAGAGAAAGGAATGGAAATAGCAAAAACTGACGAAGGATAGATGAATGGAAAGAGTGACCGAGGAAGACCCAGGGAAGTATGCGTTAGGCCAATCACGTGGAAGTCCTTATGGCGGCTTCAACGCAAATTTACTAAAAGAGTCATTAATTATTTCTCTGGCAACGTTGTTGTGAAAAAAGTGTCCTCGTTTGAGATTTGAACTGCAAAATTTTTCTTTTTTTATCTTTTCAAAAATTGAAATTGCCTGGTGTCCAATGTATGAATTACATATTGTAATAAAAAAAATGCAATTTTCATATCCAATTTAAGTAGCAATGCCGCGAAAAAACAGTCAATGAGAAAGGAATTATCTTAGACAACATAAAGGCTATGACATGAACTCACTAAACCAGTTCAGTTTATGAATTATTAGGGAATGACTACGGGAACTAAGGTCAACACGTTTGATAAATCAATCGAAATTTCACTGTAGTTGGCTCCCGAGGCTGGGAAAAATATCATTTCAAAATTGTATTCGTCGACTCTTCTGCATATATTACTGTGCCTTAATTTTGATTATGATATGAATGGAATCTCATCATTGAAAGCAGCATTTTGTAAACAATACGACCGAATAGGAGGAAGGAAGTACTTGTTTCGGTTCTGACGCGGTTCCGATAGTGTCTCCTTGAGCATGCAGCGTCATTAAGGAACGAATCCTTGGGCCGCGTGGAGAGTAAGGAGGAGTCAGCTGCGGCATATCAATGTTTGGTTCCAAGGACAATGATGGTGGTCATGAAGAATCTCACTGTTTTGCATAAATTCAATTTAAGATATTAGTAGATGGAAGAGTATTTTTATTTATTCACCTGCTAATAACAAAATAAAAAGAGTCACAACCTCGGGTTGCATGTGCTTTCCCTTCAGCTTGCTGAAGAGGGCCACATTGTGGCCGAAATTCGCGTATCCGACGCTCACCATCGTTCGTTCCTGTGTTTGTATTTTGACTACGCTCTTTTTGAGCGAGTTTCTCCCAGATGTTGGGCCCATCGGTTTGTGCGAGTGAGTGATTTTGAGTGCTTGTGAGTGTGATTGTGTTTTTGACCAGGCATCCTTTGTGGGGTCCCATTAGCCCTGTGAAGGATCCCAGGTTATAACTAGGCATCCTTGGCGGGGTCCCATTAGCCCTGTGAAGGATCCCAGGTTATAACTAGGCATCCTTGACGGGGTCCTATTAGCCCTTGCAACGGATCCCAATGCGGTTGAGTGTGTGTGTCTGTGGAGGTGACTGGCAGGAGAGTTAGATTCCCGTAAACTACCAGGGGAGGGTATTCTGGTTGATAAATTGTGGTTGGTACTGCTGTGGAATTCCCATTCCCGCAAACCAACACAGCAATTGTTGGGTTTATTTGACGAGTGGTGCCAATTTTTACGGCCATTGGAGACTTTTTTATTTTATTATTTAAAGAGGCCGCAGAGCTAAATTCCCTTGATTTTATTCACCTGCTGTTAGATAGACAAGTCGAGGTAATTTCGACAAGTAAAATATGAATGGGCAAGGACACGATTCTACAATGAAAACAATATTACGTGAGAAATATGGCAAAATATGGTATTCAAATTTTTATCATTACATACTAAATGGCGGAAAGAAGCTATCATGTTTATCACAGGTTGATGGAGAATTGATTATTTTACTACTATTGAGAAAATCGAGGCCTGCTATCAAAGTTAAAAATTATAGAGGTTCCTTCTACCTTAAGGTAGTCCGAGCGAGATAGTTCCCTAGTCATACTAAAGATCATAGTCGAATTATACGTTTTAATTTCATCAGCTGTAGGACACATGAATTAAATATTTCATTATTTATGGTGTAATAATATAGTTTTATATGACAGAAATGGTATGTAATTAAATGAAAATATATAAATAAGTCTTTAACTTGACTCATTTTTTTCGCGCGGTGCGTTTGAAACTCCAAAACGGAAGGTTTTTTGTGATACCCTAGAACCTCTTGCGGTGACAATGTGATTAATTTTCAAAAATAGTTGAGGAAACACAAAAACTACACGCTGTTAGTTTTTTACTACATCTAAGTGTTAGAAATCCCTCATTTTGTAAATGATGTGTCTCTGGAGTGCATACACGTACCATTTACCATGTAAAATGGCTGGTATTTTTAGCAAATATCTCCGAAAGTAACTGGGTTAGGGATTGAACTTTTGGTGTCATAAGAAGGAGGATATATTTTTCTTTAAAATGAGACCCAATTCATTGATTTCTAGGTAAAATGATATTTCACTCAAACTACCTTAAATTCATACGCACTGACATACTCATGACGTAATTCGGTTTCGTCGTAAGTATAGTAAAATAATTTAGCTATTTTTGTCGGCTCCAGAAAGTAATCAACCTTTTTTCTATCTTAATAACTGGTTAGTATTTTTGGTTTTTGACCCTGGCACAAGCCCTTGAAAACTGCTCAAAAGACCCGGCCGCGAAATTGGAGACCTCATCCCGTTATCACTTCGCCTTTTGAGATTGGAATATCTTATTCCGCCGCCCACGCGGTAACACCGTTACTGCTGCTGTTATAAAGCAGTCGAGATTGCTGTAGTCCCTGGTTGGTGCAATTTCACCTTGACGGAGTGTAATCACAACCGTAAATGTCATGAAAAAATCCATGAATTGAGTTGTTCCATTTACTGCTTAAGGTTTCATTATCTTTGATAAAAAGTGGGTCGCGGTGAAGGAATGGTTTGAATAAAACCACCCGAAGGATATAAAACTGATTGAGTACCATGTCCTAGCAGGGTCAAAAATTTGAGTGCCTGATTTTAGTTTATTTCATTTAAAACTTCAGAAAAACATGCCAAGATGATATGCGAATGTTGTTGAAATTGTTGCTTTTATTACTACACTGTGTAAATTGATTACTTCTGCATGACCTCCTTTATATTTATTTTTATTTATATTTATGACCTAAGTTCTGGAATTAGCAGTAAATTAAGATTATTTGCAGACGATACAGTAATCTACCGTGAAATAAGCGAAGACGAGGACTTTGAAATTCTGTCATCTGACCTTAACAATGTTCATTCGTGGTGCCAGGAGTGGGGTTTAGAACTAAATATTAGTAAATGCTCCACAGATCACTTCCTGCGAAAGTCATCACGCAAAAGCCAAACCTACACCATGGGGGTAGTAAACCTAAAATCTTCAAATACTGTAAAATATCTTGGAATTACTTAAACTTCAGATATATCGTGGGGAACACACACACAAAACATATGCGGCACAGCATTAAAGAAACTAGGTTTTGTTAAGCGTATAATAGGTAGGTTCTCGGATGAAAAAGTAAAAGAGAGATGTTATTTTGCTCTAGTTAGGCCACACTTCGAATACGCCGCGAGCATTTGGGACCCTGGTCATAACGATTTAACCAAAATAATTAACAAAATACAAAGAAAAGCAGCACACTTCGTCAAAAACTGCTACGAACGAACATATAGTTTTAAACAACTGTTAAAGGGATTAAGTTGGGAGTCGCTAGAGACTCGGAGGCTGCACGCTATGCTTAGGTTGCTTGAGATATACAGAACTGGTGTGTTTCAGAGCGACATAGAGAATATTATTATGCCGCCTCACTACGTATCTAGGTCTTAAAGATGCGATAAAATAAGAGAGATACTATACCAAACAGACAGGCACAAAAACTCGTTCTTTACCCGCACAATAAGCAACCACAAGAAAAATTGAGCTCCTCAAAATATACTCCCATAGTACATGTCACCATTCCACCTCCAAAACTTATACATCTTTGCACGGCTGGTGACCTACCACCTCCTGCCGCGCGTCCAAGCGGCGGCTCGCGTGGTAGTATATAGATGTAGATGACTTTCATTATGTGTTTATATGACTTTTCCTCAGTAACGAAAAGCAAATTTCCTGATTTCTCTGGTTTTTGTATCAGCACTACTTCCATGCTAGTATAACTCCAAAACTATTTAACTATTTTAAAATCACTTTTCCTTTGGCAATAGGCGAAGGATACCGAAAAAAAGAAATATTGAATTTTATTGATATATTTTATCATCTCCGTTAATTCTCATTTTAAACGCAAGAAATGCGATACTATCGAGTTGAGAACCACAGGTCTCTACTCTTAATGTATTCTAACATCTATTCTCGCCTCAAGGTTCCCAACTTATCTAAATCATCACTCCACCCTGCGAGCCACAGTATTACAGATAGTGTCAGGACAACAGTGGTTTATAGGTGTAAAGGATAAGGGTTTGGGTGGTGAAATGGTGAAGTGTCTTAAGGGTGTGCTTTGAGTGGAGCTCAAATTTTTTTACCTTTCTGTAGGGCAATGCATCTCTCTTATTATATCGCTTCTGTCGGACCTAGAGGTGTAGTTCGGCGTCAAAATAATTTTTTATGCGTTGCTCTGAAACACACCTGTTCCTGATTTCTCAATCAAACTAACTAAAATTTCTCAATCGATTAAACTAACCTAGCGTGTAGTCTCCGAGTCTCTAGCGATTCCCGACCCAATGCCCCTAAAAGGTGAGAAACTAAATGTTGCAGCAGTTTTTATCGAAGCGCACAGGCTTTCTTTATAAATTTGTAAATTTTTTTGCCAAATAATTCTGCCCAGGATCCCAAATGCTCACGGCGTATTCGAGGTTTTTGCCTAACCAGAGAAAAGTAGCATTCTCTTTTACTTTTTTATCCCAGTATTTCCTTTATATTCTTGATAGATCCTAGTTATTTAGTCCTGTACTGTATATAGTTTGTATATATGCTCTCCGCGATATATATGAAATGATGGCAATTCCTTGCATTCGACATTTTCTGAGGACTTAATGCTTACTCCACTCTCAGCGTAGATATGGGGTTGGTGTGTTGAGTTACGTGAGAAGTGTACTGTTTTGCTAATATTTAGACCAGCATTACTAAGATTTAGTTCTAGCCCCCACTCCTGGCGCCAAGTATGAACGTTGTTTAGGTCCGATGATAGAGTTTCTGAGTCCGCGTCTTCGCTAATTTCCCGGTAGATGACCGTGTCGTCTGCATATTTTAGTTTCGCCATCGTGGAGTGTTGTAACAGAGACATCAATTGCACTTTTTCACAGGATATTTTGGTGAGTACGACGAGTTTCAGCTCACAGAGCCATCATCAGGTACAAGGCACATTAAGCAGAGGTCACATCACATTTATACATTCAACATGTTTGAAGAAAGGTAATAAACGTAAGGTAGGGGGAAGTGGTAGGTAAACGGAAAAAAACCAAGGAAACATCAGGAAAAACAAAGGGAATGAGGGGGAATGAAGGGAGCGGGGAGGGGGATCGGGTTGGTGTGGTGGCTAGAGTACTGGCTAACCTTACGGACGGTCAGGGTTCAAATCCCTGCAGAGGAGGATATTTTTCAGAGGGTACCCGATCCCTACTTGAGTGTCTTGTGGAGGGAACTTCAAGTACAGTACTCCGTCTGTCGGATGAGACGTTAAATCGTGGTCCCCTTGGCACCTTTCGGTAAGAGCAGGCTACTGCCGACGCCGGGTATCTATCCACCCTTCCTCACCAGCTTCCTATCCACCTTCCTTCCGTACCTATCACTAATGGCGCAAATGACCTTAGCTGTCGGTCGCCTCCTCAAAATATCTAATCCAATCCTTCCAGAGGTCGGGCAGGACCAGGGAGATGGAAAGGCAAAAAAGGGAAGAAATAGAAGGGAGGGAGGGAAAAAAGAAAATTAGCATAGTCATTAGAAAGGAAAAGGTGGTAGGTAGCCGGCACCAAGGAAGTTAGTGAGAGAGGGGTGGGGAAATGGGAAGCCCGGGAGAGGGTTAGCTGGGAAGGGAGTGTAACCATAGGATGGGCTGAGGTTCCAGGAAGGAAATACTAGCGGAAGGTGGTCAACATAAGACTAAGGGTGGAAGGAAGCGGTGGGTGGATGGGAAATCCTCTCATTAAAATATCCTGTGGAAAAGTGCAATTGTTATTTCTGTTATAATATGACGAACTTCCACGATATCTCGCTCGAATCTGTTGAAATCATGGTGTTGGTAAACAAGCGAGAGAGTTCTACATATTACCTACCAACTATATTTTCTTCATCTCCGAACAATCGTTGCTATGAAAATTGATGTCTTTTACGGAGTCGAAATCGAGATTTTTGGGCCTTATCAAGTGACCGCCTCATTACTTATTGACACCGGTCAACAACCGAGATTCGATGGATCACCAACGCTTTTGAATATATTGAGTACTTCCATTACCCGTTGGGCAATGTCGACAGGCAAACTGTTTTCCCATCGCATGGTAAATTATAATTGATTTTCTTCACGCTGAAATGAGTGTAATTGTTTGGTTACTTACATGCAAACCTTTAACTCTAGTTTGAAATATGCTTCTTAGGAGAAAACTACTGATCTTTTCTTGAAATTCACTCTCTATTTTAAATATTAATCTATTTTTTAAACATTCTTGTAAACTTTTCGTTTGAAATCCATCAGCTCAAATTCCTTGCCGGATTTTGCGACCACGTGTAAAATGATTTCATAAGTTCGTTGGCTTATGAAAAAGATATTTTAAGAACCCAAGTGGTTTTTTGGTAGCATATTGTAGGTGTAATTCCAAACCTTTATATTGGCCGAAGGATATTTTATGCTCTAAAAATGATCCTAGAAAATGAAAGGATTTTGATAACTAAAGGGTTTTTCATAAGGTATCGGTCTATTTTATGACCACCTTTTATAAGAAGTGGTACGACTTGAATCGTTAAGTTCTCTTGGCGTCAAAAAATTGTATTTGCCTACATAAGTACATGTATCTGATCTCTTTATACCATTCCCTGGTATTTTTCATGGTGATGAGCTCACGTCTGGATATGATCAAGTTTACCGCGTCCGTAAATTTCTGATCGAATAAAAAACTAGCTTGGGCAGACTTTATGGGCAAAAAATTAACTGCGAAGTGATTAGTGCGACTTTGAAAGAATAATATTTTACATCTTTTTACAAACTTATTTTTTGTGGGAGTTTTCATGTAATACGAAGTCTCTCTGCCAATTACATTATTCTTGGTTGTTTACTTATTACCAAATAGACAGACGGTTGCCTTGACAAGTAATGAAGCTAACAAGAAGAAGGGTGTCGTTTGAAAAAATATCTCTGCCTTTTACAAACTCGTTTTTCAAAATGATTTTTTAAAATATTGGCAACTTAGCAATCTTTGCCTCCAATCACCTCCCGCTGGGCCGCATATAAATCTCTCCCGCGCCTCAATATAATTTCTTACACCGTCTAGAAAAAGATTTAAGGTAGTTGAAACGAGATATCACGGCTCATGAAGTTTAATTATTTTGGCGTTATGATAAAGAAGACCGTATATTTCTAATGATTCCAAAATTCAAGCCAATATTTGCGCTACTTCTCTAGTTTCTGGGTAAAAATAATAGCCGCCTACCATGTGACAAATTATGGTTATCCGTCGAGAGAGATTTGACTAAAAATGAGGATATTTCAATGTACAGATAAAATAGGGCACCGTTTAGTTCATATTTCTTCTAAAGTAATCCCCGAAGTAAATTTATTGCACGCTGCAGTGCTTTAATGTAATACAGCCGTTTATGACGTGGTTTTCAGCGCCAGTAGTGGAATAATTATGCCAAATTTGAGTCTGAAAAATAAATTCATAGTTATTTGCTGAGTAATTACCGTAAAAGCAAATATTTGCGTCATCCTCGTAGATTTCGTAGGATACAGTTGACTCTAACTAGTGGGCGACACAAATACCTTCAGTCCCCTTCTCAGTCACAAGGTAGCACTTTGAAATTTTGTAGCCGCTCTATAGAGGACTCTGAGGCTCTGATGATGACTCCACTCCGAGGATCATCTCCGTAATTGCATAGCAGTAGGCACTATTCATGATATCATAACTTGTTTCATGAGGTATTTTAGATAAATAATTTTTTCTAGTGAAAATAGCGATCACATTCGGCTTTCATTTTGAAATACAATCCGTTGCAAAAAGTATGAAGTATTACATCATGAAAGATACAGAAAAAACTATTTTATTACTTCTAATCATTTAATAAAATAAATACATGTTTTAGGCTTTATCTTTACTCATTTGTTTCACGACTTTTGGTGAACATATGAACCATTAAAACAGAATGTATTAAATAGAAAGTACTTTCGTCAGTAGTAAATTCATTTTTTTTCCGAGAATAATGCAAACTATATTTATGACTATATTTTTACCCTTTAACTTCCTTACTTTTTAATAAAACCCTTGAGAATGCTCACCCGCACTACGTCACATGAGTTTCGGCTTCTATGTTTTGGAATGTACATATCAGAAAATAGAGTGATAAGTGGCTGATCTATTGGTTTCCATTAAAAGATGATGATTTTGCTTTATAAGGAGGCCATACTAAATTTATTTTTCCAATGCAAAACCGCATTCAGACCAACCTTAAGGGTAGAGTAAACCAGATTTATTTTTCTTTTACCGTTTTCAAGTCAAATTGTGCCGGAAAAGTTTTTTAAAGGGCTTCTTTTCATCTTCGCAGAGCGTTTATCGACCATTTTTTCGTTCCCCCTCTTCGTTTGACTCCTTCATTCGTGGCCCTCTTTGTTCATTTGGTTGAAAAAAAGCCTCTATACCATCATAATACCATTGTTTCACGTATTTTCCGTTCTTCCTCTGTTTTCGTAATAAATATCTGATCACTCCTGATATACTCTAAACTTATGTATTAGTGAGGAATTTTTCTTACGATAACTATTCTTTGGATTCCTTACTGCATACATCTTTTGCTTGCATGCAACGACATTTTTATTTCGTTGTCTCTTCTACTCCGCTAAATCTTCAATCAGAATTGTTTCCTCGGATTTTGTAGGATTTCCTCATGGATCCTCTCTGTTTCCTTACACCTAAGTAGTTCCTACCTCTACCTGTCTGTGAATCGTAGATAGGGTGGCAAATATTATTTGAAAATAATAAAATTAATATTGTACATCTCTAAATATGATCGTTTTGGACAGCGAATGCGTATGTTAAAACACTGTCACCTTTGGTCATCGGGAGTCAACGCCCAGAGGGCCTTAAGTACGTTGGAACTAAATGAAGGTGTAGGGGAAGTCTGTATAACTAGGACTACTGATTTCGACTGCATGTAGCGAACTCAGTTAATGCATCACCAAGAAGATATATTTTCCTGACAAACCCCAGTGAAGATGACATCGGTAAGCATGTATTGCATGCTTTATTGATAATGGGCATAGCTTTAAAAATATTTGTATGAATATTTCATTTCCGAAAGATTTGGACCGAGCTCATGTAATTTGGTCCAGGTAGTCGTGTATACCTGAGCCCAAAATTTTACCATGCAACAAGAATACTTGCAAATTAACATATTCTGTAGCTTTTTATTTTTCAGTATATCCTCTAAAAACGATTACTTTGAGGGTATTTTTGCTAAACCATTTAATAATGTATTTTGAAATGTAATATGTGTAATTGCGCAATATATATTGATGCCACTCCAGATTGTAAAGCTTTTTGAGCGTCACTCAAATTATATTAGTTCCAATTCCTATACAAACCCTTCGATTTTCTTGTTACTCGTATTTTGATCAATAAATTGGCACCGATAACGTACGCCCGGATAATATGGAACATGCCAAAATATACGCTCATATGTAGTCCAAAGTCCACGAAGAGGATTATAAGCACAAATGGTATTTTTAAATTATTCCCGGGTTTACATCCGGGTTAAGTGCTCCATATTCATCTCCGCCGATGTTTCGATAAAAAAATTCTTTCATCGAAACTTCGGCGAAGATAGAGTAGTTAACCCGGACGCAAACCTGAGAGGAAATTACTTCTGTTATTCGTCAGGAGAAAATTAAATATTACACAAATGGCAAAATGTCACTGTTGCATTTTTAGGCACACTAAAAAAATTCTACTCATATACTTCGATAACTTACGACAAACGACTGTGTTTCAACCAATGAAAGTAACTTATTGGTTCACTATTACCCCAGAAAATAAAATAACTTAGAAGACAAACATTTCCGATCATTTCACCTTCAGGTGTCAAGCATTTGAGCCTGATTGTTGAAATTCCGCATATAAAAGGAACACCGTAACGTGTATGTAGATCATAACTATCGGTCCGAAGTACACGCTGATCCAAACAAAGAATTACCCTATGTTGGAGAGAGACACTGGACCATCATCCCTGCCGCGGTAAGTCCTCGACACAATTGGTCCGTCCCGCACACTTACGCATATTTATCCAGGACCGGGTAATATGGGTGTCATAGGCATATAATTACAGAAGTTCGGTCCGCGGAATCTCCTGGACGCTTCTAGCGTCTGATCCTTTAGTATTTGCAACATTGGGTTAAAATACATATCATTTTGTTAAAAGAGACCAGAGCCTTTACACAATGCATAACGACAGCTAGATAGCCAATAAATAATACCATTGAATTCCTACAATACCATTAAATTGAACCAATTTCCCTTAATTCTGCTAAGTTTTTATATAGAAGGAGTAATTCCTTCATATGAGAAGACAGTAGTAAATCAAATTCGGAATTTTCGTCGAAGAACTGCCTCTCGAACTCTGATAGTGGTATCGTATAATCTCGATAATAACCTTTGGTGTATCATCATTTAGGTCACTGGTCACAGTCGTTACTTTGTGGAGCTTAATGATGTTTGCAACGGTAAAAAAGAAAAGCTGTACGCAGTTATCGTTGAACCCACTCCCATTGCCCGACCTCCCGAGAACACGCATGCCCACGACACCTCTTGACCTCGAAATTAATTCTTCACTTTTTATCACTCTAGTGCTTTATCCCTTATTTCATGTGTTGCACTCTACAAGAGCCCTTTTTAAACCAATTGTTACTTTTAAGGGCGGTTCACAACAGTTTTTACATGGTTGAACATTACGAACGATCCTCTTGAACTTGATCCCTCTTGAAATCGATATGTCGGATTAATAATAGTGGAACTGTTTTAATTACTTCCTCACCATATTCGTAATTATATGATTGTTATCGAATATTTATCAGAATATGAATCCACAGATCAGAGTTCGAGAGACAGTTCTTGGACGGCCATGCCTGTGGTCGCATGGTGAGGGGGCGGTGGTACCGTACGCCAGTATAGGGAGGGGGGAGAAGGTTAGAATCTCGATGGGGCTGTAAACGGTGCGGGTTTAACCTCGGTGGTTTATTGTTGCTGGGTAGACGCTGAAGTATACCCTGAAGGTCGGCTGGCATTGTGTAGGACCGTATCTCGGAAATGCAAAGAGAAACGTAGAAACTGATGAAATTTCGGTCCTAAAGAATTGTAGGATTGTCATTACATAGAAGATGCGTTTTTTCCCTCCCAAGTACATGTTTATTTATTTTAGAAGTAGTTAAGACCTTTGGGGTACGGTTTCCCGCGAACTAAAAGTGACAGGGTTATGACATGTGAATTTGAGTTTCAAAGCGATCATTTTCAGAGATGAAAATTGTAATTGTAAATTGTAAATTTCAGAGATGAAATTGTAAAGTTTCTTAATTGCGGAAAGTAACTGCCGTTTTTGAAAGACAAAGAGTTTCAGGGCGACGCGTAGAACATTATTTCAACGCCAAAGTGTACCTACACAACCGGTTAAAGCGACTAAATTAGAGAAGACTTCAGGACAGCAGGAAGCGTGATCAAGCCCCTTTTACTAATCGTTTTTATGAATGATCTAAGTTCTTGAGTTAGCTGTAAACTATAAATATTTGTAGATAATGCGGTCATGTACTACAAAATTTCTGAAGATGCGGACCTTGAAGTTCTATCATCTGACATATACGACGTTCGTTCGTGATGATCGGAGAGAAGGCTTGAACCAAAATTCAGAAAATGAACTGCATAACACTTCTCACGAAGTTAAAATTATTCTGGTTTATCGTTCGTTGGTGAAATTTTCCCCCCATTTTCGAGTTTAAAATACGTCTGCCATATGAAAATCAACTAAAGGTCATCAAAAGGTGAAATCGCCCTTTTAAAACAGTTTAAGTGAAGCCATCGCAGCCAAAAGTCTAACCTGATTTATGCGATTGAATGAGTTCATCGCTTTGAATGAGATATCCCCGTCTTCTCTCCCTGTCCGTAACGCATAATCGAACGGTATCCTTGACGTAAATCAACCCATAATTTTCACGCCATTCAAATTTTCGGTTTCCCCCGCAGGCAGCCGGCTGATTGGCTCTCTGCCGAGAAATGACGTCTGGTTCTCCTTTCCTCCGCCCAAATTACGGAGTGCGTTTCATAATACTTATTTATGATTGCTTTTTTTATGAAACCTTGCACGTTCTATATTCTTTGATAAATCTTCCAAAACATTGGATTGCTAAGAGAAATTAACTACAACAGACTTCTTTATCGCAAAATGTGTCCAGTAAAATTTTCACTTTTAATCGTAATTACTTCTTTTCCCTCCAACTCATCGCCGGACTTCTTCATTGGTTTATCTCTTCGTCCATTACACCTCCATCAATCTTCAATGACAGCTCATTGACAGTCGTTTCTTTCAATTCAATGACAATTTCTCCTACTCGGCAGTTTTCTTGTCCATTCTTCATTACCAAACAAGAGCATGTTCCTTACGTATGTTTCAATTAATGTCCTCCTTACTTCCAGGCTTATGTTTGTTGGTAATTTTAGACTTCTCATCCGGTTAAATTCCCTTCTTTCTTTGGCCATTTTGCTTAAATATCTTTCAACGTCCTCCATTGCTGGTGATTCAGGTTCTCGAGTGGCAAAATTCTCTCTTTTTCGCAGAGATTTTCATGATCAATTATGATTGTGATTCTGTGTTCTTGTTTTATTCCAGAAACAGTTATCTTAGCTTTCACAATATCTTAGAAATAGATGAAAAAGTCTAACAATTAAGGTGATAGACTAGCAGTCTTAAGGAAAGAATTACTTTCATCTCATTCTTGACATTAGGCAGTCTTTTATAATCATTGTTGCTCTATCGTGAAATTTCGTTAACATTACAGCGTTTTTGTTTTCGTACATATATGATTTAGACGCTATCTTACAAAGTTGGACTTCTTCAGTAAACTCACCGGATCCCTTCTTAACAGCTTATGTAACACCTGGCGATTTACCCTTGCGGCGGTGATGACGAATTTCTAAGTTCTACAATGAATAAGCTTTACAAAAGTAGCTCAATATGGAATAAAACAGTTCCAATTTCTTTTATAAAGAAATAACAATCAAATGTGTTCATTTTTGTATAACTTATTCTAAAAAAAACCTATTAAAAAACACAGTGTATCCAATGGACAGAAGCGTCTTATGAGTGAGAAAATACCGTTACATCTCAACATCATTATGCATCCTTTACTCCTCGAATGCCGGTGACCTATTGATCAACTAAGCAGTTAATAGAGCCTTTGGAAAATAGGTATGAAGGCCTATAACCCCCACTGCCTTTCAAATTAATCCCTCGACGTTGATTGAGAAGCATCCCATAAATTGTCCGTAAAAATTTTGTTTTCAACAACCGGCAAGTTCACCCTCAGGTAGAGAAGATTAAGCCATTTTGACTGATGCTCCTGCCCACAGCAATGTGCTTTATCCGGAAGTGTTCGTCAATTTCTGTAAACATATCATCACAATTACCAGAATATTAAAATTACAGCTCATAGTTTTTTTATAAAATAAACGTCTTCATTTGCAATGAAGCCATTTCATTTTCTATTTAGATCAAGTCCGTGGTTCTCATTAGTCTGAAATAATATGTCTCTGAATGTCAAGACCTTATTTTGATCAAAATGAAATGATTTAGAAAAAATTTCGCTTCAGAAAGCATACCACAATTTATCTGAAATCCATGATTGATGGAAAAGGAGTTTGAAAACAATCAAAGTCATATTGCCACTTTTTAATATATCACTTCAGACTTTTACAAATGAGCCGTGAATCGCATACGTGTTCCATATTCAGAAAATTAACTAAGTCAACATTGTGAATTTAAGTGAGGAATTTAAGATTTTCAGTCATAATGTTTTAATCTTTGTTCATTTATTTTAACGAATCATCTTGGAAGCTTTTATGGCCAAACAACTCGTCTTTTCGACATACTATCGGATGGAACCCGCGTACTCGACAACCAGTTCGGCAGTCCGCATTTTAAATTTATCCCATTTTCTCTTTTTTTCATCACTCTTCCAGCTACTACTGTGACCGCAATAAACATAATGAAATATTATGACCCCCACTAGACATATTGTGCCGTGAGCCTTCGTTCTTTTCTACACTACACTTCAATGCATTACAGTTTCCGATCCATAGACAAACACTGATTCCTCGCTATGCTCGTGACAGTAAGTTAAACATTACTCGCGGCATTTGCTCACCTTCTAATCTCTTTATTATACCGATCCGTTTTATGATTTGCCAATTTGCGCATAAGACAAATATCTGTCTCCAATATCCCTAAAAGCATTACATATGGGCGATATCCTCTATTAACCCACCATTAAAATGTACGTATGACTCGTGTAAAAATTTCAGTCGAATAAAAAATATATTTAGTATAATTTCATAGTCAGCGTATACTTGGTAATAAACGTTCTCAAATTCTTCCGCGAATGGAGATATTAGGATAAAAATTCTTCCGCGATAGGAGATATTAGGATAAAAATTGTCTACCGAAATTCTCTCTGAAAGCCTCAACTGTTACATTTTATCAACAGACGTGAATATTATTTAAAAGTATATTAAATTGCCTTTGAATTGATATTCACTCCTTGTTTAACAAGTAAATTTACTATGTAAAAATGAGGTAAAAATGGATGATTTTGCAGCTGAAAATTTAATTTGAAGGAAAAAAGATTTTTATAATAAAATAATTATTCATTGTTAAGCCACCCATGATAGCATGAGCATGATAAAATGCATTTCTATACCTGGATGGCAAGTAAAGTTAAAAAGTAAGTAAAAAATGCAAGGGATGTGATATCGGCAGTTAATTGCATTCATTACTCATTGGAGATAATGCCAACAAGAAAGTAATTAAAACAACCTCGAACACTATTTTGGAAAATCCTTTTCTTAATACTATGACTCGGTATATGGGCCAAATTACTTCTCATACTTTTTTGTCTCCGGCCCTAACTACTGACGACAAGAAATTGGCACATCGACTCCTATGGTTCGAAAGTGTCTTCATTAAAAACGTATTTGTTGGCGCATCTGAGTATTCTGTACTTTGATTTTGTTCTGTAATTGCTAATACATGTCATAAGTGAGAGAGTTTTACCATAAAACTGTGCCCGATCATTTGGAATTATCGAGTACAGATTTAGTGGATATTTCCTTCTCTATAGATGCACTCTGTACAACACTAAACCCACATGCCCACATAATATCCGCATCACCTAGCTGTCTTTACCTTCACATATTAAAGAAATTCCTCCGCGACTGTATGATTCAAAACAAATACTAAATTCCAACTTCAAATACTAAATACAAAGTGATTTTAAAACGAATATTAAATTACAAATTTTTCTTAATGGTTTCAAAAACCCTGCTTTTGTTGGTGAGTTGTTTTGGTTATTGAAAAATAAAATTTACGCATCGAAAAGTCAATTACTCGACGAAAACATTTTTAATTATCACTTTTCCGTCGATATACTTCACCGCATTCGTCGTCATAGGTCGTCTACGTAATGCCCAGATGTTGTTTTCATTTTTCACAGTCATTAGCCAATAACTAAAAAAAATAAAGCATAAGGTATGATGAATCTTTTTTGATCCTATTTATTGGGAGTTTTTGCTTCTTAAAAACAGTTATCCATAAAAATGTCATATATATTAGATAGAAAAATATCATTTTTCCGTGTTTCTGCCGTTCTCCCTCTGAACGCCATGTTAGGTCAAGTTCAATTCGCCAGAAAAGTTCACGGAAAGGTAAGAATTTGTTGTTTTTGTCAGATAGGGAACATCTTTATCTATAATTATCCAGTATATGAATAAGTGGCTTTCAGGCCCTTTCTTGGTGTCAATGTTCAAAACTTCAACGAACAAAAACTTTGTCGGCCCCGGTGGCGGTGGGGTAAAGTCCTCGCCTTCTAACCCGAGGGTCGCGGGTTCGAGTCCCGCCTTGGTGGAATATTATCTGCCCAGAACATGGGTGTGCGTTTGTCTCTTGTTAATGTTAAAACACCCGATGTAAAAGGCCTTTGTTGAGCTGTTTTCGGGGTCGTGAGTATAAATAAAATAAATAAAACCTTTTCTCCAGGTCTGGGACCATTTTCTTTCGATGCATTCATCACCTCTTCCTCCCCAGTGTTAAGGATGAAGGCGATAGGAAGCCAGCGGAGGCGTGGGGAGATTTGACCACGATGACTGATGTCTCCTTTAGCCTCGCCCCGAAAATCTCTTCCCACGCCTCGCTGCCCTCCGCCTCGTACGATTCACGAGCGTCTTTTGTAGTCGCGCACCTCCCGTCATCACCTCTCGACTGCTCCCTCCTCTCCCCCCCCTCCCTTTGCCCTTCGCCCCCCGCACACAGACGTTCACCGATCACACCCCGACAATCCAATCGTCCGCCGCATTTACCACTCGAATCAATCAAGCGACAGGCTCAATACTTGAGCCTCCCACCTCCCTCCACAATTGCACCCTTCTCCACATAAAAATATATGATAATTTATTTTATTTTATTTATTTTTATTTAATTTGACAAAAAAATCACATACAGCATAAAACTATTTTACAGTGAACATATGACAAACAAATAAGGACACAAACGTAAAAACATAACAAGAAGAAGGTAACAAATAATAATGCAACGTGGGGAGATAGTAAAAATAACTTTTTTTGGGAATGGCAAATGGCTAGGTTGGCGAAGACGGTGGAAGATAGGGTGAAAGGGTCGTTGGGTGTTCAAAGGAAGGGAATTTAAAAGAGAAGAGAGGCGAAAAATGGGTGAGCGTTTGATGAGTGATAATCTGGGAGTAGGGTGAGTGAGTTCTGGTGTGTCGGGAGGGTATTCTGATATTTATCAAGGAAACTAGGTCGGGGCAGTCAATGGTTGAGTTCAGTGTGCTATGGATTATCTTAAGATCGGTTTAAAGGAAGATATGATCAAATTTATTAACGGAGAGTGAGGACAAGACATTATCAGAGGGTAGGTAGTGGAGATTTGGCACTCTTATTTTTAACAATACGTGCGAAGAAGTCAGGGATATGTTGCAGGGACTTAATATTAGTTGGGGCTGACATCAACTGTATAGGGGAACAGTAGGAGAGGAGAGGAAGAACAATAGATGAGAAATAAGACTGTAAAGCTCTGGGATCTCTAATTTCAGTGTACCGGTATAGTCAGCCTAAAAGGGACATAATTTTACTTTTTATGGCATGGATAGGGTCGGCATAGGTAAGTTTCTGGTCCGTTATTACTCCAAAATCTTTGACTGATGAAACTCTGGTCAGTGGGATGGAGTTGATGGTATATTTGAAATGTATTGGGGATTTTTTGAGGGAAATAGTCATGACGTTAATAATATCATAGCAGACTATTAGGATGAGATATATGGGGGGCGAACAACAGCTAAGGTCATTTGCGCCATTGGGAATAGATAAGGGAGGAAGGGTGGAGAGAAACCCGGCGTCGGGATTATCCTGCTCATAACCAAAGGCGCCAAGGGGATCACAATTTAACGTCTCATCCGACATCCGATGGAGTACTACACTTAAAGTGCCCTCCACAAGACCCTCAAGTAAGGATTGGGTTTCCTCTGAAAAATATCCTCCTTTGCAGTGATTTGAACCCTGGCCATTCACAGGATCATCAACTGTGGAATATCTTCCTCTAGATTTTCCTGACCCGTAGGGTTAGACAGTACTCTTGGTACCACACCAAACGTATCCCTAAACAGACTATTATTGTTACGGGAAAATAACGCGTAATGCTGGCTCTTATCTGTAGAAATTGCAACAGTCTGGATGAGCGTCCTTTGCATACCTGTAATCAATTCATAGGAATAATATAATTTGAATGGATCAACCTAATATCTCATTTAAATCATATGAAAGATCGAGAAATTGACATAAACAACATCGTATGATTCGAGTCATCGAAATAAAACGGACTTCCGATATGTAGTTACATGACAATTGTATTCCCATTGAATTACGTCGGTTCCTTTAACCAAGACAACCAAGATGGGTGTCGTTCGCTCCCATCAGAGATCATTTGTAGGGTCATGCGATCTAAAATAGACTATCTTTCACTGGATTTTTCTGACTTTAAACCTACCCTTGTCGGTAGTTTACTTAATAATCTACTCTATAAAAGGCTACGAGTGTGATTCCATTGCTAGGCGGAGTGATTTACTACATCATTAGTAGGCAAGCAAGCTCCTATAAATGCTTTCCACTAACTGTTCCATGGCGCGGGTTTATGCATTTTTCAAAATTCACGTATGACAAGGGAAATTGTTCAGAAACTGCCTCGCCCGCTTTACCAAAAATGTTTTATATACATAAATCCTCGACATTTAGTTATTATGTATTTTTCGCCGAGGTTACATCTATTGTTGTAATTCAAAAATAAAGATTTCAATTTCATTCTTTAATTTCTAATCAATCAATTGATATAGTACGGAGTCAGTTACACTGTGATAGTGTATCCGGCTAACACACCTGACCGGCGATCGGGAGATCCGGGTTCGAATACCGGTCAAGCTCAATGATTTTTTTGGTGAATTTCAACCTTTCATTATTTACTTTATTCATTACTCATTGACTTTATCGCCATGTATTTCAGTCTCATTCAATAGGATTTATAAATTGAAATAACATTTATTCCTCCTTAACTAATTACATAAGTACAATTTTTCATCACAATATTCAATTAGCTCCGCGTAGGCTTCCGCGGATGCAGTGTTGACTGTTCCTTTTTTCGGTATTCATTCCGCAATGTATGTTTTAATAAAACAACAATATTTTGCTGGTCCTCCTGCCAGCTTCATCAGGTTAACTGAATATGGTTCAGTTAACCCGATGAAGCTGGCAGGAGGACCAGCGAAATATTGTTGTTTTCTTCAAACATACATCGCGGAATGAATCCCGAAAAAAGGAACGGTCATCACAATATTCAATTTTGGTTAATGGGGAATGTAGGTATCCCACAGGAGACCCTGTTTCGGGGCTACCGTCATCTTATAACAAAGAAGCAGCGGTTGGTTCAAATACATTACAAATTTTTCCTAGTCGCAAAAAAAAACAAATAACATTGACAATTTACAGCGTGTTCATAACATAACAACCTACACAAAATAGCAAACACAATTTACAAAAATAAAAGGAGTTCAAAGAAGAGCCAAAATACTAATTCAAAATTACAAACAAAATCACACAAAATCTTTCAATAATTTTTCCACTTCGTCACCTTCTTTGGAGTGTCATCTCCAGCTAGTAATAAATTTTTAGCGCAGGCGGGTGTAATCCAGCGGAATCCACTCGGCGAAGTCCCCGACTCACGGTCACCCTCGATTTCTCTGCTCCACCATTGCCTCTTTCTCTCTTCTCCTCCCTCTACCTCCCCTTCCTCCCCCGCCTTCTCCCCCCCTCTCACTTCGTCCTGTCATCTCCAAGAGTCCGGTGAGCAGGTCGAAGACGTCTTCATTCCGCGTCCCCGTCCGCGAACAGCGCACAGCCTCCCATTTCCCCACCTTCGTCTCGTTCCTCCTCCCACCAAGCCGTACGGGTAGAGTCACCTAAGGGATGGAGAAGATACGGATTGGTGGCAGGCAACTTCGTTTTGAAATTGGGGCGAAAGAAGGGTAACCCATTGGTATATGTTTTAGGTGATACTTTACTAGAAAGTCAAAAAATTACTTTCAAGTCCGTCTAAGATCATATTGTAGTTGACGCCTAGAAATGCAGCCAATCAGTGAATGCGTTCAGCACCGTCTGGGGAAGCGGATCACATGACCGAAGAACCCAAGGTGGTTATTGTTAAAAATGATAAGCCTTAGTTTACATCACATGGTCGTAAAACATTTCTCATCACTTTCTAAATATAATCAGATTTGATACTAGGGGAGGCGACCGACAGCTGAGGTCATTTGCGCCGTAGGAAAAAGGTAAGGGAGGATAGAAATCCGGCGTCGGCATTAGCCAGCTTAACGCAAGGTGCCAAGGAGACTAAGGTTTAACGTCTAATGCGACAGATTTAGTGCTGTACTTGAAGTGCTCTCCACTAGATATTCAAGTAAGGATCAGGTAGTATAATCAGAGTATTGCATCAAAAAGTAACTATGTCATTAATGATATTGTTTTTTGTGTTTTTAAGTATTTTTCATTGAAAATTTCCCGAACGCGGGGATTCCGTTCCGCAATGATTTCGAGTTGCACAAATCAGCGTCAAAGGAAGCATAAGTCTTTTGGAAATTATGGTGTTCCATTCCAAGCTGAAAAGAAAATTCTCCTCAGGACATTCATTCCCGTAAATATGATTCATTGGCTCAAGTTCCTGTTCGAAACGATAATTAGCATCGCATCTTCAATAAAAACACTATCTTCTTTTGTACAAATATAAAGCATTTATCTTAAAGAAGAATCAAAGTTTCGAGAGTTTACGTGTCTTTATACTGCGTTGGCACCATTGCATTAACGTAAACGGCATATTTATGTCACTCGTTAATACAATTGAAAATTCGCTATAGTAACTTTAAATTCCGCTATGGAACTGTAAATTATTGACCCAATAAATTGAGTGAGAACTTCTTAAATTTAACAAATCGATTTCCACCAATCATCCAACGTTCGGCTCCCGCACACCGTTTGCTTGGTTATTGTAGGTACCGACATAAGGTTTACAATCGCTGAATTGGTACGTGGTTGCATTTCTTTTCCGGTGATTTTTATGCGGCCACTATTTTGTTCAGAATTTATCGGTTTTTAACGAAGCTAAAAAGAATCCCTACAGTGAAAATGATCCGGTGATTTCAACGATTTCGAATCTTGACTGGAAATGCATAGTGGTGGTATGAATTTTCTACTTCATTTGCGGCTCATTCAGCTTTTTCTGCTCCTAAGGAATTCTGTACATGGCAATTCAGTTGTATCAGCAATACTTTCACCATGTCTTTTTTAACCTATTTTGAGTCAAGAAAAACGACGAAAGCATACACTTTGTGAATACGAGGAATATATTAACCGTACACGGCGCTAAAACAGTCACTGCCGAGAAACAAGTGATCCCCCTCGCCTTATTCTTTGGCTGGGAAATATTGTGATTCTTGTTTCCCGAATAGAACTCGTCAAAATATGTGAATATCCCTTGGCTTTGACGTTGTTTACCTTTCAGGCAACAACAGTTCAATCAATCCCCTCCTAGATTAGGAACGAAGAAAGTGAGAAATGAATCCCTCACTGGAATAGGAGAGATAGTAAGAAGAACGAGGGAATAGGGATAAGACAGCTAATTTGGAACCTATTTATGAAATGATAACAGATCAAAATAAGATTTATCTCGGTAGATGCTCAAAGTCATAGCTGGGAATCGCAGTGGTCTTCAAAGGCCATTAAGGGCACCGAATTGGCCAAATTCTCCGAGAATACAGCATAAAAATAAACAAGACGGAGGCTAAAATCCTGGAATGCGGAAGAGAAAAGCTGAATGCAGAAGTCACACTGAGAGGGGAGAAATCAGAGCCAATGGATTTCTTCACCTATCTCGGAAGTACCATCACGTGGGAGGAAAGAAGCACTATGGATATCAAGCGAAGAATGTGCCCATGCACAAAAGATACTTTTGAGCTCAAAAAAGATAGGACTACAAACAAGAAAACAGTATGCGAAAACATTCATGTGGAGCGTAGCACTTGATCGATCGGAAGCATGCGCTATTGGAAAACCAGACCAGAAAAAAAAGCTATAAGGCATCAATACCTGGCGCTGGAGGAGGATTTTGAAGATAAAATGGATGGGCAAAATAAGAATTGACGTAGTTTACAGAAGGGAAAAGGACCATACAAAACACTATTCATAAAAGAAGAACCAGATGGATGGGACGTACGCTGAGGCACAGTGGGTTTGTAAAGATCATAATTGAAGGTAAAACAGAGGAAAAAATCCCTGGAGGAAGACCCTGGAATCAGTTCATGAAACAAATGAAGAGGAAAGTTCACAGGATAAGATACCAGGAAGTAAAGGAACTAACCTTAGTTAGGGAAGGATGGAGATCCGCAGTCAACCAACCATAGAAATTAACGAACAATGGTGATAATGACAGATACTGACTGTCCAGCTTATATCCCGTCAATAATAGAGATTTATAAATGATTTTTCAAGAGAAAATTACAGAAGAATGTTGAAGCTTCATGAAAAGTGATAGTTAAATGCGGAAATACGCTCCGCATATCCAACCATTTAGGTTTACCAAACCCTGTATTCATTGTTCTATGAAACAATCGGCGCTGCGATAAATTCACAAGGGATGAAATGGAAACGGTGAAGTGTCGTGCCAATTGACTGAATTGATTTGATTCCGAAAAAGATCCAGCTTCAGCTCAGAAAAGGCAATTTCTTTGGGATTGTGGAGGAAGCGTGATCAATAACTGATTTTCGTGATGGTGGTTGAGGGTTAATTCTTGCTTGAAGAATGCCTGTGATGAACTGATATCAATACGGGAGAACGTAGAGTCATTTTTTATAGACTTAGATCTTCTCAGAAAAAATTGTTGCAAACGGCCTCCTCAAGATACCGCGTATAGCTGAAGCTCCATACCGCGTTCGACGAAACTTGGTGCCGATTTGTACGAAGCGTAAATTAGAGCCCGCATCGCGGGAACCCGCGTTCGGGGACGTTTCACTTTTTCGGAAAAGGCGAAATCAGTTTTCATTTTTGATAATTTTAAAAGTAAAGTAAGATATTTTTGATTGTTTAAAATGTTTAATCATTAAACAATGGACGTTTAAAATTGAATAACTTGGCATCGAAAACGTTCATAGAAACCCAGGTCAGATGCTACTCATCTAAAGTCTTAAGAAATAGGGTGCAAACTTTCCTCTTTAGATGTTACCTGATTTCCACAAAAATCACGGTGTGATATAATTGCATGCAAATAAAAAATAATAATTATTCAGGTTAAGTAAATTGGTTAGGCTCATACTCACCAGAATAACATCCACTGTAAAAGACAATATTTAAATAAACAAGAACTGATCATTAATTCAGTTTGTCTTTTAATGCAAATTCATAAGAATATGGTCATCTTCAAAAATAACACAATTATCTTAAAATTCTTTTGCCACTGTTTACTCTGAAAAAACACCAAGAATTACCTACTCCATCAGTTCAGAATCAAGACACCACCTAAATAATAAAAAAGAGTATCGCTATAACATTAAATTAGGTTGGTTCACTGTCATTTCAAAATAATTAACATAAACCGACAGCCATCGTGACCATGACGTGGACTTAAGAATAGGTATCTCTATTTCATGTTTTTATTCCGAATAGTATATAATAATTATAAATTTTTGAAAGTTTCATTGATTTTATAAATTTAATCTGAAGAATACTAAACATGCACTATTTAAGGGAGGTTTGGCCACGCGGTCAAACCTCCTTCAAGAATCCTGGGTCAACCATCCCCAAGTGGTCATATTGTTTTGAAAATCAAACCCCATGTAAAAGTTTTGTGTTTTATATTTTTTTATAATTTAATAAGTAAAATGATTTACATAAAAAGGGAATAGTTATAAATATTTATATGAGAAAATTCATTCACTGTTTATGGTGCTATATATAATATTGGTTCTAAACAGTACTTTCATATCCTTACAAAAAATACTGAATGCTTACCTTTTTATACCACAGCACAAGATGTTGACAGCTGATCAATGTAGTTGGTCAGGAAGCATCAAACAAGGATGGGCTTCTTGGCTAAGTAGGTAGTTGCTTGACAGATCACCGGAGGGCAGTGAACATTATTTGCTAAATGTGGGAAATTCAAACGTGGGTGAAATCTTTCAAGTTTTACCTACCGTTTTTATTTTATCCCACGGTTTCTTGTTCTTGTAAAAGGTGATCTACAGAAGGAATCCTTCGTATTAACCTCACTTTGCCACTTGATACAGATTTACTTTGCAACATTTTAAGATAATCGGTTCAGAGGTTTTCCCGGGATGGAGTAGCAAGCAAACAATCATTTTCCCAAGTTCCTAATCCGTCGGATGTAAATTGGATGCGACGGAACGTAAGTGCGTGTCTGTCCTTCGCCTTACCCCATTGCGCGTGGCTGCAGAGCATCCCAAGGGAGTCATCTCAAGCGAGAGATTTGAATTATGCCTCGCTTTTTTTGTTCGAGTTCCTACGAGCAGCCCTGCGTCCTACTGACCTACTATCTTCGTACTTTCCCAGCCCCTCTTCAGGGCAAAGGCATGATGAGAAGCTATCTCCTCCCCAGGAGCGATATTGCGTTCATCCTTCCCTCTAATTCTGGGTGTTAAACAATTTCATTTTTTGACTGCCTCCGGGCCCGCAATCGTTATAACCTTCATCGCAGTCATTCATGAGTATTTTCTTATCTTCTTCCTTTGCTTTGTGTTGTCGTAATGTTTGTCAGCCTCGACTCCTGAGACTATTCGGAGCGGAGGTTAAGGTTATTTCAATAACGGCGTGTTTCAAAATATATTGAAATGAGAATTGTATTGAAATTTATGAGTTATTCATTTACCGTAAAAGACCAGAAGCTTTAAAAAACCTGGTGCTGGAGGAGAATGTTGAGGATAAATGGTCGAACAAGATAAGAAATGACCTTAATGCCAATATCATAAGTACTGGTTGCAGACCAGGGCAATTAAAAATCGGTGGCATGAGCCGTAGCGGGAAAGTTATACACTGTCGGGTCTCCAGCATTTTTTTGAAGTTCCAGGTATCTCCATCTCCGGCTCCGACTCCATCTCCAAATCTATGTACTTTAATGAAGCTATATTTGCTCAAATTAATATATTTACATCTAATTTGTGTCCATGAGGCAACAAGCTCGCTGGGCAACAAACTTGCAGTTTTCCTGTGAGATCGATTTGTATTAGTTGGTTCCTTTTTACTGTAATTATTCTTTTGGAGCAATAAACATTATTATTAAACTCTTAAGTAATTTAATAATCCTAAGCTCAAAAAGTGTCACTAGGAATAAAATTCCAAACTATACCATATAGGACCATAAGAGCCATATAGAACAATGTAAGAAAGAAGAGCCAGATGAATCGGATGCAATCTGGGCCACAGTGGGTTTTTGAAGAGCATAATTGAAGGGATAATCTCCAGAGGAAGGGAAAGTCCTAAGATGAAGGTCTAGGAATAAATTCATAGGCCAAAGAAATAAGGATATGCATAGGAAGAGCTACCAGAATGTAATAGAACTAGCATTGGATAGGGAAGGATGGAGGGCTATCTTCAACCTATCTTAGGGTTCATCGGCCAATGATGATTATACGGTTGCAAATATGCCCCCGTTGCAGACCAGGGCAATTAAAAATCGGTGGCATGAGCCGTAGCGGGAAAGTTATACACTGTCGGGTCTCCAGCATTTTTTTGAAGTTCCAGGTATCTCCATCTCCGGCTCCGACTCCATCTCCAAATCTATGTACTTTAATGAAGCTATATTCGCTCGAATTAATATATTTACATCTAATTTGTGTCCATGAGGCAACAAGCTCGCTGGGCAACAAACTTGCAGTTTTACTGCGAGATCGATTTGTATTAGTTGGTTCCTTTTGTGACTGTCTATGAGTATATTAGTCAGAAGTGGTATGGAGGATAAGGAATTGTGAGGAGGTTTCTTTGATTCGAGGATCGAAATTAGCAGGTAAAGGCAATACACGTTAGTTTAATAGTGTCTCGAGACATTTCAATTGATAAATAAATATGAATTAAATTGATACACTTATTCATTACCTTTTGAAGTAGAGTATTTTATGTGTTTGGGGTGTACTTGTAGTGATGCATAAAGAGTTGCCTGATGAAGGACTAACTGCGGACCGAGGAATAGAGCCAGTATCCAAAGTCAAACGTATACGGCTAAGTGATTATCACTTCCTCTTCCCCGAAGGGGCATGGTGTGATGTACTTATAAGTAATTTTTTTAAACGGAAGCAAAGTAAATCACGTTCTGTAGAACTAGACTTTGACTGTAGTGAAGTCAAAGAGAGATGCTACTTCGCTCTGGTTAGGCCACACCTCGAATACGCCGCGAACAATTGGGACCCTGGTCAAATAGAATTAACCAAAAAAATTAATAAAATACAAAGGAAAGCAGCGCGCTTCGTTACAAACTGCTACGAGCGTACATATAGTGTCTTACGACTTTTAGAGGGTTTAAGGTGGGAGTCCCTACAGACTCGGAGGCTGATCGCTAGGCTTAGGCTGCTTGACAAATTAAGAACTGATATTTTTCAGAGCGGAATAGAGAATATTATCATGACTCCTCACTACATCTCTAGGTCTGACGCGATAAAATAAGAGAGATACACTGTCGAACAGATAGGTACAAAAACTCGTTCTTTCCGCGAACAATAAGCGATCACAATAAAAATTAAGCTCACTAAATACACTTCTATAATTCATGTCACCATTTAATCTCCAAAAAACTTACACCTTTACACGGCTGGTGACCTAAAACCCCCTGCCACACGCCCATGCGGTGGCTCGCGGGGTATATGTAGATGTAGATGTATTTCTCCCATCCCTGCGTAAGGTGCCACAGATTTTTGAATGCACGCCATAGTTTAATGTTTTAGTGAACAATATTTTATGTAATTCCGGCTACCCTTGGGATTAATAATAGGAAGATATTAAATGTTTTTTTTAAAGGTATTACTTACTAGTAAACGTTCCCTATCTGTCGGAGTGAAACATCGTGACGGTCAGAAACATGCTGATCAATTCATACGGTTTTTTGTTATTGGGTCTATTTTATGAACCGAACTTGAAACTAAAAAAGTTGTATACTATAGTAGTTCTCGAGAATTGGGAGCACGCCAAGTCGAGTCGGCAATTGGAAAATCCGGGTTCGAATCCCGGTCAAGTCAAATGATTTTCTCATGGCGAATTTCAACCCTAGTGCAAAATGCTTAAGTTACGCCCATGAACGGAGGATATAGGATTATCCTCTAGAAAACATAGAAGATACCATCAACTCGATGGCCAACAAAAAATCAATGGAGATTGAAATGACTTTGAGAAGTCACTAACGCTCTGCAATGGAATATCTAATTAGCTCAGAGGATTGTAGGGGGTGACCGATCATGAAACTAATGGGTTGAAGTTGAAATAGAGCCAATGAGTACGAGTTTCCAATGGATCACTTTGGTGTTCCAACTTCACTCCACTTCTCGGGGTGAAGAGAGTATATGATTAACTCCTTCTTTTTGTGCTGAAGTGGTCGGAATTCTATTATTCAAACGTGAAAAGTTTAGCTGTCGATTGAATTTAATCAATATAAGTTTCATTTAAAAAATAAATTGGAGTACAGGAGATCGAACCGGAAAAACTCTACCGGCATATACCCGGTTGACGGTACTAATTTCTTACGTATAGTCCTATGGAGTCAGTAAAAGTTAAATGTCGATATTTGCACTGGACTCAGAGGGACACTATTTTTTCAGGGAGTTTCTCTTCGGCTTACAATCTGGGATTTCTTCTTCTGAAATCCCTAACCCTTATTGTCTGACGCCACACCCCGATGGCCGGAACATCAATCGGGTCAGATAGCGTGGGCGCATTGACTGCTTCCACCATCGTAGTCTCTCCTCTCTCTCTTGTTCATTGTCCTGACTATAATTTCCTCCAAGGACAATTGGGAGCGCCTTGAGTGCTGAGCGAGTGAAGACCTTACCTTGTAAAACCTTTTAAAGGAGTTGTATTAAATGTTTGAGCTGCGATCTTGTTGAGCATAAACTCCTCAGCGTGGGGGTCAGGAAGGTAATAATGATCAGGTCACATCTCATGTACACTAAGAATATTTGGGACCATGCGCAGAACTGTTGTACGCAGACACTTGCTTGTGTGGCTCATTAAAACGTATGTGCAAATAAAGGTAAGCCAAAAGCTTCCATAATAGCTGTTAAGATTGAACAGTGAGTGGGTGTAGCTGATGAAAGGTGGGATCGTTTGGGAGCCGTTTGAGTCGCGCAGGCTGCAGCCTAGGCTAGATTATTATTAAAATAATACGGATCACGCAAATTTCAGGGTGATTCAGCGGATCTTATGCTAACTTGGTCCTGAATCTTTAGAACTGTCGGAAAAGGAAATATAAGATACGTAACTTCGTACAAATAGGCACAATATTAATTTTTCTCTGAGCGCGTTATCGATTACTACTTATTAGGGGAGTAGAGCGAGATACACGTCAGTCTAATATCTCCTTACTTTTTCGAATTTCCATCTTGAAATTTTGACCCCTCTTTCTTCCGTGTTCAGCATCTTTACAGCCCACGCCACCAGTCTCATGAAAACTCGCAGGGAATTGTATCGATGAAGTAACTAATGCAAAATGTGTCATCGCGGCCAATTCCAATTGAAAATGGCTGTTACTCCTCAAGTTATGGCTCGATGTAACCAAATACCATGTTTAATTTCGTGAATACACACTATTTTAGTATATATAATTATTAAAAATCATCTCTGATGAGGTTTGGAACAATAAGTTGCTAATTGATAGCTTACAAATTTGAGACATTGCTGCCAGTAGTGCGACTAACTCTAATCCTCGTCATTACTTATCCATTGGCTTTTATATTGCTCTACTTGGTCTCCACCACCTTCTAGTGGTGTAGTAATAATGTTCTTTAGCTCTGTCAATTTAATCAGGAGAAATAACTTGGGCCTTCTAAGTCACCTGGGCAAGATCACTAACATTCAACCGCAATAGTTACTGCTATAATGACATGTAAATTTTTGAGGCCATGGCATCTAAACTATACTACCGTAAGGTATTTCAATATTTATTGCAATTTGTTTCATTCACCGCTAGCACCTAAAAAATTAAAACCGTTCCAAAGCCTCTATCGAAATTTAATTTAGATCGAGAAAATATTCTAGAGTTAATTACGAAATATTTTCACTTGAATTTAAATATTTTTATATTTTTATGGCATCACCAGGTTGGAAGTTTTCTTTTATGTCGTACTGAATAAGTAAATATCAAACATTACCCTTAGCCTTACATCCACTCTCATTCAATTAAATTTATTTAATTGGAATACTGAAATTTAAAATCATGTAATCTCAGCCTAAGGAAAAAACGCACTCGTCGATTGGAAATCGAGAAGTACGTTATTTATTACTTAGTCTCCTACAGTGATATTAAGTTATTCAATAGGTTTTACCTTTCAGGATTTTCAAATATACTTGCTTGTTTTGGTTAAAAATTTACACTCTGCAATTCCTAACTGTGAAGCATTGTGAGATAACGTCTGCAAACTAAGATTATTTCAACGAATTTGTGACCTAACTTAAAATAAATGTAAGAATGAATTGATTATTTCTATCATGCGAGGTAATCAATAAAACGTAATAATGTGATCTCCTATTCCTTTGGTAAAACAAATGCGAAGAAATATGGCGAATATTATTATGCTTTTTTGCTTGATGGAGATATCTGACTATATTTGTTTTATTAATAAACGAACTTCACTTCCTTGTAGATGAATTTCTTATGAAAACTCCCTGATAATGGTCATTATCAGAAGACGCCGATCCGAAAAATTATTTGCTGCAACTCTCAAATATATTACCCCTTCCATAAAACAACTTTTTTTTACTTATTAATTTTTAAACTTAAATTCTCAAGATTGCCGGATCGTGAGTCATTGTGTGCACATTTTAATACCGTTTCATGTAAGTCGAAAATCAATTTTGTGCTACACTTCACTTTAGTATTTTTAGTTATGCGATGGAAATCACATGCATGTAGTTTTCTAGATGATGCGATGTTTGAAAATTGTTGCCCTAGTTAAGGTATTGTTAAGTCTTAGTTTGATGGCGCGGAATTCAAAATTTAAGCAAAATCTATATAGAAATATGGGTTTTTTACTCGGCCCAATACCTTGATATTTGTTAGCAACCATTATTGTAATATGAAACGTATTTTCTGCGTTAATGGGAGAGTCTGCACGCATAAAATCGAATTACATCGGAATATGTGCGCAGTCGCATAATGCTACGTGTTAAAATGGCCATAAATTGCAATGAAACCATATCATGCGAACATTTTCGCCCTCATTTATACATATCACTAATAAGTGCGCGTATGAAAGTTTGCGAGCAAATCTTTTCATAAACGATAATCGCTCCATACACCTTAACTTGCTTTAACTATTCCGTCCTTGCATAGAAATTGCTGCAAGCACAAATCGACCCATATCGGGAATCGAACCACGGACCATTGGATAGCCTGGCCCAATATGCATATTGCTACGCTTCCTAGTTCCCGTAGAAAATGATGCAAAAATACTTGATGTTATGCCTTGCGGTCCATGAAAGATTGGAACGCACGAGAATAGAGGACTACTGCAAAAAAAGTTATCTCAGTTGAAGATAAGTTATAGATTTTTACAGAAAAGATATTTGTAGACATTCGTAAATTCGTAAATTTACATAGATTTTGTTAAATGATCAAAATCTATGGCTTTGATGATATAATATTAGTGATTTCTTCCTTGTGGCAATTTCTACGTCATTCATCGACGTACTTGCAATATCTATGAATACCATCAAATATTCCATTCATGGCCTTGCTCTGAAATTTAGCCCGTTTATCTCATTTCCTTTGTTTTTTCGTCGATGATTTTTTCTCAAAAATCTCCGGTAAGCTAGCGCTCTTTACTTTGTTGAGTTTTCTTTGATACATCATTCTCCTCATCCTCCCTTCACGGTTTTTCTTCAGCGGTGATTTTTTCATAATTCTCTTTCGATCTCATAATTCTTCTAAACCTAAATGTTCCCATTTATTTCAGGGCCATGTGTCCCACTGCTGTTGTCACCCAAGGATAATGGCTGTTTTTTCCGGAGTTTAACTGATGTAGAAGTGCTGGATCAATACATATGTGGTAAGAGGAAAATTTAAAATAAGATCGTAAATATTTTTATATTTAAAAATGTTGTCCTCCTGCTGTGGTTATTACATCGTCGAAGCAGGAGACTTGGATAAGCTTGTCGAAATACCATCTTCTCAAAGCAACCTCTGAAGTCATTACGATATCGGACATTCCGAACGCCGCCTTTTTGCTCTCTGCCGTGCAGGAGATCGGGCAAGTTCGTGAGCAAAGTAGTTTGCGGAAAGAGGAATTATTTAAATTACAAAATTCAGGCATGAGTGATGACGGATAAAAAGACATTTTTCCGCTCAAGTTTTCGTCTCAACTTAATGAAATAGTTATGCAATATTCAGTCACGTGCAACTTTAAACCTGTTCTAAGCCTTATTTTAATTATCTTGTCGTCTCTCCCGGACTCATTAAATCTTTCTACACACGCTTTCAATCTCAAGTTCACGCTCTTCGCTTCAACCGGCGTGTTGTCTCCATGTTCTGTCCGAGGAAAGTGAATATTCCGCCGCTACAGAGATGAGTGTACAGTGATGTCGAAGAATAAGCGCAGAATCAAGTAATTTAATGAAATGCCTATTAACCTGAAAAAGTGCACATTCTGAACCGACAAAGCATGCAAAAACAGGAAAATTTAGACGTGAAATTCTGGTAAACTATTAAAAATAATGAATTCAAAAGAGATATTGTACTTTTTTCACAGTTATTTATTCCAAGTGAACCGGTTTCGTCGCATAGGCGACATAATCACCAGGCGACAAGACCTGATGATGTCGCCCATGCTACAAAACCGGTCAGCTTGGAATAAAAAACTGAAACAAGTACCATATTTCTTTTGAATTCATTAGAATGGATTTTCACAAAGTAAAGCCTGAAAGAATCGAGTTTATAATAAAAATAACACTAAAACGCTGGGTGAGGGAAATTATGAGAAATGTGCAGAAGAGTTTATCATTGAAGGGTTGATGAAAGGAGCGGGACCAATTGAGTAAAGGATCGAATGCGTTCCAAATTGATGAGTTATTAATTTTGTTAAACTTGTTTGAAAAAGCAATAGAATGGGAAACCTTGGTAATGAATCGCTGAAGGACCATTAAATCAACATTAGCGTGAAATTTAAAGTGCTAGAATGTCGTATAAAGATGCTACGCAGTATAAGAGAATGAATCGTTATTTTTCTAAGTTTCTGATTGGTAAAGCATGGATCAGTTTAGTGGATGTTCTTTTTGCTCAGTTTTGAAGATGAATATTCCTTCCTTTCTCCAAAGCTCTCCTGTCAAAGAAATGGGTTTCCGATTCTTCGGGGCGTTACAAAAGCGAATCACATAAGTTTTACCATTCTAATAAGATGGTTTAACGATTTGAAATTAACGAGGCTATCTGTCATTCCAAATGCTTTTGCCTGTGATTTGGTTAACTGGGAATTACTTAGAGTTATGTTCAACTGCGAGTTATATATTCAAAGGAGAATTTGCAAATAGTGATATAATGATTTTGTTCGTGCTTCCTATTATTAGTAGGTTATAGATTTGGAGGATTGAATCGTACAGTGAAATTAAATCTAAAAGTGCCAAAAACTCAATATGTCTCCTTCATTTATTTCATTCAATTTGGATTTACGCTAGAAATATGTACATGAAGTGAATATATAGATATTATTTTGTCCCTTTGGTTATAGCTTTGTTGGTTAGGTATGGAATGAGTTTATGAAGGATAACAGTTTGCTTTCACTGCGCCTCTGATTCTCATGTTTTTACGTACATGAATTAGCATGTGCTTTCTTAACTTACCTTACCTATATGGCCACTCAAACCCTGGCAGACTATTGGCTTCACCAACATCTTGCGCCATCTCTCTCTGTCTTACATCCATTTTTCATTCGCTTTTAATCGATGTCCCATTTGTTACGGCTCCGCCATCGAAGTCTCAGCTTTTCAGCGGCCTTTTACTACATGGCTCCCCATGGAAAACCATTTAAAGTGTTTAACCTACTTCTCATCTGTATGCGTGTCCAGCTCATCTCAACCGCTGAAAATTTTCCAATGCTTTGCTGTCTGGATCTGTGTACAATTTTCTAATTATTTATTTGCTCTTATTATCTACAACCATCCTTCAATTATTAGTCAATAGTCCGTTCTAAAAACTTTGTTTTCAGGAGAGCTCAATCTTCCATCTAATGTTTACCCCATACTTATGATACGTGCAGTACCACATGTGCAACAGTGTCAGCATTTTTATACTTTTCAGTTTCTTTCAGAACTAGACTACGAACAAGAGAAGATATACCATCCCCTTTTACTCCAGTGCTTGCATTAATTTTTTTTTGTATTCTTGGTTAATTTTAACTTTGCATATCGATCCTTCTGTACATAACTTTCCCATACTTTCAAGTTCTTCTCGATGTATATTATAATTCACTTTCTTAAAATCTGAAAAAAAATGTAATGGCCTAGCTGCCATGACGACTCCGGGTGATTACGACAAGCAATGTTTGACTTTTTAAATTTGCTACTTATTAGCCAAAACGGATGTTTTCCTTAGTAATTGTACTGTATTAACTTCTGAATACAATTTACCCCATATGTTGGTGAAATAAGAGGTGGTATATTGAAAAACACGATTATATGAATCCGACAGTTATTATAACTATACCAATGAAAGGCCAAGGGATACATACTATTCAAAACGGAAACCCAAATTATTCGTTTGTAATATTTCATTACTCATTGTAGAAACCGAGTTAAGCGCAACACTTCGTGTGGATGGCTTACATTTTGGAGAGCTTTAATTGTGCGACGGAAATGAATTCTGTAACCACGCAGACAATCAAAATATTACTTTGACTGGAATTCAACAGCACATTTTCAAAGTAATCTATGTCTTTGAATAGGATTTGAAGGCTGAGAAAATATTTGAGACATCAAAAGCTATGATTATTTTGGCAAAAAATGGCTACTAGGGAACTGTAAATACAAAAATCAATTTTTAAGAATACACACGTTTGAATAAAAAATAATTTGTCTCTTTTAACGCTTAAGATATCCTCAATTTTCTGTTAATGGATGTTATTTCACTGAAACTGTCAAAATTTTACGCAAAATTTGCATTTTTGATGGCATTTATGGGTAAAATGCACGGTTGTGATGGACTATTAGCAATTAATCTATGCTCGCGTAATTTGTTTGTATTCCATTTAATGTTTAGGCACAATTTTACGCAAATTTACGTCATTTTGCGATGATATTTATGGGTTAAATGCACGGTTGTGATGAACTAGTAGCGATTAACCTATACTCGCGTAATTTGTTTGTATTCCATTTATTAGGAAAAAACTCTGCTTAAGAATCTTTACGTTACTGTGGCCCTAAACTGGGCTGTCATATTTATATCATGCAAAATCGATCATAAATAATTTTTCTATTTCAAATATCATAAATTGAGGACCAAAATGGAATAAGTCTTCTTGAATTTATATTGCAAAAGTGACATTTTTGAGTCTAAAAACCTGGGCTTTAAGGCTCGCCAATTTTAGTTCTATCTAATACTCTTTGAGGTATTACTCATAGAAACTGACTCCATACGCATGTAGCTTATAGGATTATTTTACTCTATAGAAACAACAAAGAGCAATTCCGAGGAATAAAGTGGTAATACAGGTCTGCGGGACCAATTATATCGTTTTTCGTCATATTATGCGATAACAGTACTATATACTAAGGAAACTTAGAAAATGATATAAGGATCAATGTGAATGATACTAGATGAATTTTTTTGAAAGAATGAACATGACGTATCACCAAACATTGTAATGATGGATCTATAATGCAAACCTCTAAGATTATCGAGCACGAGTAATAATTTTTAGCTATATTTTACTTGAGATGATATGTATAAAAATCGAAACTCTACCTTTTAAACTTCTCAAAATAACTTAAATGTGATGCTGTCATTGCATCCAAGTTCTCAATCGTTGCAGAATAACATTATCAAAAATGATTAAATCCAAAGTTCATATGGCGCGAGCCTGCCTTCCGCCTCTATGATTATCTCGTGGGTGACGCTCGACCTCAAATGTGACCCAATTGGCGAATTAATTAATCGGGACCTTCTCGAGGATGACTGCTGCCGCACCCAGCGTGACTCCCATTTGCATAACCCGTCCCCTCGTGACATGGCAAAGGAAAGGATCGCGTGGGAGGCAGAATCGATGGAATGAGACGAATGAAAAGGTTAGGGGGAGATGTATCAAAGATTGCTCGTTCGGAGGTCATCCCCTCTCTTGCCCATCCATGCAGAATCCTTTTCTGCCTCGAGAATAAAACTATATATTTGACTCTCTCAATACAAAGGGGCATCGAAGCCAAAGGATCCTCACTAACAGCAGAAAATTAGATTTCCCTTGAAATTCAAGACAGGGTAATAACTCATGGGTAATAAATGCTATTATGCACTGCAGCCTATTTTTAGGTCAAGAAATATTTTAAGAAGCACAAAAATAGTCATATATAAGACAGTGCTAAGGCCTGTTGTCCTTTATGCCTCCGAAACATGGACACTAATCGTAACACAAGAAGAAATTATCAGAAGATGGGAAAGAAAGATTCTCAGAAGAATATACGGTGCCATTGTAGATGCAGGAATATGGAGAATAAGGACAAATGCCGAAGTCTATGAACTGTATGGAGAACCAAATATCATATCGATTATGAAGCAAGGAAGACTTCGTTGGGCTGGTCATGTACAATGCATGGAGGAAAGCAGGGCAGTCAAAAAGGTTTTCATTGGCAGTCCAGGAGGGAGAAAAAGCAGAGGAAGACCACAAAAGCGGTGGCTTGATGATGTAGAAGCCGGCCTGAGAAGACTGGGGGTCAGGAGATGGAGGCGAGTTGCGGAAGATAGAGATAGAGAATGGAAGCAGATCGTTCTGGAGGCCAGAGCCCTTAATCGGCTGTAGCGTCAAGGATGATGACGATGGATACAAAGGGCATCATAAGAAATGAAGGAATGTACTGAAAAGTAGAGGAGAGATGAGCCATTTGGGACTTAATACTGAAAAGATGAACCAGATGGATTTTGGCACACCCTGAGGTACAATGGGTTTGAGAAGTATATGATTGAAAGAAAAATAGAGCAAAGAGACCGAAGATGATGTTCGACAAATAAATACAATGACCAAATGAAGAAAGTAAGTAAGGAGAACTAGTGGGGAGTACGGGAGCTATCGTGGGATGGAGGACTGCAGTCAACCAACCTTTGGATTGAACGTTCAGCAATGACTGTGAACTTTTATAAGTCACAGAGATTACTTTTTTAAGTATAAGAAAGTTGCATGAAATAGTTTTCTACTCGGTGAAGGAATTCTTACTTCATGAAGAAGTTCATGGTGGTATACATTGCACATGCTATCGGTGAAATAAATATTTGATAAATTTCATAAATATGTTATTCAGGGCCTCTCACAATTCCCGTTAACGCTCTTACAGCATGCCTCGGTAAACTTTTGCTGTTAAATTCTTAGGTGTATTACAGATGGGAAAGTGGAAAGGAAATTTTCAAGAGGAATAACGCAAAAAATGTTGCATTTGCCACATAAGAGGATTCTTAAGTGGTTAATCCTCGTCTAACAGAAGTTAGAAACCAGGAGAGGGAGATAATGTATTTGACTTATTGAATAGCAATATCATTTTGAAATGTGCAATATTGAGATAAAATCTTGCGATTAAACAGCAGATTTAAGGTTGCAGACATTGATATGTGTCCACCCAAGTCCGTGAACACATTTTTTTAATCCTTGAGTTTTAATGTTTGTATAATTGAGTTATTTCTTGGCTTTTTTTCTTCTTTTTTTAACTAGAAATGTAAATCTCATGATCCCAACTGTCATGACTTGGTGATAGTGTGTCATACGCTGAGTGTCGTACGATAAAATGGTTTAAGTATTAGTAAAAAGGGGAGCCGGGGTGGCTCTAGGGTCTCAGGTTTGCGACCAAATGACGGAAAAAATTAAAGACCCCGGAATCCAACATTTATATGCTTCCCGAACCGACCTATTGACAGGCTGTAGTCTCAGCAGAAGGCATTGATGGCGCAGATCAAGAAGATCGGAGCGGTATCAACAGCCGCAGCTTCGGGCGAAAGTGAAGTTCACAGAATCGGCCAGGATATCGCGATGTGGAAGACAACGGGGAAACTGCCCCTTGTCATCCCAAGATGTCTGAATCAGCCAACCAATTTTTGGATTGAACGACCGATAACGGCCACATAAAAGCAGATTTATGGTAGAGGGAAAGGGGTAATCGCGAAAGTCTTAAGAGAATTAGGTGGAAATAACCTTTAAACAATGAATATTTGGAATCAGAAGAACTCGGGGGGAGGGTGTGTGCCGTTACTTTTGTCTGCAACGAATGCAAAACAGGAATAAAAGGATTTGGCCGGATTGCGAACATGAATGAAGATGAGTCGACTTATCAGGCCTATCATCAGTAACTAAGTTCTTTCACTGTGTCCACCTCACATGGGAATGGCGTGTGCATTCATTCCACGTTATAAAATCATTCTCGTATATCCAGTGAGAGCCTGAAGGGACCTGTAGATTCCTCCTGTGACAGAGGAGAAACGTTATTGCTAAAAATTGACTCGCGCTGCTGCAGTATATGATGGCCCATGAACCATATACCGTGAGCATAACATCCTTCAACTATGCAAGTAGCTAAAAATTATAAAACCTCGTCCAAAATAAGTGAGAAATCAGGAGAGAGAAATAAAAAATGTATTTTTCTTATTAAATGGAAGTATCATTTTGAATTGTTCATTTTTCTTATTAAATAGCAATATCATTGTACAGTATTGAGATAAAACCTTGTTGTTCAACAGCCGATGTAAGGGTACAGACATTGATATGTTTCCACCCAAGTCCGTGAACACATTTTTTTAATCCTTGAAACAATATTTTTATATAATTGATATATTTCTTGGCATTTTTTTTCCTTTTTTAAGTAGAAATGTAAATCTCATGATCTCAATTGTCGTGACTTGGTGATTGCGTGTCATACAGTCCACGTCACCTCGCAGATGAAGGGACGTCTTCCTTTACAGGGGATGTCGCGGTAGCCACCGTGGCGGTAGAAGGATACGCACTGCTTGTCAGTTGTCTCCTGGTGCTTACCAGCGCGCCACGACACGTATCCAAGCGATCCCATTGAATCTCCTGAAATGGAAATGAAACGTATTTTGATTAATGGAGATTTGGTGATTAAATGGGACTCCATGTGTCACGGCTCAATTTCGGTGATGACTCTGATGTTGGGAAGCAAGTGAAGCAAGCAAGAGCAAGTGGTGGAGTGGACATATTCACGGAAAGACGATAGAAGAGAGCTGGTGCAGCACAAAAAAAGGAATCTTGTTGGATGTGGTGTTTGATAACTGTGTTGACTCTCCAATGAATGGACGTTTTCTTGATATAAAGGTTGATGTTGGAAGAAATGGAATGGCTTGATCATTATTGTGGTGAGGAAAAAACTTAATGAAAACTAGCTTTAGCTAAACCTCACTGTGTCTGAATTGTTTGTTAAAACTGGAAAGTCAATAAAAGCTCGGGAAACGTAAAATATTTGGATTTTCAGTTAAAAAAACAATGGATAAAAATGATTCAAAGCATGTAAAGTGAGTGGAATTTTTTAAAAGAGAAGTATAATATGTCTAATGAGCCAAAATTCTGCATGTTTCGCGAAACTTAGTCATTGCGGGAAAAGGATGTGAGCTGACTGGAAGCATTTAAGATGTAGATTTGTTATGGAATGGAGGATGTGAGAAAGGAATCGTGGAAGACGATCGAGGATGCGATATACTATATGGTTGGGTGGTAAAGGAAGTTGATTGTGGAGTTTCGGAGAAGGGAGAAGAGATGGATAGAGGACACTTTAGGAGATGAGGACATGTTGAATTCTGGCTGATACACGGAGGGAAAAACTATGTGACATTAGGAGACGCATGAGGTACTTCTGGAGAGACTAGACGGCTGGTAAGTTAGACAGAGGAAAGTGAAAAGATGTCCAAGAATTCTGGAAGTTTGGAGAATTACTGATAATAAACATATCAATCAGCTAGAAGAATACACAAAGTGTATGATAGCCCTCGGCAGAAGCTAAATAAGACTATTAAAGGGTGATTTTTGGATTGAGATCGTATATTTACAAATAAAAGAGGCAACATCGGCTGAATATGCGGGCATTTGTTTGCCTTTGTTCACTTGAGACTGGTTCACTTGCATATAGAGAGACTAGTCGGCAAGTTAGTTATTCTTAGGTAAAAGGTGCTCAAGAAATCCGAAAGTTAGCGAAAAGACTGTAATTAAGAGAGGTCAGTCGGGTCGTAAAATACACAAAGATGATAAAAGCCCTACGCAGAAGCTTGCGGACTAAGCGCAGCGGGCGATTTTGGAATTGATATTTTATATTTCCCATAAAAAAGGCCTCGTCGGGTGAATAGGAATGAGTAGGAAAACAAAATAAGATCGATAATTAACTAATATCGATAAATTTCTTTCGATCTTAAGTAGGTACTTTCGAACTCTTTACTTCTCTTTGGATCATTTACTTGAAAAAGTACTCTTACTGTGGGATCGAAAACTTGAGATTATAAAACATTATAAGCGCCGAATATCCATGCCAATGAAGTGGGACGCCCTATCGGGTTACCGGAAGTGACAGATAATTCATTCTTGTTCAGTCTCGTGGTAATTATGGCCCTGGTTTCAGCACCATTATTTCTCAAATTCCTCCATTCAAAGACTAAGGTTTTTCCCCTACCCGGTGGCTATTGATTTCATTAACTTCTCTGACATGTCACCAACGGAAATTTACATAAACTGATAGATTGAGTTTTTTGGCGCGCAACGCGCATTCCTAGTTCTGTGCCTTTGTTTACTTTTGATCGTTCTTTCTATGTATCCGTTGGCCACCAGTTTTTAAGAGTGATGTGCCTGTATGTATGTTAAGTGACATCAGGATTGCAGATGATGGCACTCACCTAGTACCGTCATGAGAGTATTCTGCTGATTTTGACGGTGGATGCCGATGAAAGCATCGTCTCCTGATTTTGGTCCGTACTTCTTCCACAGCTTCACGAACACTTCGGCCTCATTCTTGGAGTCGGCGATTGCCAGGTGTCCTCCTTCCCATTCACAGGCGCTGCTCGCGGCGTCAAAATCGTCCGCGCCCTCCGCGTGGAACTTGTAAGTCCCGATGCCCTGGTACTCTTCGTATCCTTTCAAGCGGGATGATTCTGGGAAAGTGGAGAAAGATATAGATTAATATAATGATAAGACTAATTCAATGAGCTAAAAACATCGTGAATAGGAATAGGTTAGGGATGAGTCGATTCCACTTTTTTTCGATTCCGATTTCGATTCTTTCAAATCGGTTCCTGATTCTCGATTCCGATTCCATCGATCCTTATTCCTAATAACAGGTGAGATATTGATATACCAGTAGCGTACCACTATTACTCAAATTCAAGTATTGGCTGAAATAAATTAACAAAGACGATTAAGTCGCTCAAAAACAAATAGCAAATATATCCTCAGCTTATTGAGGTAGATAAAAAGTACAAATTGATAACCCACACCGAAAATTTCTGACACAAATATGATGTGATAAATGAAATTGGATTTGAATATTTATCTATCTGGAATCGATGGAATCGGAATCGACTTTAGGCGATCGGTTCTCGATACCGATTCTAATCCTGAGAATCGGTGGAATCGAGAATCGACATTTGGATTCGACTCATCCGTAGAATAGGTATCGTATGCGTGGGGAAAATTTATCGATTATTTACTCTTATCGGTTATTTATTTCGAAGCCAATACTTTATAATCGATTATTTTCTTTCGATAATGTGCTCGAAAAAGTACTCATACTGTGGTAAGAAAATTGCAGGTATCGAATAAATTAAAGCGCCGATTATTCAAGCTATCAGAAGAGAGAGAACAAACGGATAATTCATTCATGTTGAATTTCCCTGATAGTTGTGGATTTGGTTTCAGCACAATGCTTTCTCCAAGGGTTACGAGTATCTTGCGATAAATTGCGCGTTTTTTCTGCCATTTTCTTTGCCGGGCGATCTTTCATTCAACTTTTACTTTTCCTGAACATGTCAGGAACGAAACTTAATGTATGTAGTGTATCTGTTGGTTGGTGAATTTCACCCTGAGACGCGTGATGCGTCCCATTATTTACCTACCCTCCTATGTATAGTGTTTTTCTTACAGTAGAGCTACGCAAAGTATTCCAAGCAGTAAGCTGGAGAAAAGATTAGCTAATCAAAGCTAGCACAGATAGGATTAGTCACTTTGAGTGAGTAAACTAGGTCTACATCTACATACTACCCCCCGGAGTCGCTTCATGGGTGTGTGGCAGGGGGTGTGAGGTCACCAGCCGTGTAAAGATGTAAGGTTTTGGGAGGTGAAATGGTGACACGTGTTATGGGAGTGTATTTAGTGGAGATCAATTTTTATTGTGGTCGCTTATTGAGCGCGGAAAGAACGAGTTTTCATCCTTATCTGTTTGGCAGTGTATCTTTCTTATTTTATCGCTTCTGTCAGACCTAGAGATGTAATGAGGCGTCATGATAATATTCTCAGTGTCGCTCTGAAACGCACCAGTTCTGAATTTTTCAAGCAACCTAAGCCTAACTTGTAGCCTCCGGGTGTCTGGGGGCTCCCATCTTAAACGCTATTTTTTTTATTTATTTGAAAATATTATATGGAAATAATTTGCCCAGCAATAGAGAGGATATAATTCGATAGTTCTTCTATTTTATTTATAGGTTTGATACTTAGAAATATCGAGATCTTTGTCTCATTACTTATTTGGTATCGATAAATTACATTCAATATTAATTGTGAATGAATTATTGATACGTTTGTTATGATTAAACATCTCAAATTTTAAAGCGAGTCACACATTGAAATGGATTTGATTAGGCACGATGGACCGAATGTGAAAAATCATCTACACGTTTCTAAAACTGATATGCATCTAGCTGATCTTCATCCATATAGAAATTTTGTTTCATTTCAGGTGGGCATGGATGTTGTTGAAAAATTATTGATTTAAATATTATTTTATTCTAAATATCTTTTTTAATCTTACTTTAAATCTTCTTCTTAAATTTTTTTCCTCCGAGGACTCAAACGAGAGATAACAATTCCTCAGCCTCCGATAAAATAATTATTTGGCAACAAAGTTAAATCTGGGAAATCGTTTTTTCACCTCGATAAGTGATTACTGTGGCAACGTAAGAACAATACTGTGCAATGAATGTTGGTAATATGTCACATCCTGACTAGTATTTACATGTTTCTTTTCCTAGTGGTATCTTCCTTAACTGCGAACTTCATGGAAATAAATAAGACGAAGACTAAGGCGTGAGGAGTGTTGTATGGTATAATTTTCATGGTGATTGACGCAAAATATTAGGAAAGAATATTCTCACAGTTATATTTACTTACATTCTTTTGATTCCTTATTGCTTTGGTTGCAGTAATTTAATTCGAATATAATCTTTTATCCCTCTCATGGCGGCGGGGTAACTTTCTTATGTTGCCAGTCCCCGGCTTCCGACTCATTCTTCCTCCGAGAACTCGAACGAGAGATGACAGGGGGATCGGGTTAGTGTGGTGGCTAGAACACTGGCTAACTATGCGGACGGCCACGGTTCAAGACCATGCAGAGGAGAATGTTTTTCAGAGGAAACCCGATCCCTACTTGTTGTGGAGGGCACTTCAAGTACAGTACTCCGTCTGTCGGGTGATTAAACCGTGGTCACGTAGGCGCCTTTCGTTAAGATAATGCTAATGCCGACGCCAGGTTTCCATCCACCCTTCCTCCCTTACCTATCGCCTATGGCGCAAATGACCTTAGCCGTTGGTCGCCTCTCCAAAATCCAATCCAATCCAACGAGAGGTGACAATTCCTCAGCCTCTGCGACCCTTTTCCTCTCCCTCCCCTGCCCCTCCTTACCTCAAATATCCTGAGAGGGAAAAATCCCAACCACCACCCAATCCTAGCATGTGGAAGAGTGAAGCTGAATGCAGAAGTCGTGCTGAGGGAAGAGAAATTAAAGCGAGTGGATTCCTTCACCTATCCCGGAAATACAGTCATGTGGGACGGAAGAAGTACAGCGGATATCAAGCGAAGAACAGCCCAATCTAAGAAAGCGTTCATGGCGAAAAGACAGCTGCTGCTTGTGATAGAAGATAGGGCTGTAAACGAGGAAACAGTAAGTACGTGAGAACATTCGCGTGGAGCGTAGCACTCGACGCATCGGAAGCATGTTTGTCTTAATTTTTCGTGACAAACCTCAAGAATATTTCTAATAATTTCTTTAATCCTTACGTTTACGTTGTTTTCTCAGCAACATAAAAAATAATTATTCGGCAACAACGTTTAATCCGGGAAATTGTTTATTCACCTCGATCAGTGAGTTCCGTGGCAACGTAAGAACAATATTGCGCAATTAATGTTGGTAATATGTCACGTCCTGACTAGTATTTGAATGTTTCTTTTTCTAGTGGTAGCCTCATTAACTGCAAACTTCATGGAAATAAATAAGACGAAGACTAACATCCTAGTATGTGGAAGAGAATAACCGAATGCAGAAGTCTCACTGAGAGGAGAGAAGTTATAGCAAGTGGATTCACAATCACCTAATTCGGAACTACCATAATATGAGACGGAAGAAGAACGACGGATATCAAGCGAAGAATAGCCCAAGCTAAGAAGGCCCTTATGGGCAAAAGACAAATGCTGTGCTCAAAGAAGATAGGGCTGTAAACGAGGAAACAGTGCGTGAGAATATTCGCGTGGAGCGTGGCACTCTACACATCGGAAGCATGGAATGTTGGTAAGCTGACCGGGACAGACCGAAAGCCTTAGAAATCTGGTGCTGGGGGAGGATGCTGAAGATAAAATGGACGGACAAAGTGAGAAATGATGAGGTTTGCAGAAGACGAGAGGAGGAAAGGATCAACCACATAGAAAAGAACCAGATAAATTGGACACACCCTGAGGTACAGTGGATTTGTGAAGAGCATAATAAAAGGAAAATTAGAGGCAGTAGTCCTCTGGGGAAGACCCAGGAATTAATACATGAAGCAAATAGAGAGGAAATCATTCATCAATACCAGAGTGCCTTCGCGCCCAACCTGAGCTAATTTATGACTCCACAAGCTCACTCCCACATAATCACTAATTACACCCACGCTCTTCTTCTGTTCCCTCCTCCCCAACAAAATCATTTTCTCCTGATGTCGATCCCTTTTCTGCATTGCCTAAACACTTAACCCAGTTGACCTTGTAACAAAAAGACTATCCAGAGGGATGGGAAATCAGTTAAATCAGAATTAATATTAAATTAGAATTCAAAACTATTGACCAACAATAATAAACTACAGACGCGCAAGGAAAATAATATTTACACCCCGGAACTAGGAACGTTTTAAAAAAATTAACCAGTTAACAATACGAAACTTAGGACGCCAATCAATATAATCGAACACCGGGAGATATAACAAAACGGTTAGGAAAGGAAGCGGATGTGCCGAGCGATAGAGAGGCGAAAACCGGGAAAAAAACTGCACACGGTGGTACATAGAAATACAAGACGAAGTAATAAGACCACGGAAATAGCGACAACAGTTTGGTTGTAGTAGAACTTCAGGTGAAGGAGATAAAAGGGAAGGTATATAGCTGACCGACAGCAGAGGGACAAGGCAGGTCCACACGCACGGAGGCAGGAAACCCGGAAGGATAAGTGAAACTTCGACTAGTAATACAAAATTAATTGAAATAAAAGAACTCTCACTCCCAAATAACTAATTATAATAATAATTAAGGTGTTCTCTTCTTGAAGCAGGTAAGTTGGGCTACATCATTGGTACTAACGCATGGCTAGCGACGCCGTCAGGAGGGGTTAAGAAGTTAGTTGAGGAGGAGGTTAGGTTACAGCCTCAACACATCTTTCTGTAAATAAACAGTACATCTATTGAGTAAAAAACATTGATCGGCATCTCCGTTTCAACTTAGTTTTTGTGTTCTTTATATTTGTAAGCCTCTTTTTGTATCAGTTAAAAATGAATTTTAATGGGCAATGTCGCTGTATGTGGGTTATTTTCTTTAAAATAAAAATAACATAAAAAATTAAGTGAATAGGAGGGGCTACCTCGAAGTAATTAGAATATTATTGGCAGATTAGTAGAAGTATCAGAATTAAACTGGGAAGGATGGAGGGCTACATTTAACCAATCTTAGGATCAAGTGATGATAATCACAATGGACTCCCACTCCCCCCCTCTTCCTATCCCTCACTATTGGCGCAACAATTGCGTCTGGAATTGCTATGACCATGAATAAATATTATGGAATTAAATGTTTGGAATCATTGCCTAGGTAATAAGTTGCCTCAAGTTCCACATTTAGTTCACTCAGTCCTTGGCGCCACTTATAAAAAAGTCTTCTCAGTCGAATCGTAAATAGCCGTTGTTAATTGTTGTTAACGTGAGATTGTGGTGAATATTCAATAAAGATTGAAGAGATATGAACTACTTAATGCTGTGAATAATAGGAGACCTAACAGTTACTTTGTAAATGCTCGAAAGGAAATATCTACTACAGGCAGTGTGTAAGAGGCATATGAAACTTCCTTCGTGAGTCTTTTCTCTGTTGTGTGGATCTTTTACTGTTAATTTACAGCTACATTATTTTGGTTTATTACCTGTAGAGAGCCTTAGAAATCAGAAGTTATGATCTAGATAGATTGATGTGGATGTTAATGTGTAAGCTACTATTCATGTGTGGCCTCGGAGTAGGTTCAACAAACTCTCCTTTATTTGTTATAAAAATTATAGTTATTGGTGCAATTTCTCATCCATGTATGATATTGTTGGATCTTGGTTTTGAAATCCTCATAGTACTGGTATCCGGCTTTTAATTCATTCCTTTTTTCACCTCGTATTATTATTAAATATCCATAGAATGATATTCACGAAGTGCTAAGAAGTTAATTGTGCATTTGTGTAATTAAATTTGGAGAGGAATGAAATATATCTGTAGACGACAATATTAAAAAAGAGTGTAATTACGTCCCGCGTGTAGTAATTCCTTATATAACTACTGCATTATGAATACTAATAAGGAAAACCGTTAAGACATGATTATTTACGATCTGTAGACTGTATTTACATTTTAACTGCCATATTTTATCACTAGACGGCGACTCAATCGAAAAAGTTGTTTGCTTACGGAAATATAGGCAACAGTTTTTGGCGACGAGTCGAGAATCCATAATGTATATTCACGGCTATAAGAATAGATCATAATTTTCAAAAGCCCGCATGGTAAGCGTGCATCGTCTCATTTTTTACTGCCTCTGTCGGCACCTTCCCTGTGTACATCTTGAGTTCATCGCTGATCGGCTGCTTCCAGCCTCTGATTTATAAATAATTTCATAAAGATTGAAAAAATTATGGCATATTGCTCGCAGGGAGTTTTATGTTTGTGTAAACGGCCGTAAAATTAAGGAGAGAGACTTGGAGACCACGGTAGACAAATCCATCTCCATTAAAGTATGGTTTACTAAATAATTCCACGGTTCTCTTTTAACGCTTAGGGGACATTAACCTAATACAGAGAGGCTGGGATCATTTACCGCCAATGAAAGCGCGCAAGTTTAAAAAAAGTGTTATCTTGCACCACTTGTCCAACATCCTAATGATAAAGTTTCAATTGATTATTTTACTGTGGTAGTTAAAGTGGCACTTGAAGTGTAAAGGTTGCATTATGGGCAGGATTTCAATTCTTTGCTCCAACGGAAAGGTACTGTAGATGAAATACTTTTATGGGAGCCAAAAGTTCTTTGATTTCATTGACATTGTGGATATGGTTCCAATATATATTTTTCTGTGGAGGCATGATGTGAACATTGAAGACTATAATTTTTGAACTACTTAGATCGAATTTGCCGTGAGTAAATAAGTATGAATGCCATGATTTCATGAATGGCAGCTTTTTATTTTGTGAAACTATCATTTTTCACCTTATTATGATTCCTGTAAAAAGGCATGAATTTACAAGATATTTTTTGGGCTCAAGAACTATATGTATTAGAGCTTGGAATTGAGAAACTATAGCATTTCTTCCATCTCCTGAAGAAATAAACTATTGCTTGACTGAAAATGGAGAGAGTTGCATGTAATCTCTGTAAGATATAACCTTAGTTGCATAGAAATATTGCATCATGGAACTTTTGATTCCGATCAACTAAAACTGTAAATCACCAAACGGCGATGCCTCATGAAGTGATTGGGAAATAAACGTCCCCGCTTCCATTATTCACTTAAATATTAAAGCTGTTAAAAATGGGTTTCATTATCTTTTCCGGTAAATAAATGACGTTTCCGTGAGTATCGGAGAGTTTCCAATCAATATGCGTGACGGAGTAACTTGATTATGCTCGTTAAAAATAACAGCTATAGATAAGTATTTTGCGAAAGTGGAAGGAAAATCGAATTTTAAAATTAATTTGGTCCTAATTAGCTCTTTAATTCCATAAAAATAAAACGTAATTCTAAAAAAAGAATGCTTTAATGAAGAGAGTTTTGCTTATTCTGTTTTTCTTCTTCCTAATTGAACGCACAAAGTATAAAGCAGTACAGGATAAGACAGGCACAAGTCAAAAGTAAAAATTAAACATATGTTAATTCACAGCTATAAATGGAATTCATTACTCTTTTTCATTTGCAATTTATCAGCAAAATAATTCAGATTAAACTATTTGCTTTGCCTTTACCCGGTAACTAATGAGTTGCTACTCCAGGTTTCCTGGGGCGAAAATTCTTAAAACCACTTTCTCTAACATCGCCTTGAAGTTTTGCAGGTTCTTTAAAAATTACTCTAAAACCCCAATAACTCAAGTCTTTAGGTCTGAAGACAAACCTGAAGACGCCTACTGGATGGATGAGGCAACTAGGCACAACTCTAACAGTATAATTGAGACGCGTTAGAAGCCTGAAGGCGATTTTGTTCCCTTTTAATATATTTAAACTGACAAAGACCCTTGCCCATTCATGGTATACTTCCTTGTAAATACTCTTCAGCCAAAATTATTTGGATCTCGATTACTTTTTGAATAATCAAAGTTCAGGGCTACAAATATCTTGCTTTGGGTACTCACGTTTACTTTTTGATTTAGACGCTGCTAGACTCCGAGCTTCTCTCTCTGAGTTGGCGGTGGCGGGAAATAGCTCAAGTTGGTCCCATAAGTTCCTCTGAAATCGAGGATTTGAAGGCCTCTGGTTGTCCGAAGTATCTGCTATTCGGTCTTCTGGGAGTTGTTGCCTATCATCTTGTTGATTGTCACTCAGGTCTGCTACCCTGTCGGAAGAGTTAATTTCCTGTTGGCTATCTTCTTGGTTCAGGTCTCTGTCGATCCGTTGCCAAGGTGATGCCCCTGGGTGACCATAAGTGTCACCTGAAGTCTGTGATATTTGATATTCTGGAAGTTTTTCATTATCTACTTGTAGATTTTCGATGGGAGCTACAACCTCTTCAGAAGGGCTAATTTCCTGTTGGCTATCCTCTTGGTACAGGCCCCTATAGTTCCGCTGGCTATATGATGCCTGTGAGCGCCCATTAGTGTCATCTGAAGTCTGTGATATTTGATATTCTGGAAGTTTTTCATTATCTACTTGTAGATTTTCGATGGGAGGTACAACCTCTTCAGAAGGGCTAATTTCCTGTTGGCTATCTTCTTGGTACAGGCCCCTATAGTTCCGCTGCCTATATGATGTCTGTGAGCGCCCATTAGTGTCATCTGAAGTCTGTGATATTTGATATTCTGGAAGTTTTTCATTATCTACTTGTAGATTTTCGATGGGAGCGACAACTTCTTCAGAAGGGCTAATTTCCTGTTGGCTATCTTCTTGGTACAGGCCCCTATAGTTCCGCTGCCTATATGATGCCTGTGAGCGCCCATTAGTGTCATCTGAAGTCTGTGATATTTGATATTCTGGAAGTTTTTCATTATCTACTTGTAGATTTTCGATGGGAGCGACAACTTCTTCAGAAGGGCTAATTTCCTGTTGGCTATCTTCTTGGTACAGGCCCCTATAGTTCCGCTGCCTATATGATGCCTGTGAGCGCCCATTAGTGTCATATGAAGTCTGTGATATTTGATATTCTGGAAGTTTTTCATTATCTACTTGTAGATTTTCGATGGGAGCGACAACTTCTTCAGAAGGGCTAATTTCCTGTTGGCTATCTTCTTGGTACAGGCCCCTATAGTTCCGCTGCCTATATGATGCCTGTGAGCGCCCATTAGTGTCATCTGAAGTCTGTGATATTTGATATTCTGGAAGTTTTTCATTATCTACTTGTAGATTTTCGATGGGAGCTACAACCTCTTCAGAAGGGCTAATTTCCTGTTGGCTATCCTCTTGGTACAGGCCTCTATAGTTCCGCTGCCTATATGATTCCCGTGAGCGCCCATTAGTGTCATCTGAAGTCTGTGATATTTGATATTCTGGAAGTTTTTCATTATCTACTTGTTGATTCTCTTTGGATGCTACAACCTCTTCAGGAGGGCTAATTTCCTGTTGGTCGTCTTCTTGGTACTGGACTCTCTTGTTGACCTGTGGCCTAATTGACCTACTCCAGAGACCATTATCGTTTTCTAGACGCTCATTCGCGTTAGAGAGGTATTCACCTTGCACAAACGAACACATCACCATGGCGAAGCCCATGGTAAGGATACCGAGTCTCTTCATTTTCGCCTCCTTTTCCTTCTTTAACAGGCTGTTGTCATCGTAAAACTGGAGTTCACTCTGGGTTGTTGCTTTTATATCGTTAATGCCCGGATCCCCGCCATATTAAACTCATTATGTTCTATAATGTGTCACGCCATTATCCTCTAGACTTCGCAGGAAATAATTAACTCCAATTATGTATATCTTCTTTTCAATTTTCTGGGGCGAGAACTTTCTTTGTGGACGAAAAACATGTTCGTTACATTTGATTAGGAACTTCACCGCTATTTCCTGGGTATAAGGAAACTTGTGACATGCAAGTGATGTAACCGAGATTAACCTAACATATTGGCTGAGGAAGAGTGAGAAGGAGATGAAAAGGGTGATGTGCCATATTTTTTATTAGTACAATGAAGTTTATGTCAAAAAATTGAAATACAAATAATAAAATGTGGTTTAATTTAAAACGACACGTTGTCCTTTTACACGTGTTCTAATGACACAGTTTGATGCTGCCTCCTACAAGACGTGCCGCCGTATTGGTTTCGATTTCCAAGTCACTGGGCAAATGGCGTAGTGCCTTACCACTTACGGTGACTGAGCAAGATTTTCCCCCAGTTATGATATGGACCATATTGAAATTTTACGTTTATTTTCAGCAGCTGTTGGAAGCGGGAAGTGTATGTTTTAATATAAATGGCGCGATAATATATTCTTATACGACTGAAATTATTTCTAATTAAATAAAGAAAGATTTTTCTTTAATTAGTCTCATTTTTTTATCGCATTTAGGAAGAGACTTTGACTCGGAAGGACATTTTTTGGCGATTCTGTAAATATTTTTATTCTGAATTACTGATTGATTTTTAAAAATAGTCAAGGAAACACACAATGTACCCACTGTCAAATTTTGAACGAGATATAGATGTTCGAAATTCCTCATTTTTTCAAATGAAACGTCTGGAATGCGTCAGCGTACCATTTCTCATAGAAAATGGCTTTAATTTTTGACGAATGCCTCGGAAAGTAGTGTGAAAACGGGCTGATAATTTTATTTTTTTCGAAGGCCGAGATATTTTTCTTTAATCAAGACCAAATTCATTGATTTTTAAGTCGACTTCTTGGTATTTCTAATTGATATCTCGCTCAAACAACCTTAATACAGTAGCTGATTTTCTACAAAATTAAATTCTCAGAGATTTGATAAACCATTATTTACTTCCACGTTTGCCTTTGCGCGTCCAATATCGGCAACATTCAATCATTCACCCAGATGTAGACACTCTACTCTCTCATTTCAGACTAAGAATGTTATCACAACTGCCACATTCCCAGTTAAAACTCAGTTTAATGAATCTATCACCTAAATTTATCGATCAATAGGTTGCTATCTCTGCATGTTAATCCAGATGGCTGCGATGTTGAAAGCGTGGTGATAAAAAACTCATAACTACCATTGATATTTCTAAACTTGGCATCCTGCAATTTTTTTATTCCTTTCTCTGCAGAAAAATCTTTCATACATTTGATATTGCACATAATTGAGCAATTATGCCTTAATTTTAGCCCTTAACCGGTGACTTGCTGTCTGACAGACCGCTGCAATTTTAAAATTATGAATATTTTCAAACAGCTATTTTTAAAACATGTGTAATTCTTGTTACCTTCGTTTCTTTTGTCTAACAATAATGTAGCATCCTCAAAATTATTTAAATATATCCTGTATTTCTGTAAAATGGCATTTGAATTTAATGAGCGGTCTGTGAGATCTCACGTCACTAAATTAGAAAATCACTAGTCGCTATGTTGACGGATATGATTCCAAAAGAGGTTAAAAAGACAAAACAACGCGATTGAACATGTATAATCATCTCCTTGTTAGTACCATTTGATAGTCACACAATGTGCATAATTTATTTATAAATTTTTGGAAAATTCGTTTGGTAAGATATAATGTTTATCCAAGACGATGCTGATGACGCTCGCAAATAATTAATCCTGCTTTTTTGGAAATTCACGCATCTAGCCCTAAAAATGTGAAACATATTAGAACAAATGAATAGCACAAGCGAAGTGTGGGCGCGCGCTGATTCGGGATTCAAAGTCATTCTCCCAACATACGTGACCTACGCATTGCTTACAAGGAGTACAGGCATTTATATTTTTAACATTTTATTAACAATTATAATAAAACCGCGGATAATTGCCTGCTGGTTGTGACATCATGCTTGTACTCCTTGTAAGCAGTACGTAGGTCACGTATGTTGGGAGAATGACTTTGAATCCCGAATCAGCGCGCGCCCACACTTCGCTTGTGCTCTTCATTTGTGCCCTTGAGTAATCGACCTGTCGTTTAGTCTCTGGGATGCATGCATAAAAATAGCGAATTTGAAAAACGGAAGATATGGGAAACGGCCAGGGAGAAACCGGGAGTGAAACGTCGCTTTGCAAATGCTGTTATTTCCAGGTTCGTGAGAATCCGTTTATCGACTATCTTCGTCGGCTTGTTTTATACCACAGCAGCTTGGAAAACCCTTCAGGTCAGAGTTTTGCTAGTGCTCGGAAAACCCGGGCAACTCCCGCCGGCATCTTTTTATTGCCCGTGCCCATATAATGTCAACACCCGTTCGTGCTCACCGTCCTCCTGCCTGGTGGTCATCTGACACAAGAACACACTCTGGACGTGTGTGGAGGGGAATTTCGGGAAATGCCAAAGCATGGACGGTAGAAAATCCTTTCTTCTCACGAATCTCCGTTTTGATAATCATGCGGAAAGAATAGCCAGATACAAAACTAACCCGGTTACTCCGATATCCGATTTATTGTGCTGTCTTATAAAGAACTCGCAACGCTGCTATCCATTGGGCACAATAGCTTGCATTGATGAAATGTAAATTGCCTTCAGGGGTCGTTGGTGCTTCAAAATGTATATCCCATGCAAGCCAGCCAAGTACGGTACCCTCCCTCTCTCTTAACGTCACCATAATTGGTGAATCTGATACTCACACCTCATACGTGATCAAATGAAATTTTAAAAAAATTTTTGCAAAATTAGGTACATCAACATTTTTCTTTTTTGGCCGCATGGGCTTTCAATCATTTCAGTTGATTCTTAGATTTTTTTGCTGAATTTTTCAAGCATAATTTTACATGATAAATCACCGAGTAATGTTTCCAAGCAGAGCTGCTTCAATAAGAACAGCTTCAAATTTTGTACAGAGATTTGATATAACACCTTTCTGTTGTTGAGATACCTTCACACTCTATTTTAATTCAATGGAACCGAAAAATTCCCTGGATGCATCTATTAGGGAAGTGATTGCAAAAAGACGCACCTGCCAGCAGCCAACACGCTAAGTAATGATGTCCCTATATTTCAACCCCACTTTATAGAAGTGGTTTTCATCCGGTTAAAAATGTTCTATGGCTACTCTATCATATTATTGGAATACCTATTAATTGTCATGAAAGGAAATCCAAGAGGACTGGAACTGTATCATCGCTACCATTGGCAATCAGTCAGCCTCCGACCACTCGTTGATTCCCGGTTCAAGTGGATATTTTTCATTGGGGCCATTTATACGGATTTCATAGCCATATGTTCGGATTTCTAATGGGCTTCTGGAACGCTGTTGGACTAATTTATTTCAGTTTGGTAATAATTTACTGTTTTCATCCTGAAATTCAATATACGCCAAATTTTCACAATAATGAAAACTATTGACGCACATGTTTTCATTCGGATAGCTTTGACAAAATTTGAATTTTACGATTAATTTTATTTCACGATCATAAATTATATTTGTATAGGCTACCATGAGAGACTGGGTGAAACAGGAAAAATTTAATTTTTCTGCGATACACAAATACTTTGGATATGCCAGGATAAGCATAAGATTTGGGTAAATGAAGCAGGATGGGGTACCTATGAAGTGTTTGCGGGAAAAGCAGGAGGAATTCGGTAAGAATTATGTGGCTGATGAAAGAATGTGGGTTAGAATCTCCATTACTGGACTTAAATAAAATGAGCTTCCTCGTTGGTTTGGTCATATCAAGAGAAAGGGTGCGAATCGAATATTGAAACAGGCATATGAAAGAAGAATGGATTGTGAGAGAGGAAGGTGTAGACCACGAAATCCATGTTACAGAGGCTTCCGCGGTTTTTTGTGTATTACTTTTTCGGGTTCTCCCCGCGTTGCACCATTTTTGTGGACAATAGTTCCGCCAACATTCCAGTCGGCACCATCAGGTCCTGAATGTTTAGGAGAATTGTCCACCAGAAATGCGCCACAGTTCACTTCCTACGAAAGTCATTACAAAAATGGCATACCTATACCGAGGGTGGAGTAAACATAAAATCTTCAGATACAGTAAAATATCTTGGAATTGCCTTAACTTCTGATACATCGTGGGGATTACACATACAGAACAAACGTGGCGCAGCATTAAAGAAACTAGGTTTTGTTAAACGTATAATAGGAAGGTTCTCAGGTGAAAAACTCAAAGAGAGATGCTACTTCGCTATGGTTAGGCTACACCTCCAATACGCCGCGAGCATTTGGGACCCTGGTCAAATAGATCAAACAAAAAAGTTAATAATACACAAAGGGATTAAGGTGGGAGCCCCTAGAGACTCGGAGGTTACACGCTAGGCTTAGGTTGCTTGATAAATTCAGAACTGATATTTTTCAGAGCGACATAGAGAATATTATCGCGACTCCTCACTACATCTCTAGGTCTGACAAATACGATAAAATAAGAGAGATACACTATCGAACAGATAGGTAGAACAACTCGTTCTTTCCGCGAACAATAAGCGACCACAATAAAAATTGAGCTCCACTATACTCTCCTCCTCTATATTTATTTTTACCCAATATATACACTCCTATAATATATGTCACCATTTCATCTCCAAAAAACTTACACCTTTACACGGCTGATGACCTAACACCGCCTGCCACACGCCCATTCGACGGCTCACAGGGCATTATGTTGTTGTATATATGTATAAAACTCAACGGATGTAGTACTACACCAGAATATCAGCCTAGACCCAATATCCATATGAATCTTTCAGTTTTGGACAGACATTTAAAAAATCATTCGCTGTCGCAACTTTCAATTTGTGTAATGATTTGCAAAAACATGTTGAAGGCAGTTCATCACAAGCAATATTCAGGAAGATACTTAGAGGCGATTTAGTCTGCAATTATAACTTATAACTGCAATAATGACGTGACATAGAATGATAAATGGGATATTTTATTGTTGTGAACGTTCGCAAGTGGGAATTGTCATCACCCGCAAGGCCAGGCAACTCTATATATGTGTTGGAATGCTGTGTCTTATTTATGAAGGTGTAAATACTTCATTCTTCTATTTTATTCATGGTTGCGTTGTTGGAACTGAATTATACAATTAATTTTGTTTCCAGGCTCTTAACAATACATTTTTTCCATTTGACGTGAACTGTTCTTAAATTTTGTTCCCAAGGAGTGATTCTCCTTGAACAATAAGTTTTATTAATATTGTTTTATTATTAAACCTTGGAGTTCCATTCACATCAGAAATAGGTTGTATCGAGATTACACTAATAAATCTCCACCGCATCCAGGATTCGAGCTCAGGTTCACCGGACGGAAAGCCATTGCTCTGGCTATGTAGCCAACCCGGTCTCTAACAATTGTGTGAAATTCACAGCGGAAAAATCATTCACCTGGACTGGGAATCGATCCCCGATCTCTCGCTTTCGCGCCGAGTACTCTAACCAATTAAGCTACCCAGGCGTCTTTTTCCACTCTGAATCTCATGGGTACTTTAGGGAGCAAGTTGTCCTCACAGGTAACGTGCATATGATGCCAGAGGTACCCGTATGCGAGCGCTAAGCGCCACAGTCCTTTTCCTTGGGGTATAGCCAAACTTTAAACACAAAGGTGTTTACTTTGGACGTTTTTAAAGAACCACGGAACTAGCCGTGCAGTAACTTCAACGGAGTCTATGCAAAACTTCCTCGGGCATTCTTTTCGTTAAACGCCTTCTTGTGATTGTGAAATGTGCGTGTTTCTTTCATTCCCGAAGTTTTCCAGAACAACCCGTGAATATAGTTCTTGACTTTTTGGATTTTTAATTGATACCCTTTATTCCTCTACTCCTGTTCTGAAGGTATGAAATTTGATTTGTTAAATAGTTTGAAATTTACTTGAAATGCGCAGCTATTTTTAAATTCCATGACAGAGACGTCATCTCTAGCTCTACTTTATGGCATTTCTCCATAACAATAGAAAGGAAAAGTATGCATCACCCATTCCACATAAAAATTTTTCTCACAATCGGTTTCATAACAGAGTTGCATGTTCTGGCGAAAAAAAGGAAATTTTTTCTTGTCCATGAATACATATCATAAAGTTGAAGGATCACCCTCTCCCACTCCATAATATTTATATTTATAGACAAAAAATTTCTTTTTCCGCATGAACATGTAACTCTCACGAAACCGGTACAGAAAAAATAATTTTAATTGGAATTTAAAAAGTGTATTTTTTCTTTCAAGACAAAGTTTTTAGTTTTGTATGAATTTAGATTGTTTCGTGGTTTCATTCCTTAAAGAATTCTAATAGCTCTCAAGTGAACCCAATGGCGAACTCCCCATACTTTGGATGCAGAGCCATTTTCATTTTATTTTATTTGATTTTTATTCCTTTTCATGGCGGTATTTTTCTTTGGCATCAAGTTGCTTTCACTGAGGTCTGCTCGTTCCCTTCCTCACAGCGGGGGTGTCGTCGACCGTATTATCGAAACTCTTTGTATTTCCTTCCTCGATGTTCCCATGAATAACTCTGGCACTGTCTTTTTTGTGTCACCCTATATTTGAAGTATCACGAGTTTGATACATTGACGAATTCATGTGAGAATATTTACTTTAGCAATCAAATTTCAGAACCTGAAGATGGTGTACCGCGACAACACCCAGGTCGAATTATACTGAAACAGTAGAATGTTCATTCAAACGTCTATATATTTCCCTCTAACTCAAGTCTGTATGGCTGGTATTTCCTACATGCACCATTGTTTACCTTACCATCTGATTACCATAACATTTGATATATCGTGGGAATACACATACAGGACATACGTGGCGCACCATTAAAGAAAGTAGGTTTTGTTAAACGTATAATAGGAAGGTCCTCGGATAAAAAAGTCAAAGAGAGATGCTACTTCGCTCTGGTTAGGCCACACCTCGAATACGCCGCGAGCATTTGGGACCATGGTCAAATAGATTTAATCAAAAGCATTAATAAAATACAAAGGAAAGCAGCGCGCTTCGTTATAAAATACTACCAGCGTACATATGGTGTCTCACAACTTTCAGTATGACTAAGCATGGAGACCCTACAGACTCGGAGGCTACACGCTAGGCTTAGGGTGCTCGAGATATTCAGGACTGGTATGTTTCAGAGCGACACTGAGAATATTATCATGACGCCTTACTACATTTCTAGGTCTGACAGATGCGATAAAATAAGAGAGATGCATTGCCGAACAGATATATACAAAAACTCGTTCTTTCCACACACAATAAGCGACAACAGTAAAAACAGCTCCTCCAAATACACTCCCACCTCCAAAACTTTTACATCTTTACACTGCTGGTAACCTGCCACCCCCTACCACACGCCCATGCGGCGGCTCGCGGGGTAGGTACAAAAACTCGTTCTTTCCGTGAAAAATAAGCGACCACAATAAAAATTGAGCTCCACTAATACACTTCTATAATACATGTCACCATTTCATCTCCAAAAAAACTTACACCTTTACAAGGCTGGTGACCTAACACCACGCCCATGCGACGGCTCGCGGGGTACATGTAGATGTAGATGTTGTGTGCCAGTAACTTTCACCAACTTGCGCTAGGTATGCTACCAATGCTACATAAACTATTTGAATAGATTTTAATTTCAACTACTTAACCGAGACTCAATTGTCATGAAGAGATTAATCAAAACGTGTTTTTAGTACTACGTATAAAATTAAGCAACAAACATTAGGGAGCAAATCAACTAATCTGGCAGACTACCTGTCAACTAACCTACTTCAAAGTCTTATAAGCAGCTCTTATGGTCTCTTGTCGATCGCGCTAAAACCGATATTTTAAACCAGTCAGTTCTGCAGTCTAGTTCCATTAGTTTTTTTCATGGTCTGAATTGCCGAAGGGTGTTGGAGTTCGTAACATATTAATAACGTCGTCCGAAAATAATATTGGTTTGGAACATGTTGTAAATGAGGTATGGATGTCAGAGTGATACTCCCTTGTTCACTTTTATCAAGGCTACTGGGATCATGACCTCCTTGAGCCCCTCACGCATATATCCGTCGGTGCACTATCGTAGGGCGGGTTCCGCACTCCATGTACCAAGGATTTGCGTGGGCTGCCATCATACGCATTGCTGTACGTATAAACGAGCTTGCCCGCAGAAATGTGCGACTACGAGACGAGTCATGGATGAGGGCATATTTCACTCCATCCTTCTCGCACGCGACTTCCCACACCGATGCGCAGGACGCCAAGTCTAATGGCATCCTGGCTACCGATCAACAACGCTCCGACCCATTGTTCAGTCATCATGGATTCCGCGCGCATGGCCCTGGGACTATTCTCATTATCGCTACGGAGTACGAGAAGCACTCCCATGAGGCGTCCAGGAAGCAACTCGTCCAAAAGCGCGACGAATATATTCATTCATCAAACGACCGCACCCAAGTCCAATAGACTGTCACGTCATACCACCACCTATTTTAGTGCCTTCGCTGCCTGATGGCTTCTTTCTCTCCGAGGCGAGATGAACGCGTCCTGAAAGAAATGTCGGACTACGGGGCGCGCTCGGCATAGGGCGGGGAAATCAGTAAGCCTTGGCCACCGTCTCCAACGTTCCCTCCGTGGGCGTCTATCTGGTTCTTCCGTAGCGAAGATATCGCAACTACTAACTTTAGTCAACGCTGAGGCCATGTTCCAATTCAGGTGTACCTTTTAATGTATAATATGTTGTACTAAATCCAGAACAATTCTGTGTCGTACGTGCGAAGTTGAACGGACAAAAAACGCTTGTACATACGCATTAGAAAAATAAATAAAACAAATAAGTAGCAGCTGTGAATGCGAAGAAAATTATGAAACTTTAGAACGCTTTAACGTGGATTAGACACAGCCTAAGTCCGTGTACTAATCCAATACAGCCCTTAGCACGCACCATGTCCAATGGGCCAGTTATCAAGGTGTATAGAGAGATCTTTTCTTTTCACCTTGGCCAATTATGTCTGTGGTGTACTAACGAAGTGAAATGGACGGCTAGCGCTCGCACTTGGGTGCGGTCTCCGCCGAAGTTAAAACGAACATATATCGATAAGCCTTCGTAAGCGATATTGCCAACGGTACACAAGCAAACTGGCATAATAATGAATAGTGTCACATATAATCAAAACCGCTGACAAACAATTTAAGCATAGCTAAACTGCTATTAATATCATTGGATAAGGCAAAGAAAATTCTTAGCCTTGCTTACAATTAATCAAACACGCGAAGCACTGTTTGCATTTGCCCGTTAAAGCATAAATCACAGAAAAGTTTTCAATACAATGCTAGTAATTCAATAGTGCATGATATTTAATCCAAAAACTTGAAGAGTAAACCGAAATTAAGTCAATTTACGTATATGTAAACATTAACTAAAATGTTTTGCGCGGCTTCATGAGGATGCCATGACGGATTAGTGCGACTGGCGTGGCCGATTAGTGAGCCTTGCCTTATACTAGCCCTTAAAAGATGTTTAGTATAGGTCACGTAGGTCAAAGGGGGGAAAACGTGACATCATTTTCTGAATGTGGGAAAATTTAGTACGGCTAGTTCGTCTCAATGTGGATTTGAGCATGGTCTAAGCTTCAAAACTATACCAGTACCGGTTACTTGATTATCTGTAAGTTACTTGGCGATGCGCGCTGAAAACAACTGAACAATCTATGGTTTTCATTTGCGATTTAATAGGAATTTTTTCTGCTATTGATGAATTCATTTTTTAATAATCGTTAAATAAGCCGAATTATTTTCGGACAACGGACATTCTATGATTGATTGGGTCATCATCAGCACTTATTGTCTATCACGATGATATTTCTGCATGTTGAGCCTATTATTGTGGGTTTTATTCCATCAGGTGCAGCAACCTCGTCAAATATTCCATCTTTTTCTTCCCTTTGTCGTCAACAAAGCGTAATAACTAAGTGTTCATACTTCTCGGTTTGTTTCTAGTTATTTGCAGACTCATCTTCTGGTAGAATACCTTTTTTAGTTTTGGTTGTTCTGCCTACAATATTTTCCTTGATTTTTTCATCTCTGAAGGTCCTACTCCTAGTTCATAAAAGTATTTCATACGCACAAGTAGTTGCTGTCAAAGTCTGACGGTGATTCTGGCTTCTTGATTTATTCGATTAACCATATCTTCGTTTATGGAATGGTTGATTTTCTCATCAATAATCTACAAGTCGTAGTTTTTTATCGTTTTCATATTTACTAGTAGCACAAGTTACATGTTGACTTTGTCATATGGATTACTTCCAAAGACGACTATTTTGATTGTAGGTGCTCTTATCTTCCTGTCGTACTCCTGCACACTTGTTTCAATCCAGTTTTGAGTTTTTCTTATACACTTTCTTTACTGACGGACTCGATAAGTTATCAGATAGTTTCCGCTCACTTGTAATCTCTCCACCTGCATCCTAATCAAGTAAGCTCATGTGCTTAATTTTTCACTCCTTTAAGTAATCTGTTTTTATTATGTTTTCCGATTTCATTTAACATTCTGATTTAATGAGCGATTGAAAATTGCTAGATCTTGCTCTGCTTATACCACAAATCATCCCTTTGTTTATATATTGCTTTAAACTGGAATGTCGCATTCACCTTAACGAAAAATTAGTTGTGAACTTGATTGGCCTTGATCTTTATTCTTATTTCCCATTTAAAATCTCTCTCGATGAAATCTCATTAATTCGGGCATCGAATTGAGAAAGGCCTTATTTATTTAGCTTAGGTTCCTTCGGTCAGACAAATTTTACTTTTACATCATGTCAGGGTTAACGTTACCTCTGAGTTAATCGGGACAAAGGAGGTTAAATTAATGACCCTTCCTTCCTCATTGTGCTCAACGTTAATAAAGCTTAAGAGAAGTTGTGGTGTAGGGAAATTTTCGCCTATAGCCTCCTGACCTTTGACCCTTAATGAGCCTACGCATCGAAGTTATGAAAAACACCTCCCGCCGAGTCTTCCGCGATCATTCATGTATTTACGTCGATTTGTCCGCCTGACATTTTCCAAGGTGGGATTTATCATTGGTAAGGAACGGAGAGGTCTGAGACCAAAAATCTTAGGGCCAGTTACACCAGGGAATAGCTGAGAAGGAAAAATAATCCCATCTCACAACGCCCATGCTTCTTTCCAAACTGCTACGATCGGGAAAATATTGTAATTATCCGTTTCCATTTCAGTGTAAGCAATCAATTTGGAACTGATAAATAATTCTGAGTGAGCATTAAAGTTGGAGCAAAACCTTGTTAATTTTTCCGTAACTAGTGAGTCACCAACGTCGGCGCTGTTCACAGGAAAACGAAAGGAACCCGCCAGAAACCCACTCTCTGAAAGAAGCCTCCATAACTGCAGGGGAAACGTTGGATTTTAACTAACCCTGGTTACAGAAAATTTCCCTTGTTCTTTTAAAGAGTGGGATGATTTGATTCCAATTCCAAGTGACAATATGTTTACATGTCCGCGATTCAATACTTCCATTGTTTCCTATCCCCGTCGCTCTTCAGCTGTTACTGGGTAAGATGTCAATAACAACTATCATTCGAGTTCGTAGTGTGCTCCGAGTATTTCTATATGAATTGTCCTTATTTTCACGTATGTGTTGTTGGTTTAAACTAGACTTCCTCCAGTTAGAATCCCTTCTTCGCTCAGCCTATTATTCTCACAGTATATATTTTTTACTTCCTCCATCACTGGTGATCCGGCTGTCCAAGCAGCAAAATCCATCCACATGCTGTAGTTTCCATAGTAAAAGTTCTATGATGATCATTTCTACCAGATCTCTTCCTCAGACTTTGGTTTCTCTTACATTAATCACAAAGAAGTATGTCTTTAAGATGTATTCTTTAACGATAATATATGTAACTTTCAACAACTTCAAGCCTTTTATTATCACTACGACCGTTTCATTTGAAATTGATTTGGCCTTAACGATGTCCACTAATGTATTAAAACAGTTGTCACCTTGATGAAAAGTGCATCGAGTTTTATAAAGCTTTAATTATACACCGTAATGAGATTTCACGAAGTTGGGCGTAACTTTATAGGGTTTATTCCTAAAGGTCCAGAAGTCTTATAAGATATTTCTAGCATTTCTTTTTCGTCATCAAAGAGTAGCGGGCTGATTTTTTTCTCGTTCAATGTGTATTCCTTCTATCAATTTTTATTATCCTTTCGTTGATTTTTCAGTTCGATGACTGAAGATCAGTGTGTACTCTAATACAACTCTACAGATGCCAAAGAAAACATTAGGAAATTAAATGTACTCAGAACATAACAGCCTGAAATAATTCAGAAGTAGGAAGAAGTTAATTTGGCCTCAAATGCTTTCATGTCGTTGCAAGGTCTCTTGGTTCATTTTCATTCGGCCGGAAAACGGAAACTTGAAAAGGGCGGGGAGTGACGACACCACTCATATATCGGTGAACTTGGCGAACGCTAAAAAATGTGTCAAGTCACCGTCGTAAAAACGCAGGCAAGAGGTAATGAGGAGACGACGAGTTAAGAGAGCAAGGATGAAAAGACGCTGATTAGGCTTGACGCTGGTTGCATTTTGTAATGGAAGCTCCGCTTAGATCCAACATGGTCACATCCTTTCGATAGTGTGTGCGGTATTCTTGGGATGGGACTGGGGTGTAGCGCAATTGTGACTGAATGTTGTGAAGACTCTTTCAGAAAAGGATCTCGGGCTTTTTTTTCTTTTTCTAGGTTGTCGCTCTTTCTCCTCCATCATTTTTCAGCGATGCTAAAACTGAGATAGTACCTTGAACCTCATTCAAGAAATATGATAATGATTTCAGGTTCATCCCAAAATATTTTCCGGGTATTTTACGTAAGAAATCCGCTAACTACTTCCGAAAGGCCTGGTTGTGTAAAAACGCTGTGCCATACGCTGTATGGGTATCTTGCTTGGAAATTTGATAGAGATGATAGATGGAGATGGTTTTATTTGAACCACGGTTAGCAACCCCCAACTGGAGGGTTACTCTGATTTGAATTTCGCGGTAGGAATGCTATTTATATGACACCAGTACGTGACAGAGTATTTGTGGGGGTCCGAGGTTCACTCTTAAACAATATTTTTAATGCTGGTAAGATCGTGTTTGAGTCACTTTTTTATGTAATACAAACGGACATGTAATTTTTTGTGATGCAAACAGCCTTTTCGTATTTATCCCTCAGAAAGATGTATGTAAAAACGTAATGTTATTATCAGTCGAAGTGCTGGAAATTAAAAAAAAAAAAAAAACAGCGGCTAATTCTGAGTACTTATAATTCACCAACCAAATAACTTTACCTAGTGATTCCACACATGCCTTGATTGTGCATTATTTCAATGCAAAAAGCCACTGGCTATAAATAGCTTTTGATCGTTTTCAGTACATGTTGAATCCTACGTAACGAGTAATCTCTGCGAACATCGGTATCATACGTTAACCTGCACTCACCCGGCCGTCGATTATTTCCATGTCGGTTGGTTTGATCGCTAAATCTTCAATACCATGTGCTTCATATTCCCATGTGTGGCCTTCATTAACAAAAATATGGCTTAACGAATAAGTAATATATATGCACGCTTATAGAAATGTATGTTAACTTACGTGAGAAAGGGATGACATTTTAAAATCTTACTTTGTTTTACATTTATGGGGATTGAGGCGCCTACATCGAAAAGCAACCAATGCAATACTTGGATGGCTCCCATGCGTATAGAAACCGGACTCTTTCCCAGCTTTTTTTTCAGTGATTGAACTTTAAACTACATGCATTTAAATGTGGGAATGGATGAAATATAATGGCGAAATATTCGAGATTTCCTGTTTATTGTTAATGCCATTCACTCAATAAAAACTGTGCCCAAAAAAACTGCACTTTCCCAATGGAATGGATTGGTGATGAAATTTTGGCACCAACCATTCCAATGTTTTAGTTATCTGTAAATAACTACTTTAATTGAAATGAAAATCCAATAATTCAATGTAAATGGCACTCCAATCGGCTCCTTTGGATGTAAAAAATATCAACTTACAATTTGAACGTCGAAGAATGTACATATTTTCTGTCATTCATTATCTTTTTATTGGATATGGCTGGTCCATCGATGCTGGTATTTTTGAGAAACTGGGGATCGGGTTGGTATGGTGGCTAGAGTACTGGCTAGCCATATGGCCAGGGTTCAAATCCCTGCGGAGGAGGATGTTTTTCAGGGGACATCCGATCCCTATTTAAGTGTCTTGTGGAGGGTACTTCAAGTTCAGTACTCCGTCTGTCGGATGAGACGTTAAACCGTGGTCCCCTTGGCGCCTTTCGTTAAGAGCAGTCTAATGCCGACGCCGGGTTTCTATCCACCCTTCCTCCTTTACCTGTCACCTATGGCGCAAATGACCCAAGCTGGCGGTCGCCTCCTCAAAAATCCAGTCCAATTTTTGAGAAACTCAAAGGAAGAGGAATTCAGTACGTATTTTGACTCAAACGAGGTCTTTAAAATAAGTATGCGAGGATATTTTTAGCCCTGGAACTAATGATGATTAAGATCTGGCGGTGTGATGTTTTCAAAGAGCAGAATAACATGTTCATCGAAGTTTGCAACAATCTGTGCAAAACAAGTTCATCTGGCTCTCATTTTTACCACAATGGCCAAATGTTTGGAGCGGCTTTACTGCATTAATTTCTGCGTGACACTAAGGAGTGCGCAATTTTTGACTTACAGACAGATTCTGCAATCTTTCAGTAGCAATGCTGTGGTGTTTACGCAGGTTAAGAACCGGTAAGGCCCTTTCAAATGTGTCCGCGTTTGTTTTTTGGAGTAACAAGTGTTCCAATGAGCCATCGGGTTATTTTTTCAGGTCTGAGATATCGTGAATCATGAGTCTGCACCAGAAGCCCAGATCACCGATAGGTGTTACATACTACCCTGCAAGCCACGTCAAGGGTGTGCGGCAGGGGTGAGTTATCACCAGCATGTACTATAATGCACCAGTGAGTATCCCCAACTATTTGAATCGATGTATATTGCAACTTCATAAACGAGATTAAATAGTCTTCCACTACAAAGAATTCCTCCACCTTGTGTTTGATGAAATTTAACGCAAGAAACTGGAGATATGTGCCTCAAGAAACTACTGGCTGGATAATAGCATTGCTCTAGCGAATTCCACACATCTGATAAACGCCTCTCTGATAGATCATAATAGGTTTCCCATGCTCCGCACTCTATTAAAATGGCTTCTTGCGACTCTTCGCTATTCCTGAACTTGAAAACAACCCTGAAAGGAATCCATTTTGAAACACACGAGGCGATAATGCAACGGTACAGCATCGTATCGTGCAAAAATAAGACTGCCAAAACGCAAGGTAACTGCAGCGTATCAGCAGTGGCAATATTGCTGGACAGTTTATGCAATGACTCTAGACCCCCATTTTTAATGAAATTAGTTGTTTTTATCAATCATATTTATTTTATCAACCTTTGGTTACCATACTAAGGCCGAATACTTCTTGAAACAGCCTTGTACAGGCTCATTTTAGCATAATATCTCCGGTAATATAAAATGTTCGTGTTTTTTATATTTTTTTTGAAACGACTGTTTTAACCTTAATAAAGTGTAAGGTGACAAAGTTTGCTTTAATGCATGTTTGCAGTGCAGTAAATGCATGTCTGCAGTGGAAATTTAGAGTTTACAAAAATAAACCCCATAAAAGTGAAATCTTTCGCCGACATAAGTAAAATAAATTAGTGTATAAATATATATTAGTGCAGTTTTCATTCAAATAAATATTGGTCACTTCCACAACATTTTTTTCTGTGGTAGCCAAGGTAGTTTTGGTAGCGAGATAAATGAAATTTAGACTTAGATTTTTTTGGAATATGTCGGCTTTTTACCGTCTCTTACGCCACGTATGCAGGAGTCGTTGTGGAGAGTACTTTCCTCGCTGAGGACGTCTCTAGCCTAACACGCTCCAAAGAACGAGATGATAACATAATAAAAGGCATGCGTAAGCGGGTAATGGTCGCAGGAAGACGGCGGCAAGTGCGTAGTTTACACACATGGCTTCTGCATGTTTTCAACTTCCAAGAAGCACTTTAACGGGAGTCGTGGCCTGAATCCTTGGCCGATTTTGAAGACATGGCCAAGGAGTAAAGGGGTACAAGGAATAACAAACACTAAACGGAACGAAGGAAGGTTAATGGAACATGAGATTTGAAGGCACGGAAGTTAATGTTGAATTCCTTCTAACCATTATGGGTGTTTTCCATTCAAGGGAAAAACATCATTTCAGATTGTAGCATATAGACGTGCATCAGCGCTGAAGAATGACCGTGTGCACTGGATAAACGTTCGGTAATCTGCCGGTAATAGGCATTTTTTGTTACGCATTAGTCATAGCCAAATAATTTGAGAAGTATTTACAACTTTGTTCATACTCCCTCTTTATAAGATTGAACTTTCTACCGTAGCTTTCGACTGCTCGCGCCGTATTAGGTATGTGGTCTAACCAGGGCTTTCAGCTCTTTAGAATTTTCGTAAGTACTCTGATGGTACTAGTCGAATCGTCAAGTTGACGATATAATAAAAACACGTTTCATGTCAAGGAGTAATGAGGCCATCCAGCTCTTTTGCTGTTTGGAATAAAGCACCAATTTATCGTATTATTTTTTTCCGCTAATGAATAAGGAACTGTAAATTTATTTAAATTCGTTTAATGTATTATTGCAGGAGTCATTGCATTTAATCCATGAACTTAAATTTGAAAATGTAACTCGGAGAGCAAATCAGTTTTACCAGCCAGGAGTCGGAAGTCTTGCAGCTTTGATGATTTACTTTTAGGCGAGGAGAGGCTTGTGGATTGATATTAATTAGTTTATTAGAAGCATACGCTCTTAATTCCTCGGGCGTGGTTCCTCAAAATAATTATCGTATCCTTTTTCCGTTTCCCGATTTAGAAGAGATTACTTTCATGAAAATGGCGCAGCGCTTTCTGCGTCAAGGAAACAGATAATGATGTAACCTTTTAGCGATCTATTCACGCCTCAGAACTGTCAATTTCTCAGTCACCCCGACTCCGCTACTGTAAAAGCCCTCCATTAAGGTAGGCTGAGCGAGGTTTTACTTTAGTCTAAATAGAGACACATTTAAATTTCATTTTTATATTAAATCAGCTGTGCCAAGCATGTAGTTAATACTTTTTTATTAATAATGCAATAATATTGTTTTATATGACAAATTCCCATCAATTCACTTAATATGTAAAAATAAACCGTTTATTTTAAATTTTACCTATGTCTTCACGCCAGAATAGGACAAAGCCTTTACTTAGGAGGGTTGTTTTGCGATCCTGAATAAAATTCTGCCTTAAGTTATTGATTTATTTTTGAAAATAGTTTATAAAGGACATAATATACCCACTGTTACATTTTTTCAGGAGACAGTTGTAAGATATTCCTAATTTTTTTCAATAAAATCCCTCCGATGCCCATACCAGTACCATTTCCCATGTGAAATGGCTGTATTTTGGTTCTCTCGGAATCTCGAAAAGTAGATTTGCAAGTGGTCGATATTTTGGTGTCTTTGGAAATTTGATACTTCTTTCTTTAAAATGAGACCAAATTTATTGAATTTCTGATAAAAAATACTCGCGTGAACTATCTTAAGAAACGCGTGAAAAGAACGTCACGAGCTGGTTTAATAACCTTCAAAGATATTTTGCTAATATTTGGCTACCTTCGACAAACTGTAAACACAAATATGGTGACGGCCACAGCATGGGAAATATCACAATTAGAATTTGCAGGGTGACGATCGTCAGGGACTACTGGGAAAGCCTGGAAGTGTCAGGGAAATTTGAATTTCTGGAAAAGTCAGGGAAAAGTCATGGAATTCTCGTAACAGTCAGGGAGAAACTGGAATAGGAATCCTCGTTATTTTTCTACCATCACGTTTATCGGCTAGTCTTTCCCGCCCTTTATTTCACCAACTAAAACTAACGTCCGTCGCTGACGTGCATGGAATAAGCACCATCTATTCGTGGAACATTCAGTCGTGAATCTTATTTGTTGTGAATCTTAGTTATTTAGTTGTGAATCAGACGTACAATATATCCATTATGTATATCCTCATAGCGATAGTTGCCTAGTTGTGTTAAAAACATGATCACAATGTATTACGCTCATCACATGGAATCCGAGGCTATGTTGTTCGGAAAATTTTACCTCACTTTTTTTGAACTTCCGAAACTCAGGTCGAGAAGTAGCTGGAGCACACTAGTAAATACATGCTTGTAGTTCTAAAAATACGAGACGATGATTAGAAAATTTGAAGCTGCCGTAGAAAATTTAATTCAGCAGAAAAACATTTTCCAATAATAGGTGAAATTTTGCGATTGGTCAGGGGAATTGGTAAATCCATGAGGGAAAAATCAGGGAAAGGTCAGGGAATTTGAAAATTGGATATCAGTAGCCCCCCTAAATTAGTTTGTTTTGGTGTTATTTCAGTCTTGGTTAAATTTTACAACCATTAATTTACTGCAAGCACAGCATTGAAATTAATTTTCTACCTAGATGCATGATACAACAGTATCATGATCGTACAGTGGAACCTGTAAGGCCTCCACACAACTGAGCGGCCGCGGTGGCGGGCGCGATACGCGGCCAAACAACAATGGAGCGTTCCGTGCGTGCACACACACCAGAGCGGCCAGGCGGCCACGGCCGTGGCCTGAGCAGCGGTTGTCCGCCGCGGTGGCGATCGGTCGATGCCCATGGGCACGCAGGCAGGCGTACGCCAAGCAATTTTCAACTTCCTCAAGGGGTTGCGCCGACGAAACTGGGCATTGTGAATGCAATTGTGTCGAAATAATTTTGATTGTGATTTTTTATCAGAAACACTATCTATTTCCATTGCACATATGCCTTCGTAAATTTAGATATACAGCATGAATAGTCAATCTTGGTCGGTTTGTCGCTCACACCAAAAATACAGTATTTCCGTGGCCGCGACCGCTTAGGTGTGTGAACAGCGTTGGCCGTGCGGCTCAGATGTGTGGAGGTCTGTATTGAGCAGCCAACATCGGACCCATGAATAATTGCCACTTGAGGAGATGACCGCTGGATGGAGATGAAATTTACATTAGTTATACGAAAAGTACATTCCTGAAAAATCAGCCTCTACAGAAATTACGAGTCAGATTTCACTGTATGTTCCAGTTAGAATTATCCTTAAATGAATTTGATGAATGCTGAAGGGAACAGCAGAGGTGATTGCCTCTGCTTGACATGTGCACATGACACTGACGTCTATAGACGAGGAGTATTGAGATGACGGATGTACCCACGCTTTGACCAGAATTGGTCCGAATTGACCCTCCCTGATTTGATGACGTACTCCATCAGACCGCACGGCGTCTACCCGTAAATGGGAGTGGGGGGATAACTAATCCCAATTCCTTGGGCAACGGGCTCCTCCGGTTTTCATTAGATGTGCGGTAAGTTTTCACAAAAGCGAGACTGACGGGGACTCGTCTTACGTTGCTGCGGTAACCCAACAGATACGAGCACTGCGGGGAGGCGGTGGCCCATTGACGTCCTTTTGACGTCAATCCGCCTCATGATGTCGGCCTCGCAGGGGTTGTGGTTTCGCTAACCTTCCCTTCCTTCCTTTACCCCTTTCCCACTACTTCCCTCCGAGAACATAAGCCGAGAACTTGAAGCCACGGGAGAGGTTTTTAGCCCACGGGGAAACCCGAATCACCTGCCTCTGCTTGATTCTGGGCATAATCCAGCAGGCCATGGTTTTAGGATGATGGAATTATCAATTTAATGCGATTTGAATGTGAATACCTCATTCGTTGCGTTTGAATAGAATGCCTCCGAGAAAAAGTTTTGACGTTAATTTAGCATAAAAACGTTTATAACACATGTTCCTTTTGTATGCTTGTGGTTGCTTGTCGGAAATATGCGTCGTGAGAACGTACTTTTTCTTAAGTATATAACAGAGTATGAAATACGATGTGCAGCAGTATTTTCATAAGTATATAATAGAGTATAAAATACGACGTGAAGCAGTGTTTCCACTTTGCCATTCATTCCTTGAATGCTTCTTTGGGTTTCACCTGCATTTCCCGTGGCGAATTTTTAATGTCGTCAATTGTGTCAAAATGACATCCCTCAATCACTAATTTTAGTTTGGAAGAGAACTACATGGAGAGTCACGTGGGGACAGTTCAAGTAAGTAGGGAGGCTTAGGGAGGATAGTCTTTGGGGATTTGAAAAAAACTCACAATTCGACAAGGCTGTGTTGGGTCCGTTGTCTTGGCGGAGGAAAGCCGTCCCTCTTGGCTGTCATCAAACGCGGAACAAACGTAGGTGCAACCTTATGCCTGTTCAATTACAATTTAGAACTGACCTTTAAAAAGTACGATTGTCCGTGCCACATCTGCGAGCAAACAACCAGAGTGAAAAACTCATAGCGACGTTGAATAACCAAAGCACAATAGGGGTGCACTACCTTTTTTTCTTATTCCTATCCAGTAGTTGGAAGCGACATTGCCAATTTGGTCGACTGCACTCATTCCCGTGATACGTTTTGCAATTATATATGGCTAGTGTACTCAAATTTTCTTTTTTACAGTGAATTAGTTTTTTCCTTCGTTTCTCTTCTAGGTGCCACTACTTTCTTCTGATTTGATAGAAAAATCCTAGGTAGCAAGGGAGTTTGCACGTTGGCTTGATTGTGCTTAATATGGCAAATATAATTCAGAATAAATTAAGCTCTATGTGGAAAGCTTACCGTGCGCAAAAATAATTCAAGCTTGTGAGAAACTCCCAGTCCTATACTTGTTTTTACTATCCTATCCACTAACTGGCTTCAATCAAACTGGAAAATTCGAGCTCATAGAAACTTACGCGAGGAGTCTAATGAGCTTGATCACAGTCAGTCCTAAGTTTACATGCTTGATTCAATTGATTGGGTCAATACTGATTCGAGCTTCTTGATTTGTTGTGGAATCCTTTCTTCAAGCTTGATTCCAGCTTACTTGGGGTTGACAAAATAATCGTCTTCACGAGTGTCCCATCCCATTCATTCCATTCTATCGCCTTCTCTCATATTCGCATATAGTCAGCTCGAGAAATCATTTGTATCTCGCTCCTCTTTTCAGAATTGGTTTTTTGCTAGCCAAACGGCATTTTTTTCATCTGGCAAAAGCGAATGGCACCAGTGGTATTCACTCGATTTATAGTAAGAGGCTCTAATCTAGAAAAATGTACCCAGTGCGATAGATAAATAATGACCAAGAAGAAAGTCTTGAGATTAATAGAGAAACCAAATACTACCCCATGATTTCATTATGCTTTATTCCAATGTTGCAGCATATTAAAGTCATTTAATATTTTCTAACACATCAATCGAGTTGTATTTTATTTACTGCATCAAGATAATTTTCAACTGCACCTACATATTTCGAAGGAGTCGGCAACCTAAAAATAGGAATATGCGTATATTTTCCAAGTAGCCTATATATATTATACTGTGGGCTGAAATGAACCTATTTACACTTTGCAAGGTTATAATTTACAAGGAAAAAATTTATTATTATTATCATCAATTTAAGACAGCGGTACACAAGAAAAACTATTATGGAGTAAGGGAACTAGCATTAGCTAAGGGAGGATGGAGGCTGCATTCAATCGAATTTAGCAGGACACTGATTTGTAAGTAATAAGTCCCTCGAATGATTTTTAACTAAGGGAATTCTCATATATTTTGTTGATTTCAACCCGTTTGCCTTAGGAAATTTTGTAATTAGACGAAAATCAAGAAAATCTGTTATAAAATCAATCGAGAATTTACAGTGATTGAGTCTGTTCCCCAAGCTGAAATAATGATATCCGCGCTCGCTATTTCTTAGCGCTTTCCGTCATGTTCACGAAAAAATGTGAGTACGTAGAGTAATATTGATAGGAAATTGTCATTTAACGAACATACTTGACCATTGACCCTCAAGTTTTATAAACCAAACATTTCAAATACCACAATTATATAAAACAGACACTAAAACCGATCCGGGTTGTGTCATGTTTTTATCATTGTGGTATTTGCAAATGCTTGGTGAATAAAATTTGTTAACCATGGCACACCAATAAGTGACTAAAGACAGAGTTTATTTTGTTTATTGGCCATCATTTTTCAAGCATATTTCACCATCTTGAATTGATAAGGTATACGCTGCACGTTTCTTGAGCTGACCCTAATTTTTATAATTGCTAAAATTTTAAACTAATCACTTGCTTTGCTTCTTTAATTCTATTCTTCAATTTTCCCAGTAGAAAGATTTTTCGCTAAAACAAAGTACAGGAAACAATGACGTTAGTTAAACTCTTACGAAAGGGTTGTAAGTAGCCAACACATGCCCTGCAATTCCGCTAGAAATGAAAGCTTTTAATATTTCCTTCCATAATGAGAATTAGACCGCTCGTAAGCCGGAAGTTACTACACTCACAAGATTCTTGATTTAATTACGGGCATCCTACATTCATTTCCTTTCGTAGATTAAATGATTTCCGCGAACATTCAGTGGAGTTAGCCAACTGCCACGTGAATTCCAAAGGTTTTATTAAAAGCACTCGTGAACAAAAATTTCTTTTCCATAGCATTTGGGAGAATGGCTCTTTACAACCCATTTTACACCGCTCAGTTTGAATAAATAATAAACAATCTGTTACTCGTACAGTGGTTTTGCTATAAGAACTCGAAATATAAAAAAATAGCGTATTAACTTTCCATTTTGAATCTGATACTTAAAGAACAAACGAATCAGTACTTTACATTTGTGTATATTAAGCATGTGCGACTGGTATTTGTCTCTTTGCATTGTATACGAACATAAAGGAGTTAAAAATTATAGAAAGATAACTTATTGTTTGAAATTTTATTTTATTTCTTGAAACAGTAGAAAAACAAGCATTATTGCTGAATTCCACGCACTTGATAGTGGGTTTTCATAGCCTTGATAATTGGAGAAATCTTTCCCCAACTTATTCCAGTCACCTACTGCATCTAAATTTTTATAAAAAAATTCCCAGTGGGAATTTTGAAAGTAGACTTTTGGAGACATTCAACACTCCATTTCTTTGTAATCAGCAAATCTCACAAGAACTTTGTACTTTTTGCAATGGTGGGCGGCATCACGTTGTAGAAACACTTTATGATGAGTAGGAAAGTGTATACTTCGATATCAGACGAAATAAAGATTTATTTGCGACCGGTTACGATTCATCGATGATGATGATGCTGTGTATCGAAACCGGTTGCCAGTAAATCTTTGTTCTGCGGAATGGCAAAGTATTTTCTTTCCTAATTATTTTGTAATTTTTCTTAATTACGTTGTGGAAACACTTTATGATGGGTAGGAAAAATGTATACTTTGCTTTTACACAGAATTAAGATTAATTTACGATGATGATAATATGTATCGAAACCGGTTGCTGGCAAATTTTCGCTCTGCGGAATGGCAAAGGGTTTACTTTCCTGCTTATTTTTAAAGTTTTTTTTGCCTTGTTTCTTAAAAAACCTTTCACAATATCAAAAAATACCTCCCATGTAGCTGTTTCATATGGATCTAGCTTTTCCTCAAATTCTACCTTTTTAAATAACATTTCTAATTTGCGGCTCGATGAAAAATCCGGCTTTAAGTTTGCCCTCACTCTGTTGTAGGAATAAATCTCTTAAAATTAATGGAAAGCCTGATCATTACGATCCTTAGCCATCACAAAATTCTTCATCACATCCAAATTTCAATATAACGGAGATAATAAAACCTTTTGCGGGTCGAATATTCGCCTTTATTCCACAGAAATACAGCCAGGCTCATAAGTTTTCCTAAGAGTCCACACTTTTATAGCATAGTGCTGTTCTGTTACTCGTTTGACCTAAAAGCAAAGAAAGCAGTGGGTACTCGGTATATTATCCAGTCAGGCCAACCAACATAGCAATTGTTTTAATATCAGCATTTTCCCCAACTCCGTCGCTCATACCTTATTGAATTTAATACCATAGGTATGCTATTGAGCGTTTCATTTATAGACACCGAGTTAGCTTGTTGGTTAATAGGGTTCTCATTCCCAAAGTGTCTTATAACAGTTTTGAAAGTATATTTTGGGAATCGATAAATTGGCGCCATATACCAGGATTTTCCCCAATACAAAGTTCATTCATTAAACTAGCAATGTTCAAACAAACACAGGCAATACGTTGCATTTGAATAAAAGATGAGAGTTTTCTTTTCCTCTTTAAAATGAAGGAATCTACTCAATGATGTCGTTTGAATTTGTGTCCATTAATGTACAAGAAAAAAGCTATTTAGAGGGAGACAACGCCCTCTTATAGAACTTAATATAACCACTATCGTATATAAGTCTGGACCTTATTCATTCCGCGCTCTTAACTTTCGGTATCGACGAAAAGCAGTTAAATTTTCATTGATATTACGTCTTCACGGCCTCGGCGAAGGCCTCTTGTATCAGCAAAGGTCTTCTGCCATCAATGTGAATCAAGAAACGTGTGTTGTGTGGACGCGTGCGATATAATCACATGCTAAAATATTCAAGAGCAGTTTCCTTGAAGACTGAATTCGCTACCACTAAATGTCAACTAGTTATGCAATTAGACATTTTTACGTGCCTTTTCCAGTTCTGACGTTTTCTTTCACCTTGCATTACTCTAAAAGATTTATTGAGTGAAGTACACCAGTTTATGTCGCACATTACTCCGGTTAGGTGGAAAAAGAGGGCGTACCTCAGTATTCAACGCCGCGAATGAGGAGGCCATCTACTGAATTCGTTAAAAAATAAACCTGGAAGAAAATCACCTAATTATCAGCTACCACTGAGTAAATAAAAAACCAGTGAGTAAAACTCGCCAATTTTTTTGTGAGATTGTTTGGTATGTCGAACACACTCAAGAAATAAATTAAGTTCTGTGCTTATGGTCTTTGTTTGTTCAAAAAATTATATTGCGATGAATTATGGCCACATATACGACCGTGGAAACTTCAAAATCAATGCAAATAAATAAAACTTTTTAGTGCCAGAATTTGTTTTGCAAATCAGAGTTGGCTGGCATCATACAAAGACCACGTTTTCGTCACTGCCCGTTGCACTGAAGTTGTGGGCCATATACTTATTACGTTTGCCTTTTTGTATTGATATTATTCTTCTCGTGAGCTGAATTCCTTGGATATATGTCGCCTCTGCGATGAGACCGATCGTTTAGAAATGATGCCAATATGAAAATTAATAATGTTTTATTAATTCAGCCATAATATTTTCCCTCGGAGCCTCAGACTATCCCGTTTAGCAGTCTCATATTAAATACAACTCGCGAAATTAGCTAGGCAGGTCACATAATATTTACTAAAGAATAAAAAAAGCTAGGTATCATTCTGTACTTGTGGTAATATCAATCGATAAGTTTATTTTTAAGTTTTAAAATACGGTAATCGTTACTTCATTTGTATATAAAAATGGTTAAATAGCTATAAATGACCTTATATTTTCTATAGCGCTAATGACGATAGTGTTTTCGCACAAGATACTACGAAATCAACGACAAAGCCTATTTGAGATCCTTGCATGGAAGATACCCTTGCTGTTTGGCGGATATTTAAGAAAATTATTTCTGTTCCTCACTCAATGAAGACTACACTTATCCGTGAACTTTTTGCGTCACAACTTTTCAGCCTTTGCTAGCATTAAGTTAACAGCTTTCAACATTGTTATCAGATTTAAATCAGTAGAAAGTTAACTGTCGCTAGGTTCTGATAAGGTATTATTTTTACTTCATCCTCAACTTTATCTTAAACTTGTCCCTTTCACGTGAGATGAACGTTTAATTTTGGTACTGGTCATAGAAAAAGAAACTAAGGTATGCTGAAAGAAACCCATGTTTTATTGAAAATTGCATTGTTCTAATTTTGGACCAGTGTTGTCGTCTTCTTAATGTTTTGATTCCCTTATGAATTGCTAGTTTTCTGACCTGATTATTTTCATTCTGCTGCAGAACTGCGATGAAATAAGGGAAAATTTCCACGAGAAACATTCGCCTGGTATCAGGAATCATGGTGATTTAAGGAAACATTTCCTAATTATATTAGGGAGCATATTCCGATTTTTTTCTTTCATGAAAGCAGCTGTAAGAAGCGTAAAGAAATATTTTTATGTTTAGGGTTCAAAAATAGTTTTATATGTCTGGAAGTCCCAATTAACTTAACATGCATACATGAGTTTTTAATTTGTCTCATTTATTCGCACCGTAAAGGGAAAATGCCTCTACCTGGGAAGATTTTTTTTAGTCCGTGAAAGTTTCTACCATGAAGAAATTGATTCAATTAAAAAAAGCCGAGAAACTATACAGATTCCCACATTTAAATTTATGGCGAGGCTTACATGCTTTAAATTCCTCATTTTTCAAATAAAGTCTCTTTATTTCTTTGAAGGCTTCCGCGACTCTTATAATTGTTAATATTGCTCTTTTCAGGTATTTCCGTCGCGTGTTTGGTTTTTTTGACAACAGTTTCTCCCCTCTTCCTGGGGGCGTCTTCAGGTCCGTTGGACATTTTGTAATTGTTATTAACCTGTTGTCAAAAAACCAAACACGCGACGGAAATACCTGAAAAGAGCAATATTAAAGTCTCTTTATAGTGAAAACATAAGCGGTTAATTAACTATGTATGACCAAATAATTTGCATAGCACTAATGACAAAAGTGTTTTCACTTAAGATATAATGGAACCTACGATAAAGCCTATTTGAGCCCTTACTACTTCCCATGAAAAATGACTTGTTTTTTGGAAAATGTTTCAAAAAGTATTGTGTTGAGTGCAATATATTTGGTATCCTTGAAAATGTGTGATATTTTTCTTTAAAGTGGGACCAATTTCGTTGAATTCAAGATGTAATGATATCTCGCCCAAACTACCTGCGCACATCACACCAAGGCCAATGAGCTGCTTAGCACGGCATAAATTGTGGTAGAAAAGTTACAGAATGTGACTCCTTTGAAGACCTCTCTCTGAAGTTGCATTCCTTAATAGAGCTGTATTCTTCTTCCTAAAATTTTCTTTCAAGATATATGTGAATTAAATCATGTGTACCTTCCAAACAATGCCACGAGAATATATAAAAGCGTATCAGGCTCAACTTTGTGGAAGCGATATATATCCATTTCAAAATGAAAAACAATTGTAATTTTCCACACAGAATTTTTTAATCTTTGCCAACCATGGTTTCAGCACCTTGATAATGGCACTAGGTGCATAAACTATGGTTGGCAAAGATTTAAAAAAGTAATTCTGTGTGGAAAGTTACAATTGTTTTTCATTTTGAAATGCCACGAGAGTTGGGCAGCCCATGTAGCGTGGTAATCTGCACATTTGCATATGGATGTCAATAGTCCTAGGGTTGATTTACGGTCTAAGTCAAAGATTTTTGTAAGCATTGTCCCGGTTTTCGATGCATAGAATCTATTAAAATACGTGGAATGCTTCGAGAATACGATAAATGGCGAAAAGATAGAAGTAACGTTATACCAGAAATGGACGATCGCTGTATTTGATCAATTTTCTCGTTATCGATAAATACACCAAAAGCGAGTGTTCGATAAGTCGCCTGATAAATATTTTTTAAATTCAAGGTGAACACACCGGATATGTCTTTTGATGATTTGATTCATTGAGTGGACTTCGAATTTGAGTGCTATTATTTACGAAACACATTCAAGGAAGTCACACGGACGAAGAGCGTGGTTTACATTCGTCCTTCCTCCATCTGATCATATTTTTTTTAAATTTTCAGTAGCTGTAAGAAGGATGAAATAAATAAAGTTGAATTTTTAAAAGTATACTTCCGGTTAAGGTAGATTTTGCTGATTGTCAGAGAACCACCTCCCGGTATTCCACACTCTCCTGAGCCTATCTATCTCTAGTATATCCTTTTTCGCCTCAGCATACGATCTGTCCTTTTTTTATCCTGTCCATGAAACCTATTCTCCTTCTTCCTCTTCGCCACTTGCCCATCATCCTTCCCTCTATCACATTCTTCAGCAATCCCTCACCCCTTATTACATCCTCCAGCCACATACTCTGCCGATCTCGAAGTTCATTCAAAAGTTTCCTTGCCCAGCATCTCAAGCCTTTCCTCGTTAGTCTTCCTCTCCGTCCACCTCGCCTTCTCAATCCTTCTCCTCACCCACATCACAAATGCCTGCAGCCTATTCTCATCCTCCTTTCTGAGGGTCCACGTTTCTGAACAATACAACGCTACGCTCTATATCAAGCTCTTCACCAGCCTCTTGTTCACATCCTTACCCAATGTTCCCGTCACCAGCTCCCTTCTATTACTAAACGCCTCCTTAGCTAGCTCTATTCTATTCCGTATGTCTTTTATGCCCTATCCGTTTTCTTCTTGCGTACTACCTTAGTAATTATAATTCTCTACTTGCTCCAGTTTATCCTGCAACTTCAATCACCAGCCTCGCTTTCGTTGTCCTGGAGAACCTCATTACTTTTGTTTTCATATGATTAATCTCCATTCCGAATATCCCGCACTGCATCTCTAAAGCAACTACAAAAGCTTGCAGTCTCTTCGAAGATCCACTAACCAACGCCTGATCGTCCAAGAATCTAACCAGCTTTCTCAGATGTTCTCCTACTTTGTTTCCCACCTCAAATTCTTCCCATACCTACAGTTGTATAAATGAAAAATTTAATAAGTGGTGCCAAAATATAGTTTTACATGACTAAAATTCTTAGTAATTTTATGATTACATATATTTAAGTCAATTTTGACTATATTTCCCTAAGTACGGTAAAAACGCCCTCAATTTCGAAGGCTTTTACGCGATTCTTTAAAAATTACTTAGTAAATATTTTAAAAACGATTGAGTTATTTCATAAAATAGTTGATAAAACATGAAAAATAAGCTTTTTTTTTGAAAGACTGAATTTTTGTTTCAAATATCTCGATAAATAGTGTGCTGAGTGCTGGTATCAAGGTGGGTTAATTTTATTTAAATCTGGCCAAATTCTTTGAACTCTTACGTGGAATGATATCCCACGGGAAATGCCTTGAGAGGAATAAAGATTCGAGGTTTTTCTAGGCACATATTGTTGTTCAGCTATATTCGAGATCCACCGCAGTTAAGGTTGTTTGAGCGAAATATTTCCTTAGTTTTAACGGAGACTTCATTCAAATTTTACCTTTTAATTTCAGTAGCTGTAGGAATCATGTAGTGAGTTTTGAGATATTAATGGTGCAATAATATACCATTATTCGATTGAAATTATCAGTCGATAAATAAACATATTTTTATGAATCTTTGATTTCACTCTTTTTTTCACGAGGTACATTTAAACCTACTTCACAACGGAAGATTTTTTGCGATTATGAAAAAATAATCACGGCGAGAGACGAATGATTTAATTATAAAAATGGGTGATAAAGTGTAGAAAGCACAATTTTTACAATTTCTGACGAGATTTAGGTGTTAAAAATGCCTCATATTTTTAAATAAACTCTCTCTGGAGGGCATGCGCGTACCATATCTCATATAAAACAGTTGGTAATTTTTGGCAAATGTCTCGGGAAATAGTGCGGTAAGGAGCTGAAATTCTGGTATATTTGAAAAGGCCGTTTTATAAAGTAAATTTGTTTGCACAATCTATTGCGCGAACGCTTGCATGAGGAAAATTGTACCGTGTAAAGGGGCAAATTGTGTGAACGCTTGTTTTTCTAATTTCTCAATGACTGAACGGGAAATAGAACCTGCTCTAATTCCATTTAGACAAGTACACAATTTGGGATTCATTCGTTTGTACAAAAACTTGTATCGTGTAAAACGGCCTAAATGGTAATAAATATTTGAAGAAAGGCTTCTCGGGATTCGTACCGAGTTGGAAGGTTCACGACCTTCCAACCCGGTCATGGACCTTAAACCCGGATGGAATCCCAAGAAACCTTTCTTCATTCTATTCACCGGGAAAACCTGAAATCTTTTGTAATCATTTTTCTTTAAAATGAGATGGAAATGATTGATTTGTAGGTGAACTGATATCTTGCTCACACTCCCTTTAGTGCTTCATTTTGCAGTTGGTTGGTAAAAAAATGTGTCCCTCGGTTGACTACTCGCAGGATTCCTCACGCTTCCCGTTGGAATGCGTTTTCATCCGTTTCATCCGTTTTCGTACCATCACCGCGAGATGGCCGAGGGCTCAGCGCCACCTCCACTCATTCTCCAGCTGTGAGGGCCTTTATTGGCGACCCTCCGTCGGCCCCTCTTAAGCGCAGTAATTCACGCGCAATGCCCATTCGTCTAAAAATAAAAAAAAAGTCTGAAGGGAATGCCTTGGATTGAGTGCAGCCGCTCTCTGTACTTACTCTCAGAGAAGTGATTGGAGTTGGGCGTTGGAGTGGAGGGCAGCATTGACACGGAAAGTTAAAGAAAGCAAAAGTCGGTGAAGGACATGGATTCCGGGCGAAGGATTGGGTAAGGGCCAGACGAATGGAATGAATGAGAAGGGATGGCAATATTAGACAATTAATCGTTTCGTCAATAATTCAATCAATGGTAAAGAAAGCACAGGCGGATTTACGCATGGAAGTTACCACTATGACCGTACTTAAACCTCGCAATTTTTCACTATCAACCTTGTATTGTTAGTGTCTTCTCCCTTCAGTTCGCTGAAGAGGGCCACCTTGTGGCCGAAATACGCGTATATGAGGCACACCCTCGTCTTTTCCTGTTTCATTCCTTTGACTAAGCTCATCTCGAGCCTGATTCTCCCAGAAGTTGGGCCCTGTCGAATATATGAGTGAGTGATTTTTGAGGGCTTGTGAGAGTGATTGTTCTGCATGTTTGTGATTGTAACTCAGGCATCCTTAATGGGGTCTCTAAAGCCCTGTGAAGGGCCCCATTTGGGTTGAGTGTGTGTGTGTCTGTGAATGGTCACTGGTGAGGAATTAACGTTCCCGTAAACCTTCACAAGGGTACTCTGGTTGAGAAGCTGTGGTTGGTTACTGACGCTACCGTCAAACCAACACTAAATATTTTCTGTTCTATCTTTTGACGAGTGTTGCCAATATTTACGGCCATTGGGTAAATATTCTCACCCTATTTTGTCAATTCTGCGAGGCCGTAGAGCTCAAGTTTCCTTCATTTTAATTATGACCGTAGCCTTGCAAGTCCATTACTTAGATGTGCAAGCGCGCACTTCTACAGCAGTAAAGGTCAATTGTGGTACTAATCAACCGAGGTTCGCGCCGGCAAGAAAAATGGACTGGTATCTATTTTTTCAGCAAGTGGCCTATCTCTTCTGTGGTAAAATCGCATCGCATCCGGTAAAATCTTAGTCGTATGACCGCAGACGGCGATAAAAATGGAAACAACGATACATACGAGGGAGAATGACTCATTATTCCACATGTCGACATTTATTTGTGCATGGAAATGTTTTTAATGCTTAATAACGCAGAGGTAAGCTTTATGACTTTTCAATCACAAGATTAGAATCATTACTTTCACAATGCTCTTCCTTGATACGATTTAATCATGCACAATTATTGTAATCGATGCAAATTAATTGAGTCCACGAATGCTTTTGGGACTCAAAGAGCGCGATAATTGCCAAATTTATGAAATTTTTAAAATTCACAAGTTCATTTTTAACTTTCGTCGTCTATTTCATTACGAAGATCCGGAATTCATGTGTAAGCAGAACAATGCCCTCCAAGTAACGAAATGATTCGAGATAACGCTACACTCGCCACTACCATAGAAGTCAACTTACATGTGTAAAGCAGCCTTATTTCGATTATTCTGTTAAATTGTATTTTACTCGTATTTTATTTATTCTGGGTTGGATGGGACACAACCGTCCCCTCTTCTCCCAATCCAGTTTACATACACAGACACCCATGTCCTGGGCAGATAATATTCTACCCAGGCGGGACTCGAACCCGCGGCCCTCGGTCGCTGCTTTCCGATTTGAAATGCTAAATAAAGTTGGTGACGTTCCTGGGACCGAAGAAAAAACAAATTGTAGCATTCAACTTTTAAGGGTCAATCCAAGAGTGATATTTTAAATGAAATTTTTTATTGGATGCAAGTTCTTATTGTTATATTCATCGCTTAATGATGAAAAGAACACGACGTATTTTTTATAAAAATCAATAGTGTTTGACTTAACTTGGTGGAATCGATTCATAATGATAAAAGTGAAAGTGACCTAGTAATTCCACGAAGTATTTTTACAGCCGGTTTCACCCGTTAGGACATCATCAGGTATGTATAAAAAAATATTTTTATTGTTCATTTATTTTTTGTCATTTATTTTTATTTTATTTTTGTCTTTTATTTTTATATAGAGGTATTTATCCATTGCATTTTTATTTTTACGACTAGTTTCAACGCATAGGTGTAATTCCAATGTGCCATCTCCACACAAGGTCTATAAACTTCTTAATATTACGATAAAACACGTGTTTTTCCCAGAATTTAAGGAAAACATCACTGTATACTTGTCTTCATCTCATTTCTTCCTCCAGAGGCTGTTCCATTTTCTATCAATTTGGTGGTTTTAGTTCAAAATCCAAATTATATCCTTCTTGTCGTCAAAAAATTCACATGGTCTCAATTTTTCAAACTACAATGAAGTACTCTGTAGCCTTCGAATATGTAGTGACTTCAAAGTGAGTCAATTATTTCATTAGCTTTGTTACATTGTTATCGCTCATAGTTATCACTAACACAGCATCCTTGTTTTTTGTATTTTGTCCATATCTCGCCGAACTATGAGGATCCTGGGACTAGCCGCGATTATTCCTCTACGGAGTTGCTCGCAACTGCACATTAAGTGCTAAATTCCGCAGAGGAAAAATCAATCACTTTGACCATGGCTCGAACCCGGATCCCTCGATTTCCGGCCGAGTGCTTTAGTCAGTTAATCTACCAACGCCTCCTCTTCCTCTGTGGTTTTTTGTGGGCTTTTAAAGAATGAATTTTTCAAGACTAGCGGGTAATCCCGCTATTAGCTACTGTAACTAGCAGTCTAAGCATGCGCCAGGAGCCACAGCCCGCGTTGTTTCAGCCAAACTTTGACGAACTATGAGGAAACTGGAACTTGTCTCGGTAATACCTTTACGAAGTCAATCGACAGTGCACAAAGGGCAAATTTCACAGAGGAAATATGAAGCTACTTTACCGAGATGAACCCAGATCCCTGGATTTCGAGTCCTGGCCAAGGCGATTGATTTTCTTCACCTATGGATTTTCCATTCCTCGCATTAAGATTTCATTCGCAGGGGCCAAATTATTCATGGAGCATTCCAGATGGAGTCTAGGCAAAGCGGAGTAGTAGCTATTTTTCTCTTATTCATATGAGGACCTTCCTACAATTCGGTATCGATGAATCCCATTTTCTTAAACGCAGTGCTGCAAATGTTTCCTACGTTTTTCTCATCGAAACATCTTATGTTTTGGCAATTCCCTGGTATGTCCGGCTACATAATTCAAATGTTCCCTCCCCCAGCACTCCTAAATAAGGTGTTGATTAAATTTATTTAGTTTTTGGTGAAATGCATTTTCGTTATAACGATCAATTTCGAACCCCAATACCTAAACATCACGAATTAGCGTTCGTAACACCCAATGAGAGTCACTCCAAGTCCTCTTTTGCGACAATTTTCAGTGGATGTCAGCATCGTCATTTACCATTTATATCCAAATTGGTTTCCAGCAAAGGTGAGAATAGAGTCGGTAAGAGTAAAGTATAGCTGGGTGGCAACAATGCATCCTTGTAGGTTCCTGATATCACGCTGACAAATTCGGAGGTTATTCCATCACTTACGATCCCCGGTCGAAAGTTTTCATTAGGGGCACATTAAATCTATCATTTAAAAACCCCATGACATTTAGTATATTACTCTTTTACTCGAAAGATACAGATGACAAGATGGATATAGTGGTGTTCACATACCACATTGTAAGGACGGCCTGACAAATACATTACTCAAGCCGCAAGGCTATTTTCTTTCAGAATTAAAGGACTCGAAATTAGTTTTATGGATAGGAATATAAGAATTGAAATCCAACAAATATTAAAGAGGGAAATTATATTGATTTTGAACCTATTTTTTTACATTTTATGGAAGAAATTTTTTAATCAGATATTTTGGAACAATGCGTGTTTTTTTCCCAGTTTGAGATTAGAGATTCTTAAATGCTCTGTACGAACTCCGCTTTGAAAAGAGAATGTATGCTATTTTCATTCACTACTCTTAAGAACTCGACTGTTAAAAGGGGATTGGGTTAGTGTGGTGGTTAGAGTACTGGCTAACCATACGGGGGACCAGGGTCCAAATCCCTGCGGTGGAAGATGTTATCCAGAGGAAACTCGATCCCTACTTGAGTGTCTTGTGGAGGGCACTTCAAGTACAGTAAGTACTCCGTCTGTCGGATGAGACGTTAAACTGTGGTCCCCTAGACGCCTTTCGTTAAGAGGCGAATGCTAATGCCGACGCGGGGTTTCTATCCAGCCTTCCTCCCATACCTATCCCCTATGGCGCAAATGACCTTAGCCATCGGTCGCCTCCCCAAATATTCAATCTTATCCAATCGACTGTTAAAAGCAGAAAATTATGGTGGTTTCGAGCCTAAGTTTTTACATTTTATGAAAAGAAGTTTTAAATTTGATATTTTAGAACAATATGAGTGTTAATCCAGTTTGAGGTTAAAAATTCTGAAATTATTTGTACAAACTGCACTTTGAAATGAATATGTATATTATTTTCATTCACTACTCGAGTGCGGGTATTTCATCGACGCATTTTGTCTTTTATTGCATGACGTAATTTTGGATATCCTTTTCTTTGTCTGACACTTGATGCTCCGTCGTCATACTCAGTGATCTAATTTTGGTGTTATTATCATGACTCATATTGGCATTGATGCTCAATGTTGGTCTCTTGTTTATTTTCTGATTCAATTCTCTCTTTTCTCTCTCAGCGTAATGATTGTAAGTACATCTGTTTGAGAAATTTGACTCATTTCCCCCTTTTTTTCATTTTGGTCTTTCGGAAACCTAATATTTCCCCTCCACCACGCCTAAACCAACTTCTCCCTTCTAAAATAATTTAGATTTTCCCGGTGTAATACGTTTAAATATCTTTCTCGAGCTTCGAACCGGGTGATATTTTCAAATTTCGCCGACGTTTCGGAAAACGACTTGTCTTCCATTTTCAAGGCGTGTGATATTTCCGTCGTGTCCGCTATAACACTGATTTTAAACTGGCCGTTGTTGCCCCAGCAATGAAGGTTACGATCCGTATGATTGGCTGACGTGTCCCGCTGGCCGTTGAATTATTTTCCCATCTTATAAGATGTATATCCTTGATAAAAAAACACAAATGTGTTAAAACCTTGGTCGGAAAATAAGCGCGAAAACAGGACAAAGTTATAACTGTTCACCACGTGCGAGAGAACTTAATGCAATTAGTATGCCCAAGCGTCGACTCATTTGTGGGATTGGAGTAGAGAACATGCCCGGGCACGGTGCCCAGTTCGTTAGCTGCCCCGATACCAGGGATTGTTGCCAGACTACTTCAAAGCGTACACTTATCTCAATTCATGAGGCCGTTGGAATCGACGAGCCTGTCTTTCTGGTGTCGACCCATTCATCTTGTATTCTTTTCCTGAGTACAATGGGGAGTGGAGCATGGGGATTGAATTGGAGCGTGGGTGTGATTGAGAGAAGATTTGGAACGTGCGACTCAGCTCAAAAACGCGGAGGTGGCAACGTAGGCGGGGGATGATGTCTTGGTCTGGAAGCGTTGATATTCGGCAAATAAGTCCCCCAGCCTCCTCTGCTAACAATTGCGTCTCCCCGAGGATCTAGGTTGCTTACTCTAGCACAGTCCTGGAATATTTTGCTCCACGCATTTTGTACCGCGCAACTTGCCCCGCGCATGTTGCCCCGCGCATTTTACTCCGCTCTTGTTTCTCAGCGGTCTCATGCGCTATTACTAAGCATGCGCAAGTAAGATAATTAAGAAATCTCGATAATCGTTCATATGAGAGTGACCAAAGGACTTTCCCGTAACACCTTGATTGACCATTTGGAATGTGGTATAATTACAAAAATATCGATACCACACTCACAACGAGCATCGAATACAATTTACAGGGTTTCCAGCACCCTGGAAAACCGGAAAGACCGGGAAATCTCAGGGAATTTTATTTTCACTGGAAATATCAGGGAAATCTCAGGGAAATATCGAATTGACTCAGGAATTTTCTGTCGTGTCAATATATTAAACAGCAACGGAAGCAATGTGCCTTTTTCGGTACATTGCTTCAAATTTCCCTTGCGTTGTCGCATTTTTCATTCCTGTAATCACCGATAGTAGGTACAATGTGTTCTATATAGGTATATTGTGTTCTTATTGGTCATAGTCTGCAAATCAGTGGCGTAAAGAACGTGCCTTTATCGGCAAGTTGCGAAGTCAAATTTCCCTTGCGTTGTCGCATTTAGAAAAACAAGGAAAAAAGTCAATTCCTTCAGTCTTTAAGTTGTTGATCATTTTACATCAATGCTATTCATAACTTAGTCTGGCTGTAATATAACCGTGTTCCTGAGTACCAGCATGACAAAGTTTAAATCTGAGAAAGGGTGGTGATATGATTTTCTCTCCACTATTTTAAAGTTTTGTGTTTATTTTCCTCCAAATATGCAAGTTTAAAAATAATCTTTACGTATAATCACCCAAAAACATATCGAACATTATAATTTACGAGAAAATAATCAATATTTCCACTGGAAAAATAAAAAATATGTCTGGAAAACCTGGAAATCTCACGGAATTTTCAAATTCCCAGCTTCTGGACACCCTGAATTTATCAAAGCAACATTAGTATTGAAACAAATATCTCTATATAAGTAAGTATCAAGTCATCAAATAATAAGTAACAACCGAATTTAATATGTACTATTACATGACAAATTGTTTATATAGATTTTTTTCTGAAAAATAAAAAAAAACTGTGCGAGTAAGTTTACCCATTGATAGTGACTAACGCTCTCTATGCTGACTAGCTACTTTCCTATCAACCTATTGATAGTAATTCTTATTAATTGTAAAAATGGGACGCATTGTGCGTCTGAGAATAAAATTTACCAAGCAACAGATATTAATTTTCGTTGGTGAAATATTTTGGAGAAGTACATGGAATGAAATGTCACCCTGTGAAGGAAATGGTAGATTTAAACGTGTATTTCAACGCAGGATGCGCGTAAGCCTTTGAGAAAGCATTGCGCTGAAATTAAGGCCTCAACTAACAGAAAAATTAAACAAAAACAGTTTGTCCATCACATGTGGTTATCCGATTGAGCTTTGTCTTCCATTAGCTCGGCCAATCGGCTCTCTACTGCATTCAATGCCTTCCGTTTCCATACCACTGTATGCGTACTCATTCGAGCAAATTATCGACAGAAAAATAACTGAGAACGAAATTACTTGGAATCGAAAAAAAAATCTATCGGCAAGAGTAAAGTATCCAGACTTTTTATGTATCCTTAATTACTATCGTAAGTTTGTATTGGTAGATTGGCGCGTGAGATAATCTGACGATTGAGTTGAGAAAGTTGTCTCCTCAGCAACCACGAGGTGCGTTGCGTCAGAAGCGGGCGGTCAGCGAATAGTCTACGGGAGGCTTAAGCTACGTTTTCATGGACGTGTCAGACGCGCACGCGAGCGACGAGACGCGTCATTTCTTCGCGTGAACCGTTTGCATGCAAGCGAACCTACGGGTAGGCGAACCTACGTGTAGGAGGTACCTACGCGCCATCTACAGCAGAGAAGATATGGTAAAACAAAGAAGCGTGATGTCCGTGTGTGCTTATCGCTCTACAACCTACTGTTGATAATTGTGTGTTGGTAGTTATCTCGCTCCATCCAAGTGCAATAGTTATTGTTTCTTACAATTTTATTCCTCTCATCCGCACGCCAACTTTCTGAGTCCTAATTAACGAGAAGTTATTAAAGAAAGAAATGGATGCAGTGGCAATATTGAATCCCTTCCCCCCCACGCCTTCTCCCTTAGGTTTCCATCCTTGTATCGATAGTCCTTATAATTGTACAGGAACGTGTAATTCTCTCGAATTTTGGAGATGATCATTTCATCCGTAGAACCTACACTTCGCTGGTCAGCCATGTTTGTGATTCTACGCGTTCCACGCGTCGAAAGTCAAAAATATTTCAACTCGGGCGACGTGACTCCACGCGAACATAGGCGAACTCACGCAAAGAAATCCGGGCTTCTGATTGGCTTAAGATATCGCTTTCGCATCTCTTCGTCTGAAACGCGTTCATGAAAACGTACCTTTATGCTTGAGATTCCTCTTTTCAGGCGATTTGACGCTTTTTTTTAATGAAACTGATTTCTTGCGTCCAAAAGGAGATAGCGTTCTCCATCTCTTCCTCGTACTTCATGAATATATTTTAAATATTTTAGCCAGCCTCTAGTCCCAAGTACGCTGGAGTAGGCATGAGGCAGGAGATGGTAGAGCACGACCTCGTTATGGGGGCAGTATACCACGGGGGCCGATAACACTTCTGCAGATGTCTTATCGCTTTTATTTTACAACTCTATTGTACCATTAAAAGCAATGCTTATGCATAGATCTCTGGAATTGGGATAAATTTTTATAGTAAGCGTTGTATCTATTTGTTTTTTTCTTTCTATAAAATTATTTCGACCGCAGAAAATGTAAATTTGTCGAAAATCAGGCGATCGCCATGACGCAGACAAAGTATATCTCTCAAATTTTATACCCTTAAGATGGAACTTACGCTTCGAAGTACTATTTTCATATGATATACAATATTAGCCGAAATTAGTAAATATAGGGTAAGTACTTTCTTGAGTATTTTTTAAAATTTCATGTAAATACTCCTCCGGGGAAAATTACAAAGCACAAAGTGTTAAACCGTAACTTTTAACCAGTAACATAAAAAAATGTGCGGCACTCCATTAAAGAAACTAGGTTTTGCTATAGGAAGGTACTCGGATGAAAAACTGAAAGAGAGATGCTACTTCGCTCTGGTTAGGCCACCCCTAGAGTGCACCGCGTGTATTTGGGACCCTGGTCATAATGATTTAACCAAACAAATTAATAAAATACAAAGGAAAGCAGCACGCTTCGTTAAAAACTGCTGCGAACGAACATATAGTGTTACACAACTGTTAGAAGGATTAAGGTGGGAGCCTCTTGAGACTCGGAGGCTACACGCTAAGCATAGGCTGCCCGAGAAATTCAGTACCAGTGTTATTCAGAGCGACACAGAAAATATTGTTATGACTCCTTAATACATATCTAGGTCTGACAGATGCGATAAAATAAGAGAGCTACACTGACAAACAGAGAGGTACAAAAACTCGTTTCCGCGTACGATAAGCGACCACAGTAAAAATTGAGCTCCAGTAAATACACTCCTATAATACACGTCACCATTTCACAAACTGCCAAAAACTTACACCTTTACACGGCTGGCGACATAACAACCCCTGCCACACGCCCATGCGGCGGCTCGCAGGGTATTATGTAGATGTAACGAAAACTAGTAATTATTCCTACTCCAGCCTCCAATGCTATTCTGTAGGATTTGATATCATGATTTTTTGACGGACTAAGGGTAGGGTATGGTTATCTTTAGCCTTAAAACATTTTACAATTAATATTAAATGCATAATTTTGTAATATTGTACTAAGACGTTTGGTAAACAAGGTAAACAGCAAAATTCTCCACTGTCAACGTTGCCAAGTGCACCACAGCATGTCGGCCATTTGCTCCGAGGAAAACCGGAATTCTGTTATTAATACGTATACACTCGTGCTATATTATCGATCAACTTAGCTGAAAAAATATTAGTTGTCTCAATATCTGGTGCATATTATACAGGTTTTCAAACAATATAATTCTGGTGGAAAGTGAGATTTCAAAATTTATGAGAAGAATTGCTATCGCACTTCCATTTAGGCAATGTATTTGAGCGTTAAATTCATCATATCTAAACCAATATATCTTCGTTAAATGACCAATGACCTAGAATTATTTTTACACAATTCGATGGATGAAGTCTTACAAACATACGTACAATCACGCCGTTCCCTTCCGGGGTTGGCACAGTCACAGTGTTTCACTTTCAAACACATTTGTACACCTAACTCTGCTTCAATAATTTCCTCCATACTGACCTATCCTTGCAAACCTCTTTTGCCTCATTTACTCCCATACGCTGCTTCATACACGCCCTCCTGTTTTTAAGACTCCTAATATTCCTCCTCCTAGGATTTTCATCAACCACATTCAACCACAACTTTCTCGGCCTACCACTACCTCTCGCACCATTCATTTCACTCCTATATATCTGTTTCGTTATTCAACTCTCATCCATTCTCTCGACATGGCCAAACCAACGAAGCACACTCCTTTCATATATGTCCATTATTGGAGCATCTAACCCACCTTCATTTATTACCCGCTCATTCCTGACCCTATCCATCCTACTTTTGCCGCAAACACTCCTCAGATAACTCATACACACGGCGTTTAGTCTACTCTTATGTCTATCCTTACATACTCATATTTCACTGCAATACAATGAAGTCTTACTTTATTATATATGCTTTAATGAAGATAGGTAATCGGACAAGCCTTAAATGAAGGTTTTTCCTTTACATTCATGGGAATCCTTCATCTCCACCTAAGATCATCTATAAGATGTTTTGTATTTTTTATTGTAAATTTACGGCAAACATTCTTGTGAACCCTTTGTAACACATTTTCTACTGCGCTGTCCGTGATGCTGCCATGCTCCGGGTCGGGTAATGGAAGGGAAGGCAAAGATATCAAATAGGCTGCGGCAGAAGCCGAAACTAAAAGGGCGTTTTCCTCCGAGGTGTATAACCCCCTTAATTGTGTAATTCAAAGTGAGGGTTCAACCCAGATTGTTAAACAGTCCCTTACGCAAGGGATCATTCTTGATGTCTTCATTTTTAGGTTGTATATGATTCTCCTAATAAGGGAGATCGTTAGGGGTCTTAGTGACCACGCAGCTGCAAGTAATGACGTCCATTTGAGTTATTCAAAAATCTTTGATCAGGAGGAGAGAAGTTTTACATGAAGGTACAGCAAAGAGAAACTGCGGGCTTCCTAAGCTTTGCATGATCAATGCCCGGAATGGGATGGTTAGGAAAAATATGCGTGAACGACATCGAGGATAGATTGAAAAAATCGTATTTCGAAAGAACTGGAGCAATTTTTTTCAAAAATGACCATAATTAATAACAGCGATCCTGAATACTATGAGAACATGATAATAAAAACTATAGAGGAAGGCGGGGAACACCCGACCAAAAAAGTATGCTGGGATCATTTACCTAAATAATTATTAATCTATTGTTATTAAATTGAAATAACCTTCTTATCCAAAAATTCTAATCCATTTACTGTTTCTACGATGGGCCTCTTAATACCATATTAATCAGAGATAAAGCCATTTCTTCCGAATGAGTTATTCTCAATTACCTGACTTTAGGAAAGGACTTATGGAAACAACACAAGATAAGTTCATTCACTGAGTTCAACGAATCCGAAACAAAAACTAACTCTCGCCTTCATGCTGTCTTCAGTTACCCATTTCAGCCGAAAAATTGCTTATGGAAAAAGGCTAGAATGAAATTAGATAGTGAAAACGATGCGGAGTCATTACTGTTTCCTCTAATGTCTAAGCTCCCCGCGCATTTCCTTCCCAATTATAACTCTCATCGAAACTTTGAGAGATTGGATTTTCGTATTTCTCGATGAGTGAAGAATAAATGTAATATGAAGAATGACTTATCTTCTAGATTGATTACTTTGTACAAAATACGTAGCTCACTAGTTGCCTATGAAGCTTCAGCTGTTTTTACTCAGAAAAAAATGTCAATTAATATGCATATATTGCCTCGAACAATATATTTTACTAAGCGATCAGGATATAAAACACAGTTCGTGTTAGAGGCATGGGCAATATAAGGAAGCCTTAGTGGAAGGGATAGACATTGTATTCGTAACTTTATCGTGTAAGAGAGTATATAGCGCTCCTATACATTAGTACACCAGTTTAGAGTGAAATGGGTTGGGATCCACGACCTTCGGGCGCTCCGATAGGCGCGATACAAAACGGATAGTCTTTGCCAGTATACTTCAGCTTCTTGAATAGTTACTCGCCCGATATACCATTTAAAATCCCAATAATGTCTTATAAAAATGTAATTTAGTCCCAAACTACGTAAAGTATAACATTTATGACGATTATGCACAAATAGAGAGCTTTACTCAAAGTTGTTCCTTACGCAGCTCTAGAATTTACGCTCAAAATAAAATTTTTGTTGTCATTGAGTGAGAATTAAAATTATATTTGATAGAGTAAAGATTGAGAAACTCTATCGTGAACTAATTACAGCTGGGAGGCCACAATTTAGACACTCACTTAGTCAGGTCTAATGTTATTTATGACGGAAATTCTTTGTACTCTCTAGGATTGTTTAATTCATATTTATTCGCCACTTTCTCTTCAGACTTACGAGATTCTCTTGGCGGTGGTCTGCTCTCATTTCATCAAAGTGCGGTATTGCCCTAAGTTTAAATTCGAATTTCCGACCTTGGTCTCTCTTCGCGGTAAACTACGACAAACCATATTCCCTCCCTCTCCAAGAGCTTCTGATTGAAGGAAAAAATATAGTGAATTTTATCAAGTCTCAGAGGGTGTGAAATATTGAGAGGAGATCCCGAAACGGATGCTGAAAAGACGGCTGTCCAACCGAAGAAGGTAGGATCGTTCCATGAACAGATGATTGGACCAAGTACGGTGCGATCTGGAGAAGATGGCAGTCCTCGGATGGCGAGCCAGGACGGCCGACCAGGGACGCCTGGTGGGCTGGGTTTGAACCATTTTATAAAATCCCGATCACTTTATTTAGGAGTCATGTGATACAACGACAAAAGGTTGAAGACATGGGTAAGTTTTGCCCATTCGAGTGAATAATTTGGCGTTTTATATGCTGTTTATTGCGCTTCGAATCCTGATATTTAAGGTAGTCCAAGCGAAATATCATTTTACTTAGAAATCAATGAATTTGGTCTCATTTTAAAGAAAAATATCTCACCTATCCAATGACACCAAAAATTCTACCCCTTACTACATTACTTTCGGAGATATTTGCCAAAAAATACTAGCCCTTTTACATGGGAAACGGAACGTGCATGCACTCCAGAGAGTCATTATTTACAAAAGGAGGTATTTCTAATTTGTTGTGAAAAAAACAAACAGCGTGTAGTTTGTATGTTTTATCATCTATTTTTTAAAATTAATTATATTGTCACCGCAGTAGGTTCTTGGGTGTCACAAAAAAACGTCCGTTTTGAAGGAATTTCGAACGCACCGCGCGAAATAAATTAGTCAAGTTAAAGACTTATTTAGATGTTTTCATTTAATTACTTACAGTTTCTGTCATATAAAACTATAATTGCGCCATTAATAATGCAATAGTTAATTGATGTGTTATACAGCTGGTGTAATTAAGACATAAAATTCATATATGGTCTCTATTATGACTAGGGAACTATCTCGCTCGGACTACCTTAACTTCATGAACAGTATTTCCGCGGTAAAAACTCTATCGGGAAGGCTTCGTGCAATTTTCGTACGAGTTAAATTCATCAAAATCTTAAACCCTTCGTGAATGGACAACGCGACTCCTTACTAACGAGTAGACTCACTTCTTTTCCTTAGTCACGTGATCGAAATTATCTCAAGCGGTTCAAACATAACCATCATGGAGAGGGATTGTATAGCAGGCCAAGGCCCGCCGCAGGAAGTTGCACCACCAAAGAGAGAGAGAGTTGAGTTTCGGCACTGTATCTAGGAGAGTAGGGTGCAGAAATAGAAACAGTTCTAAGTGAAAAAATGAAATGAATAGTAAATCGTTGGTTATGACCGATTGTCAATTAGAAGAGCGGAGTGCTCCATAATATGCTGGAATGACACGAAAACAACAACAAAATGAAATAATTTATAATTGGAGGATCCACGCTGCAGGTATTTCCTTTACCAGGTTACGATAATATTTAACTCTTGTTATTCATTTTATAGCCATGAAAACGTGGACTCTGAGCAAGGACGACAAGAATGGACTATAAGGTTTCGAAATGCGAGTGTGGAGGAGGGTGGAGAAGGTACAGTGGACGGAAAGGAAGACAAACGAAGAAAAGCTTGGTATGGTGGGTGGGGATACGAAGTTTTTGGACGAGATCAGGGGGAAGTGGGGTAGAAGGCTGTAGGAAGTGATACGGGACGATGGGTTACTCAAATTCTTGATAAGGATTGACCCAAAGAAGAAGTGCAGGACCTAGGCGGAGATGGTTAAAGATTCGCTCGGGCTAGAGACTTGAAATTTGGCACGAAGGTGGATTTTGCCATGCAACCTTAGGCAAAATTACGAAATAAGGAAATTTTTAATTTTCACCCTCTCCCCTCAAAAAAATAAAAATGGCGGATTTCCCCGTTTTTTCGAAGTTTTTTCATTCTGGTCCCTAGGTTTACCACCAGAAACGACTGCTTTTCACAAGTTAAGCTTGAAAATAAATGTGCTTTATTACGTTGTTGATCTTTTGTCGTTATCATTATTATTCGCTTCGATACGAGCCCTCGAATTCGAAATTTAGGTGAAATTTGGGACTTTTCGCGGTTTTCGAGCTCTAGCGTCTGAACGGTTGATATAAGCGGAAATTTGACAGAATATTTTTTGTAGCCAACGAAACGCTCTAAAAAATGACGCAAAGCCGTAGTTTTGGAGTTAAATGTTGTCAAATTCGGAAAATTCGTTTTCACGGTCGTTTCAATTTCCCGCGCCCAGTAGGGGAAAAGTTAGTTCTCGTCTCTTCCGTCAGATAGCGCTGTACGTCCAAAACGAATAGAGGAGTTAAAAATCACGATTTTTGTTTTGTATAGATGGATATCACTCTGCAAATGCACAAATTTACCGTTTGTCTTTTCTGTATGTCTGTTAGAGTCTTTGTGTCGGTTAGTGCGTCTTCTTTGTATTAGTGTCGAACGACGTATAATATTCATAATTGACATATGCGTCTAATTCTATAACGACCCATGATTTCTAATAAAGAATCATTCTTGCCTATTGGCTTTAATGGGTACCACCCAATCGATGCGAACAGTACTACCTTCGTATTCTTTTCATGTCTACCCCTTGCCGCGGTTACGCGCATGAACGGCCACTTGGTAGTCCTAGTGGTCGCTCTTTCCACGATGTCGCTGTGGAATTGTGAAGCGTACAAAAGTACATACATGGCAGTAGGCTAGGGGACCTGCCTAATGAAACTCCCCGTCGCATGTAAGTATATGGTCTCCTTGTTTCCTGGCCTCCCCGCGGCGAGACTGGAGAAAGAATATCGTGCACGGCGAGCTCCTCTGAAAAACATGAGTTCTATGACAGTAGGTCATGGGGCCTGACCCAACATAACTCCCTGACTCCAATCGGCAGTAGGCTAGAGTGTCTGCCGAAACAAAACTACCCGTCTTCCTTCGACTACGCAGTAGGCCAGGGGACTGCTAATACATACTCCCCCGCGTTGATCAGTGGACCTGTAAAACGTATAAAAGGACGTGGCTGTAGGCTAGGGAACCTGCCTAATAAAACTCCCCGTTGCCTGTAAATATTTAGTCTCCTTGTTTGCTGGCCTCCCTGCGGCGAGACTGGATAATCCGTGCTTCCTCGATATGCATTGGAGAACTTACGAGCAAACAACATATTAATACATTTTGTGATGTGGGGTGGATTAATACATAATCTTCACGGTGTAATTTTTAAATTTTAATTCTAAGTGTACGTGTACAAATTTAACGGAACAGTGGATAAAAATCACAAGGTGCAAATTTTTCATTTATCATTTGTCGATAGTTTTTTGGGACTTTGACGGAGGTTTATTTTCTATCGACTAACATTCTCTCAAAAAACATCTTCTATTTCCTGAGCAAACAAATAATTTTGATTAATATTATTTTATTACAGAAAGGGAGATTAAATACATTGTGATACGTGCTCCGCACTCTAATTTTTATAACCTTGACGCCTCGGATTTTCAAAATGGTGGATGCCCGAACGTATTACCTTCGTAAAACTCTATAGGCTTGGACATTCAAAATGGTGCACACCTATCATGAAGCTCTTTCGACCGTATGGAGAACATAATATGATAACCACATCAGATATTTTGTTAGAATTAGTTTCCCATTTGTATGCCAGAATTCATCTATTCCAACCACGCGTTATTAAATTAACGTAATGTACATTATGATAGGTGGTCCGTACTCTAAAATTTATAACCATGACGCCTAGAATTTTCAAAATGGCGGTTGCCCAAATGTGACACTAACGTAAAACTCTTCACTTTCGAGATGGATTTCGACGAATATAACCCTTCGAAGGAGCAACTATTTCAGGGAATTTTATCATACCCAGGATGTAAGGGGGTTCCGAGCGAAGCGAGTGGAGGTATATTAATATAAAATAATATTAAAGCCCCAATTAATATTATAATATTATGCTTGCGAGCTAAGCGAGTAGAGGTATATAAAGCCCTTCACTTATAACAATCTGGAGGATTTTCTCTGACTTTCCTTAAACCTCCCCATAATTGATAGATTAATTGAGTGGATGAAACAAATGTAAGGGGGTCCCGAAATAAATTATCGGACGAATAATTTTTTTATAAAAAGTCCATCTTTATGTACAGCGATGGACGTGAATCAGACATAGCAGTCCTTGGCTGGAATAGATAAGTTATTGGCTGGTTATCGACTCTTTTCCCAGCATTCAGTCGACGGGAAAACGAGAATGCTTTTGGAATCGCTCCGACATAAGTACCCTCTCGTGGAAAATTTATGTTCCTCGTTCAAAGCCGCGCGGCGGGTAAGCCCGGCCGCGGCCCCCATTCGATACCACGTGGGAGGGACCATTCATTGTTGCGCGAAGGCGTGCTCGCCACGTGGCGTGGGCGCCTCCCTTCGGAATTGCCCGCCATGATTAGCGCAGATCTGCCGACGGTCGCCTTAACCCAATTCCTCCTCCCGATTTTGAGGAAGAATTTATGCGAAAAGACCGTTGAGTATATGTGTGTGAGTGTCCTTCGTCCGGGAGGAGGATCCTGAGAGCCACAAAAATGTCTGCGGCTGGAGTTAGGTCAAGGGCAGGAGGGAAGAGTTAAGGGAAAACAGCGATCTGTAGGGTATAAAATGGAACAGCGCTTCCCTGCATCCTCCAAACTTGCTCCACTTCAGTGATTCACACCCTCTCTTCTCTTACCTTCACCCTCAATGTAAGACGTCAATGAAAAAATTCCGCGATGGAATCATCGTGTAAAAAGCGATCTTAGTGTCATAAATAACTTCGTCAACAGACGTCGTTTTCCTGGACTGATTTTATAATTCCACCTGCATCATGTGAATACTATTTCAGACAAATCATGTGAATACTATGGTTTTCATTTATTTTCCTTTATCACGATAATGTAACATAGATTCCAATTTCTTTGGTTTTCTCATATCATTTGAAATAGTAAATTAACACTTAAAATAACTCGTTAAGATTGTGATGCCATTAAGTTAATAGCAATGTCTCTGTCTTTCTCATAATCTTACTTATGTCGGCCCAGTGGCGGCGGAGTGGATTCTTCGCTAGCTAACCCGGGGGTTCGAGGGTTCGAATCCCGCATTGGTAGAATATTCACTGCCCAGGACATGGGTATTTGTGTTCGTCTAATGAGTTAATTGTAAGAGAGGATCGTACTGACCTAAATTCGCTTCAAATAAAGAAAAGGTATTATTATAACAACTAGGATGCTAGACCGAGATATCTCCCGCAATAACGGAGTTTTTCTGTCTTAAAAATAGACATTTTCAGTAAAGCAGCATAGCCTATGCATCATAAAGCGACTAAATGGGCAAATTCCACTCAGTACAAACAACTACTTATGATAAGAAATGAAGTGTCATTTTCCTTTGAAAATATAAAATCAGGCCTTATACATCTTTTCTCACTTTCATTTCTCTCTTCCATAAAGAAATGCCTTTTCGGGGAGTAAAATACAAGTCTAAACAGCAACGTTGCGATTTATTCCAAGATATCTCAACGGCTTGTGACAAAGGACATGTCAATTCTTGTTGGCGGTTCATTAGAAGACCCAATGCTTGAATAAGTGCAGTTCGTATAAGTTGCTACGAGAAAAAAATCAGCCCAGGCCGCACATCAAATCATATACATTTGTTGATATGCATAAATAATTATTTGGCTGTTGCTAATTTGTTTTGAAGAAATGGTATGAAAGAAACTGTCATCATATAAATATCGTTTTGCCACGTTTAAGTTAGCGATGGAGGAATTAGGATCGCTTATTCTTTTAAAGCACCTCCATGTTTCCTCGTCAAGAAATGCTATTTCACTTCACTAAAATTTACCAAGTAAAAAAGATGGCTTATTTCACATTGTAAGTAAACTAATATCAGCTACCAGTAGTATGCCGGATGCTTTAAGCCGCGAAATGCTTTAAAAGCCGCTTTACTCGATAAATTTCATTGTACCAACGAATGTATGATAGAGTCTTACAAGAAAATGTGAAATTGCAAATTTGTCGGAATGGAATCTGAAAATGATCTACTACTTACCTTCCAGTCGTTCAGACAATCGCACAAGCGTTCATACAATTTGCCACTTTACACGTTACAATTTCCTCATGCAATAATGCGTGCATATGTTTGCACAATCAAATAATTCCAGTAAAACGGCCTTAATTAAGGATAAATTAAACATATAATCCATGCCGTTGTGATGAGTTCCAACGTATAAACAGATACATATCTTTAGAATATGGCCCAAAATTTGTTTCTGACTATAAGTAATTAATTAATTTTGTTTTAATAACTACGTGTTAAAAATTTATTAAACACCTCTCTCAATGGCCCATAATTAACGCTCCAGATACCGTCAATATTTACGCGCCCTCGGAATGACACCACTGCTCCTAATTCAGATGGAAGACTCCGTTTGGAAATATTTGCTCCACTTTTTCGGTGCCCTGTTTCGAAAACGTCCTCGAAGTGCCTCCGTGCTTAGTTCGTGATTTTTTTCTCATCCGAAAAAATGAACGAAATTGCCCGTTCTCATCTCCGCGCTCTGCGTGAACGTTTAAAGCAATTAGGCGCCCGCCCAAAGCTTTAGCGGCGACAGTTTGGCCTCAACTCTCAAGAAAGCAAGTTCTCCCTCTAAGCGGCTGCAGTTCTCCCGGATTTCAACGCGCGCGAAAGAATGTCAGATTGCAAGGGTGCTTCCTATTTAACTTCAGTGCGCATCTCAATTTTTAATACCTATATCTCACTAGATATGGATAGTGGATGCCTTGTGTGCTTTCTCAACTGTTAAAAAAACCATATACTCAACGCAGTAACTTTGCAAAAATATCGGCGCGATTGCTTTCCATTAGCCTCAAATGCTTCGTACTAGTAGCTGCACACGTCCAAGCAGATCGCGAAATGGGTTAATTTGGAGGCCGATAACCTCAACCGCCGTCGCTGTTTTCCTGCTACAATCGAGCCAAAGCTTCTGACATGGAAGAGTAAATTTTTTCAGCAAATTTAAGGAAAAAGGTTACCTCACTAAGAGTTGGAGTTGAAAGGGATTCGATCTCTGACGAATATCGCATGCCTGGTGTGGAGTCGCCCCATTTCGCACACCCTGGCGTTAAATTGCACGGTATATCTCAGATGTAGATGTTAAAAATGTATGTTAACCACATTTATTTCTAATAAACAAAAAAGTCGGCCGTGCCTGTTTTGTGTGCTCGCTCCTCCTGTGGGTAGGTAATAGGTGTGCACATCGTCGCTGAAGCATTTGTTCTATTGTACGCTCATTAAGGCAGTTTGAAAGAGATATCAATTCAAATAGAATTCAATGAATTTAGCCTCATTTAAAGAAAGTCATCTCACATTTTTAGAGAGAAACCATAACATCTTCCGCTTACCGCACTTCTTTTCAGGGTATTTCCGACAAATAACAGCCCTTTTAGGTAGGACATGTGAAGAATATGCACTCCAGGGAGACATTTTTTAAAGCGAGTAATTTCTTACACCTGTATCTCGTCAGATATTTTATAGTGGATGCCTTGTATGCTTTCATAACTAAGTAAAAAAATAAACCATGTACTCAACGCAGTAATTTTTTCGGGATTACAAAAAAAATTTCCGTTATGAGGGAGTATATTACGTACCGCTTGAGAATAATGAGTCAAATTAAAGACTTATGTGGACATATTTATTTAAATGCAGAGAATTTCAGTCATATAAAAGTAATTTTTTATACCGCTAAAGTTACAGCATTTACTTCATACTTCCGACATGTGCTGAATTTTAGGTTTATAATTCAAAATTTGTGTCCGTTGTGACTGGGAAAACATCTCGCTGTAACTACCTTATATGGTGGCTTGAGTGGTAATCATAGGTCATTGAGTGGACGTTTGAGGTATTCTCGGGATCCAAAGCGTGTCAGGTATATGGCAGCTGCCGACGTTTCAATGAATAACACTCACTCTATGTTCTGGGCATAGATACAGTAATTCACTAAAGATGACGAAAGTGTTATTTGTAGAAACGTAGGCAGCTGCCAGTTACCTGACTCGGTGTGCATCCGAAGAACACTTAACATTTGTCATTCGCCGGGCAAGCATAAGATCTATCACTGAGTGAACATTGTAATTATGTTTTAGCTATGCTATGACTAAATTTATGATGGGATAATCGACGAAATTGTACTAAAAATGTATATTATGATTATTATACCTGTTATCGGCCCTCACGATAACCCTATATATAAAGTGCTATATCAGCGACATATGCCCGTCCGTATGTCCGTCCATTTGATATTTCACGCCGTTTCGGCGATTTCATTGGGCAGCGTCACAGCAGGAGGTGGGGCATTCGACATGAGGGTGGTGGGGTGGGAATAGAGAGAGAGAGAGAGAGAGTGAGAGAGAGAGAGAGAGAGAGAGAGAGAGGTGGACGCACAGTGGTCCCAAATCGAGAAAAACTGGCCAAAATTAATACCGTCGTTATTTCAGCCTACTTAGTAACTACAGCGTAACTTAGTAAGACGAGTCTATTTTACCCTAATAATGGCATATAAAATTCTTAAGTCTGGATGTCCGCCGTATTTGTTCAATAAATTTGTCTTTAAAAGAAATGTACAACAACGTTCTACAAGAACTCATCTTTCCAATCTATTGATCCCACACTATCGTACAGAGATGTATCATAGATCGTTCATAGTGTCTATTTCCCGCAGATGGAATTCACTGCTTGATGATGTTAAAGCATGTAAATCCATCGCAAGTTTTAAAAGAAACGTTTTCGATCTGATAAATTCCAACATGTTGAAATGAAAAGTGAAATTGACTGTAGTATCTGTTGGATTATAATATATTATGTAATATTATGTACACATTCTCATTGGTCTATGTAATATTATGTATACATTTCTTCAGGATCGTTGAGTTGTATTCTTTGTAGTTGTTCATTCATCAATGTCTAAAGGACCAATTGGTCCACGACAATAAATGTTTATTATTATTATCATTATAACTGCGGTTGTTTCCAGCTGTTTTTGATCAGCTAAATCTGATTTTGAAGTTATTTTTGTAGTGTCTCTGCATTTTAACATTTTTTAAGAGCTATTATTATTGAAACAATTTTTGAAAATCTGGGAGAATTTAAAGCATATAAGTCGTTTGCCCGGATACAAAATACAAACCCGATTTTCAGAAACATCCGCGCATAAGGTTGATCCTCATTCTGATTAGTTACGCACTCCTTGGATAAGTGGAAAATTTTTCAGGTAAAAATGTAATACATTAAGTCATCGATTTAAGTCAAAGTTGCGTGCTGAAGAAGGGCGACGAGAATCGATACTACGTAAAATAGAACAAGATATTATTGACCACTTTAATTTAATTATTTCAAGGAATGAGTGCCTTTTAAGGAAACATGCGTATGTCAGGATGGACATAAAGAGTAGACTGAACGCTGTGGGTATGATTTAACTGAGGAGCGTTTGCGGCAAAAGTAGGAGGGATAGGGTCAGGAATGAGTGGGTAATAAATGAATTTGGGTTAGACGCTCCAGTAATGGACATATATGAAAGAGTGTGCTTCGTTGGTTTGGACATGTTGAGAGAATGGATGAGAGTCGAGTAACGAAACAGATATATAACAGTGAAATGAATGGTGTGAGAGGTAGAGGTAGGCCGAGAAAGTTGTGGTTGAATGTGGTTGAGAAAACTCTTGGGAGGAGGAATATTAGGAGTCTTAAAAACAGGAGGGCGTGTATGAAGCAGCGTATGGGAGTAAATGAGGCAAAGAGGTTTGCAAGGATAGGTCAGTCTGGAGGAAATTATTGAAGTAGAGTTAGGTGTACAAATGTGTGTTTGAAAGTGAAACTCTGTGACTGTGCCTACCCCGGAAAGGAATAGCGTGATTGGTATGTGTGTATGTCTTTACCAAAGTGTCAATTTTTATGTTCGTTTTTCTTGCCTTTATTAAAAAAACAAATAAATTTGAATGAGTATTTAAGATAGGATAAATATAGGATAGGATAATATCTCAATTATCAAAAAACGCACTCATATGTTCCATTTTATCTCAATTAAACCGGGAAAATTTTTAGAAGTAAATACGAATTGTGATATAATATCGAACTAACATGGACATAATATCGAATCAGGTGCAAATCTAAACGGCGTAAATGAATGACATACTGCAATGGACGTTGAAGGTAATTCGGGCTTCCCTCCGGGTCAAACTCTCCATCTCGGCCGACGTTTCGATGAACAAGTCGTCGACGGACGACTCGTTCATCGACACGTCTGCCGAGATGGAGAGTTTGACCCGGTGGGAAGCCCGAATTACCTTCAACGACTGCATACGCCGGGAGAGCCTTAGATCTTTCCATACTGCAATGGAATCGTTGTCTGGGCCATTTATTTCCGAAAGCGAGAGGTTTTTTTTCCGCATGTGGACAGGGAGGTGTGCTCATCCTCACGAGCTCTCATCCTCCCGGACGGCCACGGAATCTGTGAAAGGGTTAGCATTCAAACCCGCGGAAATAAAGCGAAGGAAAAAAATCCGGCGCTTGGATGAGGCGAGCGCGCAAAAGGCGAAATTGATTCGTCCTTGGCAGTGAAATCGTATCCTCCCCTTCCCCCCTCCCCCACTCAGCCTCCCCGCTCCATCCTCGACCCATCCATCCACTCGTCCCCTTCCAAGCACTCCCTCCGGCAGAGCTCTACTCCTCCCCCTCGGCTGCCATGGACACCACCATCTCCCTCCTCTCGTCCTCCTCCCCTTGACCTTGTCGAGCGGGGTACGACCGTGACACGAATACCACAAAGGAATAATTACAATGAAGAGAGTAGGGGAATCGTTGGACTCCACCCCCCTCGCCCCGCAATCCTCCCCAATTACCCCTCCCTCTAGCGGTGTCCGCCTAAATCTTCCATCTACTCTATGATATTTACAAACTGTATTCATGCGGAATTTATTTAAAAAATAGTGAACTGGATAAGGGACTTGCTCAGTGATCGAAAACAAAAAGGAGTTATTGACGGTTTTACCTCTAATATGGTTGAAGTCACATCTGTTGTTCCTCAAGGAAGCGTGATTGGCCCTCTTTTATTCATTATTTATATTAATGACCTAAGTTCTCGAATTAGCAGTAAATTGAGGTTATTTGCACACGATACAGTAATCTACCGTGATATAAGCGAAGACGCGGACTTTGAAGTTCTGTATCCGACCTTAACAACATTCATTCGAGGTGCCAGGAGTGGGATTTAGAACTAAATAGTCATCACACAAAAGCTATACCTACACCGTGGGTGGAGTAAACATAAAATCTTCAAATACAGTAAAACATCGCGGAATTACCTTAACTTCAGATGTATCTTGGGGAGCACACATACAAAACATATGCGGCACAGCATTAAAGAGACTAGGTTTTGTTAAGCGTATAATAGGAAGGTCCTCGGATGAAAAAGTATAAGAGAGATGTTATTTCGTTCTCATTAGGCCACACCTCGAATACTCCGCGAGCATTTGGGACCCAGGTCATAAATATTTAACCAAAAAAATTAACAAAATACAAAGAAAATCAGCACGCTTCGTTAAAAACTGCTAAGAACGAACATATACTTAGTTTTACACAACTGTTAGAGGGATTATGGTGGGAGCCCCTAGAGACTCGGAGGCTGCACGCTAGGCTGAGGCTGCTTGAGATATCAGCACTGATGTGTTTCAGAGTGACACAGAGAATATTATCATGACGTCTCACTACATTTCTAGGTCTGACGGATGGGATAACATAAGAGAGATACTCTGCCGAACAGATAGGTACAAAAACTCGTTCTTTCCGCGCACAATAAGTGACCACAATAAAAACTGAGCTCCAAATACACTCTCATAGGACATATCACCATTTCATCTCCAAAACTTGTACATCTTTACACGGCTGATGACCTACCACCCCCTGCCACACGCCCAAGAGGCGGCTCGCGGGCCAGTATGTAGATGTAGATGAAACCAGTGTACCACATATGCAACGCGCCAATTAAAAATGTACTAACCAAGAAACATTCCAACGTCAATCGTTCCAACATACAAGGGATACAAGACTACTGCTACAGATTCAAAATATCATGCATAAATACGAAATCAATATTTACATCATAAAGAAATAACGTAGAGAATATAAAGAAAAAGATCTAGAGTCTAGCTAATGTCACTATTCGCACTATTCATGACGACGATCGCAGCTGTTATGGTCCCGAATGGTACGCGGAAAAAATGACATTTTAAACCTATCGTGTTTTTTACGTCGTCAGAGAAATTTTTTCCTGAAATTTAGTTAAAAGTTTAAGCCTGTAATTTAATCCACGCTGTGATAGCGATTCCCATCCCAGTTCTTCTAACAATCCATACACACTACTAAAATTATCGTAGCATCTTTTTACAAACCTAGCTCCTCTTCGCTGTACGCGATCTAATTCCGATATCATCCCCGCTTCATATGGATCCCATAAACTGGCAGCATATTCCAGATGAGGCTTAACGATTGAAAAAAGCAATGTTCTTTCACTTTCTCATCACATTTTCCTAGTATTCTCTTGATAAAGCCTAGCTTCCTGTATGCTTGACCGCATATTTCCCGAATGTGTTTTCTCCAAGATATGTCGTGAGTGATTGTGACCCCTAAGCACTTAACAGACTCCACGTTCATCTTCCATTATTCAAATCTTCCATCTACTCTATGAAGCAGTTACCGAATTTCGCGATTGATGAAGGTGACGAGTGATCTACATCTATGACGTAGCTTGCAAGCCACCACTATGGTGTGTGGCACGAGGTGATTCCCCGCCAGACACACAGCACTCGTCCCAGTCCAAATCAGTACTTTGCTCGTTCCCCCAGTCGCTGGGTGCAGACAAATAACAGTCAGGAGAACAATGCTCAGTCAAACCAAAAACTAGGAGAGTACATGCATACAAGTACGCTAACATGTAGTGCGTTCATTAATATGTATACAATAACTGGTTAGTACTATGAATTCGACTCATTAATAGTACTACAGGATACTAAATCAGGCAGAAAGCTATATCATATCGGATATTTCATACGTAGTAAATCGTTCATAATGACGTATTGGAATTTTTGGCGTTCTTCCCACTTTGCAACATTTTTGTGCGCGACCATTTCTCCGGCATTCTGGTAGGCATCATCAGGTCCTGGAAGAACTCGAAAAATTGCAATACACAAGAAAACCACGGAATCCTTCGTAATTATTTTCCTCATAATGATATAAGTTATTAAGCACAAGTACAAAGTTTGCTTTACCAAGTGGAGTGTCAGAGTTTCAAAGAACTGATCTCGTAACTATTATGGTCCCTATTGTACGTGGAAAAAATAACATTTGAATCTACTGGTTCTAGCCTATTTCCTTAATCCCATACCTGTAATCATTTGTAATGTAACAGGGATATCTAATTTTTTCAGCGCTTACCGTTGTCACTTATTATCTTACGTGGCTGGTTTCTATAACCAATGATGTCTAGAAAATGAAACCTGAAGATGATACAAATTGTCGGCCAAACCCAGAATACGTCAATAAATTCTTAATAAGTGGAGTAAAAAAATCTATTTTCATTTTCGCCGAACTTGTAAAATTGTGAAATGTGACAGCAGTGAGATACCTGATGGCCAGTATACGATTGTTGTCAATTTAAAACGTAAATCGAGAGTTAAAGTCACGGTTAGGATATCGCTTAACTCTCGCCTGTAAACCGTAACAAATGAATAGCGATATTAATTTTTGAGATACTTTCACCTTTGTGACGAATCGGTATCAGAGGACAGATAAACATGGGTTCTTTAAAATTGGTCATAGAGAAAATGGAATTAGAAACAGCATCTTAATAATAAACAATTATAACTATAATCCGAGAGCCATTATATTTGAAAAATCCGAGTCCATTCATTTCGAGAGGTTGGCAATACGTATTTGAACCATGATTACCAACACTTCCATCAAACACCCCCTGAAAATATAATTAAAAATAATTAAAAGGCGCCACCGTGTAAACAAACATGATTTTCTAAGATGGTTGGGGTGGTAATCGTGGGTCATTAAGAGTACACTGTAATAACATTTAAAGGGCGTCGAAAAACATTATCTGGCAACGTTTCTCCCTTGTAAATCTGTTTATCCAATGAAACAATATGTGTAGTAATATAAATGTTGCAAGAATTTAATTGTAATATTTTTCTCTTAATTTAAATACATTTACGACTTGGATCGACGGGGTTGATTTAGAAATTAAGCATAAATCATATGAAAATGTGATTTTTACTCGTTACGATATTTTGATATTAGCTATACACCATAATAATAATTTATATGTATAATTTCGCATTTAGGATAAAAGTTGAACTTATAGATTGGAAGTATTTCGAAATATATGTCAAGTGACATAAGGCTACGAGTTAAAATAGCATTAAACTACCTATAAATCCAATCGGTAACTTTAAAGTTTTTCACTTTTATTTTTACATCTAACTAATTAGAACACGTACATAAGATTTCAAACAAATCTGTATGCTATAATTTTTCTCCAATCACCTTGAGGAATTCTACATGTTCTTACAATTTGCAGCGTTTGAATCGATGTGAATGCAGAGTCCAGGAAAGAGAGGGGTCTTGAATTTCAAACAAATTTCCGGTAACAATAAGTTCCGCATGCGTCCGTTCCCATATCTTCAGATCCTCCAAAACATCCTCCTCACTCCCTCGTTTAGGAATCACGCAAAATTTTGGAGGACACAGTCAATATTGTGCTCTTCTTCTTTTGTTTAGCAAGATGGTGTATTACAATGTTTCCTCTGCGAAAGCGCCGCACATGCTATTCTGCTCTTGTCGAGGAAGCGATCTATTTGTCGTACATTAACTACGCTACCGTCATTGCAAGTAACTATGTTTCTTACTATGTTAACTTACTATGTTTCACTACCATATAAAAATGTGGGGAGATGTACAAGGTGTGTTCAAAAATTAAGGTGACTTTTCAAATTTCGCGGGCAGCATACATTTTATTTTCGATTTTTTTGTTTTTTTTTGTGTTGGTATACATGTCCCAAATATTTGCTTACAGTTTCAACAATATAAAATATTTAGTTTGTTATTGACAGATACAAATGTTAGACGTGTTTTGGTGTGCTCGGCGATTTTCTGCTATAAAAAAATTGGATCAAAGAATTTGCATCAAATTTTGTGTAAAAAATGGAATTTAGTGCTCCAAAACACTTAAAATGTTGACAGTGGCATACGGTGAGCCTGCTCTGAGTAAAAAAATTCTTAAAGTGGTACAAGCTCTTCCAAGATGCCCGAGAAGATGCCAATGACGAACCTCGCTCTGGACGCCCCAGCACGTCAACAACAGATGAAAACGTTGAAGCAGTGAAGAATATTGTTTTGAATAATCGTCGAATCACTATTAGAGAAGTTGCTGAGGATGTTGGCATATCGGTTGGCTCGTGCCATGCAATTTTTTCGGATGTTTTGGGCATGAGACGTGTGTCAGCGAAGTTCGTTCCAAAACTGCTTAATTTTGACCAGAAGAACCGTCGCATGAGCATCGCTCAGGAGCTGTTGAATGACGTCAATGATGATCCTGATTTGCTCAAAAGGATCATAACTGGTGACGAATCATGGGTATATGGTTATGACGTCGAAACCAAAGCCCAATTTTCCCAATGGAAGTACCCAGGATAACAAAGATCGAAAAAAGCACGCCAAGTTCGATCAAATGTCAAGGTTTTGCTCAGTTTTCTTCGATTACCGTGGCGTATTGCATCAGGAGTTCTTACCACAAGGTCGTACGGTCAATAAGGAGTATTACCTTGAAGTTATGCGCCGTTTGCGAGAATCAATACGAAAAAAACGTCCGGCATTGTGGAAAAACAATTCATGGCTTTTGCATCACGATAATGCACCTGCTCACTCATCGTTGCTTGTGAGAGCCAAAAACAACACCAAAATCATGCCTCAGCCACCATATTCACCGGATTTGGCCCCCTGCGACTATTTCCTGTTCCCAAAACTGAAGAGACCTATGAAAGGACGGAGATTTGCAACGATTGAGGAGATAAAGACTGCATCGCTGGAAGAGCTCAAGGCTATACCAAAAATTGCTTATCAGAATTGCTTCGAGGATTGGAAAAAGCGTCGGCACAAGTGTATTATATCTGGGGGGGATAACTTTGAAGGGGACAACTTGAATATTGAAGAATAAATAAATATTTTTTTATAAAAATATAAAGTCACCTTACATTTTGAACACACCTCGTACACTTTTGTACACGGCGATTTTCGCTTCCTTAGATTGGCACTCATTCCTTGATATGCTTCACATGCTATCTACCGTAGGGGGAAGAGGGAACGGTTCCGTTTCATCCAACCCAGGCTAAATAAACAATAATAATAATAGTACCCTTTTTCCTTCCAGCATTCGCACGTCTCTTATCTCCTCATCTATCCGTCCACCTTTCGAAAACATCTTATCTAAATGCACAAAATCATCCACTTTCTCAATTACTTCACCATTCACCCTCATCACACAGTTATTCTCCCCATTCTCCTTATCAAAAACTACTTCTTTAGTCTTTCACGGATTTACCCTCAATTCCATTCTCTTTGTTGATTCTAAAAGTTATATTTAAGCGGCTAAAAATGGCGTAATTGTGGCCTGGAGAGATTTTAGCTCGTTTTTGGGTTCTGGACATAACGTAATTACAGCTATTGATCTCAGGAAAAATCACACAATAACCCAAATCTGACGGAGTTGGACGTGGAGATTCTAAAGTGCGGGTTCCTTGTGGATGTGTGCGGGCGGGGCGATGAGCAAGGGGATGTTTGGGGGGCTTCTCACACGAAGGATTAGAGAACCTACGAGAGTAGGATGGGCAAGTGGGATTTCGGAGGAGAGGTCCTCGGAGCTGCGACCATTTATTTATTAGTCCCACTGTCATGGACGCTATTGTTGAACGAGGGTGTCACACAATTGACCTCATTTCGCAAAGGGGCAGTGACGTCTTCTCGGGATGTCGAATGGAACGATTCCGCCCATACACACGTCCCACACTGCCTTTGACTGACCGCGGCGAATGTCAATTCGGCAAATTGTTCGAGAGTTAACTTCCTTTGAATCGTTATAGATTTACAGACAGATGAACAGCTATATTGGGGCGAGATTGAGATTACAGCGCATTTGGACAGTATATGCAATCAATTTCTCGAAATGAATGCTTTTCATACGGTGTCTATGAGGAATTAAAAATTTCCCATGGACTCAAACATTAAAAAATAAGCAGGGTTTTAAAAAGAATGACCAAATGAGGCATAAATATCTCCTGTTACTACTGTTGGCCCCGGATTTATCACTGAGCAGATCAAGTGAGCCGAGGGATCATCAACTTCAGCAATTCTCAACTTTAGAAGAGGAAATCTCAAATAAATTTGACTAAGATGATTTTATTGATGATTTCACTCGCAGAAAAGGTAGATCCAGTGATCTACGATTCACTCATTCGGCAGCCAAGATGTCCTTATCGCAGTATTTATAATGTAAGATAACGATGATACTAATTTTATAATAAAATTATGTGTACTCCTATTCTCATTTGTTACTTACTGCCCTCTACCAATGTGCCATCAAGAGAAGTAAAAAGTGATCACAATACTCTGGCTTTCTTTATAACAACGATTGAATATCGGTGACGGTGGGGTTATTGCAGTTAGGCAGCTCGCAGTGTAGTATGTACATCTACATCTACATAATACTCCGCGAGCCGACGCATGGGCGTGTGGCAGGGGATGGTAGGTCACCAGCCGTGTAAAGATGTGGATGATATAGTGACATGTATTATAGGAGTGCATTTAGTGGAGTCAAATGTTTATTGTGGTCACTTATTGTTCGCGGAAAGAAACGAGTTTTTGTACCTATCTGTTCGCCAGTGTATATCTCTTATTTCATCGCATCTGTCAGACCTAGAGATGCAGTGAGGAGTCATGATAATATTCTCTATGTAGCTCTGAAAAATTTCAGTTCTGAATTTATCAAGCAACATAAGCCTAGCTGGTAGCCTCTAAGTCTCTAGGGACTCCCACCTTAATCCCTCTAAAAGTTGTGAGACACTACATATACGTTCGTAGCCATTTTAACGAAGCGCGCTGTTTTCCTTTGTATTTTATTAATTTTTTTGGTTAAATCTATTTGACCAGGGTCCCAAATGCTCGCGGCGTCTACGAGGTGTGGCCTAACCAGAGTGAAGTAGCATTCCTCTTTTACTTTTTCATCCGAAGATGTTGATGAGATCCACATTCATGTAGATGTAGATGAGATCCACAAAGTTTTCCATTGCGGCTGGAAATGAGACGAGTAGCGGCGATGAAAAGAAGAGTGTGTGTCTTAACTTGTTCAAAAGGTCATACATTTTAGTTGTAAATTGAAGTCTGAACTGGTGCAAGAGACTTTTTAAGCGGCGAAATCGTGACTTTTTTCAGATATTATATTCATACAAAATACCAAATTAATAATGAATTCTTTTCTACGCCAATTGCGGAGTAAACAAATCATAACTTCACTGCAGCGAGCTCATTGGTTATAGAGATAAAACGCCGAGTCAAAAATAATGGGTTGTAAAAAAAATTGTCATCTCGGCTGTCCCTGTTGTCTGGAGGCCGTCCCATCTTCCAACTTGATAGACGTTATGGGGGCGAAGGCGAAGGGGACTGCCAAAGGCGTAATCGAATGAAATTGCCCCTGAATTTTTTGCAAAAACTTAGATTCGCACGAATCAACGCTACACAGCAAGCAGTTCTTGGAGAGGCACAGTCGCCCTTATTATCTACATTATTGGTGGGATAACTTTTGTTCACGGCGAGGGTTGCCGATCCCTCAGCGGTTGCTTTCAGGATGAGTCCACCTCAATAGTGCCAGTCACTCATACAAATTCATTTGTATATATAGAAATACCTCAATTTTCGTTGATTACAGATGTTATCAGTTTCAGTTTTCGTACATTATTTCCACAAAAATTTGTCTTGGTTTTCGTCGGTTGCCACGGATTTCGTTGGCGTGCCCAAGTGACTTAGCTGCTGATTTTTGTGATGTATAAGCTACCCAAGCGTTCTCCTGCTCAGTTAGACGTTTGCTTCTCGTTGTGTGACCCCAGTAGAAACATCTCTTTGGTCAGCTATCTTGTGAAACATAGGTCCTCTGGCTCTGAATTTGGTCCAAGTGCCAAAAGACCAAGATGAGAAAAGACTCCAGATAGTGCCTTAATGTGTCTTCGACAATGTTGAGGAGCAAGATGTTCAAACTGCGGGAAAACATCGGAATGGATTTCGATGACAGAAGAGTCATCTACCAAATACACATGAAACAAGACTTCACAGTGTGAATGAGATGCGGAAGTCAGATAGCAGCTAAAATTAACAAAGGAGTAAGACAAGGATGCAACCTCTCACTAGCACTGTTCAACATGTACATGGAGGAAGCCATACGAGAAGCGCAAAAAACTGGACTGAGCGGAATAAAGATAAACGGAGAAGAGATAAAAATGCTTCGCTTCGCAGATACAACTCCTGTGCTCCGCTTCGCAAAATACAACTCCTGTGCTCAAAGAAGATAGGACTACAAACCAGGAAACAGTATGTGGAAACATTCGTGTGTAGCGTAGCACCCTATGGATCGGAAGCATGGATCATTGGAAAAGCTGACCAGAACAGACTTGAAGCCTTTGAAACCTGGTGCTGGAGGAGGATGCTGAAGATAAAAGGGACGGACAAAATAAAAAATGATGAAATCTACAAAAGACTAGAAGAGGAAAGAACCATATGTGACAGCATACATAATAGGAGAACCAGAGGGATTGGACACACCCTGAGACACAGTAGGTTTCGAGGAAGTCAATGCGGGTTTTCCACCGGGTCAGGTTGTCCATGTCTGCCGACGTTTCGATGACCGAGTTGCTCATCGTCTTCAGGGCATGGCCTGAAGACGATGAGCAACTCGGTCATCGAAACGTCGGCAGACATGGACAACCTGACCCGGTGGAAAACCCGCATTGACTTCCTCGATACCATACGCCGGGAAAGCCTTCGATCTTTCTTCACAGTAGGTTTGTGAGGAACATAATTGAAGGTAAAATAGAGGAAGAAGTCCCCAGAGGAAGACGGAGGAATCAGTTCATTGACCAAATAAAGAGGAAAGTACATCGGAAGAGATATCAGGAGGTAAGGGAACTAGCATTAGATAGGGAAGGGTGGAGGGCTGCAGTCAACCAATATTAGGAATGAAAAATCAATTATATGAGTGCCTAGATACCTAAGGTCCTTGAGGAGGGGGATTCTGCTTTTGAAATGTGAAATTTTCCGCATAATTTTTTTTTACCTGATTAAGTGTCTGGTAATATTCATGGAATGGTAATCATATCTCTATGGAGTAATAGATTGTTTGCCTACGCAACTCTCACCATTTTTTTGTTTGAGCCGTGAAATGATCTTCTGACAACATGTGGGCAACACCCCGAGTCTAGGGAAGCGTGCGAAGTAAAACCTTGAACTGGGACGAGAGTTGTATGCTTGCTGTGGAATCACTCCGCGCCACACTCCTTAAAGCAGGGTTGAACGTTTTTTGTAGATGAGGAAAGATGTGGAAAGGTCTGAAGGAGAGGGAAGGTTGAGTGTATTCGGGTGTAGGGATGAATGGTACTAGGAGTGGAACTCAGCTTACCGAGGGCTGTAAGCACAGAGGGTGATTATTTTCACCGGAAGACGACGTGAATACACTCTATAACTCGAAGGAGTGTTTGCGGCAAAAGTTGGATGGATAGGGTCAGGAATGAGTGGGTAATAAATGAGTGTGGGTTAGATGCTCCAGTAATGGACATATATATGAAAGGAGTGTGCTTCGTTGGTTTGGCCATGATGAGAGAATGAATGAGAGTCGAATAGCGAAACAGATATGTAAGAAAGAAATGAATGGTGCGAGAGGGAGAGGTAGACCGAGAAAGTTGTGGTTGAGGAAATTCTTAGGAGGAGGAATATTAGGAGTCTTAAAAAGGGCGTGTATGAAGCGGTGTATGGGGGTATATGAAGCAAAAGAGGTTTGCAAGGGTAGGTCAGAATGGAGGACATTATTGAAGCAGAGTTAGATGTACAAATATGTATTTATGAGTGAAATTTAGTGACTCTGCCTACCCCGGAAAGGAACGGCGCGATTGGTATGCATATGTATGTTAATATACCTTTAAATATGCCCGCGCTCAGACGGATTTCGCCTTCATTTGCTCGTATTCACGGATATTCCTTGCCGAGATAGCTGGATTCGCGTTACATACCCGCGTAGTCTTTTACCTTGGATACGGGTAAATCACGTCACTAGGCGTACATCGCTTGGCTAATATCTTGGGTATTTTTGCTATTCTCTTTGTTATTATAAGTACTATGCATTTTACACCGCGGAAACTCATTTCATAATTCTTAGTCATTTTTTCCACACATTGGCAAGGTATGTTGGAGTTTTATGCCGACATCATATTACCAAGTAACCTTCAGTGTAGTACGAGATTTTATTCTTAAGTGTTTGTTGGTAGACACCGTTGAGGAATTTGATTTTAAAATTTTAAATGCTGGAATAAGTTCAAATAAAATATGGCTAAGTAAATTAAGCCAAACCTTTGATTTTATGCCTTAATTTTCGACAACTTACGAAATATTAAAAAAAAATCATTTTCCAACGCTGGGACTGCAAAACTGTTCTCAACCGAAGGTTTATCTTGGTTCTTTATAAAAAGTACTTCTTTGAGTGAACAAATCATTAAATTACGGTGAAAACATACAGGACAGTACAAACCGTAACAATTCAGAACAGATGTGTCATGAACTTAATAATCCTTTTTAAATGAATCCTCTCGGAAACGTACAGCCGCTTCGATCTCATGAGAAATGGCTTATTTTCGTAATTATCTCGAATAATAGGTAGGTCAAAAAATGCTTAAATGTTTACATCGTTAAAAAAAGATTAGATCCTTGTCCATGTTGCGATACCGAAATAGTGATTATTTCTCGTTCATATTTGCATAGAATCTCCGTAAAGAAAATCTCTGCTTCAACTCAGTTTCATCTAATTTCAATAGTTTTTCTGAGTTGCATTTTCTCAACATTATTTAATATTTTACGATATTCTTCGACTAAAAATAGTATCATTTATATGTATTTATTTCCAACTGATTTTCAGTCTCATTTCCATACGATTCCTTCCATGCCTTTGTATTTATTTTTCTATTTTATAAGGAATCGTTACAAGAGGAGATGCAGTATTGTATCGCAGAAACCTGTTTTAAACTCTTCGTAATTGTACATGCATTTGATGTTCTTTTTCCTATTTTTATTTATCAGTAGTATTTTTGTAAATTATATCAAAGCTTTAATAATCTTCATGTTGACGTTTATGGTATCCAAGCTTTTACATTGTCGACCGAAAGGAATACTGTCGTAAGCTTTCTGCAAATCGATGTAGAGTGGGTGGATTTGGTGGCTCGTTGCGCTCCTTTTCTCAGTTGCCTGAGTGACTCAAAATAGATGGCCAATGGTGGATCATCCAGCTCTAAAACTTATCTGTTCTTCTGCCTAGAGATCTTTATAAATGTCTTCAATTTTATGTTTCAAAATCTTTCCATATATTCTGCTGGTTATACTGGTGACTGATATTCCCCTATAATATTCACATTTGTCCTTTTTTTCGTGTAACTGAAATGAAAGATGCTCTCTACTCTTTCGGGACCTCTGCTCCGTCAATACAAGTTTGAAATAATTATATTAGATGGCGGTATAGCTTTCCTGTGTCTTTGTTTAATCTTGCTTCATTGATGTCTCCTGGGCCATTGGGTTTTCCATTCATGTTTTACAAACTTCCTTAACTTTAATCTCAGCTATTATTAGTGGAGAGGCTATTGCATTTGTTTGATTTTTCCCTAAGTTTTTATCGGTAAATTGTTTTTGTTAATAAATATATGGATGCTCTTTCCACTGTTGTATAGATATTGGTGAAAGTAGGTCCGTATTTTTACTTTTACGATGTTTTTAAACATTTTCTCGCTTTCTGTTCTTTTTCGCCCGCCCTCCCATTGATTTTATAATTAAATTGATTAAGTGTGAAATATTGTAAGATATATCTGTTATAATACGTTGCGTAATAATATATTTGTTATAATACCAAATTTGGTATTATAATACTAAATTATGTACGGCCTTTCCTTTAGTTATTTTGCTTAGTTATAAATATCATTAATATATTATTTGCTTGATGTATTAAGTATTGTTAGCAGTAGGATATAATATTTGATATCAGTACCAGAATCCCGGGATTTGTTAAAAGCGTCATCCTGGAATTTTGGGATTAGCATTATGGATGGATACCTGACCTTCAATTCCTAAAAAAAATTAGACTCTTCATGCATCCAATGATGATGTCCAGAATTCTAGATGAAGACCATTCCCCAGTCTAGATTCCCGATCATTCAAAAAACCCTAACATCGAAGACAGCATAATCAATTAATTACATCTTTGACGAGGCGACCAACAGCTAATTTAATTAATGATATTAAGAGAAGCGCGTCTAACTGTTGGGGAATGACAGAATGGTGGAGAGCAATCCAGTGTCCGTATTAGCCCATGATTCTTAACGAAAAACGCTAACAGGACCACAGTCAAAAGTCCGATCCGACAGGCAAAGTATTGGCCTTGAAGTAGGTACCATCCTAATTCCACCTAAGTAGTCATCGTTATTCCGCTGAAAAATCTCCGTCACTGCTGGGACCCGAATCCGGAACTTATAAATGGGAAGGAGGTACTTGAGTACCTCCTTCCCATTCGAGATCTCTCTAGCCTACACGCAGACACTGCTTCAGAAATTTGACATACTTATGAGGAAAGCCGCGCATCGTGAGTGACTGCCACAGGTAAATAGTGTGTGAGACAAATTGGATACTCAGTAGTGTCCTGGCCATGCCCTGGTTGACTGAAAATTTTTTGTCGTATAATACGTCATCCAGGTGCCGATAGTAAAACGTTTGTTCTTCCATTAACAGAAGGTTACGTTAACTTAGTTCATTTTAAAGTGCTTCAATTGAAGTTAGTGAATATGTTCAAAGACAACGCATTAATGGTAATTCATAAGCATAGGTATGCAGTTAGTTCTCTGCTATTCGCGTTCAAAATTCTTCGCATCGTATGAAGACCTCGAAGTCCTTCTTTTACTTCACACTGGCGGCGCCCTTTTCCTTTCCAGCTCCCTGAGGACATCTAACGTACAACGGTGAAAGTATCTTCTCCCATGAACCGTGAATGGTGGGGGATTCAAGCCCTGGCAGATTCGTGGCATGGATAATCTTTCTCTTTTTTAAGGTGGTTGGAGCGATTTTAACTATATAGAGATTATCGAGAAACATTGTGTAAGTGTTTTCAATAATAATATCTATAGCTAAACGTTAAAAAATGTACCATACGGATTAACTTTTTTATTGGCAGCTCAATGCTATTTTAACACGTCGCCTTATTGCACACGAAATATGTTTCACAATACAAATTTACGTTAATAATGTACATATTTTCTCATAAACGCGAATAGCACATTTCATATCATTATAGGTTTAGCTAAAAAAAATACTAAGGTGTCATGTCGATGTAAAAAATATCTAATTTAAACGGTCTTTATGATAAGTATTTTAAACTCTGGGATTTACTGCATAGTATATTAGCAAGGGTTTTAATTTCATGTCATGATATTAGCGCCTGGTTTTGAAGAAGAGGTAATCTTTGGCCTCATTGAAGCCTGGAACCGTCCTCTTCTCCTCACAGTTTATGTTCTCTCTGCCATTCTTTCCAGTATTGCTCTGTTTCGTCAAATCAAGAAACTTTACCTTTAGGTGTGACTACCCATTTCTTATTTTCTAGAGTTTTTCTGAAAACAAACAAAACACGTCCTTTAAATTTAGCGAAAAAGAATCCAACCGGAACATACATTTTCTCGGCCCCTGTCATCCATTTTCAACAACAAGCACCAGTTTTGCATTTACCGTTTACTCACCTACGCTGATTGAATCACACGGGCAAATTCCAGGCATTTATTTACCAAAAGATGGTTGCCATCTACTGCCTCATTCACCGCCTATTTAAGGTCCCACTAACCTACCACGAGTTTAAAGAAAGAAGGCAGAATTCTGGAGTAAAGAGCTCAAAGCAACGGATACCCATCAAACCTTCTAGACAGATTAATCAAGAGAAATGTCCAGAAAAGGCACCCAACTTGGATTACTCCATTGACCTTTCCTAAAATATTGTATTTAATGGTGATGTCTCTGGTAATCGGGTCCTATCAGCAAAATTTTTCCAAGATTTTTTCACAAGATAAATATCATGTGTTATTCGGGCCTCTATTACTTAAAACTCCATCTGTTAAGTGCGAAGACCCTTTGAACATGTACTTACTCTTTCTCCCATGGCCATGTGTACCCAAGGTGGTACTTGGCCTCACCAACTTATTGCATCCTGTCTTTCGCATGCTCTTCTGTTTTTATTATCTTAGCCATGTCTTTTTTCACCTGGTCTTTCCACCACAGTTTAGGCCTACCACGTGGTCGTCTTCCATTCGGGTTTCCTTCCCATATCTGGTATAGGGTGCTTGATTCTTTCCTTCTGATGATGTGGCCGGTCTATCTTAGCCTTCTGATTTTATCTTCCGTCACGATATCTGGCTCCTTGAAAAGACTTCTGATTTCCTGATTGTGTTTTTTCCTCCATGTGTCGCCTTCTTTAGTTGGTCCAAAAATTTTACGTAGGATTTTGTTCTCAAAGGATATTAATTTTTTCTCTGTGTTTTGTCTAGAATCCAGGTTTCAGCTCTATAAAGGAGGACGGGTCTAATTATAGTTTAGTGGATCTTCAGCTGAATATGGTTAGATAAGATTTTTGACTTTAATACGCTGTTTAGTGCATACATGCTTCTGTTGGCAAGGTTTATTCTGTTCTTAATATCAATATGCTCATCACTTTGCGAGCTGACAATTGTTCCTAAGATTTTGAAACAATCCACCTGTTCATAGTTGTATTCTATGTCGGCTATGTTTATATCTTCAATTCTCCCTCTTCCAAATTTAACAAGTTTCGTTTTGCTATCGTTAATCTTCAATCCCATAGTCTTTGTCTCTCTAATAAGAATTTTAATCATTTCCTGAAGTTTCTCCTTAGTCTCTGCTAGTAATACCACATCGTCAGCAAAAGCCAGTACGCTTATATTCTTTCCTATTCTTATGCTATAGTCTGTTTTATCAAGTTCTTTTGAGTGCTCCCTCAAGAGCTATATTGAAAAGTGTAGGTGATATAATAACTACAAGTTTTATTTCAAAGGTAAATGAGTACTCATTTTCTATTTCAACCTTACATTTAGAGCCTTTAATACTTTAGCTGGCTAATTTGATTAGTTTTTTTTGAGATTCCAAAACTTGCGATTTTATGCATTTTGTGGAGGATTTACTATATTTCCAATATTTTGCGAGAGCTTCTTTAAGGATGTATATCTGTTGTGGACCTACCCCTTTGGAATCCCGCTTGATGCTCTTCAATTATCTCCAAGTGTATTCTTCAAGCCTTCTCTGGATTACCTTCAATAGCACTTTATAGGATGTGCTTAAGAGCGAGATTCCTCGATAATTATTGGGATCCAGTTTATCTCCTTTTTGTGGATTGGGATTATTGCTGTTTTCTTCCAATCCTCTGGCAAGTTTTCTTCCTCCCAAACTTGTACTATCAGTTTGTGTAGCCGTTCTGCTAACTCCAATCCTCTAGCATTTAATATTTCGACACAGATCCCATCTTCTCCAGGAGAAGCACTGTTGTTTTTATTGTTTTCAATATTTCATCCATAGTGGGTTTTTCGATGTTTGTCTGAACGTTTAAATAGGCTGGAGTATCTGTTTCTCCGACGTCTTCATCTCTATTTAATAGTTCTTGGAAGTAGTCCTGCCAGATATCTACACTCTCGTGTTCTCCATTATTTACGTCCATTTCTCTTAACACCATAAGCTATGGGGATATAACCTCCCTTAAAGAATTTCACTGTTTTATAAAAACCTCTAGAATTTTTGCAACTGTCAATTTGTGCCTTTTCTAAAAGATGTTTTAGATATTGTATTTTTTTATACCTAAGAAACTTATTCGTTTCTCTCCTTAAATTGGCATATTTTACTTTATTTTTTTCCTTGATTTTATTTTGGTTTCCTAATTTATTTTATTTTGGTTTCCTAACCATGCTTCTTTAAAAACTTTCCAATCTTCTTTTTTATATTTACATTCATCGTCAAACCATGGTTTCCTCCTTGGTCTTTTTGCTTTTCCACATACCTCTCTTGTCGTTTCTTGCACTGCTGTTTTAAAAACACTCCAATTATTTTCTAATGTATCTTCCATGCCTTACTGGAAACTGTTTTGGAAACTGGACTTGGAAACTGTTTTGTAGTTTCAATCGAAACTCTTCCCCAGCTTCTTTATTCTTCAGATTTTCAATTGCCAATCTATCCTTTTGTCTTGAATTTTTTTCTTTTCTACTGCTATGCGCTGCATGACTTTTATCTAGACTAGATTATGGTCCGACCCACATTCTGCACTTCTAAGGCTGCGGACATCCAAAATGCTAGATTTGTGTCTTTTGTCAATTAAGATATGGTCAATTTGATATTTTACCAAGCCATTTGGAGCCACCCATGTTTCTTTGTGTATATTCTTATGAGGGAACAGAGTGCTCATAACTTGGAGATCCATTAACTCACTAAAGCTAGCAGTCTTACTCCATTGCCATAGGTCTTTTCATGAAGGCTGTATTTTCCTGCAACTAGTTCCCATATGCTTTCGTTGCCAATTTTTGAGTTGGCATTCCCAAGGACTATTCTTAAATCATATTTTGGTAACTTATTAGTTAGATCCTCGAGCGATTCATAGAATATATCTTTATCTTCTTCCGTTGGTGCATAAATGCTGACTAGAGACATGTTTCTAAATATACCCTTAATCCTAATATTGCACATTCGCTCGTTAAACGATTTAAACGTGTAGCATTTTGATAATTGTACATGGATAGTGTGAACACAATTGCAGGTTGGACCCCTTAAGCTTCGCCTCTACTAACCTCTCCCGCCTTTTCCATTTCCAATCTATTTCACGCTAAGTTGATTTTGGGTAAATTAACTTTGTAGAAGTTAATAAGATATGTGCTGACTATAAAAACTGTTCTTCTCCGCACATTTTGACGCTCATATTGATCAAAGACCTTAATACGTTTCACATTTGTTTATTTGTAAACTACGACCGGTTTTGAAGTATGTTCCCGTCATTCCTGTGCTGACATTGTATATTATACTACTTGAGAATGACATGGACATACGTTGAAAAGGTAGTAGTTAACAAATAAAAATTGCAGGAAAGAACAAATTTATTAAATCAACATGCACCCCCTTCCCGGTAATCTCTGGATTAATATAGAAAATAATTTTATCTCGATCTATGTATTTATTACTGCTACTGTGAAGTTTCCTGGTGTGATGGTGGTTTTTTGGGTTTTCCAAAAACTTTGGGCAAATTCCGAACCAATACCCCTCCCGTAACTAATATGAGCCCACTCCAGTGACAACGTGTTTTAATCCAAAACCCGGAAGAAGCAAAAGCCTACAGCGGAGTGTTTATTTATAATTTTTCAGTTGTTTGAGTGGGGAATAAACATTTGTTGAAATGAATTGAATCAATTTTTATTTCAACTTTATTAAGTTTTCTCTTTCCTTTCCCATAAATACGGAAATAATTAATTTTTCAATTCAAAACTTTTTGTACCATTAAAATTGCATATGTGTCGAATCCATGGCCTTTATAAAGAGTGTGGAAATGTACTACAAAATATTTTTATTTTTTTCCTCTTACCATATTTGGATGAGGATTCATCTTTAGCCGTTAGCGTGCCGGCAAGGTATAGGATGAGAAAAGCCCGCGCCATCATGCGGCACAGCCATAGGAAGTCATACATTTTTCTTGCTTTGAGTGCGTGCATCGATTGATAAAGCTCTACAGCGTCTGCCGAATGCCACTCTCTATTTGTACGGTCATTCCATCGCATCAAGACCTTCATTATTTTCTACTCATTTTCCACAACCTACAGCAATATTTTTGAGCTTGCAAAATTACTGGTAACATGAATTAAATGTCTCCACAACGTTTCCAAGGGAGCATAACACAACCTCGAATAACCTGAGAATGTAGTTAATCGCTGGGTACCTGTTGTTTCATTCAAGAACAGAGGGATGGAGAAAACCAGTCTCTGCGCCTTGTTACAGCGGAGGTGACATGGCAGGAGGAATTATGTCAGCTTGAGAGTATTAGCAAAGTAGCTTCCCTTTATCGCGGAATTGAATTGCCTGAAATACTGGTTTTTCCATCCACTGACTCCAAATCACAAATGATCATATCTCAATCTGAGTATTCGTGGAGAATTCTTCTAATGTAGTGATTCATCAGAGGTTCGAGACGATGGTCCATAGTCCTCTTGAAGCTTTTTGTTGGGATAGAGAAACCCAACTCTAGGATTCCCTCCACCCTTCTACCATTGCCCTAAGAAGCTATCGCAAACAACCTACTTACGTATAGGTAATGGTGCAAAACACTTCGGCTGTTAGTAAGTTCTTTAATAAAGAGTATTCCGGGTACAGGGTCCAAGAATAGCTAAATTTAAGACAGTACTTTAAAATATCCACAAAACGCATAAACGATAATTATAAAGTACTATTCGCTGCCATTGTACTAAAAATTTACTACTTTATTTAAAAAAATAACACTCCAGAATTTCACCAACTTCTTCGATGCAGGGAAAGTAAAAAATTCATGGCTGAGAAAGTTGATGACAGTATTTCTATTGATGATATTATTCCGAAAATCGGTTTTTTAGGAAAGATCGGTAGAGTATTTATTGCTTTAAAGGATGCAACCTTTAGCCAAGCGAAATTCGTTCGAGAGACCAGTTTACACTCTATATGGTCCTCAATTAGGTGCCGTGAATTAAATTATTCGTGTGCTCGTAGTACAGACCACCGAATGCTGGCATCAGTACAATTTTAGAAACTCGAAAACCTTTTAAGTAGCGTCAAATGTAGGAATTCCAGTGGAAATTTCATGATGCGTGGAGATTTTAATGCCCGCTTTAGGTCGGAGGATCTACAGGCACAAACCTGGGTCTAAGTCAAAGTCATCAACGAGTCCCAATTGTAACACTTTTCCATCAAATTCCCTGCATCAGAAACCAACGACACCTAAAAGATGGGTGAATATTCACGATTTATTGGCAACTAATATACCTCCTCAAGTGATTAAGGTTGAACTGTTGCGAGAATAGGGACGATAGGTTGTTGCAGCTGTTTTTCTTGGATATCAACAAATATTTTTAGAAAATAATAAATCTACAAATTTAAAAAAAGATGATTTCAATGCGTTCAACGGTCATTTAAAAAGTTCTTTTGCCGATTTCTGAGAAAGACAAGACTATAGATGGAGGGTACTTGAAAAGCTTATCTTTCGATTGCACAGTCGGGGATTAGAGAGTGTATTCCTCGTAAAGTCAAAAAAGAGAGCAGTGAGCCAAGATGGTACAATGCGGATGCAAAAAAATTGTTAAGATGACAGAGGGTATGCCATGTCAAGATGAAAAACCTCAGTGCAGGTTATTCGACTGAGTATGGCAATTTTTATGATTGGAAAATATTAGTCTAAAGCTGCTAAGAAGGAATCCTTTCGTAATGCATTCATGGATTTTAAAAGAAAAACACTTGTAGAATGGTTACACGACAACCTAAGAGCCTTTTGGTCATTTTCAAGGGAAGGCCAAGGCAAAGATCAATAGTATGAGACGATAAGGCTGAAGTATTTGAAGAAGTTTAGGCAAACTTCATTTATAAACTCCTACTTTCAAAGTCTTCTCCAAGTCCTCCCAGAATATACCCGTCATGGTATAAGATCGTTGCCAGTGATCAATATCGCTCATTAACATTTATGCTCACGGAAAGTTAGCTGAAATATATTAGTCCAAATAAACCATATGGTACTGAATAAATTCTTCCACGTGTGTATCGAGTGATAGCGTCAGAAACAGCTCCCTACACGTAGATAAATATTTATTAAATCCGTTAATGAACACGCGTGGGAAAATTGCTGATGTCACGTCCATAAAAGCAATGTTAAGAATCAGCGATTGAATAACCGTCCGATATCCCTCACGTTTATCTCATGCAATGTCCAATGATAAATGCTCAGTTATGAGACACTGCCACTGGCAGAACTTGCTAATAGGAAGGGGAAGACCTTGCGAAACTCAGCACTTTTTCCCACGGTATTTTAATCTCTGGTGAATATAACATTCCAATTTTTCTTGATTTTAAAAAGATATTTGATAAAGTGACCCATGGACAGCTACTCATGGAATTTAAATCAAACGGGTTGAACTAGGACGTATTTTCCTTGATCTGAATATTCAAAATCAATCATGTACGAAGGGTTTTATTAGACATCGCCATCTCTGATGAAGTTAAATTTTCATCTGGTGTCCTATAGGGGAATGCCTCAGGCCTACTTGTATTTCTTTTGTTTATCTACGATATCGGGAAAGTATTTCACTAGAAGATGACCAACCGATCCTGCGGACATTCGACCGAACCAAAGATCTGATTCCATCTAAAGGTAGTAGGAGCGATTTTCGCTTATATACAGGTTTACATACTTTTGGTAATATACATCGATAAATGATTTTAAAAATTCATGTTACCTATGTGGTTTCCTTGAATTTTATGCTCTTTTATACTCGTAACCAAATGGTACATGACATATATTCCAAAATAATTCGATTGCATGTGTATAAATTTTCTCCTAAAAGTGAAATTATGCGTTTCAAATTCTGATTTTGGAAGCTAGCAAATTTCAAGGCTTCATGTCGAATTAAATGCATGTATTTACATACAATTTTTCCATAAGTTTTGAATTCTGAGCCGTCTACGCGTCAATTAAAAAGCTATAATGGAGACGACGATTTTAAATTATAAACTTTGAATCATTTATTTTACAAAATGCATGGTTATCTCCAACATATAAATATATGTACTTAGGTGAAGTGTGTCCATGAATTTTGTTTTCGACTTACTTGAAAAGTCATGAAAATGTTCACTCAATGACTCACGATATCCGCTCCCGCCACCTTAATAAGATAGCGCCTCGAGTGTAAGTAATTAATCAGCCTCGTTGGTGGTGACCGTTCGGGGAATTGGGTGGCCACCGACCACTCGGCTGGAACTTCCAAGCGGTGAACGCTGGCGGCAGGTTTTTAGTGTCTGGGTTCACGGGTGGACGCGGCCACTGAGAATGTAAACACAATGCGAGAGCGAGTGGTGCATTGGGGCGACCGGATAAGGGCCCGTCGGAGCATGAATTCAAGAGCGCTAGTCTCGAATGACAGTACGGGGGTGAATGCGCGTCAGCACGGCAGTGGGTGGTTCACAGTTTTAATCGAAGGACATTAATGTGATTTTAACGAGTTTTTTCTTCAGCTATAACGGAGAAAACGTTCGAATTTATTTTACAATCCAAGTAATTGTGAAAATCATGAGGTGAATATATTAATGAAGATGGAACAAAAGTATTATTTTACATGATTGAATTTGACATTACATGGCTAAAAATTCATATTTAAGGATACTACTTGGCTTATTTTTTTACGCTGAGTGTTGAAAGCGAACACTAGCATCGGGCAGTATGTGGTGACATTTCAGCGTAATAAAGAGAAAAGTTGCAAATTGTTTTACTAATACTAGGTTAATTGTTGCATAAGTATCGATGCACTACACTATAATTAGAGGTGTTAGAAAGTGTTTTTATTTTTTCTGAAATTTGTTGATTTAAAAACCAAATTGTGGTGTTTTGTGTTTTTATTACGTTTTCTAAATTTGGTGTTACTAATTTCCCCTGAGTCTCATGCAAGCAAAGGAATTATATTTGGCACACTGTAGCATGAACATCTATAGCATTGGAGATATTACTTACGATAAATTTCATTTTTTATACGAGAAAATGTGCTGTTTACACCTATGAAAAAATTCTGTCACACCTGCTGATCAACAAAACATGACATTCAAAATTGAAATAAGTGCATATTGACACGATAGATATTAGGACAAACAAAACATAATTCTTTCTTCAGAGTTGTCTGAGAACATAATAAACCACTTCTTTCCAAGGTTAAGGAAGACAGCTTCACTTTCATTGAGACTGTTCAATTCCTTTGGGAAGTAAAATTGCAAAATGTTAGAAGTGTCGCAATAGAAACAGTACTCACATTCTTAGTGAACTATTGTCAAAATGTACCTTATTCAAAAGCCAGCATTATGAGTGTCTCAGCATTAGATTATGTCAGTCTCCTCTTCCTGTCACTGACCACCAGGCTGTACCTTGAGAATGATCTCTCCGAATCCACATTAGAACACGGGAACCAAATACGCTGGAGGGCAGCTGCTGCATATTCTTTGTGCGAAAGTTATAGTCCTGTCAGAACCTCCACAATATTAACCTTTCCACAGTCTTCTCTGCCAAGTTGTTCCTTGACTGTAGCCAAAAATGCTGTGTGGGCTTCTAAAAACTGCTGTGAGTCCACTCTATGAAGATTTGGTGCATCTTTTCTACTGTCCCGCAGTTCTGTGGCAGTTTTGTTTTTTACTACATTTCGAGGATCAAACAGTGATCCAACAGACTGAATTATCTTTCTTGCGGGATCTGTGGTCTTCAACTGGTTTAATTTCACCAGTACAGATTGAGTTGCATGGACAAACTTATCTTGTGCTGCTACTTTAGCTTTCATCGGGAGCAGGTCTTATTCACAGGTGACGGTCTGACAGAAGGTTCCCTCACTAAGAAGTTTATATTTCACTTCAATACCACTTAATTTCCCCTCAAGAAGGGGTATTGTCGGGTAAGTGGAGCCCTCCAAAAATGAAATTAGTTCCATTAGAGATGCACAATTCACTGAAATGTATACTGCCTGTACTTCTATTATCTGGATGTCTGTTGATGAAGCGTCTTTTAGGAAGACCACCCCTGCATTACCATCATCCAAAGGTTCGAAATATTCCCCCAAATCTTCAATGTGAGTAGAGAGATAAATAGCAGAGTCAAACCATGAGTTCCACCTCGTGTGAACAGGCATGGGAAATGCTGCAAACTTCCCTATATTTTCAGTACCTTGATCCTTTTCGTTCAGGAATTCGATGTACCTGCTTTTGCGTTTTCGGGTATTTAGAAATGCATTTACCTTTTCACGATGGCTGAATTCAACTCTTCCATCTATGTTCAAAAACTCTACCGATTAAATTAACTTTATGGGCCCAACATTGGACATGGTTCACTTCTTCCATCAGTCCTTTCAGGGTCTTGAAGCACTTCGTCATGTAAGGTGCCGAATCTGTAACGACTGCAACGATATTCTCACGTAGAATTTCATAGACGCCAATTGTGTCTATTACAGAATTAGCACAATTAATGCAGTTTGCCGTGTCAAGTTCTACAGATGACGCCAAGTGCGCCTTCTGTTCCGTAGACGCAACAAAAGCACGAAGCAAAATGTTGAAAGCGCAGTCACCGTTTTTGTCTGTGGTCTCGTCGCAGAAAATACTAATGTATTTATCTTGAACTTTCTCCTGTATTTCTTATCTTTTTCTTTCTCTTAGCACAGGAATATACTTTTGCCTTATTCTATTTCCAGACGGCAGGTCACCACTTCCACGGATGTATTTATGCATCCAACCTCAAATCGCAGCATTATCCAGCTTTTCAACCGGGATATTGACTTTCACAAAAGCTTCTGTAGATATAATCTTTGTTCTGTAGTGTCCAGGATAAATTCTTCTTTTAAAGCTTTAGCACGCCCGGACTTCACTAGTGTTTCTTCTAATGTAGCCACCCTTAACGCATTCACTTCACGCACTGATTTCCTTTGATTTTAAAAATGGTTTTCGGGCTTTTCGGTCTTACAATGTTTATCGAGTGCATCTTTCCTTTTGTAGTCCAACCGGCAATCACAGTAATTACACAGTAGCACATTTCCCGATACTACCAGCCCTTCTGATTTAAATTCGTTTTCTCGGTCCGATAAATTAACTTGTTGCTTCGGAATTGTCACTCGTTTAGTTCACTCTGACTGGAACTGACCGCCACATCTGTGGGAGACAGTCAAGACGCAATGGTGAAATTCTACTCTATTCAAAGGAATATTTTGTATTCATCCGTTTTCTGGTAAACCGATAGCGCGTCTTTCCACAATGTATCGCACGTACGTACATTGTAACTTCGTAGTGGCGGCAGTAGGAAATTTGGGGATCGGGTTGGTGTGGTGCCTACGGTACTGGCTTACCATACGGACAGCCAGGGCTCAAATCCCTGCGGAGTTACGATGTTTTTCAGAGGAAACCCGGTCCCTACTTGAGTGTGTTGTGGAGGGCACTTAAGTGAAGTACTGCGTCTGTCGGATGAGACGTTAAACCTTGGTTCCCTTGGCGCCTTTCGTTAAGAGCAGGCTAATGCCGACGCCGGGTGTCTATCCACCCTTCCTCCCTTACCTGTCCCCTATGGCGCACATGATCTTAGCGCCTTTGTCGGTCGCCTCCCCAAAAATCCACTCCTTGGAGGAAACTTAATATCGTTACAACACAGCCGATGGCCAGTGCCTTGCTGAACACGTATTTAAGACAATTATTCAATTTCGCGAATTTATTACAAAAACATTCAAGCCGAATACTCGTCGGCAAAGATGTCATGAGTGAACAAAAATATGATAGTAAATATGTAAATAATTAAATTATGTATTGTACATTTCTTTTAATCATACCGAAATCAAAATTCCCTCTTTTAAAAACGATGAATGTTACGAAAACCACCAAAATCAGTAGTGCTCATTAAAACTGCCGAAATTAGTGTCATTTCGTTTAAAATACCAAAATTAGCGTTATATGTAGTTTTTATCGCTTATTACGAAAAAAAACACCTCTAACTACAATCAAGTCATTCTTCAGTAGGGACCTGAAGATATTGCTGTTCATCGAATCTTAGGTCGAAATATATGTATATACCTTTGAAAAGTTGCAACTTATGTCTTCATTATGTTAAAAGCGTCTTCTTTATCTAATATTTTTTTTCGATTTTATCGCAGTAATTTCGTGATTCATTGATGCATTTTTTAAAAACTTATTGAAGAAACTTACAAAACCCGAACTCATATGCTTCTACTGCTGTCAGTGTCCAGACTTCCTTATTTGTTTAGTTGAATCCCTATGGGACGCCAAGCTGAACAATATCACATGGGAATCGGCTCTTATTTTATGACAAATATCTCCACAAGTAGCTAATTAGGAGCTTAATTTTGTTATTAACAGATCAGCATGTGTCTCAGGCATGACGAAAAGCAGTGGGGATCGAATCGGGGGAAAAAATAGGAAATGAGTTCATGAAAGATAAGTTTTGTCACTCATAGCCTTCAAAATTTAAATTGAAAAGGTAATAACTCGCATAAAAGTAAAATATTGGGCTGAAAATGCTGACGAAAGGAAAATCACATGCCAAACTTTACTTAGCCAATGACAGAGTGATTTCGCCAGACAATAAAGAGATGTAATGAGATGGTTGACATTCACGAAACGCCGAAGGAGCACCATATTGAATACAAATGCATAGAATTCCAAAATAATGAGAAGTTTGAGATGGCAAAAAGTCAGAATTATATTGAGATTTAAATTTATCGAAGGCAGTTTAAATCCCAGTCGCGGCGCGTGGATATCATATGATTACCCCTAATTGCGTAATCGTTTACTTAATATTTGGCTGTCATCTAGAGGTGTACTTGTGCCTAAGTTGGCGATGCGCGTCAAGTCAATACTTCCTCCATCCTGAAGTTGTGTTAACATTTAAACCATGGTTATAGCTGGATAGGGATTGATGGATTATGATAACACGCCTTTTCTGATATGATTTTTTGCATCATTTTCCTCTCCGTAGTGAGTATGCGTTATCATATGACATTTTACGTGAAATGCTTATGCTTATTTTCAATTCCTTAACATAAATAACCCGACAAGGACAGTTTTATGAATTTTATAACAGATCTGAACGGGATCTCTCGTCGCCAGAAAAAACAGCCATCCACCGCTAAACGGCAGCGGAGTCGGGGGATGCACTATGTGAAACATTTCGTCCACTCCCTGAATGGTCAGCAATCGACGCTGGCCTACATCTGCCCCATACGTAGGTGTGACAGCACTCATCTTCATACATCTATATCTGCAAAATACAGTAATAACTTTGTTGTCGTTGACGTCGGTTATTGTCAGTTTCGGTTTTCCTTGATGTCGCAATTTATTAGTTCCGGTTATCGTCGATTTTTCCGCAAAAAGGTTTTCGCCGATTGCCTCGAACTTGTGTCCACGAGACCTCTCTGCTTATTTTGCGAAAACTAAGAGTGACCCACGCGGGTCTCCAACTCAGGGGTTCGTTGTTTATCGTTGCGTGGCACTAGCTGACCTCTTTGGACGGCTTTCTTTTTCTTCATTATTCCACTGACACCGAAGCTGGTTCTAGCGTCAAAAACCCGGGAAGAAGACTCTGGATAGTGCCTCAACACTTAAGGTTCTACGGGAGGGGGCTCTGCCTTTCAAACAATAATTTTTGCACCTCTCTCCCCTCCTCGCCATCCTCCATTCGTCAGTCTTTTTCATTCAATATCTATTAATTTCTCTTATTTTTTCAATAAAAACTGTATTTATACTCAATAAAATGTTTCTTTTATGTATTCTTGAGTGTTTTGGAAGAACTAATTGTATTTACAATGATTTATGAGGAAATAATCGCCTATTTTTGTAGATTTTGAATTTCACCGATTGTTTTTGGACGGATTATCGACAAAAATCGAGGTATCACTGTGCAATGTCCAAGCGACCTCCATAGTGTGAGGTATAGGGTGATTTCACACCAGGTGCGCACCAATAATCCCATTTCTAGGTTGAATCCCTTGATAATCGTTAGAATTGCATTGCAGTTGTACTTCCGAAGGAATAAAATTACTTTTATTTCATCCGAGTCATTAGTCACGAAGTATTAGCATAGGATTTGACTACACTGCAAACACATCGCCGCTTGAGTTTTAGTACGTTGTTGTCGGTCTTATTACGAAGATGTATTCACGTCCAAACTATTGTAATTGTGATAATTCGGCTGTGCATGTTGCATCATTCTAAAAGTCTAACAGACCCCTTACGATTCCATTGGGTAATCTTTTCTGATTTGAACTCCGGTTACAAAATCGAAAAAATCATTCTGCGTGAATGATTAGAGCCTTTACGGTTATAATGATTCCAATTAAATTTGTGATACGCTAGGTAGGCAGTCATCGACCCTATCTCATTTGTTCTGTTGAACTGCTTATCCTATTTTCTTTAACCCACAAACAACCACCAGTAGAACTTCTAGATCACATTCATAAAACTGGAGATATAGATTACTAGGCGGAAAGATTTAATTTTTCCACGTACGATTTTGGAACCACAACAGCTGCGATTGGAGCCGCCAGTTATGTAAATGGAAACGATGAGTATCGTTTTAATTTATGCTTTCTTATGTAATCATTTGATTCCTTCAAAACATGCTATTTTTTCTATGAGTTTTAACGTTTTGCTAGTTAGCATGACTGAAATATAAAAATGGTCCCCGTCATAAAAAAAGTGTATTGTCCAATATTGATGAATTGTAAGCCGTTTTGACCGTGTTACCTCCTTCCACCTATGTCATCAAGCATTATATAAGGTAAGCTAGCTTATCTCGATAATCGCTGGCGACACGAGAATGGGTTTTTGCTACCTATGATAGTGCATTTTATGGCTAAATCATGCCATTTGAGGAGTCACCATTTTTACACACTCGGGCACTACGTAGATGTCGAAATGTGAAATTGTATGAATTGCACTAGTTATTTAACGTGGCTGGAACCATAATCGTGGGTCATTAAGTCCATATTTAATTTATTTTTCAAGTAAGTGATAAAACATTCATGGACCACAAGTCATTGAAGTTCGTATGCAAATGCGTTGTAACCCACCATACGGGTAGACGAGGAAATGACACAAGCATTATATTTTAAACTTAATTTTTAACAATGTGTATGTCATGACTTGTCATCAGTTTTCGGCGTGCTATTCGAGATTTGAACGACATTTTATTAAAATATGATTTTATAGAATATCGAACTCTGCGTGACACCTTGAATTTGTTCCCAAAAATCATAACAAAAAGAAAATGCATTTTATAGAGTTTAGAAGAAAACATGCGCTCACGTAATCGAATTATCACGAAATGCACATCATGTACCAGAAGGTGAACGTGTTGAAATATCACTGACTATACAGAAAATACATATTGTGGTGATGAAGTTTTCTGTATTTTTCCTTGTATGTACAGATATTGTTAATTAGAACACGTGTGAAAAGTTTGAGGCAAATCTATGCATAAACATAAGTCGCGCCAAACATTAAAATGGCGTCATTGGGGAAAAAAATGAACTCTTAGTGCCCCTGAGACTGTCCGCTACGGTACTTTTCCTTCAAATCCATATTGAAAATAAGTATTGCACTTTTCCACAGTTATTTATTTTAATGGTACAACTCATTTCGCACCTTGCTGAATATTGAAAATAAGTATCGTACTTTTCCAGAGTTATTTATTGTAATCGTGCAACACATTTCGCAGCTTGCTGAATATTCAGGTGCAATCGTTTTTTGTACCTGAAGATGCAGGAAGCTGCGAAACACGTTGCACGATTACAATAAATAACTCTGGAAAAGTACGATACTTATTTTCAATATGGATTAGAATATAAAGTGCTTTCACGAAGTGATGCCTGAAGGTGTAAAGCTTTGAACTTCTCGTTCGAAATATTTTGTTAACATTGAGTGATATAAAGTCCATTTGTCCACATCTCTCTCTAATCATTGCTCGAATTTATGACCTTGCTTTGATTACGATAAAGATGTGACAATATATGGTACAATAGCACAATTTTATTTAGTCGTTCTCATAGTTTCATTACCACCGCTCAGTTAGAGAGCATATCTCTCTTCGACGCATAACCCTTTCCAACGGGCAATGTTGCCAACTCTCCCGAATCCTTTTGGAGAAAAGCAGTATTATGCTACCGTTTCTTGAGACTCTCCGTCCAAATTAAGGCGCTTCCTTGTCATTGCAAGATACGAAATGAAATTTTCCTTTCCATTATCATAATTTTTAGCGTGTTCCAGCGAGATATTTCCCCAGCCTACGTAGAGATTATATTCAACTTTTTTCCAGTTTTAGGTTTGTTAAAGCACGCAGTAAATATTGGATATTTAACCACGTCAATATATTGTTTTAACTTGCGAAAATCTCAATGACTAAATATAACTTTATGTGGTCCTAACGTATCTCATGTTTCCCGCCTTTAGCAATAAAAAACCTTTGAACCGAATACAATGACAACCAGTGGCTTTGCGATTCCACATGCCTACCCATCTTTCAAATACGTACGTAGAATCGCGGACTCACTATATAACATCAATAAACACTTTGAAGTTACGCCTAAAACCGCTAATTTTTTAACAAAGATACTAAATTTATTATTTCGCGTTAAGAAGAAAATGTTAACATTTTTAATGGAATTGTTACGAAATATATGCTATGTGTCTCATGGTTACCAGTCAAAATGACATTGACTTGCTGAAAAACCAAATTGATAAAATCATTTTTTTCACTTTTATCAGGAGATATCGCTAAAAAGAGCATGTATGCAAAGTTTTTCAGAAATCACTTTTTAGACAAAAATCGCTTCAACCGCCTTGAATAATGAGAATGGCCGAGGAGCGTTCTCCGAAAGTACCTTTCAGTACGCTTGATAATGATCCGTCAATTACCCTCGAGGAATTAATCCAGCCTCCGTAGCAAATACCAACACCGCTGCTGAGTGACACGCATTGCAGCGACCGGAAACATCCTCAGTGGTGCGACGGCAAAGGAAGTGATCTTCCCCGTCCAAAGAATGACCCGCGATGCGATCTAAGATCTTCCATTCTTAATTGTTTTGGTCCACTAATTACGAGAGCAGGTCTCTGGGATAGCATGGACTTTCCTATTTCACCTCTCCTCCGACTGCGTTATTTTGACCGCCCACAGCGACCTCTTTGGGCGCCTGAGGGAAACACTCGTTGAAGAGGAGGCGTGATTCTCGCTCACCCGGAAAAGGGTTGATGGATATCATCTCATCGAATATTAGTCGACGATTGGGTGAACGGAGCGAAGATTATATTCACTCCACAACGATCTCGGCACCGTAAATGACGAGAAACCGCCGACGAAAGAAACATCTAAGGACCTGGTCGACCAAAATGCCAGCCAAAATGTGCATCGTCAATTGACATGCTTAACACAGGTTCTTGTTGTTTTAATCAGATACGCTTACATAAATCTTCTTAGCGTAAAGCTAATCAGTGTAATAACCTATATCGTATGAATGATATATCGAAATTGTTTCGGAGGCTTCCGCGGTTTTCATGTACATTAGAATTTTTCGGGTTCTACCCACGTTTCAGCACTTTAATGGACCATTAAAATGATTCCGAAAATTCTAATTTGACACATCACTTAACTCAACAATAGAGTGAAAGAGGCAGATGATAGGCAGCTAAACACAAGGAAGCTACAATGACAGAAGCCTCGCGAGTCGCTTGCAAGCGACACTTCGATTAGTAAGAACGGACTCCCATGGCAGTAGGGGTCGATTATGGTAGTAATCGACTGCGGTTCGAACTGGAACGGAAAATAAAATGGCTTCTATTTTTCCTGCAAGTAGCATATTGATTCTGCGATAAAATTCCATTGCATCCGGTGAAATCTTGGTAACATGACTACAGACGGAGATTCAAAATGTAAATAACGGATAAATTAGTGGTAGAACTTAGCACATATCAAATCATATTCATCTGTCTTGAAAATATTTTAAATGCTATAGAACGTTGAGGTAAGCGCTATGACTTTTCCATTACTAGGCAATAGTTATAATTACCACAAGTTTGACCAATAAGGTGCCTCTTGACCCGCTCACCTGGCCCATATAGTTCGACACCCTCAAGTCTCGACATTCTGCCCTGAAGACGATGGACGACTCGGCCATCGAAACGTCGGCAACGAAGGAATCCTTTAATCGGTGGACTTCCCGATTAGAACCCCCTATTCTATTTTTCCCCTCGCCTGCTTACCCAACCTTTCCAGCATGTATTACTTGGTTTTCAGCGTCAAAATGCCCCTCATAACTTGCTTCAACCACCAGCTCTGCCACCTTCCAGATCTTATCTTTCCTCACCCATCATACCAAACACATTATCCTCCGTGTTCCTTTCCGTCCATCGCATCTTCTCCGCTCCCCTTCACAGCCGTATCTCAAACTTCTGCAGCCCATTCTCTTCATAATTTATTCATAGTCCTGTATTCTAATCTCTTGCTATGACTCCCAATGACATCCTGTTCACGAGCGTTCCAGCTTTCACAATTTACATCACTGACACTAATTTTGTTCAGCCACTACAAACCTCTTTCGTCTTTACGATTATCGGCCCATATCCCTGTTACTTATCATTTGACTCCATATCACTAACTACGTGCCTGAATTATGTGGTTCAGTTAAGAACCCCGTAACCATCAGAACTTTCCGGACCCCCGTAGCCGTCAGAGCTAATCAGCTACAGAATAGGGTAAGATATAAGACAGCTGTTTTTTCTTATAAGTAATTGTATATACCAAAAGTTATGAGATTTGTTGGAAAAAGTACAGCACCTAACAGGGATCCAAACCCAGAAATCCAAATTATTGGTCAAAATTGTGAGCAATTTACGAAAACAGGTTGTACGTTAAAAAAATCGTATTTCCAGAATTGGAAAATATACAGCTATTTTTTCGAATGGAATATAAATTTTCCTATTGTAACCCGTGTCCAGAGTGGAACGGCGTTGATGAAAATCTTACGGAAGAAATTGTGATAATTCATCATAAGAAACAAATGTGATTATCTTTGCAAAGACTGTCATCTTATCTCATGCCAGCCATAGGCACTGTGGGCCCTCACTGTGGTACATCACTTACCCCCCCTTCGCTTTAGGCTAAACAACATCCTCCACGGCCAATACATTCCGTGTCATCTTACTTTTCATTAACTTCAAGTAAGAGGTAAGGTCTTGTTTTGCCTCATTCCTCTACTGTCCCACGGTCAAGTAAGGTGAGATTTTTCTACCGGATTCTAACGGTGACCAATTTAACAAAACAATATGATCTATATGCAGATAATTGGATTTAATTCAAGTATAATATCGCATGCACCCCGTCGCTCATAGACGGAAATAGAGTTACTTCGAGTGGAAGGTCATCAGATATTACTAAAATACTCGCGAGAATACCAAAAACATTCGCTAATGCCTTGAAATCATATAATATGTTTTGCAACTACTCTAAATGAGGACCTATTATATTGGAATAAGAAGCTAGGAGGAGATAGGTGGGATTCATTTAAAGTGAGTGGCTCTCGATGAATAACATATACAATCAAGGATAATTTGTACGCTTGTAACCCGAGGCATCATCGTCTTGCTCGGCATCCGTAAATACCTAGCGTCCCAAATTTTTTGTTACCATACCGACCTTTTACTGCCATAACTACAAAAAAAATTGTTTTTTTATATTTCTTATTATATTCCTCCAAATTTATCCGACTAAATTTTATAAATACAGTAAACTCTCACGTAGTACGAGTTAAGGATCAATGAAATCGCCTAGTAAACCACTGCGTATGCTAAAATCGCTCTATATGATACAAATATGAGACGGATAATGCGAGGTTCCGTTCCTCTACCTGAACATATAATGTTTTATTATACTTTATGAATAATTTATATGCCGTTATTGCATGAAATAATTTCATAGCCATGCATTCTTAGCCTAAGATTTGTCTGTATTTTGCTTAGAAAGGCAACCAGTTTCTTCTAAAGCCCTTTTTTTAAAGAAGTAGTTTGTTCTTCAATAAATCATCAAATTACTATTGATTGTATTGCTAAAGTATCCTCAGAGAAAAGTTCTTTGACAGAACATAATGCAAAATAATCTCCTGCACAACATTATCGGCAGAGCTATTGATGAGACCACGGAGAATGAAATAATCATCTTTTGCTGCTGACAGGCCATCCATCAGCTGAGAGAAAAACTATATCCGGGCTGATTGGGTTTTCACGGAACAGCGTGCGAGGAAAGTGAAAAATCTCGGCACTCGCAACGAGAATTAGATGCGGAACTCAATGGAATATTAAAAAGAAACATGTATTACTTACCTTTAGAACATGTAGAAATAAATTTCGTTTATGGTATCTGATTCACGCCAGGCTTTCCAGATCCAGATCGTAGGGAAAACAGCGATGCAAAAAGCACGGAAAAAAGGGAGTGATTTTTGAGAACGAGAGAAATGTAAAAGCGATAATGTGACACACCAGTCATTCCAACAAATGGCTCTAAGAACTCGCTCCATACAACTTCGTTCGCATACAATACAGAAGTCGCTACCACAAATACAGAGCAGAAGGTACCACTAGTTAATCTTAATAAAATGATCGTAGTAACTGTCATAGATACGATCCTATTTACTCAAAATTTGGTTTTAAATTCTCTTGCTATTATTGCTCCAAAACCTTGACACCATGTAGCAGTTGATGATGGCGCATGACCCACAAATTTCTTCGTTCACGGCATTTAAAACTGCTTCTTACCGATAAATTGATCCCTAATCCTAAATTCGGTTGCATAACTATAAACTTCGTCATGTGAGGGTTTACTGTACCTCTTCGAAGTTAGGTAGATATAGAAAACCCCAAATACGTTGTGTGTTTTTTTATTTTCAATGTCACTGAAAACTTCAGAATGCCTTATTTGTGTTTATGTTGCATCATCTAGTCTTAAAGGGTTTCCTCTATTTTATCATCAACATATTTAAATATTACGTGTAACCAAACTATACTGGAATTCTGTACAACCTGATGTAATTGTGAATCTGAAAGTATTTTAGATTTGTTAGGTTTTCACCCCAATAAAAGTAAAATAGAGTCGGATTTAGACTCAGAAATTAGAGTGATATAGGCACCTTAGGATTGTTAGCACGGAATAATTATTAATTATTAATGAGAATGGATATATTGCATATTGCATTCAAAATTTTAAACCAATAGAAAAAACGACAAATGCATACAGTATTAGGAATGAGAGATGAGAATATGCGAAGCTGAAGAAAGTGAGAAGCAAGGAGCCTGCGTCAGTGGGTAGTAAATGATTGGAGGTTATCTTTACGCCATTGAAACCTATTTAATAGTCCCTAGATGATCTCTTGTGAAGCGGGATACCATTCATATGGTAGAACCATTCATAAGGTATCATATAGAAATGGTATCTAGCGGTCAGTCTACTGGCGATTTCCAGCTAGATACCATGCAAATGGCCAGTAGACTGATAAACACTCCTTTAAATCTACTGTGTCGGGAATCCCCTTAGGTTTAGCACCCTCCTCGCTCAGCACCGGTTGTTCTGAGTATTCCTCTGATTCAAATAAATATCTGACTACTTTTACTGAAAATCTTTTCTTGCAATAGAGGAATGGAACAATTTTCCTTATGATTTTATCTTAATTGAAATTTAAGGATCAATTTTATTTTACGTCGTATATTTTGCTACAATCAGACATAAGGAAGAACATAAATGTTTATTTAACTAGCAATTACCGTTATGACTTTAAAAAGTCGTTATTTTCCACTATATCACAAAAGCTCCTCGTAAAACTGCTTTGGGTCATCGAAACAATATAGTCTCAGTATTCAGGCTCAGCTACCGAATTTAGTGGTTCTGTTGTCTTTAGTGGCTACATTTAACAACGTGGAGCACATGATCGACTGGTATGAAACGATCGTGAACTATTGCCATTTTGAAGGGCAACGCTATTTTCTCCTCGAGTTCCTCGCGTTAATAGAACGAGCAGAAAGAGTGCGAGAAGTTGTTTGCGATATATGTTGTTAAGAAATTCAGAGACACTCGTAGCGTGAGACATTAGCCTAAGAGGAAAAATACGCAAATTGCCAATCTAATCGCACTTTATAAATAACTTGATTTATGTGTTAATAATTAGTATGAATGAATACTCTATACTAGTGATCGGCAACGTTTTTTGTAGTGGGTCATTTATCAATTTTTTTCACAAAAAGTTTTGCTGGTGCGTCACGTCACTTCCAGTTCAGATTATGCATTATCTTAGAATATAGAAATAAAACATTATAAAGATGGGATTATCCAAAATGAGTCACTAAAATTTTCCCAGTGGGTCACTAGGTGACCCGCGGGTCATAGGTTGCCGACCACTGCACTTTACAATCATGTCGACACTATAGTGATCTGATCTTCAAGCTGTAATAAGGTGTGAAAATAATCGTCAGAAATGAGATTATATCACCATAAAAACTGTGAGATTACCATGGTGGTACTAGACTATTCATAATGGCGGCACGCGGTAAGGTATATATCCAGGCAGTTGTGAAGAGACTTTCGGTGATCAGAATATTAAAATTGAGTAAACAATGAAAAAAACAGCTTGAACGAGGTCACCCCAACCTACGGCTACCCTCCTATAAGGAAGTGATGCGAAAACACTCATGACTTCAAAGAATATTCCCCAGTAACCCTTCACTATTCTGCACATAAATCCTTAAGTCAGACTCAATCTGAAGATGAAATAAAAGACGATTCGTGAAAAGTGAATATTGATATTACCTAATAAGGAGATGATATTTCTTTCTTGTTGTGAATGCGTCTCTAACTAACCTGGAGCTTTGATAGCGATCAGCTCTGGAGTCTGAATCTGGATTGCATCAAACAGAACGGCGCCTGCTCTTTTTTAACCTTATTCGATTCAAATCTAATCAAGTCCCGAAATTTAACGGACCGCATCCCATTCCGACTACGAGGATGTCTGAAATCAAAAGCACGATTTCTCATCTCTTGTGAATCACATCAAAGAGAAAAGATTCGATCCGTTTTTCGTCGACTTTTCTTCCCAACTCTTTCCCAGAATAACGTCCATTCCTCACCCAACTCCCGGGTCAACATCCTATAGGACACACTAAACAGCTATAAACAGTCATTAAGATTCTCATTCAGACCCTCTGTGTGCTTCAAGCTACAAGACTGACATTGTATGCAGAGCGTCCGCTAGATATCGGGCAGTGCTGGGAACTGGCTTTGAGCCAGCTAAGGGCGTCTTTCAAGTCCTGCAATTCATTGGCAAAGATGTACTATTACTTTCAAAAATATCGTTACACCCACCAGCCCATTTTACGAGCTTGATTGAATGGGGCCGGGTTGGAAAATCTTGTAGTTGGCACACAGGGCTGGCTGCGGCCTGTGCTGGGAAAGCTTTACGCCGCCAAGAGACGACGAAGAAGGGCGAGTAGTAACAGGGCTAGCGAAAAGGAGTCAAATATACTCCTATTAGTTAGATTAGTGTAGATTAGTGTAGTTAGATTTGGAGGGGAATTAAATATATCTGTAGACCGGCAAATATTAAAAAAGTGTGTCATTACGTCTCGCGTGTAGTACTACATTTTTTATCCACTGCTGCATTATGATTACTGGTTAGGCCGTTTTCGAACTTGGCAAATCTAGCATCTTGCCTTGAAACCTAGTACCAGCACTGTCCGACTGGTATAGCAGAACCCTCTCCGAGCGCCAGTAACTCCACCTATAAATGTGGTAAATCTGACTATGGCGCTATGTACATATTTTAATAAATATTTTTGAAAAAAGCCGTCTTAATTATTTAATTTTAGGGTTCTGCGTTTTCAGGAGTGCTTTTGTTGCTAAAACTATTAGTTAACTACAATTATAACGAGAAACAGTTGACTACGTCAGACGCAGCAGACGTTGTACTTGCACTAGTTTGAAACAACGAATTTCTAAGTTATATTTAACGTGATAGAAATTCTTGGAATGGTGAGAAGGAGTTGAACTTCACAGGATATCAAAAGAAATCCTTCTAAATGCTCAATTCTTGTGCTGTTATTGGATGTCAGTCGAAAGGGTGTAGGTTTTTCCGATTTCCGCGAACATTCGCCAGGTATGGTGTGGCTTGTGGTTAAATTTGGTTTGTTATAAATTATCCTATCATTTTGTGTTGTCAAGTTTTCTACCCCACATAGTAAATCTCTTACTAAATTGATACACTAAAGTGGCAGTATATAACACAGATTTAAGTTTAAATAATAACCTTGTGTTCATCTTAGGATTCCTCCGTCGAAAATGCAAACTCAGTGGTATGATAAACTTTTGTCTTGTTGTCATCTTCGAATGATTGCAGAACGTGATTTAAAAAAATAGTTTTCCTTAGCAAAAACCTTCCATAGAGAATTGAGGTTTTGATTTGTTTACATTTCATTACTCGGCGGAAATTTTGCAGGTAGTGTGCCTTGTGTTAGAGGAATAAGAAAAGACTCAGCGGTGACAGTGGAAATGATGGGCGCAGGAAGAGAGGAAATTCGTGAAAAGGGCGTACGGAAGTTGTGCAAGAACAACATGTACATATTCTACTATCTTTTATCACATTATTTTCATCTATGTCGCATCATGGTGGATGTTAAGGTTAACTACGGGAGACTTATGTATTGCTTTGATAGTATGATGGTTTTGGATGTCGAGTCTTGATTTAGTTTCCTATTGGCTACGATATTGATATTCCTGGAGATTATTTTGCTCTGGTGGTCCGGATCATTGTTCATTTAATCTTTTCTTTGCTTCTTAAGCAATGACATAAGTTGCATACCCATACATATAATTCGCTTTTTACTTTAAATGAACCTTTATATTAATGAGTGTAATTTTTATGGTCAAAGCATGTTTTGTTAGAAATATAAGAAATGAGTTTTCTCAAGTTTTGGTGACTGAAGTTATTTTCATTGCATGCCAGGTTTTTGGTTGGGTGGTATATTTTCCAATGGTTGTGGCTTGTGCTATTCATGGTTTGGGAGATGTGGCCTTTCATTGTCATACCCTGGTGAAAATAAAATGTGAAAAAAATATGCAGAAAATGTTCATGCTGGTCTTTGCACACTTTTTGTACACTTTTTCTGAATATTACCATGTACAATCTTTACACACTTCTTGCACATTTTTCATGCACACCTCTGGCACACTTTTGTCACTGTTTATGTATAATAACTCTTTTATTCATTGCCACTATATGTCTGTATACGATTGTGAATAATGATGTTTAACTCAAAATAACCTATGATGATTATTGAGAAACCACCCCTTATTTTAATTTGTAAGTGGGACAACAATTCTTGGTAAACAGTTTACCATTTGTTTTAATAATATTAATTATGTACATAATTGTAGACCTTCGTTACCCTTTCTATTTTCTATTTGTATTCTTTAATTTCATTAAATGTTCCATACCTCACATGCGTACTTGAGTCACACTTTAGGAATGCTATTCACACTTTTTGCTCATTTACATGCACTCCATTCGCCCACTTTCAGCACACTTACTTCACACTTTAGGTGTTACAAATCACACTTTTGTCACTGTTTTTATGCTTTTAGTACACTTTATGCACACTTTTGTCGCTTCATTCACATTTTATTTTCACCAGGGTATATTGTGAGTGTTGTTCAGTTTCAATATTTGCTAGCATGGTTGCCCAAATGAAGTTGCATGCACAAGCAAGTGATGGTTTTACTCTGGCTGTGTGCATAAACTCTTGTGTATGTAGTGAATTGAGCAGCTTATGTTGGCTATTGCTATGGTTGTGTTGGCACTTACACTGTGGCATTGGCTCCACTTCAGGGATTCATGGCACTAATTCTTTTTTTGCATGATATGTTGGATGACACCAGAGCTGAACAATGGTGAGAGTTCTGTGGCAATCCAAAATTGAATCAGTGAGATGTGGCAAAGCTATTTGATTATTTTTGCATTTGTGAGAAGCATTCTGAATGGAGTAAATTCATTAACAGCACCTTGACTCGCTTAAATATTAATATACTGCCAACCCTTTTCTTGCCTCTTGGCAAACCAATACGTCTGGTGCTTCTCAGCTAGCCTATTCTGTGAATGTGTCTACCCTAATGAATGAAGATGCTTCTACTTCCACTTCTCAAATTCTGGCTTCTTTGCCAGGTGCTAGCAAGCTGTGAAATTACATTTGAAGACTGTTCCTCACCAGTGTCAGGTGTCCTCCTTATGCATACCCATTGCCCGCTAAGTGATTAATTTTGACTTGCAAGCTTATGCTGAGCATGGGAGAGATGTAAAAGAAAAAGTTGCCTTCTCCATTGCACAAGTTGCAATTAAGCAATTTTGTTTAACAGATTGAGGAATTCATGTAGACATCCTAGAATGCTTTGATCCTTCATAATAAGAGCACGTCTTTCGGTAGGGACGTAAACCTGTGGGTCCCCTAGGCATTATTCGTTAAGAGCAGGCTAATGCCAGTGCCAGGCTTCTCTCTTATCTTCCACCTTCCTGTCCTCTATGATACTCTTCCTCTTCCTGTAACAGTCATTTTTCCCTATTTTCCCTTCCTGGTTCTAACCTTTACGTGGTGCAAGGGCTTGTGACTTCCTGAGCTGAACTGGCTGGAGCTAACAGTAATTCGTTATGTAAACAGCAAAACCGGGAATCTCTAAGGATATGAATCCGACCAAAGGTAGCCCACAATGTCTGCTCCTCAGTGAGCTGGCTGCAAACAGGAATTTGACCCCTATGCATGACCCATCTGCATGTGTATGCATATTTGTGCATGAATATTTGTGCATGTCTTATTTCTTTTGATCAATTGTTCTGCTCATCAGAGTAGATGTATGTCATATTTATTTGTCAATAATTGTGTTTGTTATGATGATTTTGCAAGCCAACTACAAAAAATTATTTTCAATTATCTGTTTCCCAGTTACATACATACATTCATTCCAATCACACCGTTCCTTTCGGGGGTAGGTAGAGTCAACAAGTTTCACTCATAAATACATATTTGTACACCTAACTCTGCTTCAATAATTTCCTCCATACTGACCTACCCTCGCAAACCTCTTTTGCTTCTTTTACCACCATACACTGCTTCATACATGCCCTCCTGTTTCTGAGACCCCAAATATTCCTCCTAAGAATTTGTTTCCCAGATTCGTGACTATTTAAGTTATTCACTTATTTGATTACTGGTTGTTGCTTCACTCATGAATTTGTGGTGGTAATGTTTTTCTATTGTTGCTTTAGGTTAAATGTTTCAAATTTTTCATTGGAGTTCATTAATCTGTCAGAATTTGGTGGTTGTTTACATTAAAAAACTCATCTTCTTCAGCTATTGGAATATATAATTGTGGCAATGGTGATTCTTTCATAGTGACATTTAGATTAACTGTCTTCTGAGTCAAAATTTATTAAAAATGCTTCAAGTACTTTATGTCATTATTATATTGTTCCAGTGGCATTAATATTGTGTTACTAAGGTGTAGTACATGTGTGTATTTCAATTTCCATATTTAACTTTTAATGGGATTCCTCTATTACTGCAATGTTTTGTATTATTTTCCATATCTTTGGGTTTCCACAGTTTAATTTAGCACACTCCTTGGAACAGTGGTTGGTAATTTTACAGCAGAAAATAATTTTCATTTCAAATTCTACCTATTCTTTCTAGTTTCTCTGGTGTCTGTGTACCAGGAACAAACCTATTTTGGCTATTTAATTTCATACCTCTCGATTGAATTTGCCATATATCTTAAATTAATGCTGCAATTATTTTTTCAGAGGCAGTCGAGGATTTACCCTTGATGGGGAAAATTTTGAATGCTTATTGCTACAGCCATTATATCACTTCCTCATGTATTTATGTGTATTTGACTATCTATTAATTTACTTTTTATGCAATAAATTTTATTTTTTATAATAACAGTAATTAAATTTCTTTACCCTACGTTTCTTCATCATTAAAATCATGAGAATTTAGGATTTGTAGGTGTTTCAGGCATTCATTTGGGATCAAGTTATCAGGTATTTCTTCCAATTCTTAATGATAAAAGGATTTTTATCTTAAATATGCAGTATATAAAGCTATTTTCAGAATATTTTTTGATATACCATTATTCAATGTCATGGAGATTAATCAGGGACGTTTAAAATGGTCAAAAAAATATAAAACTTAAAATATACAGTAGTGAACCTCCCGGATTTGAATTTCGCGGTGACAAGTAACGCCATCTATTATTGTGGTAAGCAGTTAGCACCCCAATCAAAGAAATATAACGTTAAGTTGGCACTCCCTGCCTAGTACGCATCGAAAGCTATGACGTCATGGACGCGTCTTCACCATGCGCTTGTTCACTAGCTATCGAGGAAAGATACCAAGTCAACGAAAAAGGAGACTTGCTATGCTTGCTAGGTTTTAAGTTCGAACTCGGGGTGTGATAATATGGGCTTGTACGGAAGATAGAAGTGAAGAAACTTTCAAATGGATACTATTTTATCATTACTACGTATAATTGTGTGATATTCATTATTTTTTTGCGGAAAAATTGATGAATTCGTTATATTTAAAGGCTTTTCAAATGTGAATATACTGATAAAAGATAGTTGTTTATGTGTGTTGTAGTAAGACCTAATAGTTGTGTGAATAATTCCATACATTGTAAATGTACCGTCCTTGTTTACTTCATTGAACCTACAAAATCTATCTTCCTTACTGTGGAAGGAAAAGAAATGAAATAATGATGAAAGAAATTATATGAAAGAATTATGGTCCGATGGAAAGTACTCTAAGGTAGCCATAATTTCATTGGCAGCATTATTGTTAGCAAACGAACATAATAATTGTTAATAACATTAACATTGGGGAGGTTTTCACAGCATTCATCAAAGAAGTGGGACAATAAACCTTTAGAGTAAATGTAATTTGTTTTCAGCTTAATTATGTTAGTTACAACGCGCGTATTTATCAGTCAACAGTCAGAGATCATAGGTAGTTACTTCGGAGTGTAATGCATTAATATATTGTTACGTGTTTTTTCATACAGGCAAAAAATATTATGATGCCTTTTTTTGCACAAAGACGTTGATTGTGGTGAAATACAGTGAGCGATATGTCGTCCACTTTCGCAGCCCCATGTAATCGAAGCATATTAGTTAATCACCATATTATGGTATATGAGAATTATTTTATTCATAAGCAATAAGATTTAAAAAATAATATTCTATGTTACTTTGCCGTATAAGGTTGGGAAGCATTTTAAAGAAGTAATCCACTTCCATCACCCACAATAATTATGGACACGGATAGCGCTTTTCGTATGTTTTACGAAATGAAGGCCGCATGGTGTCTCTTCCACCGTAAAAGGGCTACGAAAGTGTCAAGTCAAGATTCTACCCGGTCGGTCTTGGGATCAAGTTAACTTGATATCAAGTTAACTAGGCGTTTGCCAAGTTCGAAAACGGCCCAAGGTATCTTTCCTCGATAGCTAGTGAACAAGCGCTTGGTGATGACTTGTCCATGACGTCATAGCTTTCGATGCGTACTAGGTTTCAAGGCAAGATGCTAGATTTGCCAAGTTCGAAAACGGCCTTAGAAAAACCGGTAAGACGTGGTTATTTACGATCTGAGAATGTATTCACTTTTGAACTACCGTCTTTCATAACAAAACGGCGCCATAATCGAAAAAGTTGTTTGTTTTCGGAATTTGAGGCAACCGTTTTTGGCGACGAGTCAACAATCCATGTGTATATTCATGCAAAAGAGCATAATTCAATGGGTGGATATTTCATTCAAAGGAGATATTCCATTAATTCATTATAAAGTCAAAACAATCCAACAACTGTTATTTTGGATGCTTAATTACTTCCAGTGATTGAAATCAGACGTGAAAAAAGTGTAACTCAGTAGCTAGATTCATATCATTTATAGACTCAAATGTTAATAACAAATTGCAAAATTCCCATTACATCCCAAAAATCTCATTTCAACCTTACGCATTTAGTTGATCTAAAGATCGCACCTTTAGAGTTCCCGCACACCCGTTCCACATGAAATTGCTCATTGCAAAAAGAAGTCACCACTGAAGATTTGAACACCACCTCATTCTCCGCTGTCACAGCGCCAATGGACTTAACCGCCGCGGCTATTTCTCCAATCCCAAATACTTTAAAAACGGTAGTTTCTAACGTGAAGATACAGCGAATTGCAAGGTCGAGGCAAAGCCCGCTAGAAAACCCAGCGATCGGCTCCGATGAGTGGAGGTGAGATTTTTTAAGGCATTCCTTCCGCTGGGGCGTCTACTCCGGAGTATATTTGACTCCATTTTCGCTAGCCCTGTTACTACTCGCCCTTCTTCGTCGTCTTGGCGGCGTAAAGCTTTCCCCGCGGCGGCCGCAGCCAGCCCTGTGTGCCAACTACAAGATTTTTCCAACCCGGCCCCATTCAATCAAGCTCGTAAAATGGGGCTGGGGTGTGTGTAACGATATTTTTGAAAGTAATAGTACAAAGGGCACTAAGTTCTTGTACCCTTGGGTCCGAGGAGGTTATGGCCAACTCGATATTACATAGTATCGAATACGGTTATCGTGAAGTATCACTTCAGGTTCATGAGATCGGGCAATAAAATATATAATTCGAGATCCTTTGTTTAAAGGCGTAAATAAAAATAACACTATATTTGATACACATTCAATATACGATAAATGTATAACTATTACTTGGATAGTACGTTTTATGTGATGTAAGAGTAAGCTTTACCCATGAATATTGATTTCCGGGGAATTCGTAAGTGTAGCTTTATCACGATGGGTATCGTTACTTACGGGGCATTCAGGCTATGGCGTTTCCGCTTGTCCAAATAAAGAGAATGACGAAATAACAATGAATATGAGAATTTCGAAAATTAGCCCATGCCGGAAATCCTTGCGCTTGTTCACCACTCTTTCTAGTTCCTAAGGTATCTGTGGATTTCATTGCTTTCTACAAATTAGATAAGAATATACACTTTTAGAGCATATTAACCCTCCTTGGTCGGATTTATGAAAGATCAGCATAAAAAAATACTGCTACAATATAAGTTTTTTAAATTGCTTTTTCAGCATTTAAAATATTTGCAATTTCTTTGATAATAAAATTTACTTTGAAATATTATGTATTTGTATTTTATAAATCAAATTTCAAATAATACTTAGCATAATAATATTTTTACAAGGTATACTTCAACCTTACCTTCATAACGTACCTTTTTTAAACTTTCCCAAATTTTTTTTCGCATCACAGCTGAAACTATTTATTTCAGAGCTCCACCAGGCAACCATTTGCCAGTGAATAGCGTCACACATTCATTTATTCACCTTGTTTGATAAACCACCGAAAGAGACGCAACTTTCCACACACTTAATCCGAAGCGTTACAATTCTGTCTAGTGCACCAACTAAGTGGAAAAGATTCTTAGAAGGCAAATATTTCACTGGTTTTGAAACGTAAAAAATTTGACTCGCTCGTCCATTGAGGGTTAAGTTTGCAATTGTTCTTATTTGCCGAGGCATTACCATACAAAAAATCGCTACTTTACCAATACGAAAAAAACATCGCAGAGCAGTATTGAATATCAAATATCTGCAATCATATAGTGCCATCAAAGTCAACAAGTGTGTAGCAAGGTGAAAATTTTCACCAACATGTTATATACCATATGTTTCAAATCCTGTAAGACATACAAGTATCACAGCATCCGCTCACACTTGAAAGTATGTAGCTAGGGAAATTTTTCGCCAACATGCACTGAAATCGATCCCCTAAATAACAAGAAAAATACGAGCATTGATGCATTTTTCCGCTATCTAAATTCAAGTAGGTATCATATCTCTTTGGAAAGCATGCGAGATGTGAGCACTAATTTGCAAATTTGGGCAAAACATTAGAGAGTAATAGTGTTTGCCAATGAAAAGATTATACGCAAATTTCGTCCGCTTTGCAGTCAAACTCTCTGGTCCTCCATATTCTCCAAATCACCGTCACAACCTCCCTCCTCCACGACAAAGCCCCTACCCAAACCCCCTACCCGCCTCCAAGGAAGCAACCCCATGCCTTCGAAACTCACTTGCGTAACCAAGCAACAGCGACCGACAACACTCCTCCTCCAAGCCAGACGCACTCCATGCTTCGCGACGGCTTGCCTCTTACGTTGAGGGACGTAAACAGCTCCGCCATACCGATTGCGCTCATCCATAAATGCAGCGAGGTTTGTCACAAGTCATGATAAAGAGCGAAATCGAATTAGATTCAAAAATTCCATAGGAGCACGAAGTAAATACATATATCCCTGTTAATGGCGCTAAAATGTTTACAAATAAAGTCGAAGTTTCTCGCGAAATTAAGGGGAATGTAATACATAAGTACTGAAATAATGCGTCATGGAATTTTCCGCAGATATAATTTACTTTTGAGTTTCTTATGCATCCAAATATGATGTATCAAATTTGAAAACTCGGTCGAAAGTAAATTTTGTTTTTGTGGAAAACTACACGATTTATTACTTCAATCTGATTACCTACTCTATGTGAAGTCCTCATTGATTGGCTAAATTTTTACATATTTGAGGATTGGACTCGTCTTATTTGTTTCACGTTGAACGCTGAAAACAGCTGCATAACCGAAGGTATCTTTGCCATTTCATTAGAAGTACTGTCATGATCACTGATTTTTTTAAAACATATTTTAGTAAATACATAATGTACAAACGGTTACATTTATGACGGGTTCGGTAGTTAATAATTTTGATGGTGTTTCTTTTAAGTGCATGGCCTTGCCATATCCCATGTGGAAGACGGGTTCAATATTTCGGCCACCAACTCGAAAAGTAGCGTAACTAGTGATATTTTGATATGAATTTAAATGCGAGAGTGATATTTTGGTATCATTTCAAATATGATATGTTTTTTCTTTCGACGATGCCGATTTCATTGAATCATACCCCGTGTAACATCACGCTCAAACTTCTTGGAACTCGTACGCGTGTTCCATATTTCTCATCATGAAATGTCGAATTTCAAATCTGTTTTGCATGAATAGTCACTTCCAACCGGGGGGAAACTAATAAAATAGGAAGAGAGTAGCCTGGCGTGGAACCCGAATCCAACTGACCTCAAAGAAAGACGTCGAAGGGTGTATACAATAGTTTAATATACTACTCGACGGTTGTAACATTTCATCCACGTCTATACGGTACCCTGTGAGTCATTTGAAGAGTGTGGCAGGGGATTATCCCACCCCAGGTAAGTACGAACAGTAAAGCACACTGTCATGCTGTTGTTAGCTATTTTAATGCATGCAATCTAACGGCAAATTAAGTAACGTGGGTGGAAGGGACTTCTAATTCAATTAGGCTTCCTACCTTAATTCTGCTCATGCGTGACTTGAAAGTCCACTTAAAAACCACGAGGACTATTCATTATGACTTCAATAATGCTGGCATGCAAGAATTATTACACGAATTGCATTTACTGACTAATTGTATATAACATTTCATGAGCGTAGGCAGGATTTATGTTTGGAGGGGAGAATATGACATTAATTGGATGAAAGATTACTCACGTATTTCTATTTTTGGCTCATATACTGGTTGATAAGTGTGTTCGCATACATTGGGGAATCTAAAACCAATTATGATCCAAGTTCACGTTTCTGCATATATTTTATGTCTACTTTTTCGCCAAATACTTTCATTTGCGTACTTGAATGACATAAAGGGAGTTAGCGGCTACTTTATCTTCCTATGACAACGCCTATTTAATTGCCCATTGATTTGCATCTAATGCAGAAATTAAAAAATGTAAAATCAAATAAAAAACATCTTTAAATTGCCGCGAGAAAAAAAGGTCAGTGATTCTGTGGTCAGTTGTCAGTGGTTCCCTTCCCGGTCCAGACCTTTCACCGCCGCTTCCGGTTGGTTTGGTTCCATTCCCGGTCCATACTGATTTTTTTATCGCAGCAATTTCAACGTACTTGTGGCAGGCTTTAATACCGTTATACATGACTTACCGCAGCATTAGTGCTGGTTTAGGATACCGTCTCTTTGGTGTGGCTACTTTGAAGCCCTCTTTTGCCGTGGCTACTTTGAAAGCGTTGCCGTCTTTGATTTACCGCGAGGGCTTAAGATCTAGTTCCCGCGTGTCCGCTAAAACTGCCCCGAGAGTTAGGAAGCCTAGGATCGTATAGTAGTCTGCGCATTGGCAGGGAAAGCCAAAGGTCCTTGGTTCGATTCCCTGTCCACGCCGCTTGAATCTTGCAGCAATTTAAACCTATATCACCGCCATATTTGCGGAAGGTTTGAATACCGTCACAGTAAAAATAGTATAAGCACAACACCAACTACGATAATATTACAATATCATTGGCGGCATCGATAACAGCTGTAATGGCTCCCAATTAGGCTCTAAAAAAGTTGACATTTGAAATCAATCTATCCTGCAGTTGATCTCCCACACGTAACTTACCTTACAAAGGAGCACAGGTTTTAACAAAGTCACTACACCTTCCGGGAAATAACTCGCCTAATATTTACCCAAGACATCAGGCCATTTCACTTTTCTCCACACTGCAACCACGATTCCCATTCTGATTTTTGAATGGCCTCGTCAAGCTTCGGGGCTTACTTCAAAATTTCTTCGCGAGCAATGCCGCTCGTCACTGCACTTCAAGCCTTATGGAGTCTTCTTTGTTTATGTATATTTAATATGAATAGGGAAAAGCGGAAAAAATTGCTTGCTACCGATGTGATTCGTCGGATACTTAATTTTATTTTAACCCGTGTCTCTTTGGCTCTTTACATGCATTCCGAAATAATTCGATTCTTTATCGACAGATTTTATCCTAAACGCTAAAGAATAAGCTTCCCACTATTGTAACGGTGGCTAGCAAATATCAAGGTATCATGCCGAGAGTGATACCGTGGCCTCTTATCAATTAATTATTTATATTCCAAAGTTCCAGATGATTCTTTATTTGAGACCACGATGCATCTCCAATCCTCTCTCCTCAGCCTATCTCACAACAATCCCCTTTCCTTTCTTTAATCAACATCTTAACAACCTCTTTCAAAAACAAACATTCAACAATAGAATTTCTTATAAAACATCAAGAAAATTATAATTAATTACTAAAAAAACGATACAACCGTCGACCAAATAAAGAAAAACTAAGAATAACAAAGCATTGAATATTATATAAAAAACAAGGCCATCACTTTTTATTAGGGCATGGTACGACGTTACACGGGTAAGAAACTTATTCTTGACTTTCGCTCAAGTGTCGAATTTTGCGCCGCAATCCATGTCATAAAAATGCCTCAAGTAAGGTGAGGTTTTTCAACACAGTTCTTGCATAATTTACATTACTCTATTCTTAGTGATTTCCAGCGAATAAGCAGATGCATTCGAGTAAAAAGTGGTCCAAGAATAACTTTTAATCTTACTTGAAAAGTTTATAAATGTGCACTCCAAACACGCCAAGCATTATAAGCATCAGAAATATTAGACTCGTTGGATTGGATATTAGGGGAGGCGACCGACAGCTAAGGTCATTTTCGCCAAAGGGGAGAGGTGAGGGAGGAAGGTTGGAGAGAAACCCGGCGGCGGCATTAGCCTGCTCTTAACGAAAGGCGCCAGGGGGACCACGGTTTAACGTCTCATCCGACAGGCGGAGTACTGTACTTGAAATGCCCTCCACAAGACACTCAATTAGGGATCGGGTTCCCTCTGAAAAACATCCGCCTCTGCAGGGATTTAAACCCTGGCCGCCCGTGTGGCAGGCGAGTACTCTAGCCACCACACTATTAAACTCGTATTATAGATTATGACGCAACAGTGAAAAATAACAACGGAGTTCGATTTTTTCACTACATTTTCGCAGTATTCTCCAAAAAAAATCCTGGAAATCTGCTAGTATGGCCGCATATTCCCCGTGGATTTTTTCAAGGTATTGCACGTGTAATTGCAACGCCAAATTATTTGCCACACTTAACGCTATCTCTGTTTTGTTAATTTTATAAGATGGGACAGAAGTAATTTTCTTCATCCAAGGATTCACAGCTGCACATTTCTTTAGGTTGAGTTCAACTGGATTTGTTTGCACCAGACTTGGATATCTACTACACCTTTCATTAATCAGTCTCTATCACTATAACAGCGTACTTTTAATCATAAGACCTCATTTTGGCCTTGAAAACTTAATAGGTACACTTGTCTTCGTAAAAAGCGGGTGTGTCTATGAATGCTTAAATTTTTAATCCAAAATTCCCCTTGATACATGAAGCGCTTTTCTTATCTGACTCTTGAAGGAATCAGATTACCTCCAGTGGGTTTCAAACCTCGGCGTACGGCGTGCGACTCCATAACAGAGAAAATGTTTCTATTTCTACGTTGTTCAAACGAGGGTTTCCGGCCGCAGCAAATGTCAGTGAAGTTACGAACTTTTGATTTTCTCGACGATTATAAGATTGGATTGGATATTTGGGGAGGCGACCGAGAGCTAAGGTCATTTGCGCCAATGGGGACAGGTGAGGGAAGAAGGGTGGGTTGCAACCCGGCATCGGCATTAGCCTGCCCCTAATGATAGGCTCCAAGGGGACCACGGTTTAACGTCTCACCCGACAGACGGAGTACTACACCTGAAGTGCCCTCCACATGACACTCAGGTACGGATCGGGTTTACTCTGAAAAACATTCTCCTCTGCAGGGAATTGAATCCGCCCCCATGGTTACCCAGTACCCTAGTCCCCAAACCAACCCGATCCCCTCGACGATTATATCTACGTCAACATCTTTGTATTAGATGGCGTGGGAATTACGCTCTTAAACTGTATCCTGACAATCGAAACATCCGTCACATTGCTTTTTCTGTTCTTTCCTTGCTTGCCTTAGCATAGCACATTCAAGTGGACCTAATAGCTGTTGTTATGCGAGAGTATCTACCTTATTTTCAATATTTAAAGTAAGTAAATCTTGAAACATTTATAAGTTATTTGAAGATATAGATTGCACCATTTTGCAGGGGGTACGGAATATTTTTCATTTTAATAAACTAAAATTATTATTATAAGAATTACTCTTTTCAAGAAGTAAATGCATGGTGAGTTCACGTGGGACATCGAAGAAAAACATCGCAAAATTTCTATACATTTCCGTCCCCCCGTAAGCGCTGAGGTAAATCGGGGAAACAAAGATGGCGACCGCGTTAGCCGCGCGCCAAGCACTGGCCAACATAACGAGTGCCCCCTACATCTACCAGAATGCTCTACACTATGTCCTGCAAAACATCTGATGGGTGTTGAGCAGAGAGTAAGTGATCACCAGCATGCAATACACTGTTCAACATTAAATTAACGAAGTTACCACACAACCCGGCTCAAATCAGAATCACGCTCGTTCCCCGAATGCTAGGCGCAGGCAAAAAGCAGTCAGGACAAGCGTACGCAGTCAGACCAGAAACCAGGAGGGTGATACGTAGAAGAACATGCTACCATGCAGCACACCACTCAAGAAAAAACTACTGGTTATTATCATCAAAGCAACAAATAAATAACTTTACAAGATACTAAGTATGTAGGAGTATATCATTCCAGAGATGGCATAAGAAGTCAGAATCTACAATTCATGTTATGATACTGAGCACTACTGAAAAAACCTAGTATCCTAGAACTGATCCATCACTACTATATGGTCCCTTATTGTGCGTGGAAAAAATGATATCTTAAATCTATCGGTAGACGTAGTAACATTTGCTCTAATAGGGTAAAGTGTAATGCATTTTGGTGATAAATGACCCCCTGCCTCACATCCTTGAGGTGGCTTTTAGGGAATGAAGTAGATGCATGCTTGCGCCATCTGTTCTCCTCCACCCCTGCCGTCGAGCACGAAATTCGCCCGCTCTCACGGCCCTCTCGAACCCGTGGCCCCACGCTCGGGAAGCCAGCACTCCAGCCCAAGCGCAGATCCGACCCCTACATCTCACGTTGTACGCACGTCTGTCACGGCCAGCTGGTCTCCCCTTCTGGTCCCCCCCCACCCGCTCTCCATTCTCCAACCCCCCCCCCCTCCGCCTCCCCCAAGCACCACTCACGAAATCCACCTGCTCCCTCAACACGATTTCAGAGCAGAAGCGGCGCTCTGCGCCCCCCCCCCCCCTCATTTTCCCATTCTACCGAGGGTGGGGGAGGTGGAGCGGGGGGAGGTTGTCGAGAAGCAAGGCACGGGGGCGCGTGACTCACCCACGTGTTGAGTCTTATAATGCGCCGAGAGGAAGAAGCCCACCCCGCCAACCTAACGCTGCGCTAGCCTCTCTTCTTTTGTCTTCCTCTCCCCCTTGTCTTTATCTCCACCCCCCCTCCCACTCACCCTACACCCACTCCGCCCCCCTCCACATGAGCTTAAGGATTTTTTTCATCATCATTTCGTGCTTTTTTCCCCCATTCCCTCGCCTCACTCAGTCCTCTGAGGGACAACAGGGAAGTCGTGCCGTTTCCCGCTCGACGATCACCAGCCAGCCTGCCGCGTTCCTGGGCTCTGACCGACGCAGGATTATTTGACCACGTGCCTGCAAGACGGACTGAAGAAAGGGACTCCTCACTCAGCAGACTTGCACGTGCCGGGGAATAAATCGGTGCTTCGCTCAGGAATCGTTGGATAACACCGTTCTCCAGGCTCTTCCCTAAATGTAATATTGTATACCCGATTAAAACGCAAGCCAGGACGAAAAATGAGCCTCGTGACTCTGTGAATTTTAGAATGAACTGGTGCCTTACGTAATGAATTGACTATTGAAATAGGGTGCAATGTTCTTTCCATCCTGTTTTTCGTCAAATTCGGCGCACGTCCAGCTGGAATAGGAGATTATTTCTTCGTTAGAATTCTGCGTGCCCTGTGAAATAAATCAGCAGCGAACTGGTACGAATGCAGTGATTATAATCTAAATTAGTGAATTTCAACCGTTAAGCTTTATTTGCAGTCTTGGCTGAAGAGAGTATTACACTACTCAATTGGTTCCCGTGCCGAGAGATAAGTCTGAAGTCTTCACTGAAGAATAAGCGACCCTGTGAGGACACAGCCGACCGCGGAGGTTTTACGTTTGTGGTCTTTCCTGCCTGCGTTTACGCAGTCATAGGTCTGTGAATGCGGGATTCCACGGCTCGGACCAAGTGTGAGGACGTGATTACACCTAGTTTTTGTAGGTGTGTGAACTCCTGTGTAAATTTGAAGTAATCCGAGTGACATCAGCATCCCGTCATCGTCTCGGAAGTTGCTTCTCTCACGGATTTTATTTTTTTTGCATTTACGATTTACCTCAGTTTTGTGCGATTCTGAGCTTGTTTTATGCGAACTGAAGCATGTTTTTTGTTATTTTCCAAAACTTGTCCATAAAATTATTTGGACCATTGCACTTGAATGTTGAACAGGTGATTGCTTTACTCCAAATTGGTAGGTATTTACATGCCCGTAACTGTCGACGGGCACACCAAGCTCATGGGAATCGAGGATTTTAATTGCGATCTCTTTCACTTAAGGAGTAATTGACGAGGATACAGTCAACCGTTGAGCCTAAATCTTGGATTGGTTGCTTGCCCCCTGTCGCATATCCGCAGTGAAGTTTTCGCAACGCCCATTTTTGATGCAGGGACTGTTCGTTTTATGATCGGGATATTTTTTTCGGCAGGTACAGTTCCACGATGAATCCACTCCTATAGACTTGAGTGCCTCAGGCCGCCAATTTTCTATCTCAGTAATTCCCTCCATTATATTGCATGGGCCGCCGATGAGAAAAGGTGCTTCGTGACCGCTGCTAGGTGCTGCGTCGGGGAAATTCCCCGGAAAACCATTTCATCACACTTGAAAGGTTCATTTCCGAAATGAAAAACGGACAAAAAACAATTTCAGCTCCTCCATGCTGATGTAAGGAGGCTAAAGAAAAATTGTTTTTCACGAGTGGGCGAGTCTCTGGAATCAAAAAGATCAAAGAGGAAGTTATAATTTCCTGAACTTAGATTCGGGATGAATCAGCGAATATAATAACGACCAAAAAAACTATTCCCAATCCCCTTTGCTTCTGTGGAGAAGCTCTCGGTGTTTTGTTTTTCACGCATGTTAGTCCCTGGAATTGAATAGCGTGTTGAGAGGGAAATCGCTTCCTAGACTTACGTCGGGGGTGACTCACCTGGTGAATACAACTTCCCTTTGGCTGACTGTCGGATTATCTGTACTTGTTTGTGTTTGTACGTTCACACGAGATAAAGGAGGAGCTTGCCGTATCTATTGGTCGAAGAGTTATGAGCTGATCGATGCTTAGGCCGCCGTGTTTCCCTGGCGACCTCATTGAACGCGCCGCTGGTCTGAGGAGAGAACCCTGTGGTACGCGGCCTTTGCGGGGACTCGTTGAGAGCGGCGTACTTGTTAGGGCATCGCCTATTCGTGTGCAGATGTCGTCCCAGATGACCACAGAGAGGAGACATGGCCACGCGGGAGACCGAGAGCGGGGGGAGCAGCGGGAGCAGTAGCGGCTTCTGCGGCAGCCTGGGTGCGGACAGCTTGGACGACCCGTCGGCCGCATCCACCGAATCCATTGGCTTCCAGCAGGTGAGTGGCAGTCTTAATTTGGATCTGGACTCAGGGTCTCGTGCGCCAGCTATTATAAAAACAGAGATATAGAACAATAAATTATTTAAGATTTCCCCGGTGTATTGTATTTAAATATCTTTCTCGGTCTTCGCACCGGGTAATGTTTTCATAATCCGCCGACGTTTCAGAAAACGACTTGTTTTCCATTTTCAAGGCACGTGTTATTTCCGCCGTGACCACTATAACACTAAAATTAAACAAGCTGTTGATGCCCCAACAATGAAGGTTGCGATCCCTATGATTGGCTGACGTGTTCTGCTGGCCGTTGAATCATTTTCTCGTCTTTTTAATACATTTGATCACTGGCCACTAGGTATTACTCAGTTGGAATCCGGTGTCTCCATTAAAATTATGCGGATGCAATCGTATCTCGATGGCCTCTTTGATAATGCGGTCCCAGTAACGGTGTGCGCGGCAAAGGATTTTTGCATCGGTCCATTTAATGGCATGGTCTTCGTTGATGCTGTGTTCCGCCACTGCCGACTTCTCTGGTTGCGCCAATCTAAAATGCCTAGGATGTTCTTTAAGCTTGGTTTCAATTGTTCGACCAGTCTCCCCCACATATATTTTTCCACATTCACACGGAATCTGTTTTCCCCCGGTGTCTTCAAGCCGGTAGGATCTTTTGTCAACCAACCAACCAACTGGTCCATTAATTTAGATGGTGGCAGATGGATCGTTTTGATGTTAAAACGGTGCAGAATGCGGTGAATCTTTCCCGATATAGTGGAGACATACGGGATCAAAGCTGTGGCCACAGGTTTTTTAGGTAGCTCTCCTGCGCCACTCTCCTGGGTTTCACCGAATCTTCTTAAGGCTTTAAAAAACTGTTGTCTCCCATAGCCATTCTGGAGAAATATCCTTTCTAGGTGCTGCAATTCAGCTGAAATGCTTCCTTCATCAGATATTGTTTTGGCTCTATGTATTAGCGTAGATAAAACTGCGCCTTTTTTGATGGATGATGGTGGCTCCGTCCGTTGAGGTAAAGGTCAGTATGGGTAGGCTTCCGGTAAACGCTGTGGCCTAGGCTCCCATCTTCTTTCATGCGGATTACGATGTCGAGGAACGGAAGTTGACCATTATCTTCTTTCTCCATGGTAATTTTGATGTTCGGGTGTTGGTTGTTCGTGATTTAGAAAATTTTCTAATGCAACCGTACCATGTGGCCAGACTAAGAAGGAGTCATCTGCATATCTGAAAAGGCACTTTGGACGTAGGGGAGCTGAATTGAGGGCTTTTTCCTCAAAGTCTTCAATGTAAAAGTTAGCTAACGCTGGTGAAAGCGGTAATCCCATAGCGACACCATCAACCTGCTCATAGTAAATCCCCTCGAAAGAAAAGTACGAAGAGGTCAGTACATGATGGAATAGCTTGACTGATTTTTTTCACGCGGTACATTCAAAACTCCTTCAAGACGGACATTTTTTTGCTATTCTGACATAATTACTGCGGTGATAATGTGACTTATTTTAAAAAATAGTCGAGAAAACAGACAATCTACACCCTGTCAATTTTTTGACTAGATCTTGGTGTCAGATATGCCTCAGTTGTTAAACAAGGTCTCTCCGGAGAGCGTTATCTATCATTTCCCATGTAAAAGGGCTGGTATTATTTGTCAAAAATCTCGGAAATTAGTTCGATAAGGGGCTGATATTTTGGTATCTCTGGGAGAGTACGATATTTTTCTTTACAATGAGCCCAAATTCATTGATTTCTATTTGAAATGATATTTCGCTAAAACAACCTTAAACTTGGACGCCGTTTTCTTATCATTGGTCATATAATCCTAAGATTAGTTGACTGCAGCCCTCCAACTCTCTCTATCTGATGCTAGTTCCCTTACTTCCTGGTATCTTTTATCTCTTCTATCTGGGGTCTAAGGTATCTCTTCCTATGTACGCGTTTTCTCAACTGAAATGAAAAAATACAGGCTAACTACGCTAGTTTCAGTGCCTGGAGCGTGGGGATTTTTTACATGGCCTCTTTTGGAGAATGCTTGGATTTCAGCGAGAAAACGTCAATTTGCGGGAGAAAGCATAATATGGACTCTAGTTAAAATTATTTATAAGAAGCAAATGTCGTGGAAAATTTAATAAAGATAAAACATAGGAATATTACCACCTATTTCTTAAAGCTCTCAACCGCGTAGTTGCGGTTAGCTATCAGCCACAGGCGTAGTAGCTGTCAAAATGCGGCACTAGCATTCAAATGGCGCTGCAGCCGGCCCCCCGTGGCTGTACCGATGAGGTAATTTAAAATATCAGTGGAAAAATCTGCATATGACGTACTTTAATTTTTGTTTTTAGTGTGTAACCCGTTTCAGAGAGTGAATTTTTAAACCAGGTAAATTAAATTGTATAATTCATAATATTTTTGACGCGCATAGTAAGGCCAGAGCCTCACTTATTCGCATTAAGATTCCCTTCCAGGGATGTAATTCCGAGGGAATATGCTTCGCCTCATAGAATCACTATAGTGCGCTCTGGTGCGTGATCGAGTGGTATACAGCCAGGCAAGATTAGGGTATTGACACACATCTATATCAATATAGTGTCCTCCTAGCCACCTCATAGATGTGTGGCGGGTGAATTTCCGCCGACGTTCACTGCGTTAAGTGGAAAAAATGAAATACATATCTTGAGTTGAATGGATTTTTCGGCTACATTAATGCACAAAGATAGAAGAGTTAAATAGGGAGTATTCTAGACATGCGGTAATGTCATAAATACTGGAGCATTCGATAGCAAGTTAACTAAAGGTTACTCTATCTGTCGAAAAACCAAATTGCAAAATCTCAATGTCAGCTACAATGATAAATCATCGGTTGGAGAAAAAATATTAACGCATAGCCAGTCTGTTCTTCAGCCTTCTTATACTGTCTACACATGAAGTAATCTGACGTATTGTGTTAGATTTAGTTAATATTTTTGATGTCTTAGAAATAATTATCTTGAAACTTGCCCTAATGTTTGTCTAAATTTTAATTTGGCGACAGTCTGATAGCGATCATTATTCTCGTTGTTGCAATATTCTTGTAATATCACTAAATTACCATATTGATCTTTTTCATTGTCTGCTGGTCATTTCTGTACACACCACGTTTAACGCGGTACTTTGGCCTACTTCATAAGGACCCCGAATACACGATTCTCCAAATGAGGTGTAACAAGGCAGTCCGTTATAAAGATTAGATCTGTCAGTTTATTAGCAATTTAAGGAATTACTTTGTGGAATCACTGCGTCATTCAAGAAAAATATGCGTCATACTTGTTAGGTCCCACAATACAAAGGACCTTCGAAGAGAACCGGGTATTTCTCTTTTATTGCTAGGTATTTTCCTGCAATAAGCCTCACTAGGAGTAACTTATAGGCATTAAGTGGAACATGTAGGTTCGCCAGACATGTTCAAGTAAAAAGTCACAAGCTTGCGAAATTCGGTAGAATGGAAACATTTGCTCTTCTATTGTTTAATGCCAGAGGTCATCATTTCGAAAAAAGGGAATACGCATCACTCAAAAACAAAAGCATACTAATTGTACTCGAAGTATTTCTTCTTAACTAGACAAGACATGATTTTTATTGGAATAGCAGTTTGAGTAATTTAAATATTTATTCTAAAAAATTACGCGCGTTTGGCTGAGTGGAATCACTACGTCATTGGGAACCGGCGGGATGACATCACGTAGCGGTATTACTCGCAGAAAGATTATGTATTTCCTGGTGATGAAGTTCGGCTTTGTTTTCATAATTTGACGTAATGAACGTTTCAATTTCCTCTCCAGAAGAAAGTAAATAAGCAATACTCATCATCGGCCGTCGACAGCACTCTCTTCGTCCATTTCATCTCAACATTAATGGAAAACTAATTTCCATCGCGTCCAATATTCTTTGCTCTTAGATTTTATTGCTAAAAACTCAGAAAATCTGGTTAAGTTTACATTTCTGAGTAAAACTCACTAAATAAATAGTAAAAAGTTCATATCTCAACAAATTCCTACTCAACCTTGCTTAAAAAAGCGACATCTGGCATATGGCGGCCGAATTCTGCATCCAGAACCACTGTACGATAGTTGTTTAGGCATGCAGTTACGCGGATTCGCGCGAATCAGGAGTTAATTTTATGATCATCATATCATACCATTGAAGAATGAGTTTGCATTTTTTCCTAAAAAGAAACGATTTTTTTTCAAACGATTATTCTTAGTGATTATTCAAGGCTTTTTCAATAACAGACGGACCCCGGAACAGCCGAGGATCTGAATACCCTGCTGTTCATTAAATTACATTCAAGTCGTCCTCGCCATGCCGCGGTTATTTATGTAAGAATCTTAAAGCGTTCTTTGCGCTCAGTGGATTGACCCGCATGACAAAAGCGTTTCGCCTCATGCGTTCATATCTCCCTGTAGTGGTGCCGTTATTTTACGCGTCTTCGACTTTTTAATCTGGGTTATATTCCATAATCTACATAATTGTTGTTTGATTACAGTTTTCATGTTTTTTGACAGTTACAGGAATAGTCTCATGAGCAAAATATGGAAATATAAAGGAAATCCTAGAATTGAAAACCATTTCTTGCATTGGTTGTTCAAACGAAGATAGTTAACTGTAATCCAGCATCCTTTCCTTACTTCCTGGCAACTCCTCCTAAATGCTTTCCTTTTCATAAAATTAATTTATTATTCATTGATCTACCTTTAGAGGACTTTCCCCTCTATTTTTCCTTCAATTATGTTATTCACAAACTTAAAACCATGAATTTGGAGGCTATGGTCGGCCCTTATGATCATGGCATCATCGCTGAATCTAAATCCTCAATGTTTATCAACCCGCATAGCTGATTTTCACACCTTGGAATGTAAATACCTCTTAAAAATCAGTCCGCTGATATTGGGAAGCACGGTACAGATCAAAAATCGATCAGATTGCTAGCCAATCGGATTTCAAAAATTCAAACCTGAAAACCATGGAAATGTTTTCCGGTTGGCAATTTAATGGAAAAGCACAGCTCAGAAAATTGACTCGGCTGTGACGCAATTCTGAATTAAAAGCCTTAGAAGTGATCGGTGTGGACTTGTGCCCTCCAGGACGGAAACGGTTGTGTAACGTTTTCTGGGTGACCCATTCTGAATCTATGAATCTGTAACTAATGAAACGACTGACATAAATGTGGTATCTCTCGATCAGGTATACGAATATTATAAGAGCATTGCAACGGGTTTGTGTCACTCTTGCGCAAAGTGGGGATAAAGGCCCCACGATGGCTGGCGGCCATTAGTAATGAGGAAAAATTTCTGTGTCGCACCATCCGCGGCTCTGATGTGATCGCGCGTGAGCTTTGACGGGAACGCTCTTGCCTTGATCTGTCGAATTGAGCCAACAAAGCTGTCTTTGTACGATATTTGTTTTGACAAATTGAAAAGACAGAACAAAATTTCGAGTATCATTTGTATATCGGGAGAAATGAAAAATCCCGGTGATAATTCTCGGCATTAAATGTCATCAGGAAAAGCGTTAAATGAGAAATTGGCCGATAACACTCCGACCGTGGAAGAATAATGGCAGCGGCTTCTAGAAAGCCAGAATATCGACCTGCTGATTGGGAACGCTTTCACGTTAAAACCCATTCACGTTAACCTGACACAGACTCACTTGAATTTTATATGATGATGTTCTAATTTAGATACTTTAGAATTTCAGTTACCAAAGCTTAATTAAATGTCAAAAATCAATACCATAAACCTTCGCTCGTCCTTTGAAGTAACGTGTAATTATTTCTTAATTCTGTGAATAAAACAGTGACTTCTTACACTGACTTAGTACGTTAACAAGACCAATTGTTAACCAAATTTGTAATCGCGAGATTTTTGTGTCGCAGTTTTTATAGACTTAATTTCCGACGTCAGTACATGAGCAATATTCGTACCAGGACAGTCATGACTAATGTAGCCAAAGTATCTCCACTATCGAGTTCTGTTGTAATGAAATGGATTGCAACATATATTTTACTAGAAAAGACCTCGTCTCGTTCCATCAGGTTGGGATTGCGTACCGAGGAGTTTACGTTGAAACGAGGTTCGGACTCGCGCTGGGACGGTCCTAGCTTCTTCGTAGAAATCGGTGCAAACAACCATACTGCGACTGCACTCGTGGTGCTGGAGGGAACGGTTGCTCGGAGGGGCGGTTAGTTGGAATATCTGCGGAGGTCCTTTTTATTCGATATGCATGGCTTAGAAATAAGGTAAGACCAAACTTTCAGGACACATTCCTCACAAGTAGAAGGAGAAAATACGTGTTATGGGTCCAGAAACGCACCATTGCCGTGTTAAAACTCATTTTCTATAACTCTCACAGTACATTAACCATGGAGAACGCACGGGAACAGAACGTACCGACGAAACATGAAACTCTTTCATTCATGAATTGTTCAAAATGCCCTCTTAGTTACGTCTGGTTAAGTTGTAATCCTTAATTTCACCGTCAGTGTTTTCTGTTCCGTTTCACCGAAGGTAATGTCGACATGCGTCTCGCTTCATTGATTGTGTTGACATGTGACTCTATAAATTTCCTAACTTACACTCATCATCAACTGTTGAAGGAATTGTTACGCACTTCATTTATTTTGGAGTGGAATGAAATTGGATACAATTCGGAGTTGGCAGATGCCCATTTGATGGATGGATCACTCTACCATAATGAGTTTTAACATGAAACTAAAGTGTTTCCGTACCCATATCCTTATAGCATATTTTCTTCTTCTTCGCGTAATGAATCTGTCCTCAAATTTTATCCATACCTTATTGCTATACCCTGTACATTTCCAAGTCGCCAATACAACCTGCTCGAATTAGCAGTAAATTAAGATGATTTGCAGACGATACAGTAACCTTCCGTGAAATAAGCGAAGACTCGGACTTGAAGTTCTGTCATCTGACCTTAACAACGTTCATTCGTGGTGCCAGGAGTAGGGGTTAGAACTAAATATTAGTAAATGAACCACAGTTCACTTCCTGCGAAAGTCATCATACAAAAGCCATACCTACACCGTGGGTGAGGTAAACACAAAATCTTGAAATACAGCAAAATATCGTGGAATTACCTTAACTTTAGAAATATAGTGGGGAACACACGTACGAAACATTTGCGGCACAGCATTAAAGAAACTAGGTTTTGTTAAGCGTATAATAGGAAGGTCCTCGGATGAAACGTAAAAGAGAGACGCTATTTCGCTCTAGTAGGCCACACCTCGAATACGCCGCGAGTATTTGGGACCCTGGCCATAAAGATTTAACCGAAAAAATTAACAAAATACAAAGAAAAGCAGCACGCTTCGTTAAAAACTGCTAAGGACGAACATATAATTAGTGTTACACAACTGTTAGAGGGATTGAGGTGGGAGCCCCTAGAGACTCGGGAGGCTGCACGCTAGGCTTAGGCTGCTTGATAGATTCAGAACTGATATTTTTCAGAGCGACACAGAGAATATTATCATGACGCCTCACTACATTTCTAGGTCTGACAGATGCGATAAAATAAGAGAGATACTCTGCCGAACAGATTGATGCAAAATCTCGTTCTTTCCTCGCACAATAAGCGACCACAAAAAAAACTGAGCTCCTCCAAATACACTCTCATAGGACATGCCACCATTTCATCTCCAAAACTTTTACATCTTTAGACGGCTGGTGACCTACCACCCCCTGCCACACGCCCAAGCGGCGGCTCGCGGGGTAGTATGTAGATGTAGATGAATATGCCACTAACTCAACTCATTTTCCGCGTCCCTGTGGGGCAAATCATCCGTAACTCGCCGTCGAAGATTCATCCATTTCGGGGGCACAAGCGTACGCAAATTTTCTTTTCGTATTCCCATTTATGAAGGTTTGAGGGATATATCGTATGAGTCACTCGTCGTCTGATGGAGTCTAGCTAAACCATTTTATTGCTTTTATTGAAAACAATGGTTAACAAGCATCCGTCATTTTATTTTGCAGAAAGTTCAAATTGGATGAAAATGGCAAATAAACTACATTTATTCAAGAGAAATGAGTAGTTTTATTATAGGAAAAAATTTTATTCTATATGTTGATTTCAATTGGTTCTGCAATTATTTAAATTCAGAAGTTTTCAGACCAAGTCGAACGTCGGCGTATTCACGAAAATTGTTGAAATTTGAGTCGCTGCCGAGTGTTAACCCGTGAAAGATTTGGAAAATGAAAAGTTATATCACCAGAAGCAATCAGTTATGAGTTACTATGCAAAGTTTCAACTTCCGGGCTGAAAAAAGCACGTTTGGAATTTTGGCTACCTTTTTTCCGATTTCAGCCCACTGAGAGGCGTGTATCATCATCAAAAATCATCAAAAAGACAGTTGGAAATCCATTTTATTGCGCTTGTCTAAAAAAATCCACGAAATCAACTCGCTAGGAATTTAAGTTCTATCTAATGCTTGTTCGGCAAAGAGGGCAAGTGCATTAAAAAAAAACTTTTCTTCGGGTGGATGGCACGGTAGTTGCGGGTCGTTGAGGGGAAATTTTAATATTTTTAAGCAAGTCAAAAGCCAATAGACCTTATTTCATTTAAATGCATTGTTTATGCGTTGGAACTCACCACACAGGCAGTAATGGGAATGGTGCAGGAATTGATTTTATTTCCTAAATTAAAACATATTGTGACTAGCGTTTTCGGTGCGATGTTCGAAATGCATGCGGAATCACACTGAAATATATTATTTTTCTAAAATGGACTTGGGTGCGACACCTTGATATTTGTTAGCAACAGTTACAATTACAAAACTGTATTTTTCGTGTTTAGAAGAAAATCTTAATATACGTAGCCGAATTATTACGAAATACATATCATATTCCGTAAGACTACGTGTTGAAGTAGACTTCAATTGCCAACAAACCGAATCGATATCTGTAAGCATTTGCATTCACTTTCATCTATGGATATCACTAGTGAGGACCAATTCAAAGTTTCCCCCAAATTTGTACAAAAGCAAAAATTGTTCCAACTCTCTTAATATGTGAACGCTCGTGATGAGAAATAGCGTGAAATATATTTCGTTCATTCATTTGAGCGTGCACATTTTTTGTTAAAATTGAATTTTCATTGCTCTAGCAAATGATTACCATGTTGCACAGTTATATTTATAATATCAGCGTAAATTGATTGGGGGCTTAAATTGCAGAGGGGATCAATAAAATATATAATTAATTACGTGAGGCGACGAGTGAAATGAAAACGGTTTATCATGGGTTTCCATGAGAAAGAGATATTGTAGCATAATTAAATGAGATCGGTGAAGCATAAAGGAGCTGTATCCCAGCTCGTGCTCTTAATTTGTGCCCAAAATTTTTCGCTGCACTCAACTGCCGCCACTCAGCGATCCGCAAAACACCGAGTTGGGCGTTGTTATTGCCTCGACGATCACATCATGAGTCCCGTTGCTACCGCTAATGGCGCGGTAACTGCTTATAAGTATGCGCTGAAAGCTGGAGCATAAGCGTTGTTCAAAACGAATTAAAAATTAACGGTGCTAAGAAAACACGCCGTGCGCTGAGGCGTGCGGTATTTGAGTGGAGAAGATTAACGGAAGCCTTATGAATCCAATCGATGCAAAATACTCTCTCGTCCTTTCAACCCACGTTTTTTCTCTCTCCCCTCTTTCGTGTCATTCTTGTGCCTCAGTTTAGAATACACCGCGCAGTACCGTGCAAGCCACTGCTACTCTTGAGGAAAAAAGTATAGACAGTCGAGTTTAGATGTTAATAAAAAGTTTATTCGTTAACGCACATTAAAGCAAACTGCATTAAAATTTATCTTATTCTATTTTGCGTTCAATAATAGGACACATTAATTTTTATTGTTTCTCTGGAAAATTTTATCGTAGGTTGAACAAAAAAGGAGCCGGTTTTTTTTGCCTATTTTCACCTGAGCGCCAACTTAGAAAACCTAATACTTCCAAAGTATTAATTTGATCGTAACGAAACTTAAACACCGTTTACAAAAACGTATTTTAAATGGGTATACCAATTTTTTCCTGATGCAATTATTTGTTCATACGCTGTTGTAGTAGTTACGCGAGGAGAAAGTAACGTCGCGGGCGACGATAACAAAACGCTCGGTCGAGAGAACTCGTGCTACCCTCTCAGTGCCTAGCTACCCGATTGAATATAAATCGATATAATATCAACAACTGCAAGTAGGCAAAACTTTGTTTTACGCTTAGCTTAATATCTCTGTGAGCTTTATAAAAAACCAAATGCCGTACCGCTACGACCACCCAACACTGAGAAAAAGTTGTTTCATAAAATGTACAACAGCGTATAAACAAATCATTGCATCAGGTAAAAATTTAAAATACGTTTTTGTGAACGGTGTTTAAGTTTCGTTACAATCCAATTAATACTTTGGGAGTATAAGGTTTTCTAAGTTGGCGCTCAGGTGAAAATAGCAAAAAAGCCGGCTCCTTTTTTGTTCAACCTACGATGAAATTTTACAGAAAAACAATAAAAATGAATGTGTCCTATTATTGAACGCAAAATAGAATAAGCTAAATTTTGATGTAGTTTGCTTTAACGTACGTTAACGGATAAACTTTTTATTAACATCTAAACTCGACTGTCTATACTTTTTTCCTCGATAGTAGGGTTTGTACCAAGGGGGGAATATTCACCAGTCATGCAGTACTCTTTCCAGATCAAATCAGAACCTCGAACGTTCCCCCGACCGCCGAGTGCAGGCCAAAAATTAGTCATGAGAACGCTGCGCAGTTAAGCCAGAAATAAGGAGTGTGCTACTTAGACAAATTTGCTACCATGGAATACGCTTTTCGAGATGCAAATATTGGTTAGCATTATGAAATCGGTAATTTAATTGTATGTACAGAAAACAAAATACTGATTCATGCAGAAAGCTAAATCATGCCTAACATTTCATGCGGGAAAAGTTGTTAATGATGATGGTAAATACAAGTACAAAGTCTATCTATTAAAGGTCAGAGTGTCATCAAACTGATCTGTCGCGATTATTATGGTCCCTCATCGTACTTGCAAAAATAACATTTCAAATCCATCGGTTCTGCAGCCAGTTTCCTTAATCTTACGCCTGAGATTCTTTCTACTGTAATAGCTCGGCTCTAGCAAATTATGATGAACGCCATGCAAGAAACAGTTTCCGTAAAAGATTTAACCTATATTTTTCCTTACGATCAGACATAGGCTCCCGCCTCCTTTATGGTCCACTCTAGTTCCTTTACTAATAGGTACCTACGCTTTGAGCACCCGAGTGGTCTGGAAAAGTCGTGTCGTAGCCATATTGTAGTCTAATGCTCCATTTTTCCAAACCACTTCAGGCGGCCTTTCTAATAGCTTAGCAAATTTATTTTAAAAATTTTTGAAATAAATTTTTTCAACTCTGAAATACCACAAAGTTACTAAAGACAGATTTTTTAAAACTTTTTAATGGCATTGAAAATTTGGACTTCAACGGGTAATTGATCTTATTTATATTTCTTCGCTCCTAAAGAGACCCGTTTCTATAATCAAAACCGAAAGAGCACAGTTAAGCATGGCGTGAATGACTTCTAATTTTTGGAATGTTCGAGCATTTGAAAACGCATCTTGCTTTCAAAACGTGAAATTTTCGTTACCCCGAATTGACGCCATATTCTCCAAAAGAGCTTAGCTCATAATTACGAAGTCTAAAGTTGCTGCGTCAGTGTCGGGTGAATGTATTCTTTGAATATAAAATTGCTCTACTTAAACGAGTGATCGAAGACGCTCATCTTTTTTTATAACTCTCAATTTTGGAAGTTGTTGCAATAAAAAAAGTGGCTTTATGACAGGATGCTTATTTGTGTGATAAACATGAATTTTGCAGTAGAGAATGCTAAAATGAACGGGTTTAGCGCCATACACTGAGATGTTCAATAACTTCAAGGTCCAAGTATCATACCTTTTTATGCGCCATCAAATATCAACCCTGTGTTCAATGTGTACTCGATATACATTTATATCTGTCACCAACATGAAATTTCGCCATCGCCAGTGACCAATGCACTTTTTTGCCCGCATATTTTGCCACTTCGTTTTTAATTCAGCTTAATTGAGGAGAGAGAAAAACCTACAAACATCCCAAAATGCTTTAGTGCTTACATTTGTAATAAAGCTCATTAACAATTAGTTGGCAAAATTCTATTTGTTGCTAATAAATGCTGCTACCACCATATGTAATTATATTTTATGCACTAAGAGGAGGTAATGTGTGGCAGATCGTAGCTTAAAGTCATCATGGCAATGGATTGTCGTGGGAAATGTAGCTTGAGAGGCTTTTATGTTTGCTCGGCTATTTTAAGAAAGAAATTAAGTCGTCACCGCATAAAGTTTTATAAATAAATAAAAACTTTCCATGTGTAGGCCTTTTTCCCCGAATGGCGTAAAAATATGAGTCAAATCGAAGATTTATTCAAGCAAATTTTCTTGATTACTGAGAATTTCCGTTATAAAAGGAAAAATTTTTGCGCAATCATTGTAAAAATATTTACTTTAAGCTTCTTACGTCGGCTAAAATAAAATCGAATATAGTCTCTTCTGTGACTTGGGAAAAATCTCACTCAAGCTAACGTAAGCAGTAGACCTGAGATATTCAAGGCCCATTAGGAGCTGAAGGGAAAAAATTCTCCGACAGATAGCTATGGTATCTTAGACTAGGTTCGTACCGTTAATTTCCTTTCAAAGGAAATGAATTGTAAATTATTGCGGCGGTAATTTATAAGCTGTTGAATGTAATTTTGTCACATTCAAGGCCACAAATTCAAGACACCCCTGCTTTCAATGAAGGTATTATCACTTTCAATTTATCTGGATAGCATGGATCTCTAAGAATTAGCTACTTACGTATTATGAAAGCGATATTTGGTGTTACGCCGAAGTACATATCCTTTCTGTCATGGTGTAGGTTATTCATAATCAGTGATTTTAGCATGGATATTTTTTCATTTACTAAGATTATCTTCAAAATGCATCAATAGAGATAATCCTGGTGCAACAATTGCGTAAACAATCTGTAGTTCTCTCCCAACGTCATGACTTTTGTATATTAGAATGTTCTATTACTAAGAAACTTTAAATTCAACTTATATCAGCTTTCAGAACATTATGGGAATATGTGAAAATAGCTACTAACACTAAATATTCCTCTCATTTAGTATTTTTTTCATTACCTAAAATCATTATTACAGTGCCAGCTTTGGTAAGAAATTTTTAAGAAAGTAAGCCGAAAAAATAACGCGTTTACGTAGTAATATTGTAGCTTTAAAATTTATTTTTCAATCACTCAAAATATAAATGAAGAGTGAAACCCTTAAAAATGAATTTTATTTTCCCACTTGTAGACTTGCCTACGTTTCCTTTTATGCACGATCTACGTTTTGCTGCACATTCTTCATTTGACTCATGTGACGCAATAAGAGTGGTTCCTTGCTTTGGGTTGCGCTGAGAGAACGAGACAAGACGCTATCATACTTTGTCATAAAGTAAATTATGTTACTCATGCTTGTTGATGTGGATCATATGCTTTATCTTATCATCCTCTCTGTCCACTCAAAAGAAAATGCGTTTGCATTGACGGCTATCGCTGAAATCAAATAAAGTATCAGAGTTTACTCCTATGGCGTAAGAGAGGCATCTGAAAACTGCAGTTTTGCGCCCCCACCATATAGAATCAATATAAGTTGATATTCCGGGCGTACTATCCCACAGTTTTCTCATCGCTCCCAATTGTATTAGTGGTGAGGGTTGAAGCATAGAGTTTTTAGCTTGGAATGTTCTCTTAGGTCTCTTAGGGCACACATTAAAAACGATAAGTGCTCCAAAATATGTATAATTTGGCAAAAAATGTATTGTGAACTTCAACTATTTTTTCCCTCTTATTGTAAAAGTTCATATGTCCTGGTAAACTTCATTTGTTTCGAGGCAGACCGATCAGTATCCAGTATACCAGGGCAGACTTGCCAATTAGATCATTTTCATGAACCATTTGTACTTTTTAAACAAAACTATCTATTTACCGCCGGGAGAATATTTTTCCTAATTTACCTCATCAGATAAGCTTTTTGTTGGGCATTTTTATTTTGCTAGCATTATTTATTGTTTATGTTTCGTTGCGATCTCCGGAGAATAAACTGCAACTTGATTCTAATGCAAGTTTTGCTTTTATCCGAAATATGTTCAATATATATATATATATATATATATATATATATATATATATATATATATATATATATGTGTGTAATAAATGTAATGCGTTCAACCTTCAATATACACCCTTAATTTTGAATGAGGTCGTTACAAGTGTAGAAATCGCAATTTCTCAGTTTGATAAAACCAAAATATGAAATTTGTGATGCGTGAGATTAAGTATCATGTTCTATGATTGTAACCTCAGCTACCTAGAGTTGAAACCAAAATGCATGAAAATTAGGCTTGAATACCGAATATCGGCGTTATTTTCCATGATTCGGCAATCAGGGTTTAAAATTGTGTATTTTAAAATTAGTTGAGTTTTGCTCCAAGGACAACAATCATGTTCCTTATATTGTTTTAAGTTCGAAACATATTAATAAATCAGCGAAATTTCAATTTGAGTTCGATAAATATTCCCGTCATCCCTATTTATAAGATTCGAACGAATGATGGAACATGGAATGCGATATTTTTCTTACATTTTCGCATTACAACATCTTCTAGTGTGGAATTTTTTAATATAGTGGAATACAATGAATTTTTCACTAGATAATGTGATTGCAGAACAGCATTTACCATTGACCAGCCCCTAGGGACATAGCCTGGAATGTCAAGATTCTTATGCAATAAAATATAAGTTTCCTCTCTACTGTAGCGTAAACAATTTAAAATCGAAGAATGCAATCGGCGCTATCTAATTATAGCTTTAAATCTGAGTTAATTCTCGGCTGTTGGTTAGATAAGCTGCGAGTGGTATGTGATTCAACATATTGACCCCATTTCTAGATCAAGCAGGTCATTGCCATTGCACGAACAGGAATATAACTTGTTTATTCCGCGTTTTGTGGCTAGCATTTGAGAGGCTTCCCTGCGATCTGGTTATCTAGGAACATGTAGTTGAAGCCTTTATTCCCAAGACCAAATTTCTCCTTGCATTCACTTGCATTATTGGATTTCAACTCGACAGAGGAATAATCCCTCCCTTTTAATTCACTTGGTATCCATCGTGTTATTGTGAAAATTTCTTTTCGGCAATTGACTGTATTTGTATAATATTTTAAGCGTATTGCTTAAAAATTCACGGAATTTCACTGCGACAATATGAAAGGTAGAATGGACTTACGATCTGAACAGAAAACATATAAGAGTAGATGGCTCTTTAGTCGGACTTATTTGAGATTACTGTGGGACAAAGGTGATCAAGCATCTTCATGTATTCATAAAGGTATTTGCATGTAAGCGGTGACATCTTTTTTGGGAGTTTTTATTTATCTGGTGATAAATTGGAACTATATCTGCAGCTATATGAATTATTAGTAATAATAACAGTTATATATTCACAGAAATGCTTTTTCGGCTACAATTTTCCATTATGTTGATACAGTTCCGCTGAGTATATTCTTCTGATACAAGAGAAGATGCAAGGAAACATTATTCTTATTGTGTACGTTCACGCCGAACAGCCTAACCTCAGGAAAGGGCCGAGGAAGCTAACCTCGTTAAAATTAAGGTGGGGATTAAATATTTTTTTGTGAAACGAATTAGGCAAAAAATGCAATTTTTGATTACTAAGGATTTGTTTATGGCCAAATTTTTAGCATTCCATCCAAAAAAAATTGAAATTTGTATCTTCTTAAACTTGATAGGGCCCACGAAGCAAAAGAGAATTGCATTTTTCCTTTCTGACAGACGTACCCCTCCCAGTAGTCCCAAAGATCCGATGGAGGAACCATTTTACCTCCGGAACATTACCAGGAAGAATGCCATGTCGCATGGTGTTTTAATGCAAGGCTGCGTACGCTAGGAGGCCAGTACGGCACTTTCCCGTTGCCTTACGAATTGATCAGAGTGGTGGCCTTGATTTATTACATAATTAGTTCAAGTACTGATTTCGTGTTGCATGAACATCAACGTTTTAATATTTTCCTGTTTATCGGTTGTTTTTTATGCTGTTCTCGATACCTACCCATACTTAAACGTGATAGGGCCCACGAAGCAAAAGAGAATTGCATTTTTCCTTTCTGACAGACGTACCCCTCCCAGTAGTCCCAAAGATCCAATGGAGGGACCATTTTACCTCCGGAACATTACCAGGAAGAATGCCATGTCATATGGTGTTTTAATGCAAGGCTGCGTACGCTGGGAGGCTATGCCCACTTATGGTAGTAGTAAAGCCCACTTATGGTAGTTATATTGGTAATCGTGAGTCATTGAGCGCACATTTGAATAATTTTTCATGAAAGTCGTAAGAAATTCTTGGACCACACTTTACTTGGGTAAATGTCTTTATATGTTGAGAAGACTATACATGTATTATTAATGAGTAATATTTTAATGACGCAATAATTATACTATCTAATTTTAGTCTTCCTTACGTCTTGATTTAATGGTGTGGAATTCGAAATCCAGGCAAGCATCGTATGTATCTAATTGAGAGTTATTTACTCAATATGATACCTTGCTATTTGTTAGCCAGCATTAAAATAATATGAAATATATTATGTCACGATTAGGAGAAAATGTGTACCTGTTAATTCGAATTTCTTCGAAATAAATGTCGAGTGCCTTGAGGCTGGGTGTTAAAATTGCCACAAGTTATGAAGAAACCAAACCGGTGGAATATAATTTTTTTCGCTCTATCTATACACATTACCATTAAGCACATATGTCCATAGCTTTACAAAAATCTGTACCGTAAGCAAAACTCGCTCCAACCACCTTAAGTGATAGATAAGTTCCTTTTAGCTCAGTCTCCTCATTTTCAGTTGTATAGTAACTCTGGTCGCCAACTAATAACAAGTAGTTGTCGGATAAAATTGATGAGACCTTTTTCACATTTGGCATTGGAATTGTCACGCCCAAAAAGCGGAAGCTGGTCACGCCCTTCGACGCCAATCCAAGACAAAAGAGGAGACCTTGAAAACACATCGAAGTTCTGAGATCCACCCAAACCCGCTTGATTATCTATTTTGAAGGACTAAGTGACTTCTAAATAGTCACACCACAAAACAGTATGTCCAGCAATTGATACAAAACTCCTCATTTGATAAGAATGGTGAGGGGGGCACAGGAGACGTTAGGTAAGCACAGGAAAGAAAACTCACCCAAGTACTTTGTCAAATATTCGGGCAGTCGAAGACAGCCTTCCCCGAGGAAAAGGAGATGTGAATTCCTCTTGCAGCGCGCCGATCAATGGCGATGTGAACCATCTATAGCATGCTTGAAAACAAGACTACTAATTGAACTTTGTAGCTAATTACGCATTTCAACGCACTTTCAATGGCGTGAGAGATTTTGTGGACCAGACAAAATAGCAGAACTTCACAATATATTTGCATTCTAAATAAAGGGTTGCCATATTCGAGAAATTTACGCATTTGGGTTGTGATTTGGAGCAGAATGGGTTTAGAGGTTGGGACGTAAGATGTACAATTGTGACGGAAAAGAAACCTTTTCAAAAAGGGAGGAATTGACAAGGGGGATCTAAGACTGGTGAGATTGTGGAGCGTTGCGTTGAATGGGTCGGGAACTCGGTCATTGCGAAGGGAGGATGTACAGTCACTTCAAAAAGTATCGCGACACACTACGCTTGCGGTTCGTATATGTCGGCTGTTGAAGCCCGAAGTACGTTGGCTATCCTGGGTCGTCTTTGGTGACTATGAGAAACGTCAGGTACACTACGACATATATTCTAAGTCAAGTGGGACTAAACTCCGACAGTGCTATGGACTTCGTTCGCGTTGGAAGGCTAACAATGAAATGAATTCACAGCGGGGAGCAAGGGTATTCGCAACTCGAATCGAGGCATCGTAGTCATACTCGGCAGTTCTCTTACGAAGAGGAAAGTGGAAAGAGCTCCTCTTTGCGACACCAGCACGACCCAGTGCGCTCTGATGGTGGGTTTGTTGAAAGGCGGGCAGTCGGCGTCCAAAGCGGCTGCCGAGCTAGGAGTCCATCTTCACCTTCCTCACAGATGAGCCTTCTCCACAGATGGCTAAGAAGGGCAAACGAGGGATGAGATATCCCAAAGTACGCGCTCGATCTGGGAGGCCCCGCTGTACCACACGAGACGTGAATGAGTCAGCATTTGCCTCAATGATGCATTCTCCCTTGACGGTTGGTAGAATACCAACTCTTAAAAGGGATTTTAGACTACGGTGTAGTTAAAAAAAAACAGTGCTTAATATATTTCACGAAGCAGGTCTGCGACACTATCGTCCGGCGCGGGAGCTCAAATTGACCGAGGTCCAGAGGGCCGCCCGTTTGGATTTATCACAAAAAATATCACCAATGATTAATCCTTTCGGGACCTCACCATGTTCTGCGATGAAAAGTTTTTCCAGAGTAATGGAGACGGAAAAATTAGCCTGTGGCGTCCAAGAGGAACTCGATAACTAAAACCACTGATAATTTTAATCAACTTTTGACTTGAGGATGTTTGACATATGCATTGTCGCGTTTCTTTTTTTTAACAATTACGCCATTGCTTATTTGTGCCTTAATACCGATATGTGTTCAACAGGTGAGCTGCTGGTAATTAAAGAAGTAAAAACGGTACTTTATTCTTTTCAATTCTCTACCTCAAAATTGTTAATATATTGAATTTTTCATAAATAGTCACGACAATGGTTTCACAACTTTAGGATACTATACACTGAAATAATAATACTGTCCAATGGCTTCAGTCAATATATATGTCATAATTGTCCATTAGGCGGTCAACATAAAATATCAGCCTTTGATGCCCGAAAGGCTCTCTGGTTCGCTGAGCTTAGGCGATAGCAGTCCCCATTCTCCTTCATACATAGGTTGGAGCTCGTTTTCTCATGCATTCGTCTCTTCGTTTTATCTGCGTGCGACTTCACTCGCATAATCACTCAATCGTTTACTCCATTCAATATTGACTTTTCACCACATTTCCCTTCTTACTTCTTTCACCGAATACATCCTCAAGGCCAAGTCGAGGAGGAACTCTGTCCTCGCCTCTGAACAAAAGCACTCCCATAATGCAGTCCCTTAACTTAACCAGGCGCTTTGTCTGATGGAAAATGGAAAGTGTACCTGCAAATTCTCATCGCTACCAGAGACGACCCAGGATAGCCAACGCACTTCGAGCATCGACAGCCGACCTATACGAGCCGCTAGTCTAGCGTGTCGCGATACTTTTTGAAGTGACTGTACAGTCAACAGCAAGAGTAAACGTAGGGAGCTCTAGTGGGGAACTGCCGTACTACTAGTAGAACCAAGTTCATCTCTTAAAAATGTATACATATAATACATGGATAGTTTTTTCTCATTCTATGCTTCCATTCCAATTGCTACTTGAGTTTCAAGTATTCCCTTTTTCAGCTTTTACATCATGTAATTGGGTCCGTATCACGATGCGGCAGAGGTTTTCACATTTATTTTTGCCACTGACTTTACGTAGACCTGAGGCGTTTGAGATTTGGGTTTGGAGAGGATGGAGAGAGTGAGCGGAGTGGCGAGAAAGACAAACGAGGAGCTGTTTAATATAGTTGGAGAGGAAAGGAGGCGGGGGAGAGATTTGGAGGAGGTGGAAGATATGGATGGACGACGTATTGAAGAGAGACAGAATCCTGAAAATGGTAATAGAGGGAAGAACTCTGGGAAAGCGTGGAAGAGAAAGAAAGAGGACATAAATTCTGGACGAAATAAAGAGAGGAAGGCGATATGAGGATTTTTAAGAGGGATCTAATGGCGGATCACTTTCCGAAGGGAAAACAGACCGATATGCCAGAAATTAGGACGTTAGAATGAATACTCACCAAAAACCTGCCAATCAGCTAGTATGATACTAAAATGAATATTTGGTAACGTCGAAAGGCAGTATTGCGTCTTGTGTTTGTTTGCATTTTTGTCAAAGCAGCTACCGAGAGTTTAAAACACGCGAACAAGGCTAATCGAGTCTCAACTCTTTTACGCATTTGCTCGATGAAAAGTGATTAATGCAGTTCGAGCGAAATATCATTTTACTAAGAAATCTATAAATTTGATCTCAATATAAAGAAAAATATCGCACACTTCTAATGACACAAAAAATTCACCCCCATACCACATTACTTTCCAAGATACTTGCCAGAAAATACCAGTCCTTTTACATGGAAACGTGTATGCACTCCTGAGAGATAATTTACAAAAGGTATTTCTAACACTTAGATGTCGTAAAAAAAACTAACAGCGTGTAGTTTGTATGTTTTCTCATGTACTTTTGAAAATTGATCATATTGTCACCTCAGTAGGTTCTTGGGTATCACAAAAAACCTTCCATTTTGAAGGAGTTTCAAACGCACCGCGCGGAAAAAATGAGTCAAGTTAAAGACTTATTAAGATATTTTCATTTAATTACTTACAATTTCTGTCATATAAAACTATATTATTGTACCAATAATAATGCAATATTTGATTCATACGTCCTACAGCTGGTGATTTTAAAACGTATAATTCGAATATGGTCTCTATTATGACCAGAGAATTATCTCGCTCGGACTACTTGAATGGTTGGTGAAAGGCTAATTCGCATAATGGGCGCTTTCCATTCACACATTCTATTTCGCATCTAAAATCGCATCACAAGGGTGCAGTTGCTTTCCTTTCGTCTAAGACCAACATCACGATTGGCAGCTCTTGTTTCAAAACAGTTTTCGGGGACGTAGTTCAAGTGCACTTGTGCCTGAAAAAATTTCAATAACCATCTCTGCCAAGTTGGTGATGTTTTTATTCCCAATGACATAAAAATAGGTCATTTGAAATTTTTAAATGTAAGTACCTTATGGTTAAAATATTTTTTCATATACGGCATGTATTTTGGGCGAATTCGTGAATTATTTACAAATAATTAAAAAGGGAGTAAAAATTGTGAACCTATGAAATGCTACCTACCGGAAGGTTACTGAACGTTTCGCCTCCGCACGTATTTCCATTCACCCTGGTGAGCGCTTAGTTTCACCGATAAGTTCCAATCTCTGCTAACTTTAGACCCTGAATTGGAAAATTTCTGATATTCCAATATTAGGTAAATGGCAAAGGTGTCGCTTGACAATACTATATTGAAATGTTACCAAAGTTAGAGCAGAGAAGCTAAGTAATTATAGAATATCTACCGTCTTCGAGCGCAAAGCATATGTAGAAGTTCAATATTTTAGCGATACGGCTAGTTAATTACTGTTTTCTGACGTCAAAATCAAATCCAGTATAACGGCATTCGATTTACAGCGCAGAATAAATATGTGTGCTTAAAAGCATATTACGATCTTCATTGGAAGTATACCTTTTTCGACATTAAATTTTGATCATAAAAATAAACCTATGTAAATATATGTGCTCAAATGCATATTATTACTAACACGAAGGTTGTTATATTCGAACTCATCATTAGCAGTATAACTTTTTCGACATGAAATTTTGATCATAAAAATAAAACTATAGTACGCTAACAGATTAAGGTCGAAATACTCACCAATACCGAATAATGAGTGGAGACTGGCACAATCAGTGCCTTAAATTTGTTTCTCACTCCTGACGTAATTCTCATAATGAGAGACGATAAAATTTCACTTGCAATTCTTTCGCATAAATTCGACTTTATGAGGCGTGAATTAATTATTTCTCCTCCCTCATATTGAATGCACAGTTACGCCTGAGCACTCTTGATGTCGAACAATGGAAAATGGTGAATTCAAAATTTCGATGCACCGCGTAGAACTGTCGTTACAGCAGTGAGTAAGTGCAAAGGACTTGGCGGCTCCTTCCTCGTGATTACGTAATATTTCTCAGAATTTCCCGTTTCTACACTCGAGTCGATGCCTTAAATCAGCACGCTTATTATACAGAGCTCTGCAATCAACTTACCCAACCCATTAATATGAAACAAGTAACGGTTAAAAAGCAATGTAACTATTAATTTAGTACGTAGTAAGTTCCAGAGTTGACATAACTGCTGCAATCCAGCACTACAATTGATAGGTTTTGGTTCGAATCTCAGCCCAGGCGAACGATATTTCCATTGTGAATTTCACTTGTGTAATTACTAACGGATGGCTCCGTTAAAGTTACTGCGTGACCAGTTCCGCTGTTTTTTGAAAGATAGAGTGTAATTGTATGATGTCAACTCGGATAAAATATTTATTCATCATGAAAGTCTCACAAAACACGAAAGATTATTGTATATTGTTGTATGACGCCCCTGCTAAAAATCTGTGTAGTTTCCTGATGAACACTTCCACAGAATTTCTTAAAAGATTCTGTAGATATTCCTTAAAGTATTGAAACGCCATTTTACGGAATTCCCTACGACGTTCTGCAGAATACCTTAGGAAGTTCTGTGGAATTCCTTAGGATGTTCTAAAAAGCCCTTTGACGCTCTTTAGAACTCCTTACAAGCTCAAGGAAACCTCACATATTTCCGTAGAGTTGCCGAGTTCTACAGAACAGCTTGCAAGGAGTTATTTTTCTCTGCATAAAATAACTCTACAAAACATATGTTCTATAGAGTCACGCTCTCATGTTCCGTACAGATCCTTAGAAAAGGAACTAGTTCTGAAGAAAAAGAGTCAATTTCTGTAAATTGCTTACGTTCTACAGAACAGCTTCTAAGGAATTTTTAGAAGGGTCATGTCGACAAAAATCGTAGCAAATAATTATTTTATCACAGCTGATATTATTGTGGCCTACATTGTATTCTGTTGAATATAAAATTAAAGCCCAATCCAAGACAATTACGTATTAACTAGAATTAACAGCATGTCTCATCTAGATAAAATGTCATGAGCATTCAAAATTTACTTTGCTGTCGAAATTCGGTTCATATTTTCAGTGATTTCTAATGGATCTAAACTCGGCAGAGAATGCTAGGGAAGTATTTTTCGTAAATATATCGGTTATTCTTTGTATATATTTGTTATCGGACAAATTTAATGGTAATGAGCCCCCCAGGGAGGATTTTGTTGAGCTTGCCAGATGGAGGGCACGGGGAGCCCATAAGCAACGCGAACCTCAAGTTACCCCATGCAAGCAGAGGACCTTCGCTTCGGTTTAATTTCAGGCAACTTCCGTCATCATCGGCGCATAAAAAGCGCGCATCAGCACTCGGACTAAATAAAAATAAAAGAAAAAGAACGAGGGGCGTATGGGCGACGGATCGTAACCGTGGGCATCGACAATGGGGATCTAGGCTCTGACGAAATAATAATAAAACCGCTCGACTCAGCGAAACCCCAAAGGCGTAACGAACGAGAGTTCTCCAAGGACTCCTTCGTGGCCATCGCATTAGGAGAGTGTCGCTGCACACAGAAGTGGGTGAGACTCATGTGACGTTCACCGCAAGAACAAAAGAATGCTGAAAGATCGAATCACTTAGAAAGCCCAACTTTGGAAAATAAATCGCATTACATTAATTTCTGTGCGACTTTTCTGTAGTTCTTTTTAAGGTAGTTTGAGTGGAATATCATTTTACGTAGAAATAAATGAATTTGATCTCATTTTAATGAAAAATATATCACCCTTCTAATGACTCCAAAAATTCAACCCCTTACCTCATTACTTGTGGAGATATTTGCCAAAAAATACCAACCCTTTTGCATGGGAAATAGTACGTTTATACACTCCTGAGAGACCTTTTTAAAAATTAAGGTATTTCTGACTAGTTGTGAAACAAACTAACAGCGTGTAGGTTGTATGTTTTCTCATCTATTTTTGAAAATTATTCATATTGTCGCCGCAGTAGGTTCTTGGGTATCACAAAAAAACCTTCCGTTTTGAAGGAGTTTCAAACGCACCGCGCGAAAAAAATTAGTTTCTCATCTTATTTTATATCATATACTTATTTAGATAATTTCATTTAATTGCTTACAATTTCTGTCATATAAAACTATATTATTGCAATATTGATAATGCAATATTTAATTGATGTGTCCTACAGCTGGTGAAATTAAAACGTATGATTCTAAAATGGTCTCTATTATGACTAGGGAACTATCTCGCTCGGACTTCCATAAAAGACCAGATCCGAATTTTATTCTGAAATTTAAGTAGTTGCAAAGAGTTTAAATTCAATAAAATCTTATACATTAATTCATAATGTATTAAAGGCAAGTTTTATTGAGAGTCAGAAATCCTCCTGATGTTTACACGAGCTGGGCTCGACCTAGCTCTGATATTTCTTCCTCATTCCCCGTATACATCCTACCCTTCTTCATACCGTTAATAAGACCTATTCTCCTTCCTACCCTTCCCCGCTTGACCAGCATCCTTCCCTCTATCACGATCTTGAGCAACCCATAGCCCCTTATTAATTCTTCCAACCACCTACTCTGCCTCCTCCTGATCTCATCTAGAAGTTTCTCTCCCAACTTTTCCAAGCACTTCCTCATTTGTCTTCTTTCCATCCCCGTACCATGAATATATATTATGTTTACGGATGTTTGGCATTGTTGCCTAGGCTACGTGTTGCCTAAATTTCCACTTTTAGTTCACCCAGTCCTTGGCGCCACTTCGATTCGAGTCTTTTCTGTTGTTATTGTAAATAGACGTAGTTAATTGTTGCTAACGTGAGACTGCGGTGAATATTTATATAACGGTCGAGAAAATATGAATTAATTGATGCTTAGAATGTATCTTGATATTTTTGTGATCTAAAAGTTACTTTATAAATGCTAGAGAGGAAATATCTATTACGGAAAATGTGTAAGAAGTTTATGAAACGCTCACCATGTGCCGACTACGTTGTTTGCCAGAATCCGATTATAATTGGAATGCATTAACCCTGTTTTGCCTAAATAAAGGATTCAGAATGCCTTGTTTGAACAGAACTTGCTTCATACCAGGCTACAAAACAGGGTATGCGTCCACGAGGATCTAAAATGGGAGATTTGGATTGAAAAATAAGAATCCGTCCATGGCGGTGGTAAGTACATTCCTTTTACCTACGCTGCAATGATGGCCATTAGGAATATTTATGAAGTCACCTCGCATAATTATTAAATTTCCGTACAGCGATATTCACGTAGTGCTAAGAAGTTGTGCATTTGTGTAATTAAATTTGGAGAGGTTAAATATATCTGTAGACCGGACGATATTAATAAATTGTATAATTACGTCCAGCGTGTAGTACTACATTTTTTATCCACTACATTATGATTACTTGTAAGTAAAAACCAATTCGTCCAAATAATAATTAGGGAAATTTGAAATTCATGGAAAAACCGGTAAGACGTGTTTATTCACAATCTGTCGACTGTATTTATATTTGAACTTCCGTATTTCATCACTAGGCGGCACCACTTTCCAAAAAGTTATTTGTTTACGGAATTCTAGACAACAGTTTTTGGCAACGAGATCCCAATCCATAATATATATTATTCATGCCCAGGACCTTTTCCATCCTCTTCCACACCCACATCAAATGACTGTAGCCTATTCTCCTCCTCCTGTCATGGAGTCCACGTTTCTGCCCCATATAACGTTACTCTTCATATCAAGCTCTTCCCCAGCCCAGACGAAAGGTAGTTTACTTGATGGTGTAACATAAAAAACTCCGCTGGAAAGTGGGGGTGGGCGTCCCACTCGACTATCAAATACCAAGGATATGGTAGTCATTCATCAAGTGATAATATTTGAGCAAAACTTTTATCCGTAAGGCTATATCTCTTAGTGAGTACCTAAATGCACGTAACAGAATCTGCAACCAATGTCTTTTATACCTTTGGTGGAATACGCCTTCACACTTGAGAGTTTTTTTTGGCGATTTCACGAAACTATCGCTAAGAATAATATATTTTATTTTTTCAAATATTTAAAAAAAGAAAACGATGCTATGTTCACACCGTTACAGTTACGACGGACCACTTTACATATCTGACGCGATAAGTTCGACAGATTTTTCTAATTTTTTTTCAAATGTCTCTCCGCAGCGTAGAGCTGTACGTGTCATATACCACGTTCCGAACGGCTTCTAGTTACTATAAATTTTTCGAAGTACGTTTAACATGTAGCTCATGGTTTTGTACCATTAGAAAAATTATATCTCTGTATTAATTACAAGGCCGAATTCGCTGAATGAAGCGTACAGCGATATCTTGATCAAGCTATCTGAGTTTCTCTAAGTACGGGCTTAAGTTAACAACATTTTTTAATGAAAATGCATTTCCATGAAATCTGAATGAGATCTGAATCACATGAACAGGTAACGCGAAACTGCATTTAGCTAATACGAAGACGCTCGCTCAGCATTTGATTTAGAGACCTTCACATTGGGATTCGTTACTAAGTGGTTTGACTGTAAAATGACGTAACTGTCATCCAATGAGTATTCTGGCTACTTATTAAACAATGAGTTCTTCGTTTGAAACGAATTACGAGGTTATGCCTATGAAATCTATTTATTTATTGAATTGAACGTAAAATTAATAGGCGACGTTAAATGCGAGCATGAGGGAAAATGTGGAATGGAATTTTTTAATAATTTTATTTCGAAAAAAATGTCCCTCCGGCTGAATGATTGTTAAAAAAAATCAATGAACCAATCCTTAATATTTGTTTTCCATATTTTTAAATATCTGAATTCAGTGAAGTCAAATTAAAAATGGGGAAGATTCAGGCACAGTATTGCGGATCCGAAATATCACTGATAAATTAAAAAAAATGGATTCAGTATCACGTGTTCAGTATTTATTACGACCAGGGTTTTGACTGTTGCAGCATCATCGGGGACGTATATAAATAAATGACCAGCAAAACAAGGTCGTAACTAATATTTTACTCGTAGAATTTGCTCTATTTATCGATTTATCAATGAAGTCCAAATGCGCCGGTTAAATAGAAACGGCATTGATTGTTTTCCATGGCAGGAAAAATTGTTGACCAAAACCATATTTTCTACAAATTTGCACATATAATAACCTATATTTGTGATTTTATTACATGCACATGAAATGCTATAAAAGAGCGCAGTATTTAGTTGACTGTACAGACTAAAAGGTAGAATTCATTGTTCGTTATGATGTACGCTGTCTAGGTGGAATACCCCTGATGTAGCTTGATCGATGCTGTCCTCTAGTCGTAATAAATACCGTGTTTGTTATTTATTTTCGAGTTTAAGTAGTTTTGAAAAATATTGATTGAATTTGATAACATTAACGATACAAAACATTGTTTTAATTGATATATTTATTCATTCACCATTTAACATATTTTAACCTTTCGCTGTACCAATTTGTCTCTGTACTCAAGCAAAAAAAGCGTTTATTTTTCTACTCTTAACGGATGATTTTTTTCCATTTTACAAAAAGTGTTTTTGTGAGTGATGAATCTTTTTTTTTAAATTAGGAATGAAAATACTAACTATTCACTGTTACATTTATGAAGCGATCTGGTCGTCAGAACTCACTCACTTTTTTTAGAAATAATTCCTCTCTTGTGCGCTCAACTGAACGACTTTCCGCTCAAACTACGCAAAGCTCAAGAAATAATATTTTTGAAAAACAAGTGAAAATCAATACAAATTTGAAAAAAAAAAGCCTTTTTGAAATTTCGGCACTGAATTTTTCTCGGCGTAGCTAGCGAATCAATTTGCCTAAAGTACACGTTTGATGACCCACTTTCTCAGAGCGCGTCGGATACAGATTCTAATTCCTTCTAAGGTGGATGACCCAAGATCCTAATCTTGAATTACGTGCTTCGATCTTGCTCGGGATACGGAGATGGGTCGTCGCGGCCCAGATGCGCTTTTCTCCCCATTCAGACTACTAGTTCATTCTTTTTAATTCTAGAAGCAGTCTTTATTTTGGTGAAACGACCTGAACTCCCATTCTGACCATTAATGCCTTCTCATGGGTTGAATTTCTCTAAGTGACGCTTTTGAATAAAATTGGTTTATTTAAAAGGTACCTGCCAAAAGTTACACGTTTTTAATGCTCATTCCTTCATTTAAAATACATTTAAAATATTCGGCAATGGTCTTATCAAAAGATGGTTAATAAATAACTGAAATAACTGAATTCACAAAACCTATCACTATGAATATATGTCCGTCTTTAGAGTGCTTGCTTGCGCTTTACGGCATCCAATTTCCAGGCCTCTGTTTTCCCAATCTCCTTCTTGCAGGTTTCTCTCCGCCATGGCTTTTGCTATTCCGCTTCTCCATGAGTTAGGTGGTCTTCCTCTCTTTCTCCTTTCATACGGTTTCCACTCCATGATGGTGCGAGGCAGTCTTTCTTTGAGCATCCTCTGAACATGTGCGTACCGCTCAGAGTAATATAATTTAATTTTTCAATCATTTTCAAAATCGATACTACGTTCACACCGTAAGCTTTACGAAAGACCTCTCTACATTTCTGACGCAATCTATGCGACAGATTTCACTCATATTTTCAAACGTCTCTCTGGAGCGTTGATCTGTATGACTTGTATATTTGTTTGCTTATTATTTCCAATGGGTGTTTTTGGAGCCCACCGACCTCAACTTCCTTGACTTCCACCTCATTATTGTCTCGACATGGTACATCAATTACTGCTCGAATTTTATAAGTAAGTTGATTAACTTCATTGGTCGCGATGCACTTGGAATATAAATGAAGTATTTTGAGTCTCATCAAGGAAATACATAATTGAGATATCAGCCTAAAGTTCTTATAAGGTATCGCAGATTTGTAAGAAACTCTATGACGAAAAGAATAGTCTAATTCAATCCGGTGGCGGCGGGGTAAAGTCATCGCCTGCTAATCCGAGGGTCGCGGGTTCGAGTCCCGCCTGGGTAGAATATTATCTGCCCAGGACATGGGTGTCTGTGTCTCGTCCGTTGTTACTCTTGTTCACCCGACGTAAAATGGCCTAATGTGCTGTATTCGGGGCTGTGAAAATAAATAAATAAATTAAATAACTAGATAGACTAGTATCGAGGCCCATTAAAACTCGGAGTAAGCTAGTAAGATTCTTCTACGCAGTTTCGCGTGGTTGGCAACGCGGAATACAACGAGAGGAGTGCCGTAATGCGGATAGTTGAGAATTGTGCGGGTGATTCGAAGGACCCAATTCTCCATTTGAATTGCTAGGGTTGATGCGTATTAGATAGTAAATACTTTTCATATTTTGGCATGGATAAAACATTCAGTAGGGCGGTCGCCATACCCTTAAAGTTCAGCGCTATTAGTCACTGGAAGATATGGCACTCACGGCGTCCAAATAGTAATGAAATAAAGTCTTGGCTGAATTTATTTTCTTTAAATACAACTAACAACACAAATATTTATATCAAAAAAATTTAAAAAATTGAAAAAGTGGCCCGCAAAAACAATGAGAAATACCGAAACCCGGCATTCGGCACATGGTATTCACGGACGGAAGTATACCTGGACACTCCGATTGAGTTCCATCTATTCCTGGGCAGAGTCGACCACCCGCGATTCAATTACACAAACACTAAAACTGATAAATTAAATGATATCTTCACGCCTCTAACAATTCACGACCACAACAGAACCTTTAAACTTTTTTGGAGCTAATTCTCTTAATTTAAAATCACGCGAGAATTGGACGTAACAACGACGTAACAGCCCTTTTTACGTGTGACGTTCAGACCGTTGCCCACATTTAATGTTGACCTTCAACATGTTTCTGACAAATGTGAAATACTAGGGTGTCTAGAAATTTTTGAAATTATTTTAGCAAGGCTTGGTTCCAAAACCTAGGCATAGTAGGTCAAGGTTTTTTTGCGTCATAGTAAGATTATACCCTCGAATAATTCGCATCTACTTCAAATACCTGCCTCACCTTCAGGAGAAATTTTGCTATAGTTTGGTGTGCGGTTGTTGACTGGCAACTACTTTTTTATCCTCTACTGAAAAATGCATGCGAATCTTCAAATCCTTATTCCACCACACCGGCCTCATCTTCCTTTACTTCCACCTCATTATTGTCTCGACATGGTACATCAATTACTGCGCGCTAGCCGCGAGATAAAATGCTATTACTATGAGAAAGATGTGAATGCTTGGAACCAGGTCAAGGAGCATAAAATTGAAAAAAACAATGGAATTTACAAAAGTTCCCTGCTAAGTGTATTGGTTGTGAGTTATATTGTACTACAGAATGCCAGATGAATGAATTGATAGATATCCAAATAAATAATGATGAGTTTTAAAAGGTAAAAAGTTGGAAAAGTTGGAAAGTTAACATCCACAGTAGGTTGTATTGACAATCTATTAAAATAATCGGAGGGTGTTGAACGCGGCAACGCGTCATGTCACGCGCCAAACCCCACTATTTGTCTATGCGGAAAGTAACATAAATGTGCGATTAAAAAACCATTCACATACATCATGAAATACGTAAAGTATAAACTGTCCAACTTCTTAATTATTCCATTTGCCGCGTTGATTTATTACACACAAATTCCAATTGTTTGTTCGATATCGCTCGGTATATGTAATTCATGGCTTTCAAATCATTTTCGTCCCATTCACTCTTATCCGTGGTTAACTTTGCTCTTTGTGTCACAATTTCGCATTTTTTTCACTCTCAAAAACATCGTCATTCGTCTATTCCACATACGATAATCTTCTCCATCAAACATAGGTATCATAACTTCGTTCTTCGCCATTTTGTATCCCAAATGTTCCTTCGTAGACGAGACTCAAAAGCGAATAACGGCACTAATAAACGATACCCTCACGTAACGACACTCACAACGCACGTTACACATTTTCCAGCAACCACGGATTCACCACGTATTTCCAACAACCACGGATGAGATTCATGCTAGTAATACATTGCACCTTCCCCGTGACAAATAAACGTGACTGCGCACACTAAAATTTGTACGCGGTTATTGGTATATGCTCTTAAACTATAAAGCGTTATCTATTCTGGAGGACCTTGGAATATCCTAGCGTCCACAGTGAAGAAAATCTGACGTTACAACTTTATATAATTGAGGGTTTCATAAGTTTGAAAAGGTGTAATATGAAGATTTTTAGCACTATGAAGATGAATAGATGAATGTTTCATTGATCATAAACAATTATAAGTATGTATGGAAATTAGAAAAACCAAAATCGGAGGTTTAAGCTGTTCGAAAAGAATTCCCTCCCGAATATTTGTCTACCACCATAATATGAGTACAAATAAATTAATAATAACATAACATTGGAAATATTAAATAGATATTTCTCGAAGTACTATTGATTGACCAAATAATACAGAAATACGTGAAAAAACGCATGAGATGATTATGAAAAACTATATCAAAAACGTTTGACATCGAGAATAACTCTTGGCTTTCGATTGATAAAAACCGGTCCACGAGGATAATTTTCCACTGTAAATTTACCCGTTTGTCAAATTATGCCATTTGGAAATGAGGATTCCTCCTTGCTGAAATACTCGCGACGATAACGACTCACTAATTTGTATTCCATTTGCTAAGATTCGACCCGCGTCATACGGAGGTAAAAAAATCCGCTATTCCTCTCTCTATCATGGTGAATTTACCGAGTATCAAATAGTGGCCGCGGTCTTCCCTTTATCAAAGGTGAATTCCCCGATGCTCCATAATTCCTATGCATAAGTGGGCCCAAAATTGCTTGGCCATATGCTTTGATAGGTCACTAAAATGATTTATATTCCTGAAGAAATTTAGTAGTTGGTTTTTATAAACTGAGATTTATTCTTGATCTAGTTCATATGTTTTTAATTTACTTTTTCATAACCGTGTCATAAGTTTATTTATTCATTTATACATGATTCTGCCAACCATGGGTATCTACCACATGAAAAGTGTACTTTGCAGTAACAAAGTAATAATTATCATTATTTGCGCTCGTAGTATCATGGAAGCTAAATATTTGGGAGCTCTTTTCGAGCATCTTATAGCTCCTATTTTGATTTTTTTAATGGCCATACATATTTGTAATTGTTTGTGAGCAACGAAATATCCATTTATCCATCTCCGAAGCGTTCCGTTAAGTTCGCCATGGTGCCTCTTTTCACCTTACGAAATCCTCAGCCTGTTTAGAAAGCTGTTCCGCTCGGTGATATCAGTTGAACACGAAAACGTATAACAAACGGCGTGAGACAGCTGATCACGAAACAAATAAGAATGAGGAATATATTTATACAAATATTTCAATATGCCCGCGAATTTGCAATGACTCAGCTGGTCGTTCTTGCAACACAGTTGTCGCCAGAGGTCTTAAGGCAGTTAGAACGAGATATCATTTCACCTAGAAATCGATGAATTTGGTCTCATTTTAAAAAACAATATCTCTCTCTTTCGAAGGTATTAAATATCAGAACCGTACTGCATTAATTTCTGCGATATTTTCCAAAAATACCTGCTATTTTACATGTAAAAGGATACATGTAATCACTCTATAGAGATATTATTAAAAAAAAAAGAATTTATGACCTACAGATTTCGTTCAAAATGGAAATTATTTAGTTTGTATATTTTCTCAACTATTCATTAAGATAAATGATAATGTCACCTTAGTATTTTTTCCAGAATCACAGAAATCTTCCGTTATGAAGAAGTTTTAAATGTGCAGCATGAAAATAATGAGTTAAGTCAGTAACTTATAAAGATATATTTGGTCTTCACTAAGACTAGAGAATAATCTCTCTATATCCATCTTAATTTATAACACTCTTGAAATTCTTCAGACAAGATTTTTTTCTCTTGTCATAACGGAGGCCGCATTCCGATTTTAATTTAAAATTTAAGGTTTTGTAAGACATATGAAGTGACAGCAACTATATTAATGAAGGACAAACTCGTTTCATGGATTTGAACTTCTCAGTTAGAAAAAAATGACACAATTGAGATTTTTCTTTAGATTTTCGTGATTAATTGTTTACTTTTTATTTTTTTCGGGATTCATTGCGTAGGTTGCATACTATACAGCGTTTCTTCACTCTCTCGAAGCGTCACACGGTGGTGCCAGATGCCGAAAAGCTGGCCAAAGAATAAAATTCTTAAAGGATCATGCATAGTTAACCTTATAATCCGTCATGACATTCTGGGGCAGTAGATTTTTTCATCCATTAGTTTAAATCTTCTCCGGCAGTGAGTAGAAATATCTCGTTACAACTCCGCATTACTCAATACGTTTTACATTCATTGACATAGGTTATAAGGCGAAATATGGAATAAAATTTCCCATCCAACATTTGAAATTTACACAAATAAATAGATATTAATGAATTTTTGCTATAGCGACACAGCGATAAATGTATATTTGCAAAGTGGCTCCATTTTATACATTTGTTGTAACCATAATCACCACGAGGTAACGTTCAGATGAATTGGTCGTTCTGCCCTTGACGTCCGTGGCACTTGTCGACCAATCTGTTCAATACCGAAGTATGCACACGGGTGCTCACTCACCTACCTATCAAGTAGATGTTTCAGTAGCTCAAATATCAAGTCTATCCAACCAACGATTCGGAAGGCCCCAAGAAAAAACTTTTTTACTGTGGCTACCTTTTTGGGATTTGGCCCCTCTGTGCGTAGTCGGTTATAGAAAAGATATTTTTTACCAGGCAACACTTATAGAATGAGGGCTCTTCACTTCGTAGCTACCCATGTTCTCTTTACTGTTCAAGATATAGTTTTGCTAAAGTAAAAATAAATACTAGAGTGCGGGCCATTTCGCGAAAATTGCTGCATTTAAAAAAATCAGAGAGATAAGATGGAGCAACATCTTGTAATGGATAAAAACCGAGATCATTAACCAGCTTTGTACAATACGTGTTTCAGCTTCCGCGGTGTCATCATCAAGCACATTAACTAATCAGTTTACTTACTTATTATTTATTGTATCTGACAATGGCTCCATGACAGCTGAAACGCGTTATTCAAAGTTGGTAGTAAAGAGTAAAGGAAGGAAAGAAAGAAGGAAGAGCAAAGGAAGTAAAGCAAAGAAGACAGTAAAATACGTCTTCATTCATTGGTATGTTTTGCATTCGGATTCCGATCCTGGGACTATTTTTTTTCGATCAGTTAAATGTTTAAGGTCTCACGTGGTAGAAGGTCGACTTTGAAAAAGTAAAAACTTAGTTACTTCCACAATTTATTACAGATTGGACCACCGTTTTCAGCTCTAATGCCATTAACTGTGAATCTCATAAATTGTGGAAGCAACAAACTTGCTTCCACAATGAATTGGCTTTCACAATGGAATAAACTTGCTTCCACAATGTTGTGTTTTTACAAATTGACATCAAGAAACGCCGGAAAAAGTAAACTTTTATCCGCAAAAATTTCGCCTATTTTGTACGCTGTGTTATTCTTACTGTCCTGTCTCGTTCGTACTACTCTCGTAAACTCAGTATTACTCTCACCCCTCTCACCAGGGCATCGCGACGAACGGGCAAGGTGTAAACGAAATAAATGAAGAATGCCATATTCCTGAATGAGGAATACGAAAATTCCTGTGGTGTTTTGAGGGCATCGTAATGTTTTTTAAAGCAATGACACACTTATATCTATAGTTATTAATTTAACAACATCTCCTTCTCTCAAATGGTTGTTTTTTTTTGATAGGATATGTGGGGAGGCGACCGACGGCTAAGATCATTTGCGCCATAGGGGATGGGTAAGGGAGGAAGGCTGGATAGAAACCCGGCGTCGGCATTAGCCTGCTATTAACGAAAGGCGCCAAGGGGATCACGGTTTAACCTCTCATCCGACAGACGGAATAGTATACTTGAAGTGCCCTCCACAAGGCACTCAAGTAGGGATCGGATTTCCTCTGAAAAATATCCTCCTTTGCAAGGATTTGAACCCTGGCCGTCCGTATGATTAGCCAGTACTCTAGCCATCACAACAATCCGATCCCTCCTGCCTATCCGGATTTCACACAAAAGTTTCCTTACCTCACTAAATATACTACGCATTTCCTATTAAAGATATTAGCCATTGTTAGAATTTCTCAGGAAGTATAGACATAAGTTGTGGGAATCTCTCGAAATACAGTCTCCGTCCTTGTGTCACTTTCATGAATCGGTGTTCATGGCGGAGCGTGACGGCATTCCGTATTTTCCTATTTTCCCAGTTTAATAATTACACGTACATTTCATTTTTTGCCACTGATATGTCGACTGGAAATGAAAAAGAAATGAGCCACTATGTAAATTACGGCCCAAAAATTATCATTAAATATATATATTTGTTTGGTTGTACTCTGAAGAATATTAAAATTAATCTTGAAGAAAAAACAAGTGGCGATCCCATGGTTTTCTTTTTACATTATCGCTATTCATCATTTCCGATTTCCGCTCGCGACACCATCAATTTTCTCTTGTAAAAAGACAGTATTAGAAATTACGGATTACCACGGTCCGAACGTGCATTCACTCTATGAATTCATCGTACGGACCACTGTACGTACGACTGTAGTGTGAATGGAGCACCACTGAAGTCCAGCCAGTCACTTAATGTGGCCCGTGAAACCTGGAACACGCTCCTCCGTGCTCACAAGAACTCGGAAACGGGGAACGGCGTTCACCTCCGGTAATTAAATTCTTCCGAACTCGGAGGAATTAAGAGAAATGGCGGTCATCGCGGTTCCCAATTAGCTTTCTAACACACGGAGGGGCTTCATGGGCACTTCCTCCCCTCGGCTGTCACGAAGAGGCGCGCGATAGTATTTCTGGAGCACATCCGTTAAGGATCAGGCTGATTATTAGGTGAGAAGGTAAAGAGGTCTGGATCCTGTGAAACGCGGAGGCGGAGAGTGAGGCTAATTGCGGCGCTGTGAAATCGGCTTGAAACAAATAATCTCCTAGATCTACTACCTATCTGGAAAGCGGCGCCAGAGGCAAGCAGTCAAGATTTTAAGTCGATTATTCCAACTGCGATCTTCCTTGGCTGATCCTCGTCCAAGATACTGTTCATACGATGCAGATATGCCGTCCTTAAGGTAGTGCGAGCGAGATAGTATATATAGAGACCATATGCGATTTGTACGTTTTAATTTCACCAGCTGTAGGACACATGAATAAAATATTGCATTATTAATGGTGCAGTAATATAGTTTTACATGGCAGAAATTTTAAGTAATCAAATGAACATATCTAAATAAGTCTTCAACTTGACAAATTTTATTCAAGCGGTTCGTTTGAAACTCCATCGAAACGGAAGGTTTTTTGTGATCCCAAAGAATTTACGACGGTGACAATATGATTAATTTTAAAAAATAGTTGAGAAAACATACAAACTACACTCTACATTTTTTGACGAGGTGCAAGTGTAGGAAATGCCTCATTTTTAATATAACGTCTCCCTGGAATGCTTACATGTAGGTACTATTTCCCGTATAAACGGGATGGTATTTTCTGGAAAATATCATGGAAAGGAATATGGAAAGGCGTTAAATTTTTGGTGTCAATGGAAGGGTGATATATTTTTCTTTCAAATGAGACCAAATTCATTGATATCTAGGTAAAATGATATTTCGCTCAAACTACCTTAACGTAGCTCAGTGATATATACAATGAAAATGTTTCTGGATACCGCTAGGGACTTTTCGTATATTAAAACGGTCTTCCTTTCAAAGTGAGAGATAAAACACATTAAATTCCTATGAATTTTTAATAAAGCTGTGACAAACTTTCGTCGAAACTAGTTGTGTCTTCAGAAGTAAAGTTCCTGAAGATGATCTATTTGCGTCGAAACTAATTGTACATTGTAACTTATGTATTTAAAAATTTATTAAATTAAATATGTATTAAATTATTTTTTATGTATAAATAATAAATAAAATTATTAAAATAAAAAAAATAATTAAATAAAAAAATATTTAAAAAAGGTTTACACATTTTCAAGTCAGAAAATTTTCTAACGTCTTCCTCTCCGTAAATGGAATGTTTCGAATTTCTGGGACACATCAAAAGCCCGCTCCCTATTTACATCCTGTTTCTCCTCTGAGTCCAGGTTTTCCGACCCGAAGGGAACCTAAGCAAGAAATGAAGAATGCCATATTCCTGAATGAGGAATACGAATGTTCCTATGGTGTTTTGAGTTTCAATATAAACCCATCACACGAAACCAACGATGTTGACTGCGTCACAAGACCCTTATACTCAGGTCGTGACACACACTTGTCTAACGCAATCCTCCATATTGGATCCAATTTGTAGGCGAGTTCAAATTTTGTTTGCAAATGAATTGGTGACGAATATATCTCTTAATCAACAAGCTCATGAAATAAAATTATCGGTGTTAATTGGCAATCCTATGGTGCTTGAGAATTCCTTTGGACTTATATTCCTTTGGATATTATAACTTTTATTTTCATTGCATGGTTCCCAGGATAAATCCTGAAATGTGAACAATAGGATAACCGCACAATTTGGGAGTGAGGGTTAAATCACCAGAGAAATCGTGATTCATGGACACACACTCGCAAAACAACACTCACTCTCTCTCTCTCACCTTTAAGGTCGCTTGACAAGGTACATTTCATTGTACAAATGATTTTATGAGCTTTTTCATGAGGAAACTTGTACCGTTAAAGCGGCAAATTGTATGGTTGTCAAAATGACCGAACGGGAAATAGAACCCACTCTAATTCCATTCATTTTCTTGTACATTCTATGATACATTCGTTTGTATAGTAAAATGTAACGTGCAAAGTGGCCTTTCCGACCAATATTGAATTGTGACCACGATAGCGGACATTTAACACGAAGCGTTCCAGAAACCCGTCCACGTGATATTTCCGCCTTTTCCATGCCCCATTGAGTCATTAATGCATCCTTACTCATCATGCAGCGTTCGAGGTAGGCACAGTCACAGAATATAGTTTATGGAGTTATGTGGGTCTGCTTCAATAATTTCCTCGGAACATCACTTATCTTTACGCAGCTCATTAGCTTCAGTTACCCTCAGACTTCATTCACGCCTCCCTGTTCTTATGACTCCTAAATTTCTTCCCTTTTAGGTGGTTGGAGTGCGAATCCTGAACCACTGTGTGCAAATTTGAATAACTTTTCAAGTAAGTCGAAAAATCATCTCGGACCACACTTCACTAAAGTTTAACATCTATGTATACGTTGAAAATACTTGTTTTAAATAAATGTTTTTAATATTATGTTTTTTAGAAAATACCGTAATTGTTTAGAATAAATGATGGAAGATTTATAATTTAAATTTTTGTCTCTATTAAAGCATTGACATCATTTTTGCTTACGGTGCGGAATTTGAAATACAAGCAATTTTTTATTCGGCATGATACCTATATATTTATTCGAAACCATTAAAATAATGTAAAACGCATCTTTTCACGTGTAGGAGAAAATCTGTGCATATGTCATCGAATTATTTCGAAACATGTAAATGTAAAATGCCATGAGGCTACGTGTTAAAACAAAATTAATTGGCAAAAAGCCAAAATGGTAACATGCCATTTTTTCACTTTTATCTTTAAGTATTACTTTTAAGTACATGGATGAAAAGTTTCAAGTAAATCTGTGCATGAACGAAAACCACTCCAACCACCTTAAGAGTATCTTTCATCACACTCATCCATGTTTTTCTTGGTCTACCATGCGCTCTCACACCATTCACTTGTCTATAATAAATCTGCTTCGTAAGACCGTTCTCATTAATTCTCTCAAAATTGTGAAACCGGCGAAGCACGCTCATTTCATGTATGGTACTCATCCATGGCGCATTCATTTCATATTCTCTCATCACCCACTCATCCGTAACCAGCAGCTGCTCTTCTGCACTTTTTTATCACTTGTCAGTAATCCCATGCTCGCTGTAATCGGCCCACTTTGATGCTTATCTCGGCATACCAAAGCCTCGCTGCCTTACAATAAACAGGAAGGAGTACTTTATATACTAAAAACATTTTCTGGAGGGATGGTCTTCAAATAAAATTTTCAATTACCTCTTGCCAGCCTTTCATAATTTTATTTTTGCATCTTCCGGGCTATAATAAACAGCAAATGTAGGTTAAATAACATTTTTAAACTAAAAAAAATTGGAAACACTGTATGTACCTTGAGATTAAAACATAAACATGAATACATTGATTGTAAAGGCATTTGACAGAAGAAGATTTCTTACGAAATTTGTCATTAGTCAAATATTGTCTGTTTTAAAATCCGAGTATCCTTTAGAGTAATGTCTATATAACCGATAGTTCTTCAATTTCTCCGAAAGCCGTCAGTGGTGGACAAAGAAGTAATTTGCTAATCATTCATCATCATTAGTCGTTCAATCCAAAGATTGGTTGACTGCAGGCCTCCAGCACTATGGACTTTTCTCATTATTTGGTCCATGAACCATCATGATGAACCATGGTCCATCTGGGTCTTCTTCTCGAGACTTTTCCCTTAATTTTTCCTTCAATCATGTTCTTTATCAACCCGCTGTGCCTCATTGTTTTTCCAATCCATGTGGTTCTCCTTTTCTGTAGAGGGTTGCATATGGTTCTTTTCTCTTTTGTTCTTCTTCTTTTCATAAAATTTAACCAGGTTTCGAAAGCTTCTCGTCCATCCTGGTCTGTTTTTTCCAACGGACCATGCTTCCGATCCATAGAGTGCTACGCTCCACACGAATGTTTTTACATACTGTTTCCTGGTTTGTTGCCCTATCTTCTTTGAGCACAGCACTTGTCTTTTGCCCATGAACGCCTTCTTAGCTTGGGCAATTCTTCGCTTGATGTCCGTTGTACGTTATTCGTCCCACGCGATAGTACTTCCGAGATAGGTGAAGGAATCCACTGGCTCCAATTTCATAAGAAGTTGTTTTTAAATTTCTCTGAAATAATACTCGTAATTTGAATTTTGAAACTCTTTTCCTTCAAATAGTGATGTGTTCTGTTACATCAGAGAGCTGATTACTGAGACCTTTGACATGGGCAAGAAGAAGCGATTTGTGATAAATTTAATACGGAGCAAATTATTTTACAAAAGCTAAACATAACTCGCGGGGATGAGAAATATAATCGGCCCAGACAAAGAAAAATACTGGGAAAAGATATCACTACATTTCCTTTCCGCATCACGTTTATTTCGATTGAATACATTAATGAATTTCAAAGATGGCGAGTGAAATATTTGAAGAAATTGCCATGATAAAAATTCGGCCTGGACCGGGAATCGGACCACGGATCTTTGGTTTGCCGGACCAATGCGCAGACCACTACGCTACCCTGGCTTCCTAATTCCCATGGGAATTTTGGTGGATTCTCATGGCAATTTCTTCAAATAATTCACCCGCCATGTTTGAATTTCAAATGGCTAAACACGGCATAAGTGCTGGTGAAGGATACTGACTCTTGGTTGTGGCTTCTTTGAAGTCCTCTTCTCCCTTGCGTTGCCATCTTTGATGGACCGCAAGGGCCTAAGATCTAGTTGCCTTGTATCCACCAAACTTTCCTTGGGAATTAGGATGCCTGGATAGCGTAGTGGTCTGCGCATTGGTCCGGCAAACCAAAGGTCCGTGGTCCGATTCCCGGTCCAGGCCGAATTTTTCTCATGGCAATTTCTTCACATTAATGAATCTTACGTCCGTTTTATTCTTCCGTTGGTTCAGTTTCGTTTCTGAAATTATCGTTTTCTTTTTCCTTCGTCCAGAGATTTTTATATCAATCCAACCATTTTTATTTTATTATAGCCTCCATCTTAGCATTATCTTTTTCTATTTTGTGTAGATGTCATATGACCTTGTATGCACACTTCTGTCATTCATGAATGCCGTTTTCCATTTTTATTTTTATTTACTAGACTCGTTTTTGAGAGAATTTATATTTAATACGTAATATTTAAGCTAATTTCAAAGATTTGGTAATTGATGCTCATTTCATGGAGAACATTGTTATCAAAATAACATGGCGGGCGTAGTATCTCAAGAATATCTGCTGGACACCCGATTCAGTGCGTTATAAACTCCTTGATGGTCAATGTTGAATGGCGACTTGCTACCTAGGGCATGGGCTGATCTAATTGAGTTGGGTAGTTTGCGATCGGAATAAGGATTTATAGGAGTGATGGATAACTATTCGAGAGAGATCTTTGGCATTGAAATCTGCTTCATAGACTGATTTACGCTTGAAACACTCGTTTCAGGGACAAATCAAAATCACGCTCGCGTATCGCAAACAGACGAAGTAAGAGAGGAGGCATTTACTCTTGGTCCAACCCTCATATCATCGCTAAACGTCTAAGTAAGAATGAAAATATTCGCGTCCATCTTTGGAATTGACTGTAATTTTCTTTTGTACTTCGAATTTAGTGATTAAGGTGGATGGAGAGAAATTTTAGTTCAGGAAAAAATGTGCATGAAGCAGTGCGTGAAGTGTACTTTGAGTAGTGCGTATAAATAAAAGCGAAATAAGTGGTGCGTTATCGATTTGGTTTCATAGTATTTTAATGTTACTTTAACATATAGCCTTATGACACAATATAAATATTCCGAAATTATTTGATGACATATGCGCAGATTTTATCAAATGCGCGTTAAAAAACTCGTTTTATATTATTAAAATGATAGTAGCGAATACAATGGTTACAATCTGAGTAATGAACACATATTTACATACAATTTCCTCTAAATTTCGGATATTTCACTATAAACCTTAGTTATAACGATACTTTAATTGTGACGAAAATTTAAAAATATAATTCTTGTATATGTATGATTTTACACTTTCCGTCGGCTGCCTATGAATTTCTTACCCGGTGGCGAGTCCGAGAAATTTACACAAATTCTTGTATAATTTATATCGGAAAATGTTTGTTTATTTTCATCACATAATAGATGTACTTAAGGTAGCTTGAGCGAAGTACCATTTTACATAAAAATCAATGAAATTGGTCTCATTTTAAAGAAAAATATCTCACCCTTCCAATGACACCAAAAATTCAACCCCTTACCACATTACTTTCGGAGATACTTGCCAAAACATACCAGCCCTTTTACATGAGATATGATACGTGTATGAACTTTAAAGAGACATTATTTACAAAATGGGGTATTTTGTATGTTTTCTCAACTATATTTGAAAATTAATCATATTGTCACCGCATTAGCTTCTTGATATCTCAAAAAACCTTCCGTTTTGAAGGAGTTTCAAACGCAGCGCGCGAAAAAAAATGAGTGAAGTTAAAGACTTATTTAGATATTTTCATTTAATTACTTACAATTTCTGTCATATAGAACTATATTATTACACCATTAATAATGTAATATTTAATGTATGTGTCCCACAGCTAGCTGGTTAAATTAAAACGTATAATTCGAATATGGGCTCTATTATGACTAGGGAACTATCTCGCTCGGACTACCTTAAGAGTAGTGAGATCCAAGAATTTTTTCAATTTACTTGAAAAACTATTTAATTGTGCACTCAGATGCTCACGATTATCGCTTCAAGCGCCTTAAGTGAAGAGAGGCGTCTCATGAACAACTTTTCACGAGGAATATGGGATCCGTGACGATGACTGTGGCACGAGTGGTGGTCGCCAATGGGACCGTAACTGAAATGTTCCTCGCGAACCCAAACTTTTACCACTCAAGTGACCCATCGTCTCACTCCGGCGAGAAAAATAATTTCCATGTGTGACGCCTTCCAAGATCGGTACCGACGGATTAACGAAATTTGAGGGAGATTTTTCACGAGTCATAATGTGTAACAAACGTTCTCAAATTTCATTTTTTTAATTCTATTAACAGTAAAAAGTATGGAGTTAATATTTTAGCATTGGTAGCGCAAAAATATGGTGTTTGATAGCCGCTAGTCTCAGTAAATAAGTAAATAAATATTTCTTTGTCGGTTTTTAGCTTGAACAATTTTTTTCACGCCGTACGTTGAAACACCTTTATCTACGGTTTTTTTGGAATTCTTAAAAAAATTACTGCTGAGTGTAATTAGTTTAGTTTCAAAATTGTTGAGAAAACTTGCAAACTTTTCACTGTTAAGTTTCTGATGAATTATAAGAGTAGGAAATGCGTTATTTTAAAATGAAAGTCGAAATGGAGTGAAAACGCGTAGCCTATCCCTCGGAAAACGGCTTCTATTTTTTACGTGTCAAAAAGAAATGCGAAAAATGGCTGATATATAGGAGAGAGATACTTTCCTTTTAAATGAGACCAAATAAATTGAACTCTATGTTGAGGTAGTTAGATCGATATTGTTCCCTAGTCATAATGGAGACCATATTCGAATTATTCGTTTTAACAATTGCAACTTCATAAAGTATAAATTAAATATTTTGCCATTAATGGTGCATTATTGTACTCTTATATCACTGAAATCCTAAGTAAATAATAAAAATAACAGCAAAAGCTTTTCATTTGACTCATTATTTTCACGCGGTATGTTTAAAACTCCATTACTTCGGATGGTGTTTTACGATTATGAAAAGATTACTAACTTAAATTTAAAAATACTCGCTTTTATTTTTTTGGCGTGATTTAGGGGTTAGAAATTTCTTTTTTTTTAAATGCACCTCTGGAGTGCATACTCATACCATTTTACCTTTTATTTGGCTGGGCTTTTTTTTGTCGAAATCTCGGCAATAAGTCCAGTAATGGGGTGATATTTTTGTATATTTGTAAGGATGTGATATTTTTCCTTCCAGACCAATTTCTAGGTAAAATGATATCTTGCTCAAACTACCTAGTAGGTGAGTGTGAGATATGACTGCCGGTAATGCTGCAGAATATGTTCACCTAACACTCGGAGAGTAATTGAATATATTCTAAGTGGTGATTACCGATTTGGAGGAGAAAGGTGAAAAGATTGATTTAATTGGCCACTGTTGCAGCTATGAGTCATGTACGAAGTAAGATAACCACCAAATGTCTATGTGTCTAATTTTCGACGTGTCATTCAATTTTCCTCTTTATCTCTGAATGCTTGACATACAACTGTGCGGTATACTGTGTTCAATTTTCTTAAGTTTGGCATTCTCAGGAAAATATTCTAATTATGTAACGATTCTAATATGAACCAGAAGGGATATAATGTGTTTCCTTAGGTTTACACAGTATTCTCAATTTTTTTATAATTACAGATAATAGAAGAAGAAAGCATAGTTTAAAGCAAAATAAAGGAATGTGAGCCAATATCTTTCTCTAATGCTCTAAATGGATGCTAAAACTGTACGTCAGCTTTTCCTTGTCGTGTTTCTTTGTCATGCGGTCAATAATTTCATACAATTGCTTATGGGTCCAACCATGAATATATATAATGGGTTATTATCTCGTCGCCAGAAACTGTTGTCTAGAATTCCGTAAACAATCAACTTTTTGGAATTTGGTGCCGCCTAGTGATGAAAGACGGAAGTTCAAATGTAAATACAGTCATAGTTTGTAAATAAACACGTCTTACTGGTTTTACTTACAATTAATCATAATGCAGAGGGCAAAAAATGTAGTACTACTCGCGGGACGTAATGGTACTCTTTATTAATACCGTTTTAATGCGGTATCTTCATGAGTATTCCCTATGGCCATCATTCCATCATTACAGTGTAGGCAAAAAGTAATGCACTTACCGCCGCCTTGAACAGATTCTTATTTTTCAATCCAAATCTCCTCTCGTGAGTCTTCGTAGACGCATACCCTGTTTTGCAGCCTGGTACGAAGCAAGCTCTGTTTAAACAAGGCATTCTAAATTATTTGTTTAAGTCGAACGGGCTTAATGCATTCAAATTAGAATCAAAGTTTGGCAAACATCGTCACCAGCACACGATGGACGTTTCATAAACCTCTTACACATTTCCTGTAACTGATATTTCCTCTCTAGCATTTACAAATTAACTTTTAGGTCACAAAAATAGTAAGATATTATTCAAATCATCAAGTAATTCATATCTCCTCGATTGTTATTGAATATTCACCACAGTCTCACGCTAACAACAATTAACTCCGGCAACACGTAGTAGGTAACAATTCCAAACATTTAAATCCATAATATATATTCACGAGTCCAAGAACGAGAATTTTGTTTCCTATAGCAACAATTTTGCGATTTTTTCACTTATATGCATATATGAAGAACCTGCGGCTGTAAAAATCACTTGTCGCCGTCATTGTAATGTAAGGGTAGATCTATGCTGAATCTTTTGTTAAGTTCACGAGTAGGTCCGTTTTATATCTAATCGTGCATCCTTGGGGGAAAAGGAACGAAATAAACTGTGTACCTTGCAGAAGGTTGAATAAATATGGTAGTTTTTTAAGCAATGAAATGTTAAAGAAATTGTCTAAAAACTCCTAAATTAGAAAGTAAATGCCGTGAGTAGGAGATCATTTGACGCAAGAGCATTAAATTCTACATTCAAGATGACCCCCGCGAGACGTCATTCGTCGTTTCATAAAAGGCAAGGACTTGTCGCTCGAGATGTTAGTGTATTTCGGCAGATGTTGTCTGATACAGAGATTTCATGGCAGAGATTTCATCTCCCCATAAAAGTTGCTGTTCGTGTTTGACATAACACGGTGAAGTAAGGACATTCCTACGCAAGTGCACATAATCGCGTTATTCCGCAGTGGAAAAATCGTTCGCGATGACCGAGACTCGAACCCGGATACCTCGATTTTGCGACGAGTGCTTTATTCAGTTATGTTACTGAGTCGTCCTTCTTCCATGTGAGCTTTTGAGGACTTTCAAGGTAAAAGGTGTTTCAGGTAGTTCAAGTGAGATAGTTCCCTAGTCATAATAGAGACCATATTCAAATTATACGTTAATTTCTCATAAACTAGGTCGGTGACCTACCCTCATTTTTGCCCCAATCAATTTCTTAAATCCTTGTTTATGTCATATCCGTTTTCTGTACAAAACGACATGGTTTCAACACTCTAAATCTATATTTTATGTACCAAGGAACCGCTCCTACTGTACTAGGTAATGTAAATATAGCTATTTTTAAATGCGATTATTGAAAAGAAAAGGACAGAAAGGTGTATTTCTAACTAATCAATCGATAGAGGGCCTTAAATTCTATAACTCCTGCAAATTTGAAGAAAATGACATGGACTTTAGTTTTCGGACCTACCTCCTTAAGGTAGTCCGAGCGAGATAGTTCCCTAGTCAGAATAGAGACCATATTCGAATTACACGTTTTAATTTCACCAGCTGTAGGACACATGAATTAAATATTGCATTTTAATAGTACAATAATATAGTTTTATATGACAGAAATGGTATATAATTAAATGAAAATATCTAAATAAGTCTTTAACTTGACTCATTTTTTTTGCGCGTTGCGTTTGAAACTCCTTCAAAACGGAAGGTTTTTTGAGATATCAAGAACCTAATGCGGTGACAATATGATCAATTGTCAAATATAGTTGAGAAAACATACAATATACTCACTGTTAGTTTTTTTTACGACATCTTAGAGTCAGAAATTCCTCATTTTGTAAATAATGTCTCTCTGGAGTGTATACACGTACCATTTCCCATGTAAAAGGGCTGGTATTTTTTGGCAAATATCTCCGAAAGTAATGAGGTAAGGGGTAGAATTTTTGGTGGTATTAGAAGGGTGAGATATTTTTCTTTAAAATGAGACCAACTTCATTGATTTCTGGGTAAAATTATATTTCGCTCAAACTACCTTACGACTACCGGACTTGGTAGTCCAAGTCTCGCGCGCTAGGCGCCACTGCCCTCAAGGTAACTGAGATCGGCGCGAAATCGAGGGATTCGGGTTCGATCTTCGATCAAGTTCAATGATTTTTCCTCTATGGAATTTTGCAACGTTCTTTTTTCACAAACTTCATCGAAAAATCTTTTCGATTGTTTTTCTCAAGAACTGAATTGTTTTTATCTGAGCCAAATTATGTCTGCTTGGAGATAATCTTTCTCTTGTGTATGTAATATCGGTTCTTCGCAACCATGCGTAAGCACGCTCCGCACGAGGTTCTTAACAAATCTTTTCCTTGAATTAGTTGAAAGGTGGTTGCTTCTCAAGAGGTTACGCTTTCTTAAGTCCGTTTTACACGAGGCACGTAATTGCACAATCTGATGTATTTACGATCGTGGATTTCAAAATACGTTGTACACTGCGGTGAATTGCAAGAACGATTGCGCGAATGCATGAGAGCGAGATGGCAAAATAACCTCTGCTCTAATTCAATTAATATTTCACGCCTGATTGAGAAAAACCCGCTGATTTAAATTGTGCAAGCTCCCGCCCCGTGCTCTGGAAAATTTCGCAAGCAACGAAAATATGCACGTCACCAAGTCACGAGAAGACAATGCAGACAGTAAGGACCTCCGGAATTCCGGTGGAATTTTTTTTTCGGAAGCAGAAATAAATAAAGCCTCAACCCCCGACAGTAATTGGGGTTTATCGATGACCTGCGCAATAATAAATTAGGGTTTCTCATTGTGAGAGGGAAGGAGTTAAAATGCTCGATCCGAGATGAAAATACAAGCCAAATTTTCCGGGAATTGGAGCCCGCAATTGGATTGAAACCCTCCTCACGTTTTCTCCCGCTGACCGAGGCGCTCACTGCGTCATAGTAACGGGGGAGTTAAGAGTAGGCGGGTGGCGTGAAAAAAGATTAAAGAACGCCGTGCGGAACGGAAGAGGGGAGCGGAGGGCTCGTTTGTGATATGTAGGGCTTCCAGAGAACGAGCGAAATCACGCACGTGGATGAGCGTCCGCCCTTTTGGAACAGCGTCGCGACGCCGCCCTGAAACGAAAGAAATTCGTAGTGAGTAGTGAAGCCACCCCTCGATGAATCAAGGTAATTGAAGGGAATTTCGTTTTACGCATATATTAACGTGAAACCATTGAAGAAAAAAACCTTGAAGAAGGAACCAATAAATAAGAGATAACAAATAGAATAAATCAGTCAAAACTAGCAATAAATAAAATGAATAGCATATTATGGTCAAAAGATGTAAGTAGGAAAACAAAATTGCAAATATATAAAACAGTTAATCAGAGTATACTCCTTTACGGAGCAGAGACATAGGAAATGACCAAAAGGTATAAGCAGAGACTGGAGGTCGTAGAAATGGATTTTCTAAGAAGAAGCTGCAGAAAATCAAAACTACAAAAAATAAGAAATGAAAATATAAGAAAAATTATGCAAGTTGAAGAAAACATCATACAGGAAATAGAGAAAAGACGGCTAAAATGGTATGGACATGTAAAAAGAATGGAGGAGAAACGTTGACCAAAAAATATATTAAATTGGCAACCATCCGGGAGGAGCAAGAGAGGACGACCACCAGAAGACTGGACAAAGCAAGTCACCCAAGATATGAAAAGGTGACAATTAGAGAACAAAGACTGGAGAGACAAGGAGGCTTGGAGATGAGGATGCGAGAGACGGCCGACGGCTGTATAGAACTCGCTTATATATCTAAACGCGAAACAACACATTTAATACGGTTACACTAGTCCCTGACGCATTCAAGTAAAACGCCGATTCCGCCGACGAATGGAGGTAATTTCATGTCAAATCGACCTCAAATAGACCGAAAATGCCCTCATTCGCTTTCGACTAAACTTGCAGGACATAGTTCGCTTGGCTACACTAACCATGCTCATTTTTGTGAAACATGCATCTGTTTCCTAGTTGCGGGACCATGAAAAATTGAGCTTTTGGTATATTTGTTTGATTTTTCTTTGATTAACTATGACAATAAATACTTAATTATGCCATAATAGATTATTTGAAAGGGAAAAGTACGGCGCATAATATTATCGCATTAATTAATTAAAGATTTTGCATTGTAGTGCATACATTTTTATTTTGCAAACTTCAAGCGCCTTTTCCGCAATACACGCACTCTTTCGACCTGTCTCATTTTTATTTTTTTTTGCTAAATTCTCAAAGTGTGCTAAATTGAAATTTTGCGATACAATTTTAATTTTTATATGCTGTCATGCTCACTTCTTACGTCACTAGTTTCGCGGATTCCTAGGCTGGGGGGACGGCGCGTCGGTTTCATATCGGTGTACGATCCAGCACCTCTCATCTATCGTTTCTCATCAGCACCAGCACCACTCATCTATCGTTTGAATATAGTGGGCTGATTCAGAGCTAAAAACTCATGAACTAGATTGTAGCAAATGCAACAACGCTGTTGCAGCAATGACTTCATGTCAACGAATCCTTTATTTTTTCTCTCGCTTTGCTTTTCTCCATGCCATGTGTTATATTTAAATTCAGTAATATTGGAGCTTTTTTTAACGCTTGCACTTGTTTATATTTTTGATAATATTTTTACAAATAACTCTAACCACACCCAGTCAATTTAACGCTTTGTAGTAAGAATCCTGGTTTACGATTCTTCTTCCGGAGTATGGCAGGGGATGTTAGGTCACCAGCCGTGTAAAGGGTATAAGTTTTTTTTGGAGATGAAATGGTGACATGTATTATAGGAGAGTATTTAGTGGAGCTTAATTTTTATTGTGGTCGCTTATTGTGCGGGGAATGAACGTGTTTTTGTACCTATCTGTTCAGCAGTGTATGTCTCTTATTTTATCGCAATTGTCAGACCTAGAGATGTAGTGAGGAGTCATGATAATATTCTCTATGTCGCTCTGAAAAATATCAGTTCTGAATTTATCAAGCAACCTAAGCCTACCGTGTAGCCTCCGAGTCTAAACACCTTAATCCCCCTTAAAGTTGTGAGATTCTATATGTACGCTCATAGCAGTTTTTAACGAAAGCGAAAGTCATCATGGACCTTGTTACAAATAGACATTTTTGTCTCTTCTAGGTTTCAAAAACGCATAACTTGACTTACTCAGTACATAAGCCATTCCACTCAAGATATCTTAAAGCGCATTTGGCAGTAGTAATGCTTCTAACTGCGCATTGAACAGAAATGAATGGTTGACTTATTTGGCTGAGAGAGTATTAGTTTAAAAACCCGTTTTCGTCAAATTATTTGCATAGACAGTATCTTTAATTCGCTTTCCCTTTGATAAAGCATTTTATCGGTAAAAGCAGTATTTTTTCGACGACACCGGCTAAAAGATAAGATTTCTCATTTGTTTTGGCGAGATTAAGACGCAAGGAACGTTAATTTGGAACACGAGTAGGGTTTCTTTCTTTCAAAGTGAAAGGAGTAATCCTCGAGAGCATGGGCCGACTTAAAAAGAACTTTTCAATCGACATCTCCAGTTTGAGGGCTCCTTCGCTCCGATTCGTTGTCAAAACAAACAATCTTTCCGTTACTCAAATTATAGGGGGGAATCTCTTGTCTTTATCCCTTGTGAGTGTTACGCCATAGTTATTCCTTTGCTCCTCGGCGCATAAGTTTCACAGGACTTTCGTGATATTCATTAAGCTATCTCATATCTTTTATTTCTGAAAATATATCTTGTGGTGAAAGATCTCGCTATACTACGATTGATTTATAATTTTCTCCTTGTGAATTTGAGGATTTGGTTTCAGATCTGAGATGTAATTGCATATGGTAGCGGTCGACATTGATTACAAATATTAAGAGTTATTTCACCGAGAAATCCAACATATTGGCAGTTTTCCGTTCTGTCATTAAAACTTGGCATGGTTAGTTCTTCATTCATGCTTCAGAAATCCACAACGGAGATCTAAATATTTGAGAACTATAATAAGACCCTTGCCGGTTTTATTCGATTTTTAAAAATATTATTAACATGAGTTATATACATGAAATAAAACTCGGTTTAAATTTGTGGAGTTCCATGTTGATTAGTGAAAATAACTTTTACACCCATCTGGTCAGTTCATAGAACAATACTTTGCACAATCAGGATTTCGATGCTTTGCATCATGATGCCAGGCATCGTAATTCGGATAGTGCCAAGAATTGATCTGTGAACTGACCAGTGTGGTGTAAAAGTAATTTTTACCAATTAAAACAGGGTGTCCACGGACCCTTGAAAACCTTGAAAACCGGGAATTATTCGGGAATTTTCCGATCCGGGAAATTTCCGTGAATTATTCGGGAATTTCTGGTAACTACGGGAATTTTTAAAATTATCATTTCAAGGCGAAAAAATCCTTATTTTATATTTTAATTCAACCGTGAAAGCCATAAAATATACGTTGTTTGATGACTGTACATGATGTAATGCACTTAGGGTTGGTATTAATATGTCAAAATCGAAGGTCTGATCTTGGTCAGACTCATTGTAACGTCAGAGTCACGTGTCCTTTCACCCTCGTTAACTGTGCATTGGACAATAAGATGCTGTAGTATTCGTCAGTGGCGGCGTCGTGGCGTATTTTTTTGCGGCGCGCGGTGGTGCAATGGCGAGGCGTCCACGCCGTTGATATCTACGGTGCTAATTGATCCATGACGGCTGACTCCATGAAATACGAGGTTCAAAACAAAAATTGAGTCTGCATCCTAAAACTGAATAAAATTTGTGAGCTTCACAATCTGAATTTGACTGCGACAGCGCGGTGGCAGTCACGCCGACGAGCAGACTCGGTGGCGCAGCGGCGCAAGATCTAAAATCGGGCTAAGGCACGGACACGATTCATAAACTAGTACCTTAAGCGATTAAACTTATAAAGTATGTACTCATTATTTTACGGCCCGTGTTGATTTTTCTCCCATTCCATTAATTTCTTCAAAGCATTTCGCCGTCCAACGTTATTTTCTATTTCTTTCGAGGAGTAAAAATGCTCTCAATTTATGGAACAATTCGAGGTGAACCTTACTCGCAGATGCGCAATGCGTTCCGTTCCAATGCATTCGCGCAAATATTATAAAATATACTTGTGGTATTTGAGCGTCATTTCTGTTCAGTTGCCATCAGTAAGCAGCTAAATTAAAGATCGCAACACATTGTCCGGTGTTTACTCGATGCATATCTCCGCCCATGTTGAAGCGTCAACGTATTCACCATTAACATTTTCGGGAGTCGTGAGGTTGCGGTATGAGCTCCTTCGGGGTGATCATATTGATGCCTGTCTCCCTCTCGACCTGGGTCGTCGGTGTCCGGCACCATTAGAAGAACTACCTTGAGAGAAATTAATTGCTAGGGACGAAGTGAGCAAAAAAATTGAATAACCTTTAAAAAATGAAATAATATGATGAATGAATAAATGATCTGACGAAGAAAGAAGAGAGTCGCCTTTAAATTTTTCTCAACAATAATAAAATCAAAATTTATCGCCTTATAATTAAGCAAAATTAAGTAAATCACGAAAGCGCGGCCTTGAAAGAGTCCGTGCCCTAATTTGTTGCATTTATTCACAAATCTGTACTGCCACGTAAGTGCGCGAGCATGCATACTGTAAACACTCCTTCCACTCAATGTGAGGAATATAACCATGCAGATCGCCAATATTTGTTTCACGTTTTATCAACTTCCAAGACTTACTTCAAGATAGCTGGCATGTATCAATTATTCAGCAATTAGAGATCGCACCTCAGGAGTCCCATTTCTTTATGCTAAGCCTGCTCTCAAAGTATCAACCAGGTCACCGGACCAGACCAAGCTTCAAAATAATTTTTAGTCGAGAATGTAATCGCGTGAATTTTGGCTCCCAACGCAAATCCGCAGGGTGAACGGATTACGTGAGACGGGTCGGAAGCGGAAGTCGGTCGACTGCGCCACAGACGTTGCGACGCCAAAGAAATCGGGGTGGTCGACGGTTGGATGGTCTGCAAGGACCGACCACCCGTCCGACGGTTCTGACTGTTTTCGTCGGAATATAGAGGGTGCTTTCGATTTATAACGGCGATCGCCGGCGATAGATGGCAGTTGCGCAAATCGATCTTGCTTTGTTCGGTTCTCCTCATAGCGGAGAGCCACCGATAGCCGGCGATAGACGGCTATTCCGCGAAATCCAGCTTAATCGAATGCACCGCGGCGTGGCAATTGCCGTCTATCGCCGGCTGTAGCCGCAAATCGAAAGCACCCAGAGCCCCTCCAACCGTCGGCCCCGACAGTTGGATGTTCTGGTCGGAACGTGTGTAGCAGCTTTAAACAAGATCACAGGCCACCTCAAGTCAGTGGCACGCTTACTAAGTGCTACGGGCAACTGGTGGTCGCTATTAAGCGGCAAGAAGTGCTTGACTCCATCTCAAGAAGTAACTGATTTGGCTAGCCGCGCCACAAGATCGCTTGTAGCAGTATGCGGCCGGGCGTGCTACTTAAGAACTCAAGACCAGGGTTGCACCGATAAGCAAAATGGCCGATTATTAGCAACCTACAGATAAATGTCTGGCAGCCATTTTTTGGCCTCCCTCGCTCCCGCCACACAACGTTTTGTTTCCGGAGCATCTATTGCGTTCTTAGACGGTGTACTGAGGGAGTCTAACTTCACGAAACAATATTCAGACTGGTCCTTAGTATGGTCAATTATAAGACCCCTACGGTCTTATACCGGTCTGGTATATGACCGGAGAGGTCTTATAAGATTGGTCCGGTAGGATCCCGATCCGATGAAGTACTCCGACAGACCGCACTACGTCCACCGTTAAAGGGAGTCGGGGGACACCCCATCCCAAAAATTTGGGTAATGGACTGCTCCGGTTCTCATCAGATGTGCGGTAAGTCTTTGCGTAAGCGAGACTGGTGGCGACTCGTCCAACGTTGTTGGGGGAACCCAACAGCTACGAGCACTGGGGGTAGGCGGAGGCACATTGTCGTCCTTTTGACGTCAATCCGCCTTATGGTGTCGGCCTACCAGTGGTTGTGTTTCGCTAAGCTTCCCTTCCCTTTCCCTAACCCCTTTTCTCAATACTATCCTACCTGGTGATAAGCGAAAGCTTCCACACGGGAGGAGAGTTTTTACGAATCGCCTGGTCCTTGGTGAGAATTGAATCCAAGATATGGTGCTTAGAAGACACCCTTGCAGCATCCACACAGGGTGGCCAAGAATTGAGGGGACCCCAAAACAACCCGATGATCAATCAGAAATATATAATTTTCATTTCTAGTCTTATATTTTACAGCAATATGATAATAAAATTTGGCCGATTATTAAAGCCAATTAATCGGCCAAATAGCCGCAACTGATTAATCGGCCAAATAGCCGCTACTGATTAATCGGCAAAATGGCCGATTAATCGGTATCAGAATTATCGATTATTTGCCGATTAATCGGTACAACCCTACTCAAACGCACTACTGAGTGGTCGAGTGTGAGGACGGGAGGGTAGGGCGACCCAAGAAAAACATTTTTTTTTAAGTTGTATGGGCGGATACATTTTCTGGTGTAATTTCATTAACAGAAACTATAGAAAATTTTAGCTTGATCGCACAATGTTTGACACTGGTGGAAGAGAAAACTTACTAATGATGAACGTGAGAAAAAGAACTTGCTATTTGTAATACAGACATTAGCAATTTTTTTGATAGGTATGGAAATGTTTAGGATAAGGAGAGTTTAAAGTTAATTTAACCTTTTTATCCCATGAAAGATTAAGCTTATTTAAAGAAATGATACACATCACAAAAAACAAAACATCCTGCAGTAAAAGAACAGACATCGCCAAATTAAGTAACATTTATCATAATTTGATATTCTTTAACAACGCTTAATTTTATTTTGGTGTTTTCAACTCCTAAATTTATAACAGTTGACCAACAAATAATAAATAGCAGCGAAGGTATGTACAAAAAGTAGTTCAAAAGGAACTCTCTCTGAGGTAATAACAAAAATCACATGTAAACATATTTTTATAAAATCTAAATACCTAAATTGTAAACTGTATTCATTTGATGTACAATACAAATATTAATATTCATTGTAGCCTGTAGATGAAGCATAAATAAATATGCGAAACGTTGGCAAAAGAGTAACAGTTTAGACATGAATTAATCACCTAAAATCTCCAGGAAAATAACTTTATATTAATTACAAAAGATATGATTAGGGAAATGTCGACAGTTTGGTGGATTTTCGAGAGAAAGATAAGATATCTCCTAAGGAATGGAGTGGATGCCATAATAAAGTGTTTTAACGATGATAGGGTATCTCGCGTATCGATGTAGCCAGAACTGTCAACCAAGAACATTCTGTATCGCGTTTCGGGATCGACAGAAACTCCGTCAGAATCAGCATCTAAAGTTGGATTTACTCATGGAAGTTATTTCCATGGAAGTAGCCTTGCGATTCGCCTGTAAGCGACACTTCAATGTGCAAGTACTGACTTCCATGGCAGTTGGGGTCAATAGAGGTAGTAATCGACTGAGGTTCGTACTTGCCAGGAAAAGAGACAGGCTTCTGTTTTGCCTGCAAGTGGCATATCGATTCTGCGGCAATCTACATCTACATAACACCCTGCGAGCCGCCGTATGGGCGTGTGGCAGGGGGTTGTTAGGTCTCCAGCCGTGTAAAGGTCTAAGTGTTTTGGAGATGAAATAGTGACTTGTATTATAGGAGTATATTTAGTGGAGCTCAATTTTTATTTTGGTCGCTTATTGTTCGCGGAAAGAACGAGTTTTTATACCTATCTGTTCGGCACTGTATCTCTCTTATTTTATCGCATCTGTCAGACCTAGAGATGTAGTGAGGAGTCATGATTATATTCTCTATGTCGCTTGGTAAAATATCAGTTCTGAGTTTATCAAGCAACCTAAGTCTAGCGTGTAGCCTCAGAGTCTCTAGAGGCTCCCATCTTAATCCCTTTAAAAGTTATGAGACACTATATGTACGCTCGTAGCAGTTTTTAACGAAGCGCGCTGCTTTCCTTTGTATTGTATTAATTTTTTTGGTTAAATCAATTTGACCAGGGTCCCAAGTGCTCGCGGCGTATTCGAGGTGTGGCCTCACCAGAGCGAAGTGGCATCTCTCTCTGACTTTTTCATCCGAGGACCTTCCTATTATACGTTTCGTGTCACATTCGGTGAAATCTTTGTCACATGACTGCAAACGGAAATTAAAATTATAAACAACGAATAAATGAGTCGGAGGACGACTCATTTTTTATATTTATTTGTTCTCTAAAATGTTTAGAATGCTAAAGAATACAAAGGTGTAAGCTTTATGACTTTTCTATCATTAGGCTTTCATGACTGTAACAATTCTCATACTTGATGCGCTGTAATAATGCACATTTAATTTAAATCAAACAAATTCATTAAATCTTAGGATGCCAATGGGAATCAGAGAGCGATAAATGAATACAGTCACTTCCAAATTTCAGGGATTTTCGAAATTACCATATGCATTGTTCACTTCCGTCTTTCATTTCTTCGGAAAAAGGCGGAAGTTATCTGTAAGTAGAACGATGCACTGCATACGATTCTCGATATCGCTACGCTCACAACTTCCATGAAAGTCAACGTCTATGTGTAATACCGCCTTAAGGTGATAGGAGCGATATGCATTCATGAGCGAGTTGCTGTGAAACATAGCTCACGGACACATATTAGTAAAAATGTACCGATAAAATTGAAAGAGATTGCGTGTGAATGATTTGGTTTCTTGGGAATTTAGTACTATGTTTTACACATAGCTTTATGGCACTTGTCATATATTTCGAAATAATTCATTGACATGTTTCCAGATTTTCTCCTGAACACGAAAACGTACGTTTGATTTTATTATGTAGGTTTTTGACAAATACCAAAGCTACGTGCCAAATAAGGAACTCGTATTTCATGTGACTATGTGAATTCAGCGCAATTAACCAAAGTTATAACACTGCTTTAATTGAGGCAAAATCTTTGATAATATAATTCATGCAAGTTTTTATTACAACATGTATTTTGCTGCCTACGTATAATTAGAAGTTTTTACGTGAAGTGTGATCCAAGAATTTTTTTCGATTCACTTGAAAAATTATGAAATCATGCACATTATGACTCATGAATAGCGCTCCCACCATCTTAACGGCCACAGTATTCATTCATTCATCTGGACCTGTGAATATCGCCCACAAACATCCTAAATGCCTATCGAAAAAACGTCTGTTAGTCTCATAGTCTCCACCTGTTTGTGTTTTTAACTTCCTGGCTCTTGATAAAACCTGGCTATCCTCTAGTCAAATTTCACTCCGCAGGTTTACAATTTCAAAACCAGTTTTTTCGTGTGGAACCTTGTCGAATGCTTTGTTGAAATCGAGGAATATCACGTGAACAAGCTTTTTTGATTCACCTGATTTTAGGGTGTCATGAAGGAAGAACGCAAGAAGTATCTAGCAAAGTCTTCTAGTCTAAAGCCTACGATCTTTTATCTTCTAGTCTCTCGCGAGAGAGTTCCGAAGCGAGTCTTAGGCAGTAGAGTCTTCATTGGACGAAAACAACTAAGTAGTCACCAACAGCACCTGCAAAGCCAACTTATTAATCCACAATTTCGAAAATGTATACACTAAGGATGACACAGTACATAATTCAGGCATTCCTGGCAATAATTAGCCGATTGCTGACATCCGAGAGGAAACAGACGTGACCCAGTAAATTACCGGTATATGTCGTTAACATCGCTTACCTGTAAGATTCTCGAACACGTTGTTGTTAGCGGTTTATGAACTTCCAAGACAATAAAAATTTTTGCAAAGCAGTTAGCACGGCTTCTAGAACGGTAGATCTTGCAAGATACTTCTTGCGCTCTTCCTTCATAACGTCCTAAAATCAGGTGAATCGAAAAAGCTTCTTCACGTGATATTCCTCGATTTCAACAAAGAATTCGACAAGGTTCCACCCAAAAAAACTGGTGTTGAAATTGTGATCATGCGGAGTGAAAAATATAGTGAATAAGAAAAATGACTTTCCCAGTGATTGCAAACAAAAAGTAGTTATTGCCGGTATTAGCTCTGATATGATTAGAGTGACATCCGGTGGTGCACATGGAAGCGTTATCGGCCCCCTTTTATTCATTATTTCTATAAATAACCTAAGTTCTCGAGTTAACAGTAAACTAAGGTCATTTGCAGATGATGCAGTCATTTTTCGATAAATTAGCGAAGACGAGGACTTAAAGCTCTATCATCTGAATCAAACAATGTCCATTCGTGGTGCTAAGAGTTGGGGCTCTAACTAAATCTTATTAAATACATCACCGTACATTTTTTGCGGAAGTCGTCACACCAAAACCGTATCTACACTGTGGAAAGATTGAAAATAGAGTCTTCAGAAAAAGATAAATACCTTAGAATTAGCTCAACTTCAGATATATCGTGGGAAACACTCATACAAAACATATGTGGCACAACAGTAAAGAAACAAGGGTTTATCAAGCATATAATAGGAAGGTTCTCTCATGATTTAGTGATAGCGAGATACTACTTCGCTCTGGTTAGGCCAAACCTCGAATACGCCGCGAGCATTTGGAACCCTAGACAGAAAGTTTTAACCCAAAAAATGAATAAAATACAAGGGAAAGGTGGAGAAAAGCTTAGTAAAAAACTGCTTCGAGCGAACATAAGAGTGTTACACGGCTTGCAGAGGGATTTGGTTCGGACTTGTAACTCGAGGCTGCTCGCTATTCTTAGTTTGATGGAGAAATACAGAAGAGATGTATTTCAGTGCGACGCTGAGTATATCATTTGGATGCCCCACTACATCTGTAGGTCTAACAGAAGCGATAAAATATGAGAAATATATTTCCGAACAGATAGGTACAAAAATTCATTCTTTCCACGTACAAAAAGTGACAATAATAAAATCTGCCCACCATTCAAAACACTTCTGTAATACGCTTCGCCATTCTGCCTGAAAAAAACCTTATTTATACCTTCACACGGCTGGTGTTCTATAGCCCCCAACAAGACGCCCATTCGATGGCTCAGATATTAATATGTAGCTTTTCTTCTCTAATGGTCAATCCATCTGGATTTCTTTGCCCTCCACCTCTCTCTTTCCTCTGCCACCCTCTTCATTTCGGGAAACCGTTCATATTCCATACCTTCCATTACCTGCTACAAATAATCCAGCCTAGGTGTTCATCTATACCTTTTGCCATCTTTCGTCCCTTCTAAAATCACCTTCAGCAATCCCGCATACCGCAGTGCATGACCGATCCATTCGTCATGTCTTCTTTTTACTATTCTCCACAGGTTCCGGGATCTTACTTTACATTTTTCAGTACCTCTCGATTCGATACTCTCTCTATCCAGCTTATCTCGCATATTCTTATATGTCACCACATCTCAAAAGTTTCTAGATGTATCTCCTCCGTTTGCCCCATAGTCTCACCACCATATGGCAATACACTCCACACAAAGGTCTTGACTAGCTTTTTCCATTTAGCTATTTCCAGAAAATATCGGCGGAGTTGGACGTGAAGAGTTTATTAATCTCTATTAAATTTTTACTTTAAAAAAATAAAGAAAGAATTTCTATTAATGGCAATCGTTGATCCAATTATTTTACTCCTTCCATCAAAAGTTATTTTGCTCCTTTAAGTATTCAAACACTTTCACATATTTCAGCGATTCTCATTCGTAGACGTGATATATATTGTTGGCGCAACATGTAGATGCAGATAACCAAAATTTAAGTTAGATAATCTCTTGATTACTAGGCAATTAGATGGGTGACCTGAGAATGCTTGTCCTCAGTGTAAATGAATCGATATTCAGCAAATGTTTTATCTTATTGAATAGATAAAATACTCCTGAATTTTTCATGGAGACGTTTGTTTTTATAAATCCGTAACAATTTTTTAATTTCTTATTCTTTCCTTCCTGCGGTTCCTTTTCTCAAATCTCTATCTTCCTCATCCTGTCCGATGTTTCATCATCCCTTGCCACACACTCATGTGGCCGTTCTCAATGCATTATGTATAGGAAGATGTAGAAGTTAATGGCGTATTCTATCAAATATCTTATTCGCCACTTCCATAATTTTGCAATTATGATCTCTGCTCCGTTCAAGATGCACGAATGCGTTTATTCACACGTTCTTTTTTTCAGCGGACTGCATAAGAAATTCTTCATGAGAAACCTGAGCTTAATTTCCTAATGATTTGATGGTAACTTTCGACTAATATTACATTCGAATTGTATACCGAAGGAATGCTTCAAGCCTCCTGGGCACCCCCATGTGAAACGTTCGTGCTTGATCGATGCTCATTGAACACATTTTACGAGTTTAACGAGATACCGCAACGTTTCCGCAACACAGCACATTTCCATATAATACGAGGTTTACCAGTGATCTGTGAGTGAGAAGGGCGCCGCCAAATGCGAATTTTTCGTTTTTTATGCACTCTCTGTTCAGCAGATAAAAAGGGCTTTAGAAGTTAAAGCAGACCTCGCTGTCATTATTTTCACTGGCGAATTCAAATATAGCGCCGATGTCTGCTCAAAGAATGCCATCATTTTTAGGGATAGAAAGAGAAAGACAGGGATCTTTTTGGCTCATTCTTAACCACTCGAGTCCGAGTTGTTTCCCCTTCATGAACTCACCGCAGGCGCATCTTGACGACAGGAAATCGAAACGCACCGCGACTAATGGAAATTATGGCGCCACTCGTGAGTTTGATTAAGTGAGGATACTAGGAGATTTTTCTCTAATTTTCGGGAAGGCCATTTTCAAATTTCATTGTTAATTGCGTACATTTGTAAAAAGCATGAAGTACAAGGAGTTATATTGATTGAGGAAAACTTGAGTTTCATGGCTGAATTTCTCCGTATTTTACACTCTCAGTTGACGCTTAAAGTTCGCCTAATTGCCGAGCGCTTAAAAAGGTTTCGCAAGCAAAGGTATGGAGTAATGAGTTGAAGTGGAATGTAAATTTTTGGCAAACGGGATTACTCCGACAATTATCGCATAGACTAAATAAAATGAAACACATTATAGAAAAACAAAAAGGTGGGCACGTTGGTTTATTCTTGTCAGGTAACTCCTCACGACCTGGGCACCTCCGTCTGGTAGGCAGTACTGGTGGACGAAGAAGCGAGAGGTTGAGAGCAGCAGGTTATGCCCTGTTTACAATACTAGCTTTCTAACCAGGTTAACTCTAACCCTAGAAAAAGTTCGCTGTGTAAACGCAGGTTGACGCTAACCGAAGTCAACTTAGAATGTATAGCTCTCGGGTTTCCAACAGGGTTTCGAAGGCGTATTCTGCCATTGTCCTCAAGGTGAATTACTTGGGTTGGCGCTGGGTACAATCATTTTTAGCACGTGTAAACGTAGGTTAATAAGAATAGTAGTTAAGTGATCTAGTTCACGTGTAGCTTTTACTTGAAGCGTACAATATATTACGAGAGTTTATCTTGTCACATTCCGTATCCATGCGTCAGTGCCAAGTTGCATTATATTGCATGCATGTATTTAAATGCATGAGTGAATGATTATCCGTATTTGAAGTTTAAAATTTACCTTCGTTTAGTCGTTTATCTGCTGCATATGTTGAGGCAAGGACTCGAAGTGGAAGTAATTTATAAATCTTTAATGTCGAGATAACATATTAAATTGTTATTACCTATCATAAAAGAGTGCAAACGACATAATAATATAATATTCTCGGAGTATCTTCATGGTAAAGTAAAGCATTGTGACACGTCGGTCGCTTAGGGACATTTTTTCTCTCTATTTTCATCTTTCGATGCATGTCTAGACTTGAAATGAGAATTGTATAGCTAAATACTAATGAATGAGAAGTCTAACCATGGGAAACATATGCGTATTCAATCATTTATCTCGCCCACACAAGTCTCATGCATATAACCCACAGCCCTTGAGCAAATGAAAAACAACTTGCGATGTTTGTTGGGCTGTGGACTGCATCACCTTCTTAACCCTCCACCAGAGGCCACCAGAATAATAACTATGGTTAAAAAATGCCGTGTAATGGCGAGTTAGTTTAGTCGCCATATTAACTATCATTCTCATCCAAGTAATGTAAACGGAGCACTAGAGAGCTAAGCAGCAGTCAGCAGAGAGATGCGCATGCAAGGCAGCAGCGCGGTGGACTGAGAAGTGAACTGCTCTGCGCGGTGGGTCGAGGAGAAGAGAGAGTTGGTCGTCCCCGCTGATCACGAAAAAGACAAAAAAAGGCTCACCTGCGCCACTTGAGAGAAACAACAAAATAACAGATGAAGAACGAAAAAGAATAAGAGCGGCCTTTTGAAACGAATACGTAACAAAAGGTTTATTCGAGATTTCATTATATGTATTATTTAATAGTTTAATTCTTTTCACAATCGATAAATCATACGAGCGGCACGCCGTTGCTTTTCCGACGCGATCTGTGCGTCATAAATTCTTAATTTTGTACATGATATCCCTCGGGAGCACGTGAACAGAGTCTTCATCAGCAGTCTTTAATCAGGAGAATGGTATCTGCTCAATTCTTCAGTAAATTCAAAGTTGAATATCCATAGGACCTACTTACCTATCTTGAATATAAAATTTTAATTTCATTTTATTTTACATTGAATTTGAGTCTTCATTTCATTCGAGTTTTTACATTGAATCGTTGAGTCATCCTGAGCCTAAATAGGTGCTCATCGATACAGCTACATCAGGAGTTGCTCATTTTTTAACGCTCGTTTATCCATTATTTACAGTTATTGAATTTCTTCAGTAATTCTGCTGATATTTATAAGGTTTACAATAACCTTAAATTATACCATTCCGGCAAGTACATATTTATTTTATTTAACTCCTAAAAACGGTTTTAAATCGTATGTATGCTTAAGTAATGCATGAAATAGTGTGAGTGTCAATAAAAAACCCACATAATCTGAAGAACTTATTCGTTCAGTGTAAGAACAGGATAGGCAAGAAGAAGAAAAGTGGTATCTATGCATTAAAGTGTTGTGACTCCCATAGTGTGTATTTTGGACAAACTACTAGAAATTTTAATGTAAGGACTAGAGAACATTCCAGTACTTTTTTTAATAATTGAGAAAACAGAAGTTACTTTGCCAAACACCTCCTGTGTAATGAACATAATAGCAATTTTAATGTTAGCATTTTACATTTTAACAATAATCAACGTGAACTTAATGCTCTAGAGCAATTAGAAATTTTAAAAAGACTTCGGAACTCGAACGTCAATGTCATCAATGAGTGCCTGTTTCCTTCCCCTTCCCGTATCCTTGAGGATGTGACGCATTCTTCCCTTTCAACTTCTTACTAGCCTCGATCCTTACGTTCCCCCCTCCCGTTTTTTACCCCCCCACCTCCTCTCTCCCCTCCTTTCTCCCCTCCCTCTTCTATGGATTTGTATAAAAAGGAGATTCCGACCATGTCTCTTCAGCTCAAAATGGTGCTCAAGCACTGAAACCCGGGTCGTGCCAGTTTTCTTTGTATTGTGGTATTGTAAAAGTAATACATTTTTATTGATAAAATGTCATACCACCAAGTTATCAGTGATCTTGTTTTATTTATTAGTGTAGGTGTCATCATTTCCTATTTCCATCATCTATTTCCTCCCCTGTTGTTAAAATATTGTGGAAATATGCAACTACATCACGTCTGCCACGCCACAAGGCCCATGCCACGCGGTACCCCATTGGTCTTAGGTTTGAATTCTCAAAAACGCATTTATCCTGGACGCAGTCTATTTCTTACAATCACTTCTCTCTGACATTACCCCGCTATGTTTCACGCAAAGGGACCATACACTTATCCCTGATGCACATGATGCTTCCTTTCAATGGGGGATGGTCCACTTCCGTTGCTCCCCTCACTTTCCCTTCCCCGCGTTCTTTACTTATTCCGACCCCTACCAATTAATCTCCTTCTCCCCCACTCATCCGTGTACCCTTTTCGCCATTTCCGGAAAAGATGCAGCCTTGTGACTCATCCCCCTCGCATCTTCTACCCAATACGACTCCCTATAATATCCTTGAGTGCTCCGGAAGATGATGGGGGTCGGTATTGGGGGCGGGTTGACGGGGAAGTGGTCGTTATGACTGCCTTCTTGATTTCCTAATGGCATTCTATGCACGTGTATGGTCCCGTTTGCACACGCACTCCCCCTGTCGAGTCGAGGCGTGATGCAGGGGTGGCTAAGGGGTAGATCTGTGCGCCGTTGGATAAAATATCGGCGGCGGACTCCGGCTGAAAATTGGTCGGCGGCGTACTTACCCAGCCATAATCAATTAACAAGTATTTCAGCATATTATAGCATAAATTATTCATTGTTTCTCATTATTTTATGTGTTAAATTGTTTATTTCATGTTGAAACTTATTTTATCACATTTTCATTAACGTATGCGAGAAATTTCTTTTAATTTTAAGTATTTAAGCAAATATCGCTTCGTACAACTTCTATCAAACCTAATATTATACGCTTTCAGTACTAAATTTTATAAGACAAATTCATTACTAATTTGCCTGTTATCTCAAATGTGAGCGAAAAATTTCGTTGTAAACAGATATGTCCATTTCACTGTTATAATTTTCTTTATAGTTTTTCAAATATGATGAAATACCATTGAAACGATCCTGTAGGTATTTTTATCGCCTCTTGCATTTTTCTAAGTACCACATTGTAGATTTGGAGAGCGGAGGATTTTATAGAAAAGACCTCCCGTTTTTTAGATTTTTATTAAAAATTTAATGTTTATAGATTAATATCCGAATTAATCAGACGAACAAAAAGGCAATATAAAAAAATTAAACCCTTGGAATTCGAAGAAGACTTCCAGAAAAACAACACAAACTTTTAAAAAAACATTTAAAAAGAAACTATTTGGGTACCAACCCCATAACCATCGCTTTAGGAAAGAAAATGGGAAACTGGAACTTAACAATCTAACCTATGGTTGAGAATTTGTTAATTATATCGAAATACTTTCGAACTGCTCAGAACCCAGGGAAAGATTCCCACCAAAAGATCCCAATGAAAACAACCCTCATTCACAAGTACCAGATAGAGAAGAAACCACAAGAAAATTAAAAAGCCCAAAAACATTAAGGCATCAGGTGAAGATGGAATTATAGCAGAACTCGTGATAGCAGCTGGACCAAAAATCAAAGCAGAAATAACACAAAAAATACAAAATTTTGGCGAACTCAACAATTCCCTAATGACAGGGTACATGTCCTTATTCATCCATTTCATTAAAAAAAAAGGAGATAGAACAGATGTAAGCAATTACAGAGGAATTCCACTCCTTCCTGTCACATGTAAAATTCTCTCACAATGTTTTCTTTTTCATTAACAACTACAATACAAAATTGGTGAATATCAAGCAGGTTTCAGGCCAGGTAGATCACTCCCGGAACAAATTCGAAATCTAAAACTGACAATTTGGCACCAAAAGATGTACAGCAAGAATATTATCTGCACCATCGTTGACTTCAAAAAGCCTTTGATTCAGTTGATCGCGAATCTCTTGATCAAATTTTGACGAGGGCTCGACCCTAAAACACTTGGAACCATTAGACGGACGCCCACTGACAAAAAATGTTAAGAAAAATTCAGGGGCAAAATTTCGGAACCCTTCGAAATCAAAACAGGAGTAAGTCAAAGAGATGGACTCTCAACATAACTCTTAATTTTTGTCCTGGAAAAAGTAACTCGAGAATGGTGAAAAGACAAATGAAGTCTAAAAATTGGTCAACCAATCAAATTAGGAATAACAAATGTAACAATTGACAACTTGGTTTTAGCAGAAACCGTCATGTCCAGGCGATGTCTTGCACTTCTGCAGGGGGTACTCAGCAGCGGCCGAAGACCCATCATCAAAGATTCGACGTTTGGATTTTCCATGTTTTTGTTCTTAATTCCCACTTCCTCCCCAGAATACGCCCTCTCCCAGGATTTCCCAAGCCTTTATGGTCTTTGTTTCCCACCCCTCACCAGCAGCGGCAAACGATCCATCTACACTGTAGATTCTACCGACATCTGTCTGTAGATTCTATAGACATCCGACTTAAACCTTTTGGACTTTCAATGTTCTTGTTTGTGATTTCCCCTTACCTCTCCAGCACACGCCCCTTTCCCAGGGTTTCTCCGAACGGTTTCTGCTTTACAGCCTCACGCCCTTCTGAAACTGCTTTGTTTGACGCATATCTCCTCCGTCACCCACATTTTTCATGAATATATTTTATACCCAAATCTTAAATAGTATGATGATGATGACGTAATATCGGAACTAGTCGAGTTAAATCTTTCATTAGTGAAACTGAAAGTGTGTTCTCTGTAATTATGGAACTTTTTCACCATATTACATCTAAATCTGTATTTGATATATTTGACGACCTCGTTGTCAAAATTTATCGGAAGGGCATTCAATTAGAGCAGAAAATATAGCAACCACCTAAGTAAAAATATCACCGTATATTTAGAGCTATGTTAAATTAGAACAGAAAAGTCGAAGTCAAAATGAAATTAATTAGGTGGTTCATTAATGTTTCAATTGACAATGCAGTACCACAAATGTAAAAAAGTTAGATATCCTGCCTTCCGTCTTATATACTTCAACGATTGTTCTAATCGTACGGGAGTATCAAAAGCGCACCAGCTCCTTTTTTGACCACCCATAATATGGCCGCCGCGTTGTTTAATCGAAAGGCACTCTGTCAAAAAAACTTCTGCAAAACGAAACAGGAACCAATGAATAGTTTCGTGCCGGAAAAAACTATAAGCTTTCTTATTCAAAGTGACTTCGTTTCAGATTTAAACCTTATATCTGGCTTGGTTTTAGTTTTTTTTCGTAATGAAAGTAGAAATTGAACCAAATATGACATACCGGAACTGTTCCTTCTCTCGAATAGTTACAGTTTAAGTGAGTGGGAGCTATGATAGATTTATGATACTCTTATGATAGACCGTCGGTAGGTAAAACGACTTGTTTCAATGAATACCATAGCGCAAGTGTCTATGTTTGTCCTTTCTAGTGCACGCAAACAACACCACCAGATTTTCGACGGCCCAATCATCTTTGAAGTAGACATGCGCCAGCTCCCTCCTTTTAGGGAATGCCCAGTGCCTGGGAAATCCGGAGGAAAAGCGGCGTGCACTGCACCGCTCCTCTGTGTCAACATCGCGCCCTTCGGAATCAAAACTGCCCCTTTAGAGGGGCATTTTCAGTGTTCATCGACCTCAAGGACGATGCGGACAGAATATTTCTATAACACCTTAGGTAAAACAAAAGACAAAGAACAAGAGGGGACATAATTGCTTGAGAACCATGCATGGAATCTGATGGGCACATTCGGTCCTCTCCTTGGGTGCCGCATATCGGATAAACTTGTCAGTTTAAATGGTCAGGGCCTCTTCCTTCTCCCTTTTTGCATCTAAAGAGACCTCCACCCCTCCAATTGTTCAAACAAAAATCGTACCCACTGTCTCTTTGCATCGGGGCCGAGACAACTTTTCTCCCTCTCAGATTTCCGCAGAGACGTTTATTTTGTAACCATCCCTCCAATCACGCTTATAATCTTTTTAATAAAGATCCATTACCTGTACTTCAGTACTTGCTTCATCCGAAGAGAAAAATTCATAAGGCTCCCCTTTTATTACCCATTAAGACTTACCCGTCAAATTCAAGTCGGGAAATCCCAGTCGGCGGATGAGGGGAGGAGGGGAAGTGAGGAAGGGACGCTAAAGTAAATAATTCCGAAGAAAAGGCTGCTGTTATTAATCGGAATATAAAACTGCAAAAATACGTTTCATATTATTTTTTACGTTAATTAATGTCCATATTTGAGTGAATATCGAAATGCTTAAAGTTTAAAAGCGGTAAAAGAAAGAGGACATATTTTTCTTGTTTCAAGCTCCGCAGGAGACGAGACTATTCATGTCACCACTTGGTTCCCTCTAGCTTAACCATTCATTATAGCCTTTCCGGAGACACTTAAAATAGCTTTCCCATTTCATGGTTTTTCAGAATTTTTATAGGTCTAAGATGAAAAGTAAAGTAACGGCAAAGCGATACAAAACTATACCTATGCGTTAACCAGACTTTTAAGTTAACCAAATGAGGGTGATTCAGGTTTCTCTTCATGTTATTTTAGTGTTTGTTTACGTGAAGAATCGGAATCGATTCAGATACTATTTGCATTATGTAAATGGCATTTCATGAAAGATTACGCATGGAAGATAATCAACTATGCCGAAGGAAACCTTGTATGCAATTTCATGACGCCGATTTCTTCTCCCATCTCAATACGAAGTGGAGAATGCACTCGCAATCCTCCTATATACACTATGATTGCATTGTTGATTTACTTCCTTGAACTTCGTTTACCTACGATCAAAGTGCTAAAGGGTTATTGTTTAAATACACGACTAGTGTTTTTATATTGAACGTAGCTAATATTCGAGCCTCCACAGCATGTATTTAAACCAAATGGCTAAACTCCCGTTGTCAGACACATTTACACTGCATTGACTGGCTGGAAGACATGGAACCTCGGAAGGGAAAAAGGAAGAAATAGAAGTCTTTGAGATGTAACTATGGAGGGAGAACATAAAAAGCGCAAGGAGTTTCTTAGGTAGGTGAGTGAGGAAGAGAAATCTGGATATCACACGTCCTAATTACGCATAGGATAAAGAAACGGAGCACTAAGGATATCCGTCACCTTGTTCGATTATGCGGTCTGTTATATCGTTATTTAAATCTCCAATTTCGCAATGTTGATTAGGACGGCATCAAGCGGGAAACTGAGGATAACGCACTCATGGGGCGCTTAAGGCTTGAGCAGAGTAAAATCCATGCCGAGGAAGCGTGGACGTGTGGTTGCTGGCTCAAAACAAAATGATAACTTTGTTAATTCCTATCGCCCAGATTTTATTGAGAGACTATTTTCGACAGCACATCAAACATAGGCAGAAGAGCCGCTCTCTTTTTTCATTAGTTATTAATTTTTACGTTATTATAAGGAGTCCGCAGTATTTAGTGAATATAAGTGTAGTTCCGACGCATCGGGGGCAATGGTCGGTAAATGACCACCTATGACGGCGCCGCGCCGCCGACACGAAAGACCGTCGACGCTATCGGCGGCGCGCCGTACGTAATCCATCGGCGGCGGCGGCGCGGCGGCGCACAGGTCTACTAAGGGGTGGCAGTTGCCCCTCCAATATTTTGAAGGGAAAAACATTTCATACATACATACCAATTACGCGGTACCCTTCCGGGGTAGGCACAGTCACAAAGTTTCTCTCATAAATATATATTTGTGCACCTAACACAACACAACACCTAAACAGTTTTAATGAATAGGTTAAACTTCGTTTTTCCACAATGAATTCCAAATTTACAAAGTTTACCCTATCCATTCAAAATCTCTTTTTGTTCTTTTATGCAAATCTTGTGACACAGATAACAGCCACTGATAACAGATGATGGCTGGGGGGAAGGTGTGACTTGTAAGTCCGTGTGTAGACTGTGAAATACATTCATACATACCAATCATGTCGTTCCCTTCCGGGATAATTGACACTTTGGTAAAGACATACACACATACCAATCACGCTATTCCTTTCCGGGGTAGGCACAATCACAAAGTTTCACTCATAAATACCAAATGTATACCTAACTCTGCTTCAATAAATCCTCCATACTGATCTATCCTTGCAAACCTCTTTTGCCTCATTTACCCCCATACACTGCTTCATACACGCTCTCCTGTTTTTAAGACTCCTAATATTCCTCCACGTAAGAATTTCCTCGACCACATTCAACCACAACTTTCTCGGCCTACCTCTACCTCTCGCACCCTTCAATTCACTCATATATCTGTTTCGTTATTCAACTCTCATCCATTCTTTCAACATGGCCAAACCAACGAAGCGCACTCCTTTCATATATGACCATTACTGGAGCATCTAACCCATATTTCACACAAAAACATTTCATAACGCAACACATTTGGAAATATAAAGTTTACAGGAATATTTTTCGAGACTCTGCTTAATTTACCTCAATTTACCACTAAAGAATAATAAAAGCTTTGCATTTTTCACTAAAAATGATTCCGTTCACTTCACCGACCACGATTTTGACCTACACAGTCATTTTCACCTTAAAACTACCCCTGAAAACATGGCGAAACTTTGGTTGGTGAAGGGAGGGAAATTATTTTTACTGGACTGAATTAAGTTTTCATTTTCCTTAACTGGAATATGAAAAGGCACCACAGTGACGCTTGATACTTCTAAGTTTATCTCTATGAAGTTAAACTAGTGATTAGTTTGAATATTTAAGAATAAATGGAACGTCTTAGCAACAATGCGGCGGTCGCGAATTACACTCAAAGATACCTATCTACCATAACCCTCCGGTAATCTGCCTCTTCCCTCATCAATTAAAGTGCTCAAAATGACCCAGGGGTGGAGGTGGATTCAAAGCATGCAAGTTATCGGGTGAAGTTGAAGGAGAGACCAATGTGTACGATGCATAAATGATTTATAAATTGTGTAGAAAAGTGCAAATTCACTTCATTACGGATACTAATGATAAATACTTCTATGAAGTGATTCTTTACGCAGTCAAGATTATTCGTGAAACGATTAGTTGAGACATGAAGTTTTACCTAAAAAAATCATTGGAAAAGGTAGAAAGGTGAGTATAGAAGGCCTAAAAGCACCTCAAAAATGTAGCGGCTTTATCCCACTTCAAGAGAGAGGAATTTATTTACCTGCGACGCGCATTCTGAGCGATTACACTCTCAGGTCGTTCGGGTTGGTTGGCCATTCGATGAGGAGACGACAAACATTTTGGCGAAAAGAAAATGTGAATGTTGGCTGACCATTGGCGCCATATGGAATGGGTAGATGGGAAGGTGTAAAAAAGATGGAGGAAGAGTTGGAGAGGAACCCGGCATCGACATCTGTCTCGCACTCGAACAGGGGTTACGAAGTGTAAGTAAATGAGACTGAAATATGAAAGAGGTTAGAGTTATTTTCTCAAGAGGGAGGAAGTGCATTCTCGCTAAGAGTGTTGACTCGCTATTAGTAGTCACCCTACCAACTTAAACCCTGACCTCTCTCCTCCATTGACCTTTTTTGTGCCCTTCTCATCGGGACTGTGGCAAATCATTATTCCGTGGAGACGGCTATTATGTCTTCTGGCTCTTCCACTTCACGCAAGGTTGGTCAGTTTTTCTTGTCACCAAGGAGGTATAAACATTATCGGCGTTATTTCTCTTCCCCTTCACTGCTCATCTTGGCGAAGTCTCTTCATGACATCGGCAGTTAAGCTTTTCACCGCTATCCAGTTCTCCTCCTTTGCCTCATCAAATCAATCAGTGTTTCTGGTTCGGGTTTTATCCCGAGGGCATCCACCAGTTCCTTTCCCTCTTCGTTGATACACGGACACCAGAACATTGCGTGTTCAGCATTATTCGGCACCGCGCATCCAGCTGGATATTCAGACAAAATGTCATGTTTGCTTCTAGGTATAGAGGCCCTAAAACTCCCGAACTCAAGAGCATCTGTGTCCAGCAGTTGTTGCGGTTTATCCAAATGTCCACCCAGGGGATGAGACGACTGGTCCATCGACCTTCCTCAGATACACCCCTTTTATTCATTCCAACTTTGGAAACTCTTCCGCCTTGCGTCTTGCCGCGTATAACTCTCTTCTGCTCTCAAAAAGCACCTCGATGGGCACCAAATTCCTTGAATGTGTTAGATCTATCATCTATTTTTGTGTTCTGAATTTCATATTTATACCGAGAGACATCTAGTGGTTTGTTTTAAAATGTGAACTACCTTTTTGTATTTCTTTTGTTTTCTGTACTGACGTTGCAGTTGTCTTTTACCGCCTTTGGAGAATAGATGTGTGTTTCCGACATCGCTGCTTTATTCGATCCTCGTGGTTTCAAACAGAGTGACGCACAAGGCATCTTCTGACACCATGCGGATAGCACGTTATCCACAGCGCTTTACACGCAGCGCACTGACGCTAACTCCCTTCGGAGTGAAGGGTGGAGTACGCTAAGGGTTTGCTGTGTCACTGAATAACTTCAATATTCGGATAGAAAAATCACGAAATGAAATGCGGGGTAACTCCGACAAGGGATGCACTTTTGAAGAGAAGTTTTTATCATACCTCACTTTAATGGTGTTTGTATCTTTGCATTTGGTTTTCTATTGTTATTTACTTGCATTATAGGTTGCCAAATGTACTTTGTATCTTGACTCCTAGGACAATAAATCTTTTCCTGATGCTAAGACTGTTAACAGCAATATTGACAGTTAATAATAATATTAAAGTTTCACTGCTTCCTTTGCCATTAAATGCAGACTAAAAGACGATTTTTATAAATGGATTTGGGTAGTCTTTAAGTATATGTGTTAAGGCTACCTTCTTCATGAGATATTATACGCTGCCAGTATTTTTAAAAATCTCGAAAAAGAAACAAAATAATTTGCAATAAAAGTTAGCTCAATCGCATAAATCTTCTTTTACATTTATTTATTTATTATTTTAAGTTATACCAAGAAGCTTTTGGTATTTCGCGTAGAGAATTAACAGGATCATGAAGATGTTACGAAACGCAGAACTACGGGCAAAACTGCTAAAAAAAATTTACGCTACCATAATGTGAATTTAGAGGAAAACAAAGCACCCACTGCAGGCCATACTTGTATTTAATTAGTCTGCTCAATCGAGCGAGACCTCATTTATTTCAATCGCATGGATAGACGCGATGTAAAACTCTCTGAAGAAATCACTCTCTGAACGTTTCAACACCTTATCCATCATGTTTTTCAGATTGGTTTTAAAAGTGCCTTCTTAGTCGAAAAAAGAGCGGATGGGGAAAATTCATTTTAGATCTGAAAGGATTCAGACATTAGCATTACCAGTAATCATTCATAACTACGGTAAGAGCAGAGAGAGACACTAAAAGGCAACGCGAATGTATGTATGATTCAATTACTAAATACCTTCTACAACAAAGATGATTTACGTAAAGAAATCTTTGACACATTGATTCCTGCGTGCCCTCAATGCGCTATTTTTTTAGCAACATGATTTTGATGTTTCCACAGTGAAGAAATGATTTGCCTGGACTGGGATTCGGAGCAAAATCCCTCGGTTTTGCGCCGAGTTCTCTAACCAATGATGCTTATCAGAGGTCCTCTTCCACTGAGCATAGGGGCTTCAAGGAGCTAGCTTAGGAGGCAGACGTATTTATCTTGTTTAGTTCAGAGGATTCGACGCGAAGTCGAGTAGTCTGGATTTGAATCCCTGTCGAGGTGAAGGCTCTGTTTTCACTTTAACTCATTATCGCGGATTAGCGCTCGCGCACGGCTTGGTTCATATGCTAGGTACCTGTGAGGACTTATAACCCAATTAAGCCCTCATAAGATTCGCAATGAAACAGCCTCTGGGTAGCTTTATTGTTTGTAGAACTCAGTGCGGTATTTGGAGTCTGGGTGAATTATTTTTATTGTAAATTTCAAAAAACTGTTTGACCATCAGCGGGCAACTCCATTGAAGTTACAGGGCGGCCAGTTCAGCACTTCTCTGACGGCGCACTTGCCTTCCATTCGCGAATCAGACCCTGCGCACTTCAGTATAGATCGGGAGCAGAGTTTACGACAACTAACAACTAAACAGCGACGATAATGGCATCCGTGATTGATGTCAAGTTTTTTTTTTATTTTCGGCAAAGGCGTCAAAGAAGAGTATTATGAGGTATTTAATTATTTATGGATAAAAAGCTTAAGTTTGTAAATTTATTTTGAACAAATTCAACAAAACATGCACGAAACATTTGGCCAATTCGGCTGTTAGCAATTGTTGTTCTAGCGGAGTGTGCTCCCTACCGGCAAGTTACAAAGCATTTCGCCAGAGCGCTTCGTTCCATTCAACGTCGTTCGTGTGAACTAAAGCGAGCTGGTGCTTTCCGGTATACGCTGACTTCAACAACTGGGACGGAAAGTTCCTATTTTATATTTTTTACCGCTATTATGTTTATTGTTTTCATCATAATAAAGATACATCAATTTCTACTGAATTATTTATTTAATTAAAAACTTTTTGACTACTTAGCTAATTTTTTTTTTTAATTGTTCGTTTCTGCCAGCTGTTCATCTAGTGCTATCTTAAAACATCCCACGGATCTTTCCTTTCTCCTCCCAATTTCGTCTCCCTGTACTTATATCTTGTGCCATCTACATCTGAGACCTATCGCACGAGTAGTCAGCGGCGTAACTCATAGATGTGTAAGAAGAATGGGAACGCCCTCTACATTCATTTTTTTAATGACCACGGATTCGGCGGAGCACCCTTCAGTATATATAGTCCCTGGCTTCCTTCTTCGCCTGTCACGTTACTTATTTGACAAATTTCCGGTTTCCACAGGCCTTTTCAACATTAGGTGAAATAATGGTCGTAGAATGCATTCGTTGTGCATGTCCGGAAATGAAATGAAGGACAACTTCCGGCGGAACAGGAGGCACATGGAGAATGATGAGTGATGTGGGTAATTTACCGAAGCGTTCCCTGTCGGGTGAAACATGGAACCACTGGTCGTGATTTGCGTTGAATGACAGCGGCTACTAGCATTCACCTGGGGCAATGGATTATAACCTGTTATCATAGACAAACAGTTTGTGGCGTGCTTGGAAAGAGATGTTTCATTTCTTTCTTACTAAGCTGACACCAAACTTTTCTGAGAATCGCACTCGGGTATTCCCATTAAAATTAGGATGAAACTCATGAATTAAATCAATAAATTCATCGCAGAAAATTCTTTTGCTCTAGAGAGAAAAACATTGTATAATACTAAGAATAAAAAATTCTCGGGCTTCTAGCCGAGTAAGATTTTTTGTTGCTAACGTTTCGACGGATAACACTTCCATCGTCCTCAGAGCAGGATTACTGCTCTGAGGACGATGGAAGTGTTATCCGTCGAAACGTTAGCAACAAAAAATCTTACTCGGCTAGAAGCCCGAGAATTTTTTATTCATATTATTCGCCGAGAAAGGACAAGATCTTACATTGTATAATACTGTTTGCATATGATTTCTACATGGAGGAAGACAACGATATCATTTTTATGCAATATCCTTGAATATGTCTAAGCATTTATAAAGAGTCATCTATATTCACCCGCTTCATTTAGTTTGTTCCTTACTTTGTTTTAAGCTATATTTGTGGTGATTTAAGCGCCATACGCCATAGCGTTGCAAATTATATTCTAATTAAATAAGAATTCTGACTGATTAAGACTGTAAATACCATGCTTTTGCGACACCGCATTGACGACATTCCTTCGAGCTAGTGGCGCCCAAAGTGATATAAAATAATAAAGCAATATCTTAAAAATAAAATATGTTGAAAATTATGTGTTGTTTTATCTCTCCCAAAATACAATGTTGGCGCTGAAAACGTTATTGTGTTGAACCCTCCGTTTGTGTATAATCAGTTGTTCGTTAATAAACCCCATTTTATCATTATTGGAAATTATTTAATGCATATTATAATTCAAACAATTTATTTTTAGTTACTTATATTTATTGTCATGTTTTTCTAGGATGAGAGGAGAGTTTAAAAAAATATAGTGAGATCTTTCAACCAGCTTATTTAGTTTGCTTTTGTATAATAAATAAGTTTGTTTTATTTAACCTTGTCAAAAATTTCTGTAATTATGAGACAATAAAATTGAGGGTTTTATTTTGGTGAAGCGCATTGGTCTCAAACTGAAATAAAATATTATGAGTATGGATCAAGCAAAAATAATCGGTTGATGAAGCTTTAAGTATACTTTGGGCTATGCATGTTGAATGGTTCCTCTACAAAGTAATTTATAACGAAATATTTCAGTCACTTTTCATGAGTTAATTCACTCTCTTGGGGAACGGGTTGGTGTGGTAGTTAGAGTACTCGCCTACCACACGGTCGGCCAGGGTTTAAATCCCTGCAGAGGAGGATGTATTTCAGAGGAAACCCGATCCCTACTTGAGTGTCTTGTGGAGGGCACTTCAAGTAATTTTTTTTAACTGGGCAATTTCTAATAAAGTCATTAAAAACCTGTACTAAATGAAAAGTTTTCGTAACTTGATGTCTTTGCCACTGAGACTCAAATTAGCTAAGAACTTACTTATCCCTCATATTGATTACTGTTCTTTAGTAATGTCCAATATTTCAAAATCTCAGTTATCCAAACAGCAAGAAATACAAAACTGTGTAATACGTTATGAGTGCGATGTAGCATTTAATGAGCATAACACACCGTACCACTATGAATTAAAAATTCTTAAAATTGAACAAAGAATAAAATTGCAAATGGGTGTGTTTATGCACAAATTATTAAAAACAGAAACTCCTTACATTTATCAGCCATATATAGATAATTTGGTCAAAAAAACAAAAAACTCCAGAAATAATAACAAATTAATTGTACCCCGCCACAGAACGTCTATGTATCATAACTCTTTGAATGTAAATTCATGTATTGTCTGGAATTCGATTCCGCAGACGTTGAAAAATATTAAGTTAACAGAAAGATTAAAAAAATGCTTCCTGTATTATTAACTCAGTGATAGTTAATATTTTGTTAAACATCTTGGATTAAATCCATGAACAAACTACCTTTATGATTGCTACAATGTATTGAGCATGGATTGGTAATATTTGTTGTGAGCAAGTGCTGTGATTTGATTAGATTCTTGTAAATGAGTGACATGTTTTTCCATGTGATTGTTATTATTCTTTTGCCTGAGTTGTAATTACTTACGCCTGCTCCAAAATTATTATTATTACAGTACTCCGTCTGTCGGATGAGTTGAAAAACCGTGGTCCCTTTGGCGCCTTTCATTAAGAGCAGGCTAATGTCGACACCAGGTCTCTATTCGCCCTTCCTCTCTCTTAATGTAAGAAAAATTCCTCTACCTTTCTACAATAAAAACTTGAAGTTATCTTCAAAATGCCGTCTTATAATGTTAGTTCACCTCAAAGGGTACTACATCATTTACTGTCCTCGGTGACGATTGTGAGACCTCGTGATATTCGCCCTTGCCTAGACATTGTGAATACTAGTATGTTTTTATATCAACCAGCGACCTGTATAGGGCTTAGGCAGCTTTTCACGTAATAATTGACTAATATCACAGTAGTTTTACCATGAAGTTGCTCGCAAGTAGAACTTATATGTTTACGCATTGACGGTAGTTGGCATTGATAGGGAAAGAAGTCAGTACTATATTGGCCACGGTTGATACTTCCTACAGAACTAGGAATACTTATCTTTTTCTTACGAATAGTATTTATCGATAGCGAATTATCTTCTACCTTGCGAGAACATAGATATTGAACGCGGTGCTCCATCGCAAAGTTCATTATAAAACGTTTTGTGGTTTCAGAGACATTTTGATCAGTCAGTGAGAGATTCGTTAGTATTTTCTTTTCTTATATTAATACATTTACAAACTGAAAAAGGAAGTATCGACTATTCAGTGTTTTATAAAAAGACATAATAATCGTAGGAGCAGATGGAGCGTATAATCAAACACCAACTCGTAAAATTTAGGTCTATTCATCAATTGGATATTTATAATGGTTAATTTCAGCAATGTTAACAGAAAATTTAGGTATTGAACTAAATATTTTGTATTACACCCATTACCCTCTATCGCCTTTGCTATTTTACTAAATAATAAATCATTACTCTTTTTAAATCAAGTTTTTTCACTTACGGTAGTTAGAGCGAAATATCATTTTACGTAGAAATCAATGAATTTGGTCTGAATAATTACTTACAATTTCTGTCATGTAAAACTATATATTTGCACCATAAATAATGCAATATATAATTCATGCATCCCACAGCTGGTGAAATTAAAACGTATAAATCAAATATGGCGTCAATTACGACTAGGGAACTATCTCGCTCGGACTAACTTAAAATTGAAAGTGCTATACAATCATCTATTTAGGAGAATATTTTCGTCAGAACTATTTCCTCCATGGGATTGGTTCTAATTGAATAATTATTGAAAACGTGTAAAGAATGGAAAACTAATTAGTTGTCGTTATTATCATCCTTCCAGTGTTATTCTGCGAGCGTGAGTTTCATCGAGCCGCAGACCATCGCTCAGTCGTCTTTCGACCCGATCAAGCACCACCTGGAGCTGGAGCTGGACCGCATAGCGACGAAAATACGGGGATATTCGCTGGAGCGGGTGCTCGTGGAATCGGCCCTCAGCCACCCGGAGAACTCTCAGGAAGGCCAGGAGGCCACGGCATTCAGGTGAGACAAGTTATTTCCTTCCACGCCCGATACCGCGACTTGAAACACTCGATTCCACACACCCGAGCAATATTACTTTGATGGGCATGTCATCAATAAACGACAGAAAAATGTAGCAATTAAAAAATGAAATTAGTTAAAGTCCTTCAATTTTTGTCTAATATACTTACTTACTCTTACTTACTCCAGGGGCCACTCAAATCCAAGCTGATTTTTGGCCTCGACTACAAGTTGCCTCCAGACGTTTTTGTTTTCCGCCATATCAATGTCACCACCCAGTTTTCTCACATCATTGGCTACTTGGTCATCCCATCTTATTGTTGGCCTTCCTGGTGGGCATCTTCCTTCCGTCTGGGTGTCCCCTCAACACTCTTTGTATGGCTGTATCCTCCTCTTTTCTTCTAACACGACCAAGCCATCGTATGCTTCTGCTTCTAACCAAGGCCACAATATCAGGTCTTCTGCATAAATCTCTGAGTTCTCTGTTTTTCTTTATTCTCCTTGTTCCTGCCATTAACTCTTGAAGTTGGAACATGGAGAACATGGAATTTTTGCCCAATATATCGTATTTAATTATTATATTATATGATTTTATTGCGTATAATATAAAAATGTTAAAAGTCGAATATGTAGTATTCGTGTGTAGCATGACGAGAACCACGCTAATATCCTTCTAATAATATTCCAACAATGTGTACAAGTTTTAAGAGTATTTCATCTGGTATGATTGACTTTGTTTAGTTTCATTTCATACCTTAGGATAAATATTTTTTCTTATTTTCATTTTGTTGTTTAGGAGAGGTAGGATGTTAATGTACTCAATGTAATAAATTTATGTCTGCATGCATTGGAAAATTGGCCTTCTCTCAGTGCAGGAGACCTCCATAATCTCTAAAACTGTGCCTGCTCCTCCCCGGTTGACGATATGTTGTTTGTGTGAAGCTATAAACTCACGAAACTTATGAATGAAAATACTGTTTTATAAAAGCATTTGCAATTAGGGTTCGTTGGAGGGGAAAATAAGGAGTGTGCTCCGCCACCTACATGATTAATTTTTTGCTCTTGACTTTGTAAACCCTGAAGAGCCCATTTAATTCATTTCTGCCATTCCTCTTACTCCTTCCATTGGCCAACAAACCCTTTTCTGAATTTAAAACCTACCAAAATTCCTTTCTATTGTCCCAACCTCTCCCAAATATTATTAAAGCACAGTTTTAGAGATTATGGAGGTCTCTTGCAGTCAAATGCTATTTTTTTTCAGTGAAACTTTTACTGAAGAAACTTGATCCATCACCTAACCGTTTCACGGTTGAAGTTTAGAAATTAAAACCTCTACTAGCTGTGCTCTTGGGATAAGCCTTACCATCCCTTAGTGCTTATTAGGCATTCCATGGCAGCGTCAACCACTCCTCCAAACCATTGCAATCATCAAACCATCAATCATCTTTGAGGCGGTCGCCCAGATCGCCTCCTCAAGGTTTTCTGTTTCCAAATTCTCTTCGGTAAAAAAATAATCTCAAAACTGAATATACTTTGTATTATCTTAGTTCCACTTGTCATCTGAATATTATGTATCGTCATTGATGCGTGAGTAAATTTTGATTGAGAAAAATTGCACTATTTTTATTTTATCATGTATCACCACTCAGTTTCGGATTACACAAATACTCCTCTCTATCATTGTAAATGCTACAGCTGTAGTCATTGAGTGCCTGAGTTGTGTGAACGGGCCGAAAAAAAATCTTGGAGCACATTTCATGTAAGTGCATCTCTTTATGCGCTAGAACTCTCAATATTGGCAATAATGGAAATGACACAATAGCTTTATTTTTTTTTAATTATACAACATTATAAATGTAAAATCCTCTTATCTTCTCAGCTCTATATTATTGTGTCCAAAAATAATAAAGAGCAGTTTGATAAAATACTGCTGGGTATAAATTTTTAAGGACTTAGCTAAACTATTTTTTTTCAAAAATGTGTCTCGTACTCGAATTCTAGGTAGTATTTGATTCTTTCCCGACGAATAATAGAAGTGGCTTCTTTCCGGGTTAGGTTCTATATCTATGCCGACGTTTCGATGGAAGGCTTTTCCATCACCTTGAGAGCCGCTCGCATTCATCAATCCGGATGGAAAACCGAGAAGAATATACTTCCCATCCATTTTGCCAAAATAGTGCGAAATAATTTGAATATAGTGTGTCTAAAATTTTGCAAACATTTGTTTTTACTTTTCATTATATATACCGTTACGTATTCCATAATGTATAACCTGATTCATGGTGGTGAATGCCAAATACGTTATTGATTAGTGGGCTGAACTTCGGAGTATAAAATAGAGATGGAACGAAATACATTTGCCAAAATTGAAAAAAAATGTTATCTGTTTGTTTTTTCTTCGTGATTAATGTTAAATTTTTTCAGTGTACAATCAAACAAATACATATATTTAATGATAATTATTGGGCGTAATTTACATGGTGGCTCATTTATTTTTCATTTCCAGTCGACATATCAGTGGCAAAAAATGAAATGTGCATGTAATTATTAAACTGGGGAAAATAGTTAGCGTATGAATTTCTTGGAGCGTAGTCTTAATAGGGAATGCCGTCACGCTCCGCCATGATCACCGATTCATGAAAGTGACACAAGGACGGAGACTGTATTTCGAGAGGTTCCCATAACTTATGTCCATACTTCCTGAGAAATTCTAACAATGGCTAATATATTTAATAGGAAATGCGTAGTATATTTAGTGGGGTAAGGAAACTTTTGTGTGAAATCCGGATAGGCAGGAGGGATCGCATTGTTGTGATGGCTAGAGTACTGGCTAATCATACGGACGGCCAGGGTTCAAATCCTTGCAAAGGAGGATATTTTTCAGAGGAAACTCGATCCCTAGTTAAGTGCCTTGTGGAGGGCACTTTAAGTACAGTACTCCGTCTTTCAGATGAGAGGTTAAACCGTAGTTCTCTTGGCGCTTTTCGTTAAGATCAGGCTAATGCCGACGCCGGGTTTCTATCCACCCTTCCTCCCTTACCTATCCCATATGGCGCAAATGATCTTAGCCGTCGGTCGCTTCCCCAAATATCCAATCCATTCAATCTGGATAAGTAGGGGCGATGGGTTGATCAAGAATGTGATAGAGGGAAGGCTGTTGGGCCAGCGGGGAAGTGGAAGAAAGAGAATGGGTTTTGTGGTCGGGATGAAAAAGGGTAGATTGTACGCCGAGACAAAATAGGTAGATAGGACCCTTAAGGTGAAGGAAATCAGAAGTAATTCTTCAGACTTTTAATAAAACCTACTTTAACCAACACCAAATAGTAAAGTGCAAAAAATTAATTTAAAAAACAATTAAGATAAATAATACCTCCTCTTCAGCCCTTTTTCTATGATATCCTCGTTTCCTCTCCAATGCAAATGCACCGCCGATCACCGGATATTTCCCCCAATGCAGCGGCGGCAGCCTCCGTCAAACTTTCGCGAGCGAAAAAATTCCGCTTTCTCATTGAGCGCAATTTTCCTCCTTTCCAGCGGAGACATCTCCATCGTCTTGGCCGAGCGACTCCAGAACCTCGAGGACCACCTGACTGGGCTGAGGGCTCATGCACGAGTCATACATTACTTGATCCGCCTGAGATCCGAGAGTGCCGACCGACGATCTCCGTACTCCCTGCACGGTAAGACGCGAGATACTCCATTCGTAATGATCTGCCGTCTCATTTGAAACGGCGAACTTTGCCCTGCCTTTTCACGGCGCTTCTTATCACGTTGTGTTTCAGGAAGAATCTGCTCAACCCTTTCGGTCCCACCATATTTTATCTAAAGATATTTCGTTGAAATTCGTTTCACGTAACTACTTACGGCTTATAACACCGACAGTATTTAATGAAATCAATTGCTATACTCACATACACTTTTGCACATTTTTTAATATAATGGACATGAATGTATTTTATGTAATGTAAATGACAGTAATTTCAAAGCAGCAAAGTAGCCAAAATTTTCAAAGTAGCTTCGGAATATAAAATGGAAACTTCTGCGCCCAGCGCACTCTTCTAAGGAGACATTTAATTTGACAGCTAGAAATATGTGCCAGGAAAGTACCTCTGGATTTTTATTTCATTTACAAAAGAACACAGGAAAAAGATCGAGAGGTACATAAATGTATATACCTCTGGTACTGAAAGGGTTTAGGTACACCGAGCGAGATAGTTCCCTAGTCACGCGAGAGACAATATTCGAATTATACGTTTGAATTTCACCAACCTTAGGACACCTCAATTAAATATTGCATTATTAATAGTGCAATAATATAGTTTTATATGACAGAAATTGTAAGTAGTTAAATGAAAACATCTAAATAAGTCTTTTACTTGACTTATTTTTTTCGCGCGATGCATTTGAAACTCCTTCAAAACGGAAGGTTTTTTGTGATACACAAGAACCTATTGCGGTGAAAATATGATTAATTTTCAAAATAGTTGAGAAAATACACAAACTACTCGCTGTTATTTTTTTACGACATCTAAGTGTTAAAAATACCTCATTTTGTAAATAATTTCTCTCTCTAGTGCATGCACGTACCATGTCCCATGTAAAAGGTCTGGTATTTTTTGGTAAATATCTCCGGAAGTAGTGTGATAAGGGATAGAATTTTTGGTGTCTTTGGATAGATGAGATATTTTTCTTTAAAATGAGACCTATTTCATTATTTTCTAAGTAAAGCTTTAACTACCTTAAGGTAGTTTGAGCGAGATTTTCCCTAAATAGTCGTAATGGAGACTGCAGTCAAATTTTATTTTTTTAATTTTGGCATCTTTCAGAAGCATGAAGTAAATATTTTTATATTAAGGACTTAAAAATACTGCAATATATGACTTTAATTCCCAGTTATCAACTGAATATTCATGCATAAGCCTTTAATTTGGCTCATTTATTCACACCGTACTGGGAAAAAACCTTCACTTCGGAGGGTCTTTTTTGCGACTCCGTTTCAATCACTGCGGTGAGTAATTGATTCATTTGTGAAAATAATTGAGCAAACACAATTGATGCCCATTATTAAATTTTAGTAGACATATAAGAGCCTGAAATTCCTCAATTTTTTTAAATAAAGTCTCTTTGGAGTGCGTACCAGAACTGTTTCCCATGTAAAGTGGCTGGTATTTGCCGGGAAAAAAGTCTTAAAAGTAAGCGGTTGGAAGAGCGGTAATCTTTAACAGTAGGTAAGTGAGGTAAAGTAAGAGTAGTTGAAAGAGCGGTAGTCAAATTATTGGTAATCTTTGAAAAGGTGAGATATGTTCTTTAAAATTAGATCAAATTCATTGTATTCTAGGTGAAATGTTAAGTTGTTTCTAACTGTCTTAATGTATTGGTGGTGATAACAACACTATCTGACCCATTCATTTAGATCTTCTATCAGCTGATTAGTAGATTTTTGGGGAGTCCTCAACGTAGCATCCCAATTTCTGGCACGCTGTTCCGTTATCCCTTCTATAGACGCCCTGTCGTAAAATTACTTTCTACCTCTTCTTATTTCGTCAATAATTCATATCATTTTCCTTCCTCCTTATCGCTTCCATACTATTCTCCCCTCTGTTGCTCTCGTCAGCATTCTCTCTCCTTTCAATACGTCTTCCATCCATCTCTCCTGCCTTCTCCAAACCTCCGTCACAAGCTTTTTCTCCTCTCCGACCATATCCAACACCTCCTCGTTCGTCTTTTCGCTACCTAGCTCACCCTCTCCATCCTTCTCCAAACCCACATCCCAAACTCCTCGAGTCTCCATTAGTCCTCCGTGTGCTATGATCAAGTCTCCGATCCATACCGGCCCTCTCCATAAATGATAATAATAGCTTATTCCACGGGCTACAGTCCCGTTTCAAAACACTGAAAAAATCAGTCTATACAAAATAATAAAAGGACCATTGGAACAGAAGGAACGATATAAAGTGCAATCGCAATTGTAAACTATTTCCAATAATCAAAGAAAAAAATCTCTGTAATTAGGTTTGTTATTTAATACAAACCTTTTATTGTTTAACATAAACTCCTGTTCTTCATTCTATCAATATTCCAAAGCACCCAGCTATTTACTCATCATTGAAAATCGTCATTCCTGAAATCGATTTGCTTTAGTATTCCGCTTGAGTCTCTTTCAATCTGTTCCTTCAATATGTTTTGACCAAGATGTTGCCGATAATGATCTCATATGAATTAGTGATTTAAATGATCAATCAAAACGTAATACACAATTATGACTACCTTTCCCAAATAGATTGTAGTTATTTCATTGAATGTTAAAAAAATTTTTTGGAGAGAGACTTCAACAACTGAACGAAACTAAAGCTTGTTGCGCTAAATTGGAGATGTATTTAAGCGTGTCGTGCTTGTTATGCTCCAAGTTGGGGTCAGAGTTTTCAAGTCAAAATTTTGAAGTCCTGGATGAGAAGTCAACCATGTAAGAATATTTTCGAACTTATCCTAAATTGTAGAGGGTGTTTCAGGGGAAACAAAGAACGAAGTACTTCTGGAGAAGATAGAGGAGGGGATTTTAAGCATTTTCGTCCTATCAAAACAGGGTCGCAACTCCTTAATTACGGAGCTATGGCAACGCAAACATTTTGTCGGATTCATCTTGCAGTTACTATGAAAACGCACAAAAGCAACGACATTCATAAAAGCTAACGGAGAATAACACTTCTAAGTTGTAAGGAACATTTGCACCTTTCTTTTCTAGCCGCAATGCGTATTGCTTCCAATGTTCAAGAATTTAGCCGAAATTGTCAATATATATGTTCTCAAAAGATTTATTTTCTTGGACAACTATCTTCTTTTGGGAGTTTAGAAAATTATATGATTAAAAAAAGAGCAAATTTAATTTTATTTCCAAAATTGATAGCAATATTTTCCTATCTTAGTATTTAGCGTAGATATGTCAATTTATACGGTGCTGTTACATGGACCCATTGATTGAAGACTCTCTTCCATGGGTGGAACTGGTATTGGTTTAGTAAAAGAAACAATTAGCTTTATTGATCTAAGCTAACTCATTTCTCATTACATGTACCGCAATAAATAACCAACCTCTAAAACCCGAATAAAAGTATTTTTTCGAACCAAATGAAGTAAGCAATACATTTTCATCTAAGATCTCAAGTGGAAATTATCGCCCTGGATCGATTGTCCATCTTTGGCACTTGGTCGTGCCCATCGTTTCTTGCTTTACATGGAAACCAAACCATATCCATGCAAATTTTAATTTCCTCGGCAAACTCCAAATTGGAATTAAATGGTAAATTCTGCCTGAGGCCTGTATGGCGTTGGTTAAATGAGCAATAGTGAAATATTACTTTCTCTAATGGCCCTGCCGGGGTACTCTGTTCCGTTGGGTAATGAGTCTTGTGTGGCGTATGAATTTTGCTCGCCTCATTTTATGGATTCTTTCAACAGCAGGAAACAAATTAATTTTTTTCTTCTGCTCTTTGAGTCCTGACGGAAACTCTCACCTATGGAGTATAACTTAGCAACCCTTTCACGAGCTCAATTAGTTTGACGATGCGTTTAAAAACAGTTTCATGAATCGTTGAGAGAGTGGAATTTTGGAACGATCTCAGTCATTTTGGGGGAAGTAGGAGAAAACTATGGAGGTAAATTTGATGCTGGATGGAAAGATTGGGAATTTTCTTGGGTATTTATTAAAATAAATCAGAAAAAACTTAGAATGTGGCTACGTGCGCGCAGGGGGGAAAGCCATTGTGATTGCGTGAATGCGTGTTCGTCAGCGCCAAAATACGAATTGTATTATCCCCTTTGAGAATGACACGAAAGTGTTGAAACCGGTCGGGCTTATACCAATAAAAGTTTGTGTGGATTATACAAAGTGATCTTATTTCATCTCAATATGATGTCAAAATTCCACAAAGTAAGCTAGAAAACCATTTAAGAAAGCGAGTCTTACTTAAGTATTATTATACCCTCTGCTTCCTTCGTTCCGTCCGTCTTCAACTCGGCTGGTGTATCCTCTTCCTCCTTTATTCTATTTGTCCTCCGTTGGTTACCTCATTTGATCGTCAATGTCAGTTAAACAAGACCGTGTGAATCGGGCTTAAAGTTTTTCCTCTTATTCCCGAGTGGATCATTATAATGAGGAATTTTCGGCTTCCAGGGCTTTGGACGTTCTATCGTGGAAACGAGCATAAATAATGTGATCATCGAATCTTGTGACATCACTCTCAACTTGGGATGAACTGGGTTCGGAGTGTTTGCGTGTGCATGAGAGAGAATGACCTGCGAAATAATGCGGCAATAACGGGAGTGGGCGATGATTGAGTTCCGACCGAAAAGGCGATATATTTGTCGAATCGCTCAACTCCGTCGAGTTCGAGTAATCGAGTTGGTGCGGTGGCTTTTTGAGTAATTGAGAGGAGCAAGAAGAAAAGAGACTTGAGTTTTCTAAGCAAGCGTGTTTATACCGTCCTCGCAAATGTATATTTGTCGTCGCATGTGTTTAGTGTGGCCTTATTCATTACCCCGGAATAGATCTCGAGTCTCTTGCTGCAGATTACGATCATTTTTCTACATTCAGTAGAATTTTCTCATGATGGTTTATTCCTATTAGGTGGGGTGGGTGGAATGGGTTGGGTTGGATGGGTCGATTTCAGTCGGGTTGGGTTGTTTGTTTTTGCTATCGCCAGCTTTTTGTTCAGTTTTTGACTGTGCCAGTTCGATAAAACCATTTCTACTTCTCTATTCTACTGGGAGAGGAGGGATAGAGAGTGTATTTGATTCAATTATCTATCGGGGCAAGACATCGTTTTTCAGTTGACAACTTTTCTCAAAAGAAACGGTCCCTTTTAGAGCGGATGACAAAAAAACTAACCCGCTCACAACTTCAACTGCGGAAGTGGAAAAGAAAAGTCAACTCGGCAAGGGGCTCACTGGACTATCACGCTTTTTGCCCTCCAACTAATCCGCGATAAAAGCCAATGAAGCGTGCACCAATCGCATGACTTGTAGACCGCCGCTCTTAATTTACTTCCGCGAAGGACGAGGACTCGAATACCTGTTCTCTTTCGGATATTCTTGGCCAAATTCAAGGAGGTTAAAAGGAAATAGAGGGGCCATGGTAAGGATTAGCCCCGCGTTCACTCGGCGCAAATCACAATTATGCCCGTAAGCTCATGCGTAGTTTTCATACAGAAGAAAACTAAAATGGAAAGAGGTTTGCGATAAAATTCATCGCAGGGCCACCGGGAATAAGACTAAGAATTACTAGCTGACCCGTGCGAATATTTCGCACAGTATGCAGCTTCTTCCTGTTTCTTCCTTCTTTCTTCCTGTTCTTCTACCTGTTTCTTCCCATCGACAATTATATGTTATTTATGTTTGTGTTAAAGATACATAACGTAAAGTAAACGGTCACTCTGATTGCATGTAGAATGTAAACAATCTAACTAAACGATGTGTTAATATATGGCGCCTCCTACAGTCTTTTACGCACCTAACCATAGCCAATATATTAGTTGATTATATTGTCAACAGATGGTACCGTATCATTTTTTAACAAAAACTTTTAATTTAAATCTTTTAGAAAAAACTTTAATTTTAAACTATTTGTCTATTTTTCGTCAATATCGGGGAACATAAGCTTTAAAACGATGTTTGAATCATTAATTTTGATGAAGAATTATAGGAGTTATGGCGTAGCGACAAAAAAACACCTTTGAGAAATAATATATACGATATCCTTTGATTTTCATAGAATTGATTTTTTATGATTTTTCCTAGTTTAACTGAGATTCTTGTCACTCAATCTCATCTCAATGAAGTCCTTAAACCCAAATCTTACCCAGAAACTAACGGAAAATAAGCAGCAACATTGAGCATAGCTATTATTGAAAAGCCTTGGACTGGTAAATAATATTAATATCGCGATAAAAACGTGACTTCCTTTTAACTTCCGCGGCCAAATATCACTCTCCGAGGGCATAGAACATGAAAATGTTGCCCTTTGAATGGAAAATGGCCAAAACAAAGAAGGAAGCTTCTATAAGAAATGCCTTCTAACTGCTAGGAACACAAGTCTCGAGGTAAGGGAGCATTTTGCTGAAATATAAATATACTCGGAGAATTTTCTTGGATGGCAGTGAAACATGGACAGTAAAAGCTGCACATCGTATAAGACTGGAAGCGATGGGCTGGAGCACTGAGACTGGAAGTGGTGTTAAACATAGGTGATGAAGGTTAAGGAAGTGAGAGAAGGAAGAACTGGAAATACTCGAAGAGGAAGAGAAATTGACGATTTAAAAAAATTCATAGGAAGACCGAGAACGTAGTCATGAGATATATTCGTGATAAATAAAAACTATTAGTCCCCCACAATCTTATTTAAATGGTACGAAGAGTTTGATCATTCTGTGGCATAATCATGTGTAAGCTTCTTCTGTTAGGATCGTAGGCATACCTATAGCACCATACATATATATTTGTATATCTACGACCCTGACCGAAGAATCTTGCACATGATTATGCAAGAGATCGGTCAAATCCATCGTTCCAATTAAATACATCTTAGAAAGATTACTTAGTGTTTTTATTCAGCATGACTATTGATAACTTCCACCGAGTCCAGCCTGATTCGGCTATGAGGCATGTTATGAAGAACGTCATAGTGATGCATCATACAGGTATTGAAGGCTTAGCGGGGAGGAGAGTGAAGTGGAGAGCTGGAGCAAACCCATCTTCAAATTGATGATTGTTGTTGAGGATGAGAAATGAATACTAATATCATTGCGATGGGAAGGTGTATTATTTAAACTTTTTAATTACTTCTTTCACATCCAGCGTTCATCGCACGTTGTCTTTTTACCCAGAGAATGTACTTCAGATGTGAGTTAGGGTATTTTTCTCAAATTTACGCTCAGGTCATAAGGTCACGTGCAGAAAATGGTCCAGTGTTTCCATTCGGAATATTCGTTCACACACCTCTTCTCGTGCAAGCACACGCCTCGTGTCGTGATTGGGTATTCAGTGTACCAGATAATGGGTAGGTTTTTCAACAGTCTTTATCGTGATTTCTCCTTTTCGGGGACATATTTTCACTTGCCTGAGCACTGTACTTGCTTACCATCAGGTCTCTCTTTAGCCTCAACTTCTTTTCCTATTCTATCCGCATATCGTTCAAGATTCCCATCCTCTTCCGCGTTTCCAAAGCGTTTACTCCCTCATCACCCTCAGCAGCCCTCTCCAAACCTTAACCCTTTCTACCTCTTCCGAACCTCCCCACCACGCCCAAATATTCCTCATTGGCCTTCCATGCCTACCTGGTCACCCTCTCCATTCTACAACTTCTCAAATATCTCCAGTCTAAGCACGTTCTCTATCCGCAGTGAACACGTTTCCGACCCATTAATCATCACGCTCCACAGTTTTCACCAGTCCTTTATAACGTGCCTCATCAGCTCCCTTAGCATTCCTTTGACGGAGCAATCCACCATCTGATGTCTCAATCGCTGAAAATATGCACGCCTATACACTGGTATAATTTCTTCCACTAGTTTGCGTAAAACAGCCGAAATGTACAGAACATTGCTTTTCTTGTTAAATGTTAACAGGAATATAGAAGAGATGAGTAGCCGGGCTTGCAAATTTAATTGGAAATGGACAGGAAAAATTCATCGGTCGTAGTATCAACATACGTCTGCAGAAGAAGAGAATTATTGAACTCAAGAGAAATGTAGATAAACCTTGGTCAAGTTGAATGTTGATATTTCTATTTGGGATTTGAGCGGACCAGTGCGGAAATGGTGCGAAATCAACCTCGGAATAACTATAAGTTATACGTAACACTTTCTTATTTCACTACATAATGATTCCCGTACCGTTCACTAGCTTTAAAATTATCCCAGCAACAGATATTGTAACCCTATTTTGAAAGAAACGAAGAGTAGCCTTAACTATAAAATAAAACTCTGTACCTTGGTATGGGGATGTCAATTGTATCATACTCAGGCACTACAAGTTTCTTAACGATTTGGTACTATTATATGATGCAAAAGCAGAAACCCTCCATAGGAAGATACAAGTAAGTAATAGTGACGGCAGGCAACGTTAGTACGACCATGGATTCATTGTGTTCTACGGTAGGATTGTGGGAATATATTTATTTTTGAATGATTAAAAAAAGACAATTCCGTCGGAAGCCACATTGAACACCTTACCCTTTGAGAATACCTAAAGAATTGAAAATATTTTACTGTTTTACCTACATCTCCGCTGCTACTCAATTCCACGTAGTATACTAATATATAAACAAAACGTTTTCAATCACAAAAATGGGATAATGTTGTCTTTTTTTCGCTACTCCGTCCGCCGGATAATCTCCTCTCACTGGAGCTGAAAATTTTGCTAGCCATGTATTTCAATTCTTTTTCCATTTCTAAGCATACATTATCTTCAACAAGGAGTTGCTGAATACACATTCACGGTCAATGTGCACATACAACAGGCATTAATAAAATGATAATGAGGACTAGATAATTTTGGATCTTCTGTCAAACAATTTCAAACCCTGAAGGGATATGATTGGTTACAGAAATTCCAAACTGTTTGCTATGTATGCTATTTATATGTATGACGGTTGCGTGCATCCTACTAGTTCTTCCGGCCTAGCCTAAAATAGCCTAAAATCGTTGCCGTCTGCTCAGCGACGTCCGAGGAATTATATACCTACGTTTCGATGAGGTGCCAAAGGAAAATAGTGAAAATTATTAATTCAGACCTAACTAAAAGATTTACCGGAGTGAGAAATAGGGGTTGTTCCGATGTAAAAGGGTGTTAGAAAATAAAAAAACTAGTTTAAATGGGCGACACAATTTTTCTGGTTAAAGTCTTGTTTACGCGGGGGAAATATGAAGTAAATACAGCAAAACGATATCTTCAGTAGGTACATACCAAAGCACCAATTCACATATCAAGTGGCGACGGGATGATTTTCCCGGTTACAAATCGAAGGGTACGAGTCCTAACTAGGTGGAATTTTGACCTCAAATTACATTGGTATTAGTGTCAGTCTATTGATGCTGTAACTACATCCCATACAAATACAAGAATAATTATGCTTTTTTCGGGTTAGTGTTTATGAATAAAAAACGCGCGAACCTTTACATCCTCTGTAATGAGGTATTGCGTCAATTTTTGGAATGGACTCGAAACATATAATCCAGACGTGACACTCACTAGGACACAACTTCAATTATTTTCTGCCAATCTTTTTCGGATCTACACTTTCAAGTCTCCACTGCAAGAATATATGGAGGCTCCCATAATATGAATCCGACTAAAGTGGATGGTAATAAAACCGCAAATCTGTTGACAATAATATATTTTAAAATAATTCCAAACATACGATGAAAACATGCAAACAAGGAAAAGCTGAGGTCGTTGGCCCCCTTGCGTCAAAAGCCGCGTCCACACCTGTAAAAATTTACGCCGAATACGACGAACAGCCTAAGTTTTGTGCGTGCGCGGAAATGTGTGTTAATGTGAACGAGACAACGAATGCAGGAATTTTTTCCGCATTCAACTCACGAGCTCCGGATAGAGTCGAGTTTTCGACTAACAACGATGGATCTGCGCCTCATTCAGGTTTTCAATGTGGACGCTTCTGCCGCAGGGTAGTTTGTCTGTCTACCATGGCAACCCGATTTGAGCCTACAGACGCGGTGCACGGCATAAATATTTGCTGAAAATATCGTTCAATTTGCACCGGAAATATTCGCGGCGAATGCATTGCGTTTTGCAAAGGGCACGGCATCGCACAATTTAAAACAGAATGTTATTCTCAATCTGGCGTGCGGAATCTGAGAATTGGTTATTTTTCTACCTCACGTACTTGCATTCGTGCATGCTCTCCTGGAATTCACCGCTTTACACGACGCAATTTGAAATTTGCATTCGTACATACAATTACGTGCCCCGTGTAAAACGGGCTTCACAGGCGTGGACGCGGCTAAACGCATAGCAAGGTTCCGCAGGTTATAGATCCCCGCCTTGCTCACATCCATTTTCGCTTTTTGGCCTCTGTGGTAGAGATAATCCCGGCAATGACCTCAAAATTTGAAGTCGAACAAATCGGAACAAATCTCGATTATTACTTCCGTGCTTCGCGCGGGATGCAGGGTTTTCCGTGCATAGTACGATGGATGGCCACCAGATACGCCACCGCGAAGAGCATTTGAGAGAGAGGAGGAGGATGCGATTTCTCAACGTACCCGTTTATTTCCGCCGGAACAGCCCTCCACGGCACGGCGGCGCGTTCGAGCGCGGCGAAGCGTGACCGCCAGTCCGCCCTGCATTCGTAAATCAAAAGCATTCACCGTTGCGTCCTTCCCGTGAACTAAATATCAAACGCGAGAGAGATTCTGCAGCGAGCAGATGCCTTGCTTTTGTTTCCTACGAGGAATTTGGACGAAATCAACCGATATTAGGTCTTGAGGGGACGGCTACACTGCGCCACACCGCGATGGAACACTTATCCTTTGTACTTTTCTCTACCACCGATGAATATTTTTACGGATCTTCGTTCTAAATTGTTTCGCAAGTTTGGCGAAATCCATGTAGTGGCTGGAGGGAATTCACAATGGTAAGAAAATTACCGATTATTTGCTCCATTTATTCTCACTTATGTTACCTTAGCTTCCGGCCCTTACTCGTCTTGAGAGTCCTTTACGTGTCCTATATTTTTATATTTGTAAAAATAACACAAATCTCTGGACAAATAAACTGTATTATTATTATTATCTATTATTAGAATGAAGACAAAAATACTTTTGAGGAATTATAGGTTATTGTAGGAATATCCCGGTAGAATTTACACCTAACCTTCATATCCCACAAAATCATTATTGTTATGTGAAAAAAGGATTGGAATAGGATGTGTGTTGATTTCCAAAGAGGTCATCTAACTATTAAAGAGTGTGTATTTCTGGTATGAGAGCTATAGAGTTGTGTATTTAATTTTTCAGACTCACTTGAAGAGCTTCCTACTGAAGAGACTGATTCACTTGATGTCACCATGACAATTGATGACAGCAGGCTTCTTGGAGCTTCCACCCCTCCAATTTCTGAGAAAGCAGATGATATCAAAGGTTCTGAAACTCCTATTTTAGCAGACATGAGGCCTATAGTTCAAGGAAATGCCCAAAGGTAATATGCTGTGGGTTCATTCTATTAATTTGACTGATTTCCAGACAGAATAATATGTATTATGCCAGGTTAATTATTAATATTGCCAATCAATGAATCGATTTCTACTAACATGGAAGGATTTATGCCTCATGTAACTCTGAACCATTATCACATTGGTGATTTTTGAAGTTTTGATCTTGAATCTCTAGCATTTGTGAGAAGTGGCAGCAACTCACATGCTAATAATCAAAGAGCTCTACAATTGGGCTAGAGATAGTTAAACCATTCAATAAAAGAATCAATAAAAGAAAAAAGATCAAGATAGATGACCTGGATGAGGGCTGAGGAAAGAGGTTTTATCCAAGACTCATTTGGGAGTTCACAGAGATCACCAAACCTTCAGACTAATTTCAGAGGTAATAATGGATGCAAGCTCTGCAACATGTGGTAAAGAGCTCAATGAAAATCATGGGAATTCTGTTTTATGTGAGGAACACAAGTGTACAACATTTTGCAAATAAACTACATGATGATGGGCAAGGAATCACTGCCGGAGCTATTTTCCAAGCTCTTTCTCATTCATGCGCTCTGTCATTCTAGCACTTCTTTGCTTTATACCAATCACTTTTTACTGCACATTTACTAGTACATCAGTCTGTGCAATGAAGTGCCTCGTGTAAAATGACCTTCAGATTAGCTAACAAACATGGGAGAAATTTTGAAAAAATGCTAAGGCATCATTTGTTATTTTTTGTGTTTTTTTTAAGTATTGTTATTGTTTTTTGCTGCATGTGCAGCTATACATTTCACACAGGTAGATTTGAACCCTGAGTAACGAATTTTTGACCTTTTTAATCAGTTTCACCTGGTGCAAGAGCCATGTACACTCCCATTTGTCAATTTTTATCTTTTCTCACCACTCACAAACTAAGTTAAAATCATCTCTCTCACCCTCTAAAAAAGTGCCTAAGGAGCCTATTAATTAGGTCTTCATAGCATTAGTTAATTTTTTTTGATCCAAAGTTTAACAAAAGGAAATGATTAGCTGGTCAAAGCAATATTAGTACATCATAGCTGGGAAAGATATGAAGAACCATGCAGTAGAGATAACACTCAATGTTCACTCAATGATTTGTCATGCAAATATTCCGCTAACACCATGGCGAGTTCTAAATTATTGTGCGGATATGGACAATGAAATCTCAAGGACACTGGGATTAATTTTTGGGGGGATAGTCCATAGTTCTGGTACTCATAAGCTTAGAAATTATACCCTGCAAAAGTGCCACAGTTTAAAGCCAAGACTCATTGGAACGGTACTGTCGGTAGCTGTTCCCAACAAGGTTACCCTTAGTCATTCGTTATCAGTGAATCCATAGCTCTTAGGTTCTTTCTTTGCCATGCCATTCTGATACTGTGGTGACAGGACAATTATTTCCTATCCATCACTTGACTGCACCACTATTTTGGCTTTTCAATTATAAGTTAATGTTTTATACTCAGTATAACAGTGGCTGTGCCACTATATTTTTCTGTAATCACTCAGTTGGGCCCCAATTACTCTCCTTTTGTAAGATCAGAGCACTGTGATCTTTGCGAGAACATTGCAGGGGCTCTGATCACATCTGGGGGCACATTCCTTGATGCCTTTGTGCTTATGAGTATAAGCTCATGTTTTTTCTCTCTTGTAGGTGCAAGAACCCAAAAACTGCTGAGAAGGAGCGGACATTCATCTCTCCCCGGAAAGTGTGTTCTCAAGCCTGTGCCTCGTGTTGCCCGATATTGAAAGGACTCACAGAGCAAGAAAAATCAAAAGACAATGTGTCCACTCCTTTATCAGGTTCAAATCAAAGACTCTTTAAACAGAGGAATGTGCCCACAATTGGTCCTCTGAAGACAGCAGATAGTCAAAGTGAGCACCCTTCATCAGTGGTTGCAGTTGTGAATCCTACAACACATCAGCCTCCATTGCCTGACAGTGATAAGAGAACAACAGATAGTGAAGTGAATCAAATTCCACTGAAAAATAGACTGAAAAGAAAATCCACTTACAAGGTAATTTTTTATTGCTCCACTTTGCTCCAATTCCTAACTCATTAAGAACTATTTTTAATGGTAATTTGTTGAGTCTAGCATATTTTGTACAGCAATCAAAGCAGTGCAAGACTGCACTTGACAAAATTGCAAGTGCAGTCTGTGCAAGAGCAATGTAGGGGATATGATCATATCTGGGGGCACATTCCTTGATGCCTTTGTGCTTTTGAGTATAAGCTCAAGTTTTTTCTCTCTTGTAGGCGCAAGAACCCAAAAACTGCTGATCATCAGTGGTTGCAGTTGTGAATCCTACAACACATCAACCTCCATTGCCTGGCAGTGACAATGGAGGTTGATGTGTTGCATCATAGCAAATTAACAAGCGCTCGAATTGAAGAGTGAAGAAAAATCTTTGCTAAAACTCATTTAACTGGTTTAATTTTGTGTTATATTTGCTTACGTTAGAAAAGTTTTTATGACTCCTGTGAAGCTTTATTATGTCTTGATGATACAACTGATTGAGAGTTCAACTCTTTACAAATGTGCCTTAGGTATATACTTTAAAACGTGTGTAATTAAGGCACCATTATAACTAATTTGCAAAATATGAAGCAATGGATATGATCAATATTCATCATTATGTACCATATTTCCTGGCCCATAAGATGTATTGCAATGGCATAGGTTAAATTTTAGAAAAAAAATAATACCTTTATCCTTGGTGCAATAGATGTTGGCCGATTGCAAATAACACTTTCAAGTCAAAAAAAAGTGCATTTTAAAGGCCAGGAAATATGGTAATTGTTCAAGAACTTTTTAAAACAGCCTTGAAATAGATAATTATTTAAGCTTTGAAACAGTTATCTGCAAGTCACTCGAAGCAGCCCCAGTGTCAACTTAATGTCACCCCATTAAAACTGCTTCTTGCTTTGACATACATGCATACATGATATTCTGCCATCTACACTCATGGGATAGATATGGTTGATACCAAGGCAGAGTGAGTAGGCAGTTTGAGGATGAAGTCATTCTTGATACTGTTTACTCTGCTTAATGTCACTCTATCCTGAGTGTTCTCTGAAGACAGAAATGCTGTAAAATAGTTGTCAGGTCCAGTTATATAAGTTGCATTTATAAAGCAGTAGATATTCTGCTTCATAATGCAAGTACTTTCTGGTAGCATTTTAATTTTTAAATGAATTGTAAACTACTATTAACTCTGAGTGAACCAATCAAATCTGTTGTCTCGTAGATGATATGTGGCATTAACAGTAACTTAAATCCATTCTGCAGAGGGGTCTAGTGAGGCTTGACAGGACTCTTCATCCCCGCAAGTTACATGTTACATTAATTTCATCGGCATAAAAACTTTAAATTGGGAAAATTTGTACACGCTACCGATAAAATATTAATCCTTTTTTAAACCAGGAATATGATCTTTAAAGGTCAGTTTAAAAACTCATGGACAAGAGTGCAGGATATAGTGTGGGGTAAATAAATCAGAGGGTTAACACAGTTGGTTGATAGGTTATCCAGGGAAGGATTTGAGGTCATATGCACCACTGAGGAGAAGTGATCAGGTTGGTAAGGGAAGGGTTGCATATGAGGAGTTGAAGGAGGAGGTTTGTGAGTTGCCTAGCATTGGCATTAGCATATGAATGAATGGCACTCTACCATCCATCCCATGTGATACACAAATAATTGTAATTGAAGCCATACTCCCAATACTCCCAAGTACAAATTGGACTCGCGATAAAAAGCTCCTCCACAATCAGGATTCCAGTCTAGGAAAGCAGTTCTTAAAGTACTAAATCAGCTCGATAGCCCTTTTCATGAAAATGCCTTATTTTTATTAGGAATTTTTATATTTACATTCTCTTTCATAAGTTTCACTCAACCAAACATCTTTTTTTTATAAAAGTACTTAGTATTCTATGGCAGTTCATTAAATACTGTGACCAGTTTCATCTTGAAAATGCTTCTGGCTCTTTCTTGAGTCTCAACCATTATGTATACTCAGAAATAAATTCACATCTCATATATCTTTGCACCTGTGTATGTCACTGTATACCACATAATTTGTTTAGTGCAAAGATTGGAGATTGGTCCAAGTTAGTTGTTCTAAAATTACAATGTTAGGTTTATCCTCCACAACTGTGGCTTGGTAAGCATGGCCATGTCTCTTATGCTACAATGTGAACTTGGAGGGGAAAGACACCTAGTTTGCATAAATTCCCAGCAAAATATACCTTGAAGATGGCTTGGTTGGGTTGTGTAGCTGGTTGCCACACCTGATCAACAATTGGGAGGTTTGGGTTCCAATCCCAGTGAAGTCAAATTTATATTTATGGTGAATTTCATCCTCTTGGAGTACAATTTTGAATCCATGCACGAGACTGCAAAGATGATCATTTGTATCAATGCAATGAATAAAAATTGGAGAGAAAAATTGTAAAAAAATGTGGGGGTTATGGTTTGAGGTGGGGAAGGGCAGAAGAAGGTAAGGTTTTCTTATCCTGCCATTACTATAGTCTTGGTTAATAAAGTGATCTCTATAAGAAACACAATTCTTTTAAAACTTGCAATGCTAAAATGAGCAAGGTGGCCCTGCCTGTCTGTATACACTTTTACGTGTAAGTTATTCAATATAGAGACAGATAGTTGATAGAGTGAAATCACTTTGCAGTCCAGCATTTCAAATTATGTGTGATACAGTAAAATTGAACTTTAAATTCTTCATTTGGCTGGATTTGTTACTCATTGTACATGAAAGGATAGTTTTATGTGATTACATAAATTTGGCATGGTAACTTTTAAATGGTTGCCTAATGTCAAATTGAAATATTTCCTAATCATTTAATAATATAAATTCTCCCTCATCAGGTAACCCATCAACATCGCCAGGAAAAACAAAACTTGTTGAATGAGGCCCTTGTAAAGTTGCAGATAAAACTTGATGATTCTGAGCAAAAAATCAAGAGCTTAGAAGATGAATTGAAGAAAGCTGCTGAACCCAAGAGTTTGAAAATCATCCCACCGCTAAAAGAAAATATTAATGAAAAACTTAAAGAAAAGTTTGAAAAGGAATGCAAAACATTGAAGGAGGCTGTGCAAGAATACACATGTAAATTAGAACTGGCAAACTCTAGACTGAATGAGCTAATCAAAGAAAAGGCAGAACTGTCACACAAGTTACAGGTGAATGAACAGGTCGCTATGAAAGCACGAGAAGCTGCTGAGGCTGAAATACAAACCATGCTATCCGAAAAGATAATGCTGATGAGTAAGATGTCTGAAATGGAAGCAACATTCCAGAAACTTAAAGATCGCGTATTGGATGCAGAGATGCGAGCTACAGAAGAACGAGGGCTTAGGCTTGGCCTTCAGAGTAAAGTAAGTTAATTATTTATTTTATCATAATTTTTTCTCTTTGCGCAAATAATAGCCTCAGCTTCATTTTCCAATCATTAGGTTTCAGATTTGTAGAAATAATAAATTTTGAATGAAAATAATGAATGAATCAGATTTGTAGAACAAAAGAATTTAATGTACCTTTTTTCTGCACCATGTCATGTTTTGAATACCTTTTTACTTTATTCGCTGAAAACTTGTTGCAATCCACAATAACTCTTCAGCTGCAGGAAAGTTACTCTTATGTATCCTGGAGCAACTGTAAGGAAAAAACTCAATTGTTTGATCACCTTTTTCTTTCCTATTCAAGGACCTCTCCAAATTTTATCACCAAAACTTTCTAAGAAAGGTTAGAATTATCACATTTTCTCGTTGACCCAGTACAAGGATTTCGTTTCCAATTAGCTAACGAAATAAATGTGGATAGTCTTGGAGGGAGCATAATATTTGAATCAGTTCTGAACTACTGCATCTCCCATGGTGCTCAAGAACTATGCACATATTTGATTGTTCAGAGTTCCTACTAGAACTCTTATGCAAGATGACTTACGCTTTGAACAACTTAATGCACAACACAGATGTCCCAGTCATTTGTGAATCAGTGGGTGACCTAATTTTGTAATGCAATGGGATTACAAAAATTACTCTCCATTTAATGCAACAAGTCCTCATATTCATAAGTAATAACACACTCACTCAAGGCATGAGCCACACTAATCACACCATTTCTAGAAAACAAATTTCGCATGTCCTTATTCTAAGGTATTTTACTGCAAGACTAAAGAATTACAATTTTCACTCCAAAATTTAAATATGGAGACATGAGTCAAAAACTACCAACTAATATCATTCACATCTCTATCATGCAAGATTCTCAAAAACATAGAGTCATCTTGACCTTGCTGAAAAATGAGAATTTCTTCTGCAGCATTGTTTTCCAAAGAGTAGAACCTGCAAAACCCTCACACACTAGGCTCTTCCTTCATGATATTCTAAAATGAGGTGGCGAATAATAGAACCTGTTAATCGTGGATTCAAAAAGGAGCATTTCACAGATTTCCTCACAAAAAAACTGATGTTCAAATCGCAATCATATGGATCAGATGAGTAAAATAGTGAATTGAATACATGATTTTTAGCTGACCTTGAACAAAAAGTGGTAATCAATAACATTAGTTGGCCCCGGTGATGGCGGGGTAAAGTTCTCGCCTGCTAAACCAAGGGTCGCGGGTTCGAGTCCCACCTGGGTAGAATATTATCTGCCCAGGACATGGGTGTTTGTGTTTGTCTATTGTAAATTGTTAATCAAATTGTTAATGTAAAAGGCCTTTGTTGTGCTGTTTTCGGGAGTGTGAATATAAATATAAAAAAAATTTTTTAAAATTAGTTCAAAATGTGTTTTAGAGTGGCATCCAGTGTCCTGCAAGGAAGCAAGATCAGACCATTCTTATTTCTTGTTGATAAAAATGAAATTAATTGTAGAGTAATAGATCAATTGGCTGCAAAATGGTAATATTAATCATGATGCACTTCCTACTGTACACCATTCATGGTGGGCATTTAATAAGCATGGTTCATTGGCTGTTGAATTGATTCACTCATGTACAGCAGACCAGAAGTTTGGAATGCACTCAATCAACTTGAAACCTCTCAATAATGCTGCTATAAGACAATAATCAATCTATTGGATGAATAATAATATCTTCCCTCTGTGGATACACCGGCTCAATTTCTCATGTGAAATTTGCTGGTTGATGTGAATAACTTCATATATCAAATCCTATCATTACAGCTTGAAGAAATGAAAGGTCGGGTCAGAGTTTATTGTAGAATACGCCCATTAGAAATTAATGAAAATGGCCAGTCGGAAACATTGGCGGTTGAAGTTGGGCCAAACCGCTACACTGCATTCGTTCATCTGGATGCAGGTTCATCAAGCTCAAGTAGTTTGAATGGAAGAAAAGAAGGGAATTCACTGAAAGAATTCAATTTTGACAGAGTTTTTCCACCAGAAGCCTCTCAAGATGAAGTCTTTCAGGAAGCAAGGGTAAGAGAACTTCCAAAGGACCTCAAAAAAATAACCTCAAGTAGTTTTAAAAGAATTAGATCAGATCTTAAGTGATTAAATGGAAATTCCTTCAATTTTAAAAACTTTTTCATGATATTTTTATATCAATATTCAAAGATAAGAATGCTTTATCTTTAATGTCATAAACATCTTAAAAAAGAATACCCTATTTACATGTAAGTAGGCTGCCCTAATTTTACAAATCAAAATTGTGATGCAGCCTATTTGCTTGAAGATTAATAATTTCAACAAAACTTCCTATCTCCAATTATTTTCTTTACCTCAGGGATGTAAAAGCTGAAATTGAAACTTGGCTTAGAATTGGAAACCAAGAAATGTTCTACTGTTCTTGTTAGTTACTTGAAACTTCACTGCTGGTATTGTTTTTGTTTAGAAAGTGTATTTGCATGAAACAATATTAATCATGTAAAACGTGAAATAGTCTAGTTTACTTTGTGCACAAAAATTCAGCCTTATCAGATGAATATAATAATGGTAATTAAAGTATTTTTATTGCTTACTCACATATCTCTTTACAACTATCAATTTTTTTAGGATTTGATTGAATGTGCTTTGGATGGTTATAACGTGTGCATTTGTGCCTATGGACAAACTGGAAGTGGTAAAACACACACAATACTTGGGGGAGGCACTGAAGAAACATTTGGACTAGCACCAAGGACATTTTCTCTTCTATTTGAACTGTCTAATGGTGGTGCTTCTGGAGGAAATAGTTTAAACTCAAAGTCTGCAATCACTCGAGATCTAATTGTATCCGTTTCCATTTTGGAACTGTATAATGAGAGGCTCATTGACCTTCTAAGGATTGATGGAACAGGAGAGGTAAGGGTATTATATTTCCATCTTTTTAAAATTTTATTGCTATAGCTATGCCTGCTAATGTCTAACTGTCCTTTGAGAACATACAAAAGTGCCACTTGTCCTAAAACTGTCCTTAAGTGAGTGTATTTATTTAGTTTTAGAAATTTAATGACTAACCATAAAAAACTACCAAAAATTACCATGACAGTCTTCAGTCATATTTCTTGCAATTTTTTGACATGGAAAGGGTTAATCATGTGAAAGCCACCACTTAAATTGTCTCAATGAGAATTTTTAAGTGAGCCACATTTTGTGTCCTGCTCTAAAAAGACATTTGCTGCAGTATACCCTATTCCACTGCATAATCGTCGCCATCGCATAATCGTTGCACCCTACTTTTTCAGTCCAAAAATTGGTTCATAACTTTTCATCGTATAATCGTCGCATTTTAATTCTGTTCATCGCAACACTTGCTGTAAAAGGAAAAATTTGTCTAACTTTGCACTCTACCTGACATACGTTTCTACCTGCCATTCAAAATATACAGAGTTGGGGAGACCGGGGCTAGTTGGGTACACTTATGTCTTATAAATTTTCTATTCTTATATATTAACGTTTTCAATGAAATAACTATGCTAGGCTAGTATTGCTAGCATTGTAGCATTGCTAGTGCATTGAAACAAAGGCAGCAGGCACAATAAAGGCAGTTCAGTACGTAATAAATGACCTATGTATAACTAATACCAGCACAATTTTTTTTATTTCCCCCCATAATGGTCACACCCTACTTTTTAGCAAAAAAAAATTGGCATAAAATCTGCGATGATGATGAGGTGAAATAAGGTTATATATCCATAAATTGAGTGAAAGTTTTTACTTTCTCTAATATCTAATTTCTTGCAATTCCATCTCAAGAAGGTAGAACAATTGGAAATATGCCGCAGTGGAGGAGAGATTGGTGGAGAAGTCTGGGTTCGAGGAGCAAGACGTGTTAACGTTAGTGATGCAAATTGTTTATGTTCCCTGGTCCAACAAGCTGTGGCTCACCGAAGGACTGCATCAACTGGAATGAATGCTGTGTCTTCACGGTCCCACCTGCTAATTGCCCTCAACATTCAGGCCACTTGTTCAGTCACTGGATCAGTTTCAAGGGGCAAGGTATGAGAAGACATATATTTCTGTGGCCCATGTGCAAAACCACTGTATTTAGCAAATATCTTTTAGAGTCATGCAGCATATGTTAAGTAGTGAAGAAGTTTGTGTTTGCCATTAAATCTCTATTGGGCATGCATACTCCTGTTAGCATGTCATTTAAATTTTCGTGATTATGGAGGAACTTGCACTTCAAAATGTTGTTTTCTACAGATGTAAGAAATTTGCTGTCATGAGTAAATTTAGACTTAGTGTTGTCTTGTATATTTTTAAAATTTCATATGAATACTCTTTTGGGTGAAATCATTTATGACAAAATATTAATTCTTTCATGCTGAAGCTTTATAAGGGAAACGCTTGCCCTGCTATGAGTAGCATGAGAATTTTCTATACTCCTCTCTATTGAGCTCTCTCGTGGCAACGAATCACTCAGGTATGCCTTCCACCCATTTTGGGACCCCACTCAGCGGGACCCCAGGACTCGGCTTGACTCCCTAACCCCGGAAGCCCCTCTCTCTGCAGGAGGCCGCTGTAAATTTGTTGCATTAGCGGTAGTTTGTTTAAAATAATCCTTAGCAGTACCAGCATTTTCTTTCTATCTTTGGCAAACCTCCTCATCATCGGCTCCCTCCTATTGCTAAATGCTTATTTTGCTAGTGATATTCTCCTCCTAATTTCTAAGCCAGTGAAATCATTTTCTTCTAATTTACTACCCAAGTAATAAAATTGCCTCACTTGCCCCAATTTGTGCGCTCATTCACTTGCTCAATATAATAGTATATTTTTTTAACTTTTTAGGATGAATGCATAAAAAATTAAGTGATAGGAGTGCATTTTGGGGACATTTGAGGCATATAACAGGTTTCTAAATCTGTTTCTAAAATATAAATTTTTCCCTTTCAATCTTATGTTGTCTTCCCTTCTTTTCATTTTCCCTGGGAGGCTAAGGGGACCACATACCCCTCTGCTCCTCAGTGTGGGCACCCATGGACCAGCCTTACTTTCTTTGTCCTAGAAAACCTTACTATTTTTATTTTCTTATGATTTATTTTCATTTTAATATCCCAAATGGTTTTCTAACACATCTATTAAAGCAAGCAATCCCTTCAATGATTAACTCCCCAAAGCCTGGCTCACAATTGTGTCAAATTTGCAGTGAAAAAAATCATTCACCTGAACTGGGATACAAACATCTACCCCTTGATACTGGACCGAGTGCTCTATCCGAGGTTAATATTCCTATCCTGGCGAATAAATTTTTCACTCTGAATTTCACACAATTGTGTGACTATTATAGTATAGGCAAATTAAGGTTTGAGACGGAAATAATTATTAAAAAGCTGTTTCCTTTTTCAATACGTTCCTGTGGTCCCCCTGTACATCTCCATAAAAATCACCAAAAATTTGCGTTGCAATATCGTATCGTCTCTTTCTCCATTTAATGCGCTTTTGACCGAGTAAATTTGAAATATTTTGGTGTATTTCATTCGGCCATTTTGTTCCTCTTGACAATCCGGGTGTTTTTTAGGCGCAGAATACAAAGAGACCTCTTTGTCCAATGGTCATATTTTTATGGTATTCCTTAAAAAATGCTTTTGCATCACTGATAGTGCTGGCGGTTGATTTCGGAACGCGCCCCAAGTAAGAGACCAATCAAATCCTCACCAACGGAGCACATTAAGTGGCATCTCCAGCCAATGTTTAGTGTCTCGCATTTCTAAGCATTCTGATGCGCCAGCGTCATGAGTGACACACCTAGAGAGATGAGTCCCTCCCTCTCCCGAGACTTCGCTCCAGGGAGCGGTGGCTCTCGGAAGTGACAATGTCCAAGCGGGGCTCCCGCGATGGGAACGAACGCGACTGAAACGTCCTGCGCTCGCCTCTGGTGAGAATCTGGGACTCCGTTAGCCAGTCCACCCGACTGTCTGTGTAGAAAGAGGTTCCAGTATGGTCCCAGGTCTTCGTGAGTGCAAAGGCTGTGCGATGGTCAGGGGTGTGAAGAGAGGCCTTTAGCCAAGCCAACAAAGACAAAGAGAGGGGGCGAGGTGCCGTTGAACGAACAGTTGGGACTAGGAAAATAAAGTGTGAAATTGGGGAGAATATAAAACTAAAGTGGAGCAAATTCAGCTTATTATTGACATTACTTGCGTGGGGAATCAGATGTAGACAAAAACTACATTAATTCAGGGAAGCGTGAAATTGGGGAGTGCAAAATCGAGGTATCACCATGTGAGTTTCGAATGGCTCTTATCTCGCCAATCTACTCCAACATTCTCGAGTATCTCCCATTGTTTTATGCAAACATTCTTCTTCAATCCCTGGGTTATTCATTAAAAAATCTCAAAAAACTGCAGTTATCACTCCTATTGAGTACAGTCACATAAGTGACTGATGAGGCAAAGTGAGGGCTGATCTTTGAATGGTTTTGTCAGAGGAATGGAAAGAAGGCTGGCTGTGTGCATTTAATCTCAGAATCCATCTGAGTCAGTCATAATCTAACCACTATGTAAGCGTAACAAGAAGACAAAAAGCTGAAAAAAATCACATCATGACTGCCAACTGCTATTTTCTAACCTTCCCCAACTTTGTAGTCTCAATAACCCATTCATTGTATCGATACAATGCTGATCAGCACAAGTACTCCATGTTAATTGAGCTGCAGTGCATATGTATTTTGTTCAATATAAATATATTTTGGACTGGTGAAAATTTTTATTTGAAGTTGGTATAAAGTTTAAATATGGTTGCATTTAAGTAAATTGACTCTCATGCAAGTTGAGAACTTTGTGCATTACAAAACCATGAACATACACATCCCTGTTTTCTATGTCTTTACATTTCCTGTGTCAGTTTTCTATATTCCAACCATTGCTTTAATTATATTGCAGATTAGTCTCCTTGATCTTGCTGGTAGTGAACGTGCCTCAAGAACAGGAGCAACTGATGATCGTTTGAGGGAAGCTGGTGCCATCAACAAATCATTATCTGCTCTTGGAGATGTTATATATGCCCTTGCGACAGGGCAAAGCTTTATACCTTACAGGTATTTTTATTCTTCCTCTTGGTTATAATCTAATGAATTAATAACTAACGTGGCTCATTGCACCTCGAGGGGATACTTTGTATTAAAATAAATATCTATTTACCTTAGTCAAATTAGTCATCAAGTGCATAAGGATGTGCTTGAAGAGATTGAACAGAATATTGTGCATTTGAAGAACCATACTGCCACCCGGCTGAACTGGGCCATGAATACCACAATGAAGTTACAGAGATGTCTTTGGCTACCTTAGTATTAGCTCATCTATTCAATTACATATCAATGGGATACAAATTTAAATTTATCGCAGGTCGGGGATGCTTTGCCTCAATATATAAATAAATTAATGCTACTATTTTTGATTTGATGGGCAGAAATTATTATTAGCTAATAATTACTCTGCTTAAATATTCAAATAATATAAGAAATGCATTTAATTTAAACCAGATAAGGCTTGTGCTTTTGTTACAACCTCTTCTTTCAAAGATTACCCAAAGGCAATCCAATGTAATCCTCATTCTGTGGTGGGTATTATGAGGTATATTCATTCATAGTTTGATCATTTTTATGACTTAATTTTCTTTCTTGTAATGTGTAATCATTAATTCCAAACCTGAGTCTGACCTTTACACCACAACTGATCCATATCGTCCAATGTAACTAATTGATAATCACTCTGCTACCTATCCTCATTGCTGATTCATGTAGGTCTTTAGGTTCTGTTTCAACAGGGATTGTTCACAGTGACCGCTTGAATTGGTATGCTAAATGAAATTCTTTAGAAACACTATTTTCTCTTCCATATTACTTAGCCCTTCAGAATTTCATACTGTCCTTGGTGTGCTGTTCCACAACATTTCACCTGATACAATGGCATCAATTTCTTTATTAGTTCTTCTTTATGAGTTTGCCTAACATGTTCTCCAGAAGGTCAAGCTTCAACTGATATTTCATATCTATCATTCCATTATCCTACAAATGATCATAGTCAAGTTAAAATAAGCCTTCCTCCATCTTGTGACTGAAGATGGGCCATTCTGAAATTACGGTGGTATTCTACGTAATTCACCACAGCCCCTGAAAATAAACGTTTTTTTTTGAAAGAATAGAGTAAACTTTGTTTTTCCACAATGAATTTAATAACTTGCGACCATGGTTTCGACGATTAATGTCATCATCAGATGACGACATTAATCGTCGAAACCATGGTCGCAAGTTATTCATTGTGGAAAAACAAAGTTTACTCTATTCTTTCAAAATGTTCAGTAAATTCCATAAAGTATTGCCGAGAACCACCAACTTTAATAAACGTAACTTTCAGTAATATTCACCTCTGTCTTTGAAAATTTTCGAACTAATATATTCCAAACATATTATTTTAAGCTAATTCTATATAAATTTAATTCAATCATAATAAAAAATAAAACTCATTTGTGGAGTATATTTACTTGTCGAATATTTGTTGGTCTATCATTGTCAATTGTTTGAATGAAAATTTCTCATAAAAGAAAGAACGCCAAATTCCATCTGGCCTAACGCATCTGTTTAAAATTTTTTCAATTTCTGATATATCAATGCAGCCATGGTATTATATAGTATTACCATGAATGTAGCAATATCAGTTGTTCAAATGCCGTCAACCCCTTGTTATGGCTATTGGATTTTCTATTAAATCCTCTATTGGCTCTCAATGGCAGAAAATAAAAAAATGAACAGACATTTATGGTAATTTTCGAATTCTACCATAATTTACCCCAGTAAATTACCTTGAAGGAAAATTATGGTGAAAGAAAATAATTTTCCCATCTCTACTTGTGACTCTTGCCGTTACCGTGAAATGCCCAAAAAATATTTTATTCATAGTGTTCTAGAAATATGGATTGATTATCGTCTATTAAACTCAAGTGAATTAAAAATGTGCATAAGTTACATTTTTAAGGTGCAAAATATTGCATTTTATTTTCAGAAACAGCAAATTGACAATGTTAATGCAGGATTGCCTTGGAGGAAATGCTAAAACCTTAATGTTTGTTAATGTTTCCCCATCTGCCAGCCGAGTTGATGAAACCTTAACTTCATTAGTGTAAGTATAAAATTGCCAGTAGTTTCAAAGTGTTTCAAATCTTCATGAATATTAACCCAGTTAAAAACTAATGCATTTGTATTCTTGTGTCGGTGATTATGATAACCCTAACCTGCATAAACTCATCACTCTTTACCTCCTATATACACATTCATAGTTTCGGTGTTATTCCTCCAGGTATGCATCTCGAGTGAAACATATTACTAATACTGCGAGAAAAACTGCTGACACCAAAGAAATAGCAAGGCTTAAAAAGGTAGGGAAACTTTAAATCATTAAGCTCAGTGAGATGATATTATCATCATATCGTTTAATATTTGGAAAATTAAAATGGTTGAAGAATATTAGAAAAATAGTGTGGATTATAAAAGTGTCAATCATCCATTTCACATTGCTCTGAAAAATATGTTTTCGATCGTGCTGACCAATTGTATTCTTTGTAGGTCATCAAAAAGCTTCAGGGGAGAAATGATCGCTCAGACATTGAAAGTGACTTCGAAGTTTCATAAAATGAAACCAGTGATAATTAACATTAAAATACACATGCATTTTATCATCAACTCAATTGTCTATTTATAATTTTTGTTAAAATAAATATTTTAATACTAAGTCTTCAATTTTCATCTCTCAGATATAAAAAGTTATAAATCATAAGTTACCTTGAGGTACCATAGACTATCCACTCATCCATTGAAGGGCACATTCACGTAGCATAAATATTTCAAGTTGCACTTCTGTTGAGATCTATAATTTTTTTTCTATATGAATTAGGGGTCAAAGACTTCTTATTTCATTTCTCACTACCCAACGTTTTGCATTTTTATTAATGCTTACTCAGGTCTACATTAAAATGTAATATGACATATTATTGAGAAATTCAACTAATTCAAGTTTACATTTAGGCTTTATAGTCTAATGTAGCCCTGAGTCCCTTTAACCTATTGGCTAAAGAGATATGAACTAATTAATATTCAACTCATGGCCTAATGGAAAAAAATTATTTATTTTTAACGTAAATGTAAAGAGGTCATGTAAAAGAATCATCTGGATACAAATTTTGTGACCGGGTTTTGAAGAAGAAGACATGTAAGCAGCAGATGTAATGACTTCCAAAGGGCACACTGAAGAATACAAGAAGGATTCTTGAGGGAGAAATCGCACCATTCACCTCCAACTCTCGGAAGCCAGTGGGACAATTCTCAGATCCATAAAATCCAGAGTCTAAAAAAGTTAATAAATATGTAGGTCTTTTACATATACTAAATAATATAAACAAAATAGCCTATCTTTTCAAGGTGATTTATTTCCTGCCGGGTGTCATGCATATTTTGGAGAAAGTCAAGATGGTAGACACTGTCATAGGAAGCCTCGTTCTATTTGCTTAGGTGGCCCGTTGGGAGCTGAATTCCCATTGCATAACTGATGTCATTGCTTCCTCTGGGTGCAGGGATGCAAACTGCAAACAATCGTGCAACAGAGCCTGTGCTTTTGTCTGGCCACAACAAAATCCATCTCCAGATCATTGAACCCTTTTACCCTTCCAGCTTTCAAGAGAACATAATGGAACAGGATAGCATTTCTATCAATGAAGCTGCATGCTTCCATATCCATTGAAATCTTTTCTCTGATATACAGAGAAAAGTCCTTCAAAAGGCCACTAACAGTAAAGATAAATGTCTTAAATCCTACTAATACATATTATGAATGTGAATGTTTTTATGTTTGTATGTGTGGATGTTTGTTACTCAATCACGCAAAAGCTACTCGACCGATTGAACTGAAATTTGGCATGTAGATAGAAAATATATCTGTGGATAATATAGGCTATATTAAAAAATCCTTAGGGTCCCGTAAGGTCCCCCAAAGGCCCCTCTGGTGGTCCGTGCTAATCATTGGGTTCGGTGCAGTGGTTTAATTTTTTGCTTTTTAAAAGTACTTTCACTCAAGATAGAGGGCTGGAATTTTTTTATCGGAAGGCTGAATAAATGAAAATTCTAATTCTTCCAATCAATTTTCTATTAAATTTCGTATTCGTATGAAAGTCATGTTTTAAGCTGATAAATCTCACATTTTCTCTGAAATCAACAATATCATATTTCCATGGCAACCAGAGATTTAGATGCCTCTACCATTTAAATATCATGTTTACCTGCAGGCCCATGATAGAAAATCTGTAAAAGAAGGGCCCGCAGTTCCAAGGGCCCCATGATAGATTGCTTCGAGGGATAATCGATAAATTGTATGTATATTTACAACAATCATACTCTTTAATGTCTATTCTCAAAGTACCTCTCATAGGGGCACTGGATGTGTATGAAAGATCATTACGTAGTAAACGATACAAATAAAGTAATTAAATAGACTATACACGCAATTAAATGTGCAAGAATACATACGTGTAGCGAATAGTAATGAAGGACATCCGCGCATGAAAATTGGCAATTGCTCTGAGAATCACCATAGATTTTTGATTCAGTAACCAAAACCATTGATTATGGCTACCCTTTACGCCAAAGGCGCCGTCCTGGTGACGTAGGTTTCATGGGTCAAATAAACATGGCTGCTGCAGCAAATACTCCATCTACAAACCGCTGGATTGTACCCTACTCTCCAATACTGATAAAAATACTCAATGCAAATATCAATGTTGAATAATGAACTCAATTAGGTCCTTGAATGCCAATATAATTATACTATTACAATATAGTAGAACTCCAGAACAAGGTAGTCACTTTAAGTATGGTTAAAAATTATCAACCTCAATAATTTTTATCACTATTAATGGCAAAACCAAAAAAATTATCATGGCTGAGGAAAGATATCTTTAAAATATCAATTTTTCAGAATAGATTTCATGATTAAATATCAGATTAAAATATTGGTAAAGATTCTAAAATTTTGGTTAATTTTAAGTTAAATTTCTTAATACATAAATTGCTTTAAGTCACACAATGCTATAAGAGCACATTTAAAAGTAGCCAATTAACAAATAGAAATTTTGGATGACATTTAACTTTTGTTTTTTCTCAGTGTAGGTACACCAAGAATTTGAGATTCTTCACTCATTAACCCAAGGACTTAATATTTACTCAATGAGTAAAATAATTTCCAATGAACTATTGCCTCCCTTTGCATCCACAAGCTGGTGCTTCACACCCATAATCGTCAACACTGAATCTCTTAGGCTAAGGTATGATGATTCAAGATAATAATAATAATAGTTTTTATTTGCCCAAAGACCAAGGTACATCAGTCCAATGATATAAGGCACGTCAATCATAGACATAAGTTACTTTAACAATACATATTAAATCAGTCAAAACAAATATCACAAATAATTAACATCCAATACACAAAAAAAAAACACATTGTAAACATTTCATCAAGTCCTTCCTTACTCACATAAATATTCCTCCGAAGAATAATAGGACCCTTGTAACAGTAACCTTTTTAATTGTATTTTAAAGGTATTATAATTTTTAATATTTTTTATTTCAGCAGGAAGTTTGTTGTACAATCGTATCCCCATTTCCATGGGGCCAGATTTGTTGATGTTTGTTCTTATATTTGTGTAGTGTATATCATGTGATATTCAAATCTATCCACTGAAAATCCAAAGTTGAAACATATGTCTGGTACTATGAAAGTAAGTCATTGCCCAAGAAGTTCTCATACATATCCATCCATCCAATACCATCAGGGTATAGAAACTAGATCGGGTAAAATTGATTGTTGATGGAAAGCCATTAATTTGCCATCTAATAATGGTCTTTCATATTATATGAACACCAAGTGATAAAAATATTTTAATACATAAACTATTTTTTCATTTTAATAGCTATTGGATACCTATTAAAATAATTGTCAATTGTAACTTTAATTACTGTAATGTAAAATATTTTTGAATTACCGTAACTTCTGATATATCGTTGGGATTACACATACAAAACATATGCGGCACATCATTAAAGAAACTAGGTTTTGTTAAACGTATAATAGGAAGGTCCTCGGATGAAAAAGTAATAGAGAGATACTATTTCCCTCTGGTTAGGCCACATCTTGAATATGCCACGAGCATATGGGACCCTGGTCAAATAGATTTAACCAAAATAATTAATAAAATGCAAATGAAAGCAGCGCGCTTCATTAAAAACTGCTACGCACATACATATAGTGTCACAACTTTTAGAGGGATTAAGGTGTGAGCCCCTGGAGATTTAGAGGCTACACGATAGGGTTAGGTTGCTTGAGAAATTCAGAACTGATATTTTTGGAGTGACATAGAGAATATTATCATGATTCCTCAGTACATCTCTAGATCAGACAGATGTGATAAAATAAGAGGGGTACACTGGCGAACTTATAGGTACAAAAACTCGTTCTTTCCGTGAACGATAAGCTACCACAATAAAAATTGAGCTCCACTAAATACATTCCTAAAATACATGTCACCATCTCATCTCCATAACTTACACCTTTACACTGCTGGTGCCCTAACACCCCCTGCCACATGCCCATGCGGCGGCTCGCAGGGTATTATGTAGATGAATGTAGCAGCAGCTGCAATGTCCTCTGAAATCATAATAAAACTAAACTATTCATGATTAATGCCTTAATGTGACATAAGAAAGATTTTTAAAATAAAAAAATGTATTGAAACTTGGAAAATAATCATGCCCTTTCCCAAAGTTTGGATAACTTTTACTTAGGAAACTTTAAGATGGTGATGTCCTTCATGTAGATTTTTCTACCACACCAAGATGTGAACAAAGGATGGTTTGATTTTAGTGTGAGAATGCTCAGGGCAACAAAGGCTTCGCACAGGTACAAACACATTGCAGATGGATGCATGCAATAGGTTACTTTGTGGCAAACTGCAAATTCATGGCCTCTTTCAAAACAACATGAGATTGATTCAATGAGATGTCAATATGCTGTCTTCTAGTGACTTTACAGAGCTATATTTTAAATAATATATATATAGATCTATATAATTTGAATAACAAATTTTTAAACATGCAATTTAAAATTTATAATCTTTTCATCTAATATATTTAATTATTAGTGTGTACTTGTTAATGTGAGACATATAGACAAAAATTTCATATTGATATCCATCAGTTAACATGTAGGTACTTCAGAATTGCTATTGTAAGTCACTGTTTTTCTTAAGTATTGCCATGAATGCAAATGCTTTTTACATTTTGGTACTTACATGGTGGAGCAATGAAGTCAGTTTGCCTCTTGATATCACCCATCCTTTTATTTTTAACATTTACCTGCCTGTATCTCTTGAGCAATATTGCTTGGAATATTCCATTGAAACACTGACTCACAAGCAAATTACTTTACATGGCTAGCATGAATTAACCCTTTTAATCCAAAGCCTCTCGAAGAAAAATGCTTTCCTGCTACGAGTAGCAAGAGAATTCTCTGTATTCCTCTGTACAGAGCTCTCTCGTGCTGACGAATCGCTCAGGTATGCCTTTCACCCATTTTGGAACCCCACTCAGTGGGACGCCGTGCCCTTCACCTGGGCACTCGGCTTAACCCCCCAACCCTTAGCAGCCCCTTTCTCAGCAGGAGGCTGCCGTAAATTTGTTGCATTAGCGGTGGTGTTTTATAATATTCCTTTGCTGTACACTCCAAAAATGTATACTTTTAAATGAATTCCTACTGTTATTATGAGCATTTTACAATTTTAACCAAATTCTTGGATTAATGTCAACAAATTTAATTCGCTCCGCTCCAATAGTATCCACTCCGTTAGTAGTTATACAAGAACTCCGTTAGTATCAGTGCTAGAATTTCATTTGAAATTTGATATGACTCAGCAAAAACCAAATGATTCACTTCTAAGTTAAAATTATGTTATGTGCAAAAAAATAATTGCCTCAAAAAACCATAGCTAATACAATTAATCACAGATTCATGCAGCTAGGAGAGCTGCTAATGAGGCAGAGGGTCGAGCTCACTTGCCTAGCCCTTTTGCACCGGAGCCATGCGGAGGAAAATGCTTTCCGCGTTACGAGCAGCAAACAAACTTTTTTCACTTCTCCGTACCGAGCTCTCTGGTGGCGACGAACCGCACAGGTATGCTCATTATGCTTAGGACCCAACTCAGCGGGACACCGATCACTTTCCCGTCCACTGGTCTCGACCCTTCCATGGATTAGCAGCCCTTTTCGCAGTATGAAACTTAAGATGATGAAAGAAAATGAAAGATAGGCGGAAAACTTAACGCATTAGGGTTATTTTAAACAAAAATTTGTTGTACTCTCCAAAAATTTAAGTTTAAATGTGAGGTCCTTGAGTTTTGCTGGGCTATTGAGTTTTTTAAACGAAATTCTAGCGTTAATATCAACTGATTAAAGACTTTTCTATTATAATTGCATTTGAGAAAAAATTTCGAAAAACAATTTAATCGGAGAACTGGCAGACAGAGCAGCCTTACAGCCAGAAGAAGTGACGTCAAAATCGTGGATAATAGGAGATAAATCCCTGGAAACCCAACCCATACCTTTGAGAGATATCTTTTTCCTCTTGGGGAAAATTGTCTTCTCTTCATCTGATGCATCATCCGAAGAGGAAGCAGAGTGATCCAGCTTACTCGTTGTCCCTGCAGTCGAAGTTTCTGGCTCAAGATCCGAAGTCTCCTCTTCCGAGTCTGGAAAGAAATCTTCATCCTAACTGTCGCTCTTCGTCAATAACTCCAATATTGAGTCCTCAAGAATTGCCTTTCTCTTCGACATGATGTCACATAAATGAGCAAATAGGTTTCACAAACTCCACCAATAAGAGAAACTTCACTCAGAACCAACAAATTGGTGATATTATACACAGCACGCACTGGGAGATCACTGCTTGCTCTAGAGATGAGCCAAGACTGAAGGGAGAGATAAACCAAAAGAGGGTCAGTAAAACTTCGCACAGACTGGATTAAGACATGGGCTTTTAATGATAGGTTTTCCTAGAATCGGAATCCACCAATTCAGTCAAAATGAATAGACGAGAGAACCCAAGCATGAATGCACCTGAGATACTACCGTACTTGGGGATATATTTTTCTTCGGAATCACTTTTCGAAGAAACTTGAGGGGAACTGGAAATTCAGCAAAAATGCTATTAGAGCTCGAGGCAACCTTGAATGCATATGGAAATTCCCAGTGGAAGTGGATTCTATTCACATTCTGTTATCTGAGACACTGTGGGGGACCTAGCCATTCAGCAGAGGTGCTACTCCGAAATAATGCTCTCAAGAATACGCATGGGGGACCACCGTAGGAGCGGAAGTAATAGGTTTTTAATGAAGTTTTAGAGGAAACCAAGGGTTCACCTGGGTTTTTTTAGCAAACACATTCATTAGAAGATAAGAGCCTTGAACACAAATTGGTTGTTTACCTACGTAGACGAAGACAGGATTATTTTCCTAAGAAAACCAAAAATATTGGTACTAATTTTTCAGAAAAATACGAAAATATGAAAACACATGATAAATGAGAAAAGTGAAATAAGAATACACCAAAGTGTTAGTTACAAGACAACTTTTCTCCTATTACATTTAAAACACTGTGGATATAAGTACCATTCAGTCATGTGGAGTTCAATGATATAATTCCGTTAGTATTAATGCTAGAATTTCAGTTGAAAATTTCAGGGGCTCAGTGAAAAACAGATAATGCAGTTCTTTGTTTAAATGATTTGAATTATGCGACAAATATTTGTTCATAAAACAGTGGGAATACTTTTAGTTAACCATATATTTATTCCACGAGAGGTATCAAAAATGAGTCAGAGGGGCGACCCCAGTCCCCGAAGAGAGGGTCCAATCCCTCGCTACGCTGGGTCTCGAAGGGTAACAGCATAGATAACTGAGTTTATTGCTTGGGCGGCGATCACTTCCCATCCCCTTCGTCGGCTATAGACGACATTCGTTCGTTTGCGAAGGAATATCCCCGTCGGCTATAGCTGACATTCCTTCTTTTGCATATGAATAACTGCGTCAGCTATAGCCGACATTCGGCGTGAAAGGGCCAGGAAAGGGCCGGGGATGTTGTTAAGCTGGGTCGCAAGGGCTTCCTTCATACCTGGTTTAATTGCTCCTGTATCAGTCACTTCCCTTCCCTAGCGTCGGCTATAGTCGACATTGGGCGAATTTCCGCAGAGAAAAAATCATCTGCCTTGGCTTTTGTGTTTTGTTTTTTCTCAATCAGCTATAGCCAACATTCATTCGTTAGCATAGGAAAATTCACATTGGCTATAGCCGACGCTAGACCCGAAAGGGTTAATATATTACTTAAGGAGGTAGTGTGAATGACAAGTCCCAGACAAGTCATTGTTTTCCAAAATAGTTTCAGCGTGTCAAAAAAGTCTCACTCAGATAAATTATTTAGAAAGTCTATATTTAACGAAATTCACTTCATCAGTCCTTCTAGGGAGTGCTGGTCCAAAATTCAATGGAAAATGGAATGGTGGAGGAGAGGAGCCTAAGCCAGACTGGCGAAGGAGGGAGGATTAGCCGGGTAGTGTGTGTGCAAGACACACTACCCGGCTAGTGACCTTGGGAGGGACAATCAATGCATGAAAAGTTGGGGAAGAGTGAAATGGGAGAATAAAGTCCTTGTCTTGTCTTTCTTCCTTTTCCCCCCATTACATTGAAATATGCATGTACATCAATTTGATCTTGGTTTTTCAAAATTGCAAAAATCAGTATCCCTATTTCGTATTTATTTAGTGAAGTAATGTATTTTATTTTTTCATGAATTAACAAATTTTGATTGTGATCGATTTGATTCAAAGAGAAGATTTTACAGCAAGTTTCCAGTATTTCATAACTGTTCCATCATGGCAAAGGTGTAGCAGCCATGGAACCCATGGAACACTTCGGCGATTGTATTATGCAACTCACATTGCAGCCTTAGCACAATCACATGCACGAGTGTCTTTGTCAGAAGTGCAAATAACTTGGGGTAACCCGAGAATGATTTTTACATTCATTCCATGATAGTTCAGAGAATATCTTACTATCTCAGTTAATTTCCTTATTTATGATCTTACTACAGTCCTATTACAGCATGGGAAAGACCTTGTCACCCATAAGACAATTGAAATGGGAATATTTTCCTTCAAATTAGACTTCTGAGTATCTTGATATAGGATAATCAACTTTATTTTAAATTTAAATTAATAAATACGAATAAACCCCCCTCCACTCCCACTTTACCCCACCACTGGTGGCAGCGGGGTAAAGTCCTCGCAGCTAAACTGAGGGTCGCAGGTTCTAGTCCCGCCTGGGTTGGTTTTCCACCACACAGGGCATGGATGTATGTCAAGTTCTGTTGGTCCAGTCCCTTGAAAACCTGATTCCAGGCTTAGCAGCCTATCGGGATTACAGTGACATACGGGCCAACAAAATCATCCGGCAAACAAAAACAGAAAGCGACATAAATAAGGAAATCAGAGGGATGCCTGTTTCCCGCTCATGTATGACAGTTGTAAAGCACTCAGCTTTCCTATTACTATCCAAAATTCATTATGCATTTGATGCAATTTAACTAAAATTGTTTCAATTTTTGCACCGTAGTCCCTTCGATTCGACCCCATGAGTGAGCACATGCCACCAAAGTCACGGGTCATGCCCTCTCGCATCTCTCTGGAATTTGATTAGATCACTGCCATTTTTCATCATCTCTTCTTTGTGACTTTTCTAATTGAACAGAAAGTCCCTGATTTTAGTGATTAGGATTAACATCTGATTTGAAGGAATTTTTTTCCTGGTTTAATGCTAATTAAAGAGAACATATACACATGCATATGAGTTCTTTGATGATTTAGATACTTATCCAATCTTAAATAGCCATTAATATTCACTTTTGAATGAAGGCAAAAAGAAACTAATATAGAAATTAACACCCTGGTAAATAATGGAATTAAAGTGGTCCTGGAGTTAAAGTGACCCGGTGTGTCAGTACACCGCATATCCCTCCTAGTGGTGGGTCGCAGGCAACAGTATGCTAGCTCTCAAGGTAGTCCTTTCAGAAGGGATCCTAGCTTGAGCAGAATAGGGAAAGCGGGCCTAGAGTATTACTATGCTTTGGTTTCTCTAGTGGCATACTGGCGAAATGTGCCAAAACTGACCGGTAGAGCGCCATAACCGTTAGCAGGGAAAGCTGCCCGTGGTGCGGGTACTGCGAAGGCTGGCAACCTTGCATACTCTATTACAACTTATGGCTAAACGTCAAAATGTTGCCTCAGACAGCCAAAGCCATGATGGGTGGCGGAAGCTGAATAAGGTTGGCCCATCAAGATACGGACTGGAAACGAACTGGACTCTCGGTACTTGGAATGTGAGAGGAGTGTATGGAAAGGAGCATGAGTTGCTGAATTAAATGAAAGTGAGACGAATGGATGTTTTGTGTGTATGTGAAACTAAGCGTAAGGGGCGGGATGCTGTTACATTTGATGGCAGTAGTCTGGCATTGTGGTCAGGAGTTGAAGATAATATACACGGCAGTCAAGGTGTAGGACTCATTCTTAATGAGAGAGCTAAGTTAATGGTAAGGAAGTACGAGTTAGTATCCCCTAGATTACTCTGGGTTCGCATGAAAGTAGGTATTAGGAGAGTTGTAATTGTGGCATGCTATGCTCCAGTGGATGGAGAGAGTGACTGAGAAAGACGAGTTTTAGGAAAAACTGAGAGAGGTTTTGAATGAATGTGACCCTGGGGAGAGAATAATTGTACTAGGTGACATGAATGGCTGGGTTGGTGTGAGGCAGGATGCATCTGAGAGTGGTTGGGCCTTTTGGTGACCCCCGAGTGAATGATAATGGTGAAAACTTGGTGAGTGTGTGCTTGGAAAAAGGATTGTTTGTGTCGAATACATGGTTTAAACATAAGAGAATACTTAAGTATACTTGGCAAAGGGGCGATTGTATAAGCATGATTGATTTTATTGCGTATGATGAGAGATTGAGAGAATTAGTGTGGGACACACGAGTGATGAGGGGTGCTGAATGTGGAACAGACCACTATTTGGTACTCTCCAAAGTGAATCTGGGCAGAAAGTGGGAACCAAGGAAGAGTGTTGCGCGTAAGCAGTTGAGAGTATAAGTGGAAAGGTTGCTAGACAGCGAGGTAAGAATGCGGTATAGTTGCATGCTTGAGGATGCTCTATCATTAAAGCAAAGAAATTGGGACGAGCATATCAGAAACGAGAACATAAATGATGCATGGGAGTGTTTACAAGGAGTGATTGTGGAATGTGCTGAAAGTGTATGTGGAAAAGGAGTGGTAGGAAGAACGATAGGTGAAACTTGGTGGAATGAAAAAGTGAAAATGGCAGTCAGAGAAAAGAAAGAGGCGTACAAGGATATGATTGCTGCCAAATCTGAGGAAGAGCGTACTAAGGCATGTGAGATTTATAGAAAGAAAAAGAATGAATGCAAAATCGTTGTGAAAGAGAGCAAAGAAAGAATGCGTGCGGATGAAGCTATCAAAATGCAGAGTGATTTTGAAGGTAATAAAAAGCTGTTTTGGAAGTGAGTAAAAAGGGCTAAGATTGATGAAGGTAGGGGAATGAATGGGGTAAAGAACAAAAGTGCAGAGATCATGTGGGACGAGAGCAATATCAGGGACTGCTGGAGGGAGTATTTTGAAGAATTGTACAATAATATTGCAGGCGTTGAGGATGAGCCTTGTGGAGTGGTATGTGAGAATGTGATGATGGAAAAGGATATCAGCGAGGAGATCACAATGGCTGTGAGAATATTGAAAAATGGGAAGCCTGCAGGCATAGATGGGATATCCAGTGAAATGTTGAAGTGTGGGTGTAAATTACTAATTTGTAGGCTGCGTGAACTATACAATTTAAGCTTACAGGTTTCTGTAGTTCCAGCGGATTGGAAGAATGCTATCATCGTTCCATTGTACAAAGGGAAGGGAGGAAAGACCGAATGTAATAATTATCGGGACATTAGTTTATTGAGTGTCCTGGGAAAAGTGTTCAGTAAAATATTAATCGAAAGAGTGAGGAATATTACTTACGACAGAATATGGGGTGTTCAGAGTGGGTTTATGCCTGGGAGAGGATGCAGTGACCAGCTTTTTGCACTTCAGCAAGTGATAGAAAAATGTACGAGTGTCCGAAAGAAAGTGTACTGTGCGTTTGTCAGTTTAGATAAGGCATATGACAGAGTGAATAGAAAGAAGTTGTGGAAGGTTTTGAGAGACTATGGAGTGAATGGGCAGTTATTGAATGTTATGATGGCGATGTATGACAATAGTAAGGCAAGTGTAAGAGTTAACGGGGTTCTGAGTGATTCGGTGTTTTGATTGGGAATGTAAACGTGCGAGTTCTAATATATGCGGATGATGATGTTTTGATCTCAGACAGTCAACAGGGATTACAGAAGCTCCTAGATAAGTTTTGTGAATCAACGGAGATAATCGAATTGAAGGTAAATGCGTGCAAGACTAAAGTAGTAGTTTTTGATAAGGAGAATGAGGATGATAACTGTATGATGAGGGCGAATGGTGAAGTAATTGAACAGGTGGATGATTTTGTGTACTTAGGCAAGATGTATTCAAAAGATGGAAGAATAGATGAGGAGATAAAGAGATGTGTGAATGCTGGAAGGAAAGTGGTACGTAGCATGTGGAGCATATCAAGGAATGAGTGCTTGTCTAAGGAAGCGAAAATTGCAGTGTACAAAAGTGTACTCCTTCCCACTTTGCTATATGGTAGTGAAACATGGGTATGTCAGGATAGACATAAGAGTAGACTAAACGCCGTGGGTATGAATTATCTGAGGGGTATTTGCGGCAAAAGTAGGATGGATAGGGTGAGGAATGTGTTGGTCATGAATTAATGTGGGTTAAATGCTCCAGTAAGGGACATGTACGAAAGGAGTGTACTTCGTTGGTTTAGCCATGTTGAGGGAATGGATGAGAGTCGAATAACGAAACAGATATATGAGAGTAGAATGAATAGTGTGAGAGGTAGAGGTAGGCCGAGAAAGTTGTGGTTGAGGAAATTCTTAGGAGGAGGAATATTAGGAGTTGTAAAAACAGGAGGGTGTGTATGAAAGTGTATGGGGGTAAAAGAGGTTTGCAAGGATTAGTTAGTATGGAGGAAATTATTGAAGGAGAGTTAGGTGTACAATTATGTATTAATGAGTGAAACACTTGGACTGTACCTACCCCAGAAGGGAACAGCGTGATGGCTATGTATGTAAAGTGGTCATGTATATTTCGTTTCCTTTCATGCTGTTTATATTTAAAACACACTTCACAGGCCTAGAAATTGTCTTGGTATTTAACCCTTTCAGTCCAAAGTCTCTCAAAGAGAAATGCTTCCCCTGATATGAGCATGAGAATTTTCTGTATTCCTCTCTACGGAGCTCTCTCGTGGCGACAAATCGCTCAGGTATGCCCTTCCCCCAGGTACCCACGTCGCTCCCACCCTGCCATCCCTTCTCAGTGGGACTTCTGTCCCTTCCCTCGGCACCCATTCTCGACCCACCGGCTCATTAGCAGACCCTATCACAGCATGTGATTGCGGTCAACTTTTTGCATTCAAGTGGTTTTTTTTAAACAATCACTTGTTGCAAACTTGATAGTATGGATATCTGAAATGAATTCTTCTTTTATGATAAATTTAAAATTTTGAACAAATTTCTGCTGGAAATATTAACGATTTTAGTATATTTATCTCCTAACGGTAGCGGCGGGGTAAAGTCCTCGCCTGCTACCCCTAGGGTCGCGGGTTCGAGTCCCGCCTGGGTAAAAATATTAACTGCCCAGGACATGGGTGTTTGTGTCTCGTCCGTTGTTACTGTTATCCACCCGATGTAAATTGGCACATCATGCTGTATTCGGGTTAGTGAAGATAAAATAAATAAATAAATAAAATAATGTAATCAGGAAATATTCTAAATTTCCTCAAGTCATCAAAATAAAAACTGTGAAAGAACACATTGGGTGTGTCAATTGTTAAAGATGAATTTCCAGTAAGTAGAAGCTAGCTCTAATCACCTTAAGTTATAAAATTACACCAAGCTATAACAAATCATTTCATCTTTAGGATAAAATTATGGAGAAAACATGATGGAATCTGGCGATCCAACAAAAAAAGACAATTCGTTATTATTAGAGCTAGAATTTTGCTTAAAAGTTGCCAATACTTAACAAAATACAAGTTCATTGACATGTTAAAAAGTTTGGAATATTCATAGTATATTTATTTAGAAAAACCACTACCGAACAAAATTAACAACAATGGACATAAGCTGAGGGAATGATCACTAATGGGCTTACGGGTCAAGCAGAATTGCCCAGGAAAAGGTCTTGCCTCCTGCTGAGTTGGGATTGGAAAGGATGAGAGAATACCCTTCCCGAATACCTCGGGAGCAGTCACTTTCCCACCCCTCGCGACTGCTATGGTGGACGTTAGTTCTATTGCATAGGAAAATACCCGTCGACTAAAGTGGTCGTCCGTTCATTTGCGTACGAAAATCCCCGACCACCATAGCTGACGCTCAGCGTGAAAGGGTTAATGGAATTAAAGTGGTCACAAATACCTGGTACCATTTTATGTTGTTTTGATTTACAACGTTCTTCTTCAGCATGTATCTCCATGCTAGATTAAGGACTAACCATACTTATGCACTCACACACACATTTTTAGATGGAAAATCAGAAAGGAGGTGAAAGGAAAGGGATTGGCAACACATAATTGGGCAAACACAACGGTGGAGTGACAGTCGGATGATGGTTAGTTCCAGGTGAAAAACATTAGATTGGACAGAGATTGTGTGTGAGAGAATATGTACATATTGGAACAGGTGATGTCATCTCAACCAAAAAAATGGCTACTATATTAATGTTCACAAACATTTCAACTATTTATTCTTTTAATATATTTATGATATATATATATATATATATTCACCTTTTTGCTTCCATACATAAAATTAAAATATAAAATTTTAGAGAGAGGCAATGCTGCATTTGAGCACAAAAAACTTTTAAAGCTGCAAAAATCCCACTCAGATGTAAGTATCAAATGAACAAATTTTTTGCTTCGAAGCATGCAGGAAACATTTCAATATGGTATACACACACATATTACAGCACATATGAAATGGATCACAATTTTGCACACATTGATATTTACAATTTTTAAGCGACAATAGAAAAATAATTATGTATTCACACATTTCTTGAATCCACCATCGAAATATTTGACCAGGGACGATTTGCTTTCCCCACCATCAGCATTTGAAGAGATGAATTTCATTTTTTTAAACCATTACTGGAGTAATATTAACTATACCATATATGTGTAAAATTAGTCATCAATTTGATACTCGATTGAAAATTCAATTATCCAACATCAGATAGTAAAATTTCTCACACCCATGGGAGTTTCTAATCACCTATCTTTTAACATTTCTTTGTCAAATGGGAGCTAAATACACATTAACAGTCATGTTCAGTGACCTAACATATTTAAGAATGCACAGACCGCACTTTTTTTACCTCTAAATTTTTACCAAAATCAGGGCACAGTATATGCTTGAGATAATGAAGATTGTTAATGCAATATATATTTATTGATTGCCTTTACAACCCTCAGGACTGTATAACTGCACATTCAATGATCTCTTAAGAAAAAGATAACATAAAAAATTAAAGACAGCGTAATTTATTTGGGAACTGGAGGGTGGACAATGATTAATGTTTCACAAAAATCTGATGTATTGCATAAATCTTTACTGCTCAAGTTTATTGACAGGGAACTATATATCCTAACAGAGACAGGGTGCAGCTTTTGGTTGTATGTGGCCTATACATGCACAAAAGGGTAAACATATAAATAAATGATGACTGAGAGATTTTTCCATTCCTAAAAAAATTCTTAAAATGTAGTTCTAACTAAACCAGTCCAATCCAGCTCCAGCTTGACCAAAATTTTATCAACAGAAAAAATATTACAGCTACCAGGAGAACAAAGTTAATTATTCAGATGCCAACTTAAAGAGCAACTGAGAAAGTAAAACCGAACGAGACCTCTATAAAAAATCATCCAAAATTCCACAGCAATAGCCAAACACCTAAAAACACTTAATTTTCCGGCTTAAAAGACAGGAATTTGCGACAAAAGAGTTCATAGTAATACACCCAGGTCTGAGTCTGTTCACATTAATGACAGAAGTGTATGTGATTTTGCACAGTGACTACCACACAAGTTTCAGTGAAATAATGCCAGTTAAATGAAAACAACCCTTCAGGTGAATTTTTAACAATTTTTTGCTGAGTAAATATATCAAAATATTATAATGATTACACAGAGAGGATACACTTTGAGGCAAAGATTTTATTATTTTTAGTTATTGCTCATAGTTTTGTAAGAATTGTTGAAAAGAACGATGAGGGATATTAAATGAATTCTGAAAGAAGAATGAGTTGACAGGACAAATCACCTCAAATCTGAATCAAACAAGATGTAAATTGAAGCTAATTGATTTTCAAAGAGTTATTTGACATAATATTATTATTACTAAAACCAAGGAAAGAATAGTTAGATGGCATTCAGTATCATGCCATACTGCCATCTTTTTTCATATGTCAGAAAAGGACGGCTCCTCAGCTTTACCAAGAACGATATCAAAAGGTGAAAGGTGATTTATTCATTTTTCCTTAAGTGTTTTACCAGAATTAGGGTGCAATTATAGAGTCCTATAAGCCGGAAAATATGGTATTTCATGACCAACTGCATTATTCACCAGCAAAAATAATTACATCAGGTAAAATTTTTTATGGGCAAGAGCAAAGGTTTTTATCATATGACATTAACTGCCAAGTGTTACATCATCCAAGCTGATGTAAATGACTCCACTGGATGCAATTTATAAGAAGGCTTTCTCCTAAAGGAGGGATGTGCAACTGCAATATGAGTGCCTCATGAATTAAACCATTATTACATATGTCTAACTGACATCCAAAGGAATGCTTACTTTTATAAAAAAATTCACTATCCCCCATTCTTGTCTCTTCTTCACAAAGCCAAGATTTACAAGTTAAATTTGTGCTTCAGCAAATTTGGGGATTGGTAAACTTATAGCATTTGATGAGAACACACAGGAATCCTGCCAATAATTTCAAAATTAGGAACTTCCAAATGAGGGTGGTAACTCATTTTTTTTAAGGACAATTAAAGAGAAAAATTATGTTTACCAGGGAGTTAGTTAACATCTGCCAGGCTGAGTAGTAGGAGTTTACAAATGGAAATGTCTTTCATACTTAGCATTTAACTACCACCCTCAGTGATTCTGGGTATAGGGTACATACTTTCTATTTCAACTCCATGCGGAAGAGGGATATTTAAACAAGTGAAAAGAGGAACAGAGCTAGTCTCATAAAAAGAAAATTAAAAGCAGTATTTATAACACCTTTGACTTGACACAGTGAACATCAGTGCAACATGGAGGCCCACTACTCTACAGATAAGCGCACAAAGAAATTTTATTTCTCTAGCAACTGATGTGCATTGATATAAGCGTGGAAAGGAAAGAGTAAAACTGGGGAAAGATAAGAAATAAATATATAGTTTTGATGCAGTGAAAAGTAGGCAATGAAAATCGATCAAAAGTGAGTCAAAGTATTGACTTTACAATTTGACATGAAACAGTATGGTGCTCCCAAACATTTTTTGCAAGAGCAACTTTGTGATTGTGCAAAAATTACACTGACACTATTCCATTCCATTATAAAATCTTCAAAAAATTAAAGAGGAATGGCCACCCCATAAGACTCAAGACAGTCTGATACATTAAATTTTCTAATTCAGCCGGCGGGAATCTATTAGATGTCTTAATTTTAATTTCTACCACGGGAAATTTTATACTTAACAACAGCAGCTTTCATTCAAACCTGTGCTTTTCTGGCATGCAAATCTGTACTCAAAAGAGATAGTAAACTTTCCTGAGGGCCATTCAATAGTTCAATTAAGTTCAAGGACAAAAATCATTGGCACCTGTTGAATATTGAATCAGATTTATCCTCCTAGTCTTACATTTTTCATGTAGCTCACAGCAAGTATCATGAATAAATATTTATATTGTTTTGAATTGGAAGGTACAAATCTCAAGTGGACTTCATATGATAATACAGCCATGCCTTGACTAGTTAATGTTCATACAGTGATGACTGACCTTCTGAATAACTCTAGATGCACAATTGAAGCTTAGATGATTTTACCTCTTTCCCACCATATACTTTAAACACTTTCACTGCTAACGGATCTGGATGATTTTATCCAGAATTACAGTGAATAATACACTACTTTTTAAATATAAATGAGCCAATGCTGACATAGTTAAATCTTTCACGCATTGTAGTAGAACTTCCTAAATTTTAATACTTCTCACGAGTGCAAAACTTACAATAACTCTTGAAAAACAGCTCCAATTTTGTTGGTATTTATGCATATGTAAAAGTCATGATTGTGACAGATAAATTGGTCTCATTAAAATGTTAAGGTTTCTTTCCATAAGATCAGGTCAGATCTGTATTTTAATAATTATATTTTAAACAGGTATCTCAATCAAACAGCATGAAGTGCCACAGCAGTGAACAAAAAAACAATATGTTTCTGAGCACATCTTCAGCTGATGTTTCCTTTCCTTCACTTCCTGCTCTTTACAAGCAGACCAATCTTCATTTTATTAGTAGCTCTGCTATGATGAATTGACAGATATTGAAATGCATATAAGTGAATTTTCAGGCCCTCAACACAATACATCATGGTTTCTCCTCCCCAAAATTGATATTATGCCTTGATCTTGATTTTTTTATTATTCCACTATTTTTCTCTTTCTTTTTCCATTTCATATGTTTCCGCACTTTATGTGCAAATGAAATATTTGGTCAATTGAAAATCCAACTAGAAAAGTGTGTTGAGAACTGCCACTAAATGTCTCTCTAATTGACGAGTGCCAAGCCAGAAGGAAACTGGCCAAGGATAGACTTTAAAGATAATGGGATTTAGACTTTTCACTCCCGGGTCTCCCAAAAGCAAAGGCAAGTCATTCCACATCCTTAAAGAAGCCATAACATGTACTTCTGGGTGCAAATTTAACCCTCCGAGGGTCAACACTAACCAGCCCTACTCCGAAATATTATAACTCACTGTAACAATGTTGTTTTTGGTTTCATAAAAAGTGGAATTACTTTTATGACCAGAGTTAGGGTGATATAATTGTTTCGTTTGCTTCTGCAATATTGAAGTGGATATGGGCAATATATTGAAGCGTGTTTGATAGCATGAAATTAGAGAATTAAAAGTTTCCCAAAGAAATGGCTTCCACTTTGTATTTCATTGAAATGACAAGTATGATCACGCCACCTACGTGCTTCCATGAAATTCCATCCACTTATTACTCATTTCCTTACATAACTTGGGAATTATATGGCAAAATCACTCAAAACTAACAAACCCATCACCACACTTGTAACACACTATCCAGAAATGGATTATTACACAGAGACAATAACTTAACAAATTAAGTTTAATAGTTTGGTAACTTTACAAAAATAAATCACTGTTCATCAAAATAGCTTATGAACATTCCAGCCCATGCTCCTTTGCAATGCCACTTAGTTGTCTTCAGGAAATTCCTTTCAAATGTGAACGTAATCAAAAGCAGGCATACCAATATTAGAAAGTTATAGTATTGCAAATGAAAATAACCAGTTCATAATACAGTCTTCTAGTCCCAAAATTATATACCATAGTTTCTACTGTGCTGTGCTTTCAAGTGGATAGTAAAATCTTTTTTCCTGAATGTATCTCATTGAAATGGACCACGCCAAATAGAGCTATGTGCATCTCACTGTGTTAAATGCTCTTTGGTGCATGCAAATTTGAATCCCTCACACTAAACAAGGCATGACTGTACCGACTATTCACCCTTTTAATGGTTTGTGCACCTTCGAGTATGCTCCATCACAGACAATGCATCGGGGACAATGTCTCTGGAGGCACAAAACAAATGCTTTTCTCTTCTCAGGAGATGAATGCATCGATGCAGTTCCTTCAAATCCATCCTCTGCATTAGTATGCCACCCGGTGTGATTTATTTCACTCTGTAATCACTTTCCTTTGCCAGGAGAAAAGACTATTGAAAAAACATTCCTTGGAAAGGAGTTACATCACTTATGATGGCATATTAGGTTGGCATTGCTTTAACACGTGCCACTCTTAAGGTGCATCCTCAAAAACTAATGATACATATTCCAGAGGCCACTACCAAATATATCCTGCGTATTGTCCTACCAGAGATAAATTTCAGATGACCAAATGAAATGAGTTTCTAATGGCTACCAAGCGTCAAGAAAAATATGAGTTCTTACCTCTCCCATATAGGTACAGTTAAACATAGCTCCACAAAAAAGTTTTATCAATGCTTTAACGAAAGTGGAATAGGTTCCTTATGATACCTATTAAAATATTTTTTCAACACTCACTGCTTTAAGAGATGGAATAGAAAAAATTCGGGTGAAAGCATTATGAAAAATAAAATGATTAAGAACAGTTATTTACCGTAAGAGAATTAAAGAAAAGCATCAATCAAAGATAAAGCCAAACCAGAATGATTTTCAAGAAAGACAAGCAAACCATACCACTGAAATGAACTATTAGTCTATCCCATTTGTGAAATGAAGTGTGACAAGGACACCAAGCAAACACGTCCAAAGAGCAAAGTATGACCGTTCCCTCACTGTCTCCTCCCAAATAAAAAAATGACACCGCACACACTGGAAACTAACAGTATCCACAACTGTAACTAACAACTTAACAATATTCTAAGTGTTATACGATGCAAAGGCAATCAAGCCAGAATCCTTGGAAATATTTTGCTCATAGAGTAAGTCACAAAGCTGAGGGTACAATGTGCTCTGAGTAATTTGTGATTGATGGGGTTGAGGTACAGATTGGCGCACACACCTCCAACACAAACATACATAATGAGTACATTTTGAGTGCTATAAACAACTTGTAATTTTAATAAGACTCATATCACCCGCATGGGAAACGTAAACAAGGTAAATATCTTTTTCACTACTTATAGCCCCTCTCATAGATAACTAGTGACATTATAACACTATATACTCACATGCACAAATAAATATCAATGACATCAAAAACACTTTGAATCGCAGATGATTTAAATAAATTTCAACCACACAGCCACACTTTCCGCACAAACTTATATACAGCTAAAAAAAATAAAACTTGTGACTTACTAAGTCACTTCTTTCTAACATGAGTAGGTACTGCTAAACAGGATGAAATGTTGAAAAACTAACTATAACATCATAGTAAAAAAACTGCTCTCAGTGAAGTTATCAGGGGATTCTATTAAATGCATAATCCTGAATCCATAGAGCCAATCTCTACTCAACCTCGGTGAGGAATCAATTAAGTCCTAATGGGTGCTTTATATAATTGTAAGGCTGTCCAAGAGTATTAACAACGGGCTTGCCAGAGCCCATAACTTTCAAATACACACATGATAAAAAAAACGCTTATAAAAAGTGGGGACCAAGTCATGATCACTGGAACAATGCAGCAGCAACCAACATACATTTCTCAAGAGTAAGCTACTTATTGGATGGCTTTCAGCTTTCATCATTGTAGTCACAAATATTGTCCATTACTCTGGAAAATACCTTTTGTTTAAAATAATAATAAAAAAGAAAGGTATTTTCTTTGCTGCATTCATAAACTTTTACCATTACAGTATTATCTCAGCCAATACTGACTAGACAGTACAACCAAGAAATCTGTACCTAGAATCAACCATCATACATACCACTAAAGCCATATATGGACTTTAATGCTGATTGGTATGAATTTCAGTCATGCAAATTTTATCTGTGGCAGCAAGGCAAAACCACATTTGACAATTTAAAAAGACAACACATAATAGAGCTAAAGAACATGTCTCCACACACACACCACATAAAAGCTGCCTAAGTATCACTGGCATACATCCCTCAACCACAGCTCCAACACCTAATAAAAACTCATCATCGACAATCCATTTCAATGCACACAAAAACATTCGACCACCTCTTCAGTATCAAATTCAGCTTGAGTTACCAAAGGGATGGTTATAAAACTTTTCTGAGTAAAACATTTAATGAGTCCCAATTATCATTACGTAATTTGACCAGGAGGGGCAATGAGTTGGTATGGTCCTTCTTCATCATTGCCTTCAACAATATTTTTCCCCTCGAGTACAAAAAATGATGCAACGTCATCCAAATGTGAGAGCCACTCATTTCCACAAACCAGACTACCGCACTTTACGTGCCATGCATAGCCTCATGAGCCTTCCCATGATTCCAGGAGGGGGATCGGGTCGGTGAGACGCCTGGTTCGCAGCCGATGGCTGGTGGAGGGGGTGATGCCGGTGAGATCTGTGGAGGTGGGACCGGTTGGTGCAGCCACCGAGGCCGGAACCACCACCACCTCCCCCACTGCTTCCCCCTCCCAATAGCTGTCATTGAGACTTCATGGATACAAGCTTCCTCCCCCTGGCCCGAGACTCCTGACGACTATTGGTGTACTCGAACCAGAGGACATTGGGAATGAGTGTGGTGTCTCGTAGCATGAGAAATTCAGATGCCCGCCTGGAAAATATGGCATGCATCCATTAATTCATGAGAGTTAGACACACATTTCACGAAGCAAATATTAGGGTGGATCAATAAGTAATACACAAAAATATTTGTGGCAGAAAGGCACAAATTTACACCATTCCTCAACATAATCACCAAGTTACTCCACACATTTCTCCCTTAATGGCATGAGTTAGCAAATACCCTGAGCAGAGAAGTTTTTGTGAATGAAGCAACCTTCGCAAAACCGAGTTGACTTTAGCATCAGAAGTTACGTTTTCCCACAAAACATTTCCTCATTGGGTTAAAAAGATAGTAGTCGGAAAGATGAGTAGAGGCCAAGTTGGTGAAGAAGTTTGTGAGCATTAGAGAAAAGGGATCCATATCAGTAGGAAGGGAATTTGTTATGGAGGAAAGCAAACCTTTAATTAGTGATAATCTGGGAGATGGTACGTCGGAGAATGAGTTACCTCCAGTAGGATAAGAAGGCATTCTGATAATAAATGAAGAAGAAAAATGAAATAAAATAGAGAAGGAATATTGTTATAGAAAAGAATTTTCTTTCAGGCTATGACAAAAAGGGGCAGGGTTAGGGGCAGGAAATTAATATTTTGACAAAAATAATTTTTTTCCTCTTGAGCCAGACCATAAAGGGGGCTTCCTAGAATACATGAAGCCAGGGCTTTCTCATATAAACATGGAACTATTACAAAGAAAGGTGACGTACAATTGAAAAAAGTCACCATATTTACAGACTTGACAATATGTTGAAGGTAGGTTGCCACCCATCAAAAAAATTATAGACCTTTCTTGTACAATACCGGATAATATAGTTTTTATCACCCATCCTGATTGAATATTTAGCCACATATTTGACAAGTACTTCTCCGTAAAGGTTGTAGCTTTACTTTAAATGACTGATCCCTTGGTCTTCTAAAGACCAGTAAACCCTATTACTGAAATAAATTTTTTCAATTTATGCATTTTTTAAACTAGGTTATTTCCATTCGATGGGTTAGCTGGGCAAGAACACGTTCTAACTTAGATAAACCCAACGAGTTTCTCCATCACATGCACAATGAGATTGTCACGGACAGTTACCAGAAAAAAAACAGGCTGGAAGCATTTCACAGTTGTTACCCTTCCACTACTTTTGTTAACCATACACACTTGCCAGGAATAGTGCTCATCTGCACAGAGAAGCAACTGTTCCCAGATAGCTGTGCCTGCACAAGTGGGGCGATTATATAAATGTGAAAGCCATGACAGTGGGTGATAGCTATCACGGCCTCCTATGACGGTCGGTGGCGTTTTGAGCGGCTGAAACAATGTCAGCGGCACAAGAGTTAAGGAACTCCACATTATTCATTTTTGTATGTTTAGGAATTAAATATTGTGTTAAATATGTTATAACGTGCCTAGCACATCATATTAATTATAGTGGAAGTGAAAATCATGTTGTTATCCCTATGATTTCGTTTGCAATAATAGGTAGTGTCTTGCAAATGCATCGCAGATTAGTTATGAATTAAAACCTCCCCATGTCACATTATTAATTTCATTGAAAATTACTTATAAACGGCATTAGTTCCATTTATGTAATCTGTATGAGATGACGTGCTGGTTATTCGTTACAACTAAGGTACCTAGGTACTGGCATAATGCAACTTGTATATTGTTTTAAGTTCCTTTCTGTATTGGAACTCTTTCAAAATTGTCATATACATGAGCCAATAATTCGCAGAGTTATTCAAGTGTGCCTTTGAAATCATTTTCTAATACCTAAATATTGAGGAAAATATTTGTAGGGAGTAGATTCAAAAAATACTGCAGTAAATTGAAAGATATTTTGTGGTTTGAGTTCGGGGAAAAATTGTTAGCAACGTAGATATGTTCAAATTTACCTGGCTGATATCCTAAGTTGTTATGGTGTAAATACATTATCATGAATGCTATACTATATTTTATATGCTTCTTCATCATGAAGTTTTTGTTTAAAGTCAACTTATGATATTTGCAGGAAGAAGAGTAGTAGAGTAGGCTGTGCAACTGAACGGCAGCTGAAGTTGCAGGTGGATATATGTCCACCCACAGTACATTGCCACAGTACACTGCGTAAATTGCATAGGATTATAACAGCAAATCCTAAAACAACTCAAACAATTTTATCATTGCAACTCAGTCAGTCACGGTTGTCTTAGGAAACAAATATATCAAGAGTGAAACTAGCACACGCTAATAAACATACTGTCTATTATATGAAGGCGTACATTCATGGCTATCATACTGTCTAGGGAACTTAAGTTTCAATAATAACAATTGTGAATTGTTAACAATAAACATTTTTTAGAATTAATATTAAATTCGAGTGTGAGAAAAAATTCTTTAATGCTTTAAACAGTGGAAATATAATTAAATAGTCGAATTTATTTTTTTTAAAGGACTAAGATAATTTATTCTCCTGTAATAATTAATCGTAGTGCTTTATTAAAGTCATTCATAAACTAAAAGTTAGTTAATTGGGCATGGAGTACTGTAGTTAAATTTTTATTCAACATATTCACACGTATATCTGATACCTTATGACGCCTATTACCATCAATTTCGAGCTTGATACGCTATGACCGCGTGAAGGTGATAAATGCTGAAGGTGATGCTATCACCCTCCATCATTCGTACGATGTTAACAGTCCGGCAACGACGTCGCTCTCACCCTTCTCACAGTTACATAATCAGGCCAGAATGAGAAGCTAATAATTATTCACTTTTTTCTAGTTTTTTCATCAAAAATATATCGGCCGAGAGACCCCGAATATTTAATGGAAATTGAATGAAAAGCAACACTGACAAGGGAGGTCACGCACATTGACTTGCCAATTTGAATGCTGTATTTTTTATATTGTGCACAAGGTCAAATGCAATGTTAATTCGTCCTGGTCTTTGTTTCATGTGCCCTAGTTTTTGATGATGAATTAATTTGTACTCGGCAACATCTGTCATATGTTTTATTATATTAGAGAACTGCTCTTCAATAAATCACCACTATGGTCAAATGGTTAGTACTGTGGGCTCACAATGCAAAAATGGCTGGTTTGAGCCAGAGAGCAACCCATTTTTTTTTCCTTCCAAATGTGGATTGTACCGCAAGAGAATTTTTTTCCTCAAGTGTTGGCTACCCTTATCATAGGCCTTCAGCTCTTTTTTTCTCACAAAACTATCCTTAAAAACCATACTCAAAATTGGAGACCTTTATGGAAAATGGCCTGAAGGTAGTTTGAGCAAAATATCTTTTTACCTAGAAATCAATGAATTTGGTCTCATTTTAAATAAAGTATCACACCCTTCCAATGACACCAAAAATTTAACCCCTTACCACAATACTTTTCGAGATATTTGCCAGAAAATACCAGCCCTTTTGCATGGGAAATGGTACGTGTATGCACTCCAGAGAGACATTATTTGCAAAATGAGGGATTTTGAACACTCAGATGTCGTAAAAAAAACTAACAGCATGTAGTTTGTATGTTTTCTCACGTATTTTTGAAAATTAATCATATTGTCGCTGCAACAGGTTCTTGGGTATCACAAAAAGCCTTCCATTATGATGGAGTTTCAAATACACCGCACAAAAAAAATGAGTCAAGTTGAGGACTTATTTAGATATTTTCATTTAATTACTTACCATTTCTGTCATATAAAACTATATTATATATATATATATATATATTACTATTATGACTTGGGGACTATCTCGCTTGGACTACTTTAATGACTGCTCAATTTTTAATGTCCATATCGCTCCATCATCTAACTTACACCAACACAAGCGGCTCCTTTAACCTACATTTCCGTAGTTCTGAGGAGATGAAGGCAATGAAAAATGAGCTTTGGAATTTAATTTGCCAAGGCACGAATATGAAAATACCCTGATATGTTCTGTCAACATACATAGTCTCCCCTTGTGAATGGCTGTGTGTGTAGGTTAAGCCTCAATTTCTGTTTTTGATATTGAAATTGTGGTACTTTAATACCTCAGAAACTAAGACATTCTTATATGCATATACTATAATGAAATTACTAAGATTAAGCAGGAAGATTTATATATTTAAAAGAATGAGAACATGGATTAAGATTCGATAACTCACCAAGAAGCAACTATAGGGAAGAGAGGAGTTAAAAACAAATGAGTAACAGCAAACCATATGGCAGCAAATATAACTCCTACCAAGCAGCCACTTAGAACCTGCTTCCACGTATGGTACTGCAAGTATACCCTGAAAAAAGTAATAACAAGTAAAATTGATTGTTAAATCAAACTTTTGACTGAATCAATGATATACAAAAAACATTAGAAATACCACATTGATTAAAATGGCAATGTTTTATTCAACACAGAAATGAAATTAAATAAACTCCCTTCACAAAAAGCAGAAACTACTACAACAAACACTCAGAAGAAAATCATTTCCCAACATTCATGGGTAAAGCAGGGAAGACATGAAAGCAATAGGATAAAGGAAAAATTTGGGGTGACACAGGTGTAAATTGAAACAGATCAGTTGAACAAACAGAAATTACTTTAAGGCCCATATTTTATGAGTATGGTTCGAATAGCTTTTTTCAGGCATACAAAGTAAAACAAATAGATCACCACTAAATGCCATGAAAGGGGCTGTGGTTTAGATAATCAGAGAAAGGGTAGGGATAATCCCTGTCCGTGGGCTGAGGATAGGATGCTGCAGGGTGGGGTCACTAATGACACCTAGAACCTCTATTCCCGCTTGCATTTAGTTCAGCCCTAGGGACAGGTCAGCATGGCATTCTTACTGTTGCATATAAAAGTTTTCACCATACATTCATGTGATTGAATGCCATTTATAAGAAGCATTCGTTCACCTGAGATAAATACTCTATACCTTGTTAAAATTGAATTTTTTGTGAAAGGATCAATTACTTGGAAAACATCCTTGGCAGTCAAGTCCCTATATTCCGAACACTGCTTCCCCTTTGCAAGAGGGGAAGGGTGGATACCTGGCACCTAGCAAGGAGTCAGATAAACTCATGCAAAGTACATGTAGACAGAGGCTAAAGAAGACTTTCAGCCATGGCCATCCATGAACATCCAAAGTAAATTAGTACTTTAGCGTAGCATATGTTTTGGGATCGAACTTCTTCCCTGCTATATTCTCATTATGATTTTAGTAAATTTCTTTAAGGGTAGGTGTGGCCTGATTATGTGAACCAAAACAAATAATTAATACCACATTTTTACTTAACTGGTCAAAAAAAATCCTGCTTTTGTAGATTTATTAGGTAACCAATTAAATACCAAAATTAAGCAACAAAATAGGCAAAATTTTCCATTAATATATTTTAAACAACCACATTTCTCCAGCAATGGAGCCTACTGCAGAACCATTTGTACGGAACAATTGCATTCTGACTTCCATCACAGCTGTACTTTGATAATACCTCATAAATGATAGCATTAAGTCATTACTACATTAGCTATTCCTTTTTATTTTACCGACACCCTCAATAAAAGGAAAAAATGGCAAACTATTATGATGTAAGAAAAGGATGGCCACCATGTCAAGGGCATTTGATTGAAATCAAACTACTCAGAATAATCGCAAGCAGCTGATAGTATTGAGAGCGACAAAGACTGCATTGAATTAGCAATCTTATTGGAAACTTCAGGTTAGAAGTAGTCCTCATGATGATAATAGAAGACTGGCAATATGGATCAATACGGCTGGAACGTAAAAACAAGTTTTAATAAAATAAGGACAGAAAGAAAATCATAGAAATTCTGTTGCCCAAGAGAGATGTTATATTCCATGAGAAAAAAGTGTCGAATGACAATGTAATATAAATGTATGTAAGTAATAATATAATAAGTAATAATTATAACATTTTTTTGCTATGATCATTCTGAAAATGTCTTACATGCACAGTTCAAATAAAAAATTTCGAATGAATTTAGATGCAAGAGAAACAAATACGTATGCTAAAGGAAGATGTCACAAGTCCCATATGAAATTAAAACTCTAAATTAAAATTATGCATGTCCCTGAGCCCATTATACGTGTTACTTTATAGTGAATAAGTGATATCCCTTAAAAATATTCAGCCAATTCCTATGCATATTCTATAACAAGAATTGAATGGTTTTAAATTTTATGAGACCAATGAAGGGTTAAGGCAATTACAACAAAACTAACCAAAACCAAATTTTTGTAATGTATATATATTTTTTGAATATTTCATAGATACTCTTCTATTGCTACCTCAAACCCTATTCACAAATTATGTAATATAGCTTTCATTACCATACAGATTCAAGTAACAATCTGTATCTTTACACTTCACCTTCAAAAAGAAAGGTCAATGACAGTGATGCTTCTAAAATAAGACAAATTGGTATGAGAAGAAACTTACCGACTAATTGTCACCATTGTTGCCATAGAAATACAAGTAAGTATAATAGCTGTCTTCCACACATTTTCTAAAACTGTGCTATTATTCATATGATGAAGCCTGAAAAATAACATCAAATATGCAACAAGTTCATTCTAAAACCACCCATTAAAAACAATATATATACGCTAATACCAAGGGAAGCTTTCATATCACTTATGAAATGAGAATAGGGATGGTGAATTGATACACTCTACAAGGAATCTTAAGGTAAAAGGGTCCATCAATGAATATTCTCAGATAATCAGAGGAAGGCAAAACATTCACATGTACATTATAACCCAAAAGTAGTGGCAAAGAGAATAATTAGATTGAGATATCTAAGCACAACCCCAGGCATTTGAGAAAATTACACATTGCTCCTTACCTGACAAATACAAAAAACACCACATACACAGCAAAAAACCACATAAACTGGGAATGAGATGATGGCATGCCATATTCTGTGTATAATCCATTACGGTGTAGAGGTCTTGCTTCACAGATGGTGTGCTTTAATATTAGGTTTATTAATTCGTTCACCATGGTTCCAATGAAGAAGGCAATCTGAGAATCAGAAACCTTTAATTATTGAACAATAAAATAGGCTATGGAACTTAGATTAGCTTACCAGAAAAGTTCATGAAGTCAAAATGATATGTTTCACAAAACAGGACAGTGATACCAGAAGAAGAAAACCACACTTAAAAATTCATTCCTCACTGACTCAATCAGACATTCAGTCAAGCTCCATCTTTTGCTTTCTAATTGATTAAATGGAAATTACTACCGGATTATCATTCATAACTATGAGAAGTTCGATGGCCGAATGAAAGCTTATTTTAACGGAAGGTTCATAAATGATTTGCTCGTTCCTATATTTCACCATAAATGGTAGGTTTCAATCACAAGAAACATAATTTATCTACATAAAGTAAAAGTAATATACAACAATAAATAGAAAGAAAAAGGTTACATTATGAATAGATGCGCTTAAGTGAATGATTATGGGAGAAAATTACAGATACTTCAATGTTATTACAACATTCTACGGCCTTGATGTTTCAATACTGTGATTAAAGAAATCCACGAAGTAACCTGAGAACATATGTTTACCAGGCCTTTAAAGTCAAGAGTGGCACTCATTACGAGCATTTGCTGGAGCGTACTTCCATAGGAAAAGCATAATTAGACTTGACGCAATACCGGGGTACAAGAAAGTAAATATAACATAAGAGGTTACTACAACTTTTCTCACAATTATACAGCTTATTAAGCGATAATAAGAACTAGGTCATTACTAAAAGAAATTAGTAATTTAGTTCCTCGATTCACATATAAGGCAAGTACACAGTAGCCAAACCACAAATCGTTCGCGGACAGAAAACACTCATTATTTCAGGGTACAAAATTGTGAGGGGGTTTCTCCTGTACCTGTAATACTAAAGCTAATGCAATGCACAAGCGCAAATGGCTAAATGACATTCTAAGTAACCCATAAATCGAATAAAGGTGAGTAGGCTTAAGGCATTACTTTCAATCATACAAAACTCCTTACCGTGTGTAAATCTCTCCTGAACAGAACAAGCGCTATGAATCCTGCGATTATTCCGAAAGGCATGAGACTGGCCAAGGCGAAAATTTTCCCGAGCCAGTCACCTAAGGCAGTAAAAGAGATAATTCTACACTGTATCAATAATTCATCAATATAATGAATCCAAAGTGTAATACACACAAAATTTCTATCACCACGAAAGGATATTTTAATTATCAATGTTCCACTTGAGGTGGCAGTTCAGTATGTCTACTTTACACTAATATTTCGGCTTCCTATCACAATGTAAAAGTAAATATATTAATCCAAACCTTGCGGATATTCTACGAGAGTCAATGCCAGAGGCACCCACTCCATTCTGTCATCTGTTTGTAGATTCGAAGAGGGGATGTTTCCCTCACCACCTGAAACTGCCATGTTTGATGCTGCACTGTCCCACAAACCAAATCGCTAGAGCGCGCAAGAACAATTTCCGGTCGGAATTATGTTATTGAACTTTGGAATGTTATATGCTGCAAGGCAGCTGATAAAAGACTTTCTTCCGCAAGAATTGTATAGGTATGCTTAATTTAAGTAATTCTTCAAAATAAAATTCGCTGTTGCTGGCAGCTCATGGCAATGAGTTAAATGTTTCGGACTTCACATCCGAAAATGGCCCCTTAAAAATCGATATTTATTTTCCATCATCGGAATCTGTTTATTTCTCGAGTGATTATAACCATAGAAATAGTAGAGACAAATAAAATGGGTCTTTTAAAATTCGAAAAAAGAATTCCTTTATTACAAAAAATTACACCACCAAAAACTCAACTCCGCTTAGTGTTCACGAGTAATTTTCGCATATTAAAAATCTTCAAAGCAGCACTCTTCCTTCTCTCTCATGACTGGAGATAACCGCTGAAAAGAGAAACATGTTTAACAAATTAATTTCGCCATCCCAAAACAGATATTGGCATGTACACAGTGGCAAGCTCATCACGCTTATACTTACGGTAACTTCATTCTCATGAATATCCAACATGTGAAGAATGACACAAGTATGCATAGGAAACCAACAAATATCAAAAGTAGCCTGTTAAGCTTAGGTGTGGAAGGGCTGTGCGTCTGGTCCAAAACAACAAATCCAAGTCCCCCCAACGTGAAAAGGAAACTTGAGGCTAGACCCTCCATTATGTACTGCCCATTAACTCTATACGGCATGAAGGCTACCTGCAACATGTAAAAGCAGTATGAGGCAAATCGGTTCTTTAACAGGAAAACCGTTCATGAAAACACTTAACTTACAGGTCTAGAATGACCATGTTCATCCGTAGTTGAACCGACGCTCGGTGGCTCCACGATGACATCATAAATAATACCTAAAGAAAGCGACAAGTGTGAGCGCATACACCTCGAATGAGAACTTAAGAGATAATCGAAAAGCACTTCACAAACCTCCAGTGACCAAAAAGTAAGAGAGCAACACGAAGGAAAACATAACCATTGCCGACGGTTGATGGAGCCATGATGGTCTTTTTATCTTCAGATGTGGCACTTCTAACACATAAAAAGGTATTCTATACAAGCTCTCCATGATTCTGCTGAATGAAAATTATATACCTCACTTTTAAGTAAATGTTTTGATGGTACGCATGAGGATGAAGTTCTGAGTGACGTGTACGACAGCGGCACTTCTCCAATTTCCCCCACCTCCACCCGCCTTATCAACTAACAGTTGAATGCGATTTTCCGCACTGCGATGGGACAGATCAAAACCGGGAAATTTAAACTTGTTAAACTTTAGTTCAATCCGCAGGGGTGAAGCTGTAAAGAAGAAAATGTTCACTTACGTTATTTTCTGAGCTATTTTGCAAATATAATCGCAGTGGCAGTAACTAAATTATTGCGGCAAATGGCTATAACAACCATGGCTAACCATGTAGGAGGTTGCCCCGTCCCCCCTACTATAATGCCTGGTAAAATATGAAAAATAGTGGTCATTAGGCACTCAATACTCTTCCTGACCTTCGAAACAGCAATCTGCCCCCTCCAAAACAAAATTATTAATCCTCCACTACTCATGAGTGGCGGAGGAAATTCCTGAGTTGTCGTTTGGCACTATCTGTGGGCTCTTCTTTCTCAGCTAGATCAATATCCCATCGGCAATTGTAAGGACAAGGTGGTCTACTAATAGATTTCCGACAAATTGCAGTCAGCTTAGTGTTGGCCCTTGACATCGCTGTAGTCAGGATTTATGTTGGGAAGGGGGAGGAAGGGCAAGGATACCCACCTGTAGCTGTAGATTTGTGTTTAAGGGGGAAGCAGGACATCATACAATCTGGCATATTGTAGATTTGGAATGACGTGTCTCGTTCAGGGGAGGCAGCTACCTCCCTCTGGCTATGCCCATGGTCCTGGGCACTTTTTAATTTTATAAATAATGTAATGCATTTAAACTGAAATGATAGAATGACTACCCACATAGCAGAGGTATATGCCAAGAATATTCCTGGAATATTCTCACAGGGATATTGGAGTGTTCCAAGCATGTTCCCAAAGTTCTCAGAATATTCCCAGCACATTACTTATGTCTTATGCCCTGTAGCATATGCTAGGAATATTCCTGCGGGATATTCCTGGGATATTTAAATGTACGGAATATTTATAGGGTAACATTTTTATCAAACAAATTTTTATACTCTCTTTTTGTTTTGAAAAGTAAGGACACTAACTCATAACAATTTGTCAGAAAAGGGAAGAAAAAAATTGGCCCATGGGGGGATCGAATCTGCAGCCTATGCATTATTAGCATGATGCTCTAACCGACTGAGCTAATCGGCCATCTAAATAAATGGCGAAAAATGTAGTATATGTTATTTCTAGACATTTTCACTCGCCTTGACAAAATTGTTAATATGCTGAATATATTGCGACAGCAGATTCCATGTGGCAGAATATGATAAAATGGCCACAGCTAATGTATGTTGCAATAAGACAATCCTGAGTCCTTTCTTTTCGGGCCAAGTCAAAATATATTCCAAATTCACAAGTCAAAGAAGGCAGGGTCAAAAGTTAGTCGCAGTAATTACGGTAAACCAAAAGAGTAATCCAAAATGGGAAATAGGATGGGATGAGCTGGCATACTGGGTTGTACATTCATTTGGTTCTCAACACTCCTATGCCAACTTTAAAGAATATTCCAGGGACATCCCTCAATGGTTTGCAAGGGTATATAATAACGAGAGCCATGGTAGAATATTCCAGGAATGTTCACTGAAGGATATTCAAATGTGAATCATTTGAGAACATTGAACAAATATTCTATAATGATCCCAACGTCCCTGGAACCCAATAGGCATATTGAGGATCAAAATAGGATGTTCCTAGAATATCCTCTGCTGTGTGGGTACCTGAGGAACATGGGTGGGTACATGGGCATGAAATACCTTATGATTATCATTTTCTATTTTTATAACAGGAATGATTGAGTTGCACTCTTTCTCAATCTGCCCCTGCCTTACAGCCTTATTCGTGTAATAACTATTATTTCCTTACTCACTCCTATCATGCTTGGAAGCCATTTTTTACCCTGATCCACTCCAACAGGTTAATCAAAGGGTCTTATCCTATAAATCTGTCACTGGTGCTGACGTACTAGAATGCGCCACATGTTGATGATATTTATTTTCATAGGCCTTCAAATACATATGTACCTACTTGTATTTGTCAAATAACCTGAAGAGCAATATAGCCAGTACAGAGGAATTTCTTCTTTCGAAACTACTACAACTCATATTACCATTATGTAAGAACATAGACTTAAATGCTGGTCAGAAATGCTGATGGCTATGTACCCCAGTTTGGTGAGGGATAGAAGTAATAGTCAGAGGCAGCAGAAAATCAATTCAAGAATTTTATGATGAAAACTTTTCATACTAAAACTAAAGTAGGTAATCAGATTTTGCAGAATGGAGAATAAGGAATCAGTGAAATAGGAAGGGTTAAATTAGATCGAGTAGAATAATTTATCTACTGGATATTATCTGGGCTGATGTTGGCACAGATATTAAGGAGAGAATAGCATTAGTGATGGAATCAAGAAGTGATGGCCTGAATCTTACATAAGGATGTTAAAGTATAAAAGTCAAACATGAAGTGAAGCATTGCAGAGTTCAGAATCCTTGACTATGAGGAAATAAGTTCACTATAAGGAAATAAATAAATCAGAGGAAGAAAACCAACTTATTTCTTCATTTGTGAAAATCAATTCCACATAGTTGAGCCTGACACCATGGAATGTATGAGGAAATAAGTTATGGATAAATGGGAGGCATATGTGATTAGAGGAAGGAACAGGAAGGAGAATGTTGTACTGATAGAGAGAATGATGAACATGGAAGTACTGGGCATGGTAGGTGAAGAGATGGAGCTTCTGAAAAATCAAGGAGAGAGCTGAGTTGGCACAAGAGATGGAGCAGGTATTGAGGGGTCCATAGGTTCTGAAGGCACTTAGTGATAGATGGGAGGATATTGGTTAAGCAAGAAGCGGAGAAAGAATTGGCTTTAACGATGGAATGCACTAAGGTGAATGCCTTTTGGAAGAAAGTCATAGTGTGAGAAAGAAGGGTTCCCTTTTTTTAAGCAAAAGAGCAGATTGCATTGCATTAATGCCCATCTCATTTCAACTCTCCAGCAGCAATAGTCTCATTTTTTCCTCCATTGCTGTCTGAAGAAGATAAGTGAGCTGAGTGGTCTCCTTCTTACGCATGCAAGAAAGCAGGAGGTAGTCATTTGATCCATACAATCTAGATATAACTGTCTCCACAGGCTTAGAAAAATGGTATTTATGAAGTATTATTCCCAATGTATCCATTATCAACAAAATATTGTGACCAATAGACTGCTCACTCTCCTGATTATCTCTTTTAACCTGGACATTGGACAGGCAACTTCTAATGCAATAAGAGGTGATATGTCCATAGGACCTTTTCTCTTGTGAGCCAAAGAGATCTCATAAACTCTAAATCTAAGAAAATTTACTGTCCAATAAACATTTATTTGAACTATCATTTATTTCAATTTTATGAGGCTTTAGAGTATTGCATAGGAGAGGGATTTTAATTATTATTCAATTATGAATATTTTCCTTAGCGACTAGGAGCATTTTAAAGGCGTACATATACCTGGTACATTTTACTGTACAAAGGAATGCATGAACTCTGTCAAGAGGTAAATTGCACCATGTAAAGCAGCAAATTGTATGATAGCTAGAATGACTGCACAGGAAATAAGAGCCTCCTCTAATTCCATTCATTTTCTTGAAAAATCTATGATACATTCATTTGAACACTAATATGTACAGTGTCAAGTGGTCTTAAGTGAAATTGAAATGTTTTCCTAAATTAAATACTTATGATTATTTTGTTATTGCTGTTGATACTACCATCTGCTACACCTTGTTTGAGTCACCTCACTGGGTTAAAAACCTACCCAGACCAAAAGGTCCAGAAGCTTCTCGCTTATCGCCTGGGAATGGGTAAGTAGTGGGAGAGGGGTAAAAGGAGTGGGAATGGTTAGTGAAAACCACGAAAACACAGCCACTAGGAGGCCAACACCATGAGGTGGATTGCCGTCAAAATGACAACAATGGACCCTGCCTCCTCCTAGTCCTTGTAGCTGTTGGATTACCCCAGCAACATTAGACGAGTCACTGCCAGTCTCGCTTGCACGAAGACTTCCCACACATCAGTTAAGAGCTGGCGAAGCCCATTGCCCAAATTCTTGGGATAGGGTGACCGCCGGCTCCCTTTATGGGTAGACATCGTGCGTTCTGCCGGAGTACGTCATCGGATCGGGGCCCCACCAGACCAATGATAGTCAAATCAGACCAATTATGGTCAAAATGTGAGTCCCTTCACCTCAAAACTCCCTGACTACCCCAACCATCTGCTACAGTATTCCTTCCTTTCCTACTGATGTGTGTAGCTACTGAAGATAATACCCATTCACGAGGGACTTACATAATTTCTTACAGCAATGCCATAAGAATTCTTCCCAAAATTTCCAGCTTTTCCTCAGGGTAAAAATGATTTCATTCCCTGGCTTCCTGATGCAACAAATAATGACATATCACACCAATGGTGGCTGCTCCCTGGCATTGGAGAGCTTCAACGTGCTCCTTGGGTGGGATTACCTCTCCCTGTTACACACACATGCTTTAATTGCCATTAATTGTCAAAAGAGCTCATGAGAGTGAAAATATAGTCACCATTTTCAAACTTGATCCGGTTCTTTACATCACTACTTTTAATAGATACTACCAGTTCTTAGGACAGCAACTGTAGACATTATCTTTCAAGAGCATGCAAAAGTTATTATTATTATGGACCAAAACAAGATATTAATATGATAGTAATAGTCCCCAGTAAGTTTTACCATAATTAGAGACAGTATTTAAGAACTTCATATAAAAATTGAATGACAAGTAGTGTGTCAGAATGAACTATGGAAGGATAAGGAGAGGTGCCCACTAATCCCATTGATTTTTTGGGTTATCGCAAATAATATTCATAACAATTAGTTGGAAAGGCATGTAAGGAGATTTAAGTGAAAATGAAGATGAGGTGAGTGGATGAGATCAGATTTGGATAGTCATAAGCATTAGTTTTGCAGTAACGAGGACACTATAGATATCGTGTGAAAGTTATGAGATGAAAATCAATCACAAAAAGATGAGAGTAATGAAACTTCTCATGGCAGGCGCTTAATCTAAAGGTAGGAAAGCATAGAGCAAGTGAAACAAGTATCGAGGTAGTATTTTTAAGGAAAATGGTTTCAATGGAAGGGACAACAGATGTAGAATTGCACTAACCAGAACAATATTTTTGAAAAGAAGGGGACTGAGTTGGCGCTGAGACTTGAACAGAATATTAACGCAAACTCTGAGATGGTGAGTGGAACCGTGTGGGTAAGAAAGTTGGTCATTGTGGGAAGAGGATGGGTATATATTGGGAGAATTTTTAATATGTATTTGGTAAGACTGATAAGAGGGAGTCAGTCAACAGGGAGGACTATTGAGAAACAATTAGTCACGGTGGGGTAGGAAAGAAGATTAGCAGCAGGGATTCTAGGAAGGCTGAAAATTGGATGGACATAATGAGTATTGACGGCATATTGAAGTGGGTGACAAAAGGTAATACACTTGACAAGCAGTGCAAAGGGCAAGAATTTTGGATGGCAGTGGGAGATAGCATAAAGAAGTTGAGGTAGTCCTGATGGTGTGTATGTTACGCTCAGGTAATGAAAAGAGGTCTTCAAGCAGAGGAATTTTGGATAGACACAATTCTAACAACTCTACCACATAGCTTGTAGGAGCTCGAGGGTGATGATTATAGAACTGACCTGAAGAGTATCGCGGCAAGTTTGCAACACTAACGCGGTGATTGGCAGATCCAAGATTCTCACTCATGGTCCACAGCATTGTGATATCCTGTCAGCTGTTGGGAAGTGGTGAGCAAATTAGATATTTAAAAACAGATAGAGACCTGAATTTTAAATAATATGATATTTTAATAATTAAATGTTTTAATTTAAGAGAAAGTATGACATTTACAGCGATGATTAGACTCGTATTCAACAGATGACTTTGATTTGACTAGTTTTCGCTGATAGAACAGTTCCGCCTACCGATGACAACCTTACGGCAACTGCCATATTTTTCCTTGTTAACATAGAAAACTTGAAGCGTATTTGTCACTCTCACAGACGTCTGTCGGTTATATTTATTTAATTGGTCTTTCGCTGCATTTTAGCTTGAGCAGTATTACATAAGGTATGGTGATCATTGCTATAATCTTGTTTTCTTACGTACTTACATCTAGTTTCCTTTGATGGAATTTTTGTCTTAATGCGTGTTACATTCAGAATATATGTGCGTGTTTCTCATTTATAGATCGATCATTTTCACTCGGGGCTCGTAACTTAGACGAAGAACTCTGTATTTATACCCTTCATTATTAAGAGTTGATGTCCGGCCATCATTCATAGTTTCTGAAAAATTTCCCCGACAGGTGTACATTTGACATATTGTCTTAATTTATAAATCATCGTCATCAGAGTGAGCCATGTTTCTATCCTTAGTGATTGCTTGAGTTTTTCTTAGTGGCATATTCTTCAGTAATTCGTTTTGAGTGCTGTAGTCAGCCATGTTGTTTTTATTGACAAATTCTGTTAATGTTGTCTAATTTTCTAAGTGCTATTCGTTTCAGTTATTATAACAGGAAATCGCATTTGAATATAGTTGGAACAATGTCGGCTGGTCCGTACAATTACTCTTACATCTTTAAGTATATCATTATTGGAGATATGGGAGTCGGAAAATCATGTCTATTACATCAATTCACTGAGAAAAAATGTAAGTTTGATGTGTATGCATTATCTCATCGGCTGTTCTCGATAATTCCATGGTACTACATCTTATGTATTCTGTAAAATTAATTTTAGTTATGGCTGACTGTCCTCATACTATTGGTGTTGAATTTGGGACGAGAATCATTGAAGTATCTGGACAGAAAATCAAGCTGCAGATATGGGATACTGCTGGCCAGGAAAGGTTTAGAGCTGTAACAAGGTACGTTGTGTATAGATTTGTGTTTTAACCAAGTCGAGGGTTCGGTATTAGTAGATGCTTACGTCATAGAATTAGAATTATAGTAATCACATTATCACATTATCAAAAATTTAATTCACTAGTGGGAGGGCATTCTCATCCATAACTGCCAACTCAGGGAACGCCCTTTCGAAGTTATTTACTTAAAGGGAAAGATGTTATGTGCCATTGATTACTCTCCTTATATTTTCACTCTTGAATGCCTATCGCCACTTGCTAAAATCTTTGTAATTCTAAAGGTCGTTGAATGACATTTGTGTTCACGTTTTATGGATTTAATTACATGAGTTTGGTTATTTGCTTCTCGATTGAGAAAGGTTGAACCATCTAAGTTTTTATTTCTCATTTTGTGTTTTCTTTGACTCACTTTATTTGTTTCTTCGGATAGGTCTTATTATAGAGGAGCTGCTGGAGCCCTAATGGTTTATGACATTACCCGTCGATCTACATACAATCATCTTAGCAGTTGGTTGACTGATACACGAAACTTGACCAACCCCAGTACTGTAAGTTTTTATGTCAATAAGGTGTAATTCACCAGTCATTTGACTATTCTATCCTCAATTGCTCATTATGTAGCTTGACTTGTTTTGACTTCTACTAACTGCTATAAGTTTATTGTTCCTCATGTTGTTTCACTTTATCCCCACAATAGTTGGTTTTGTGTTACTTAGTTTATATCTGGGCGTTTGTGTAGATGCTAGTTGTGTTTTATCATTTGGGAAGTAATGTGAATACAAGTGGATGGATTGGATTGTGTTCATGGAGACAATATTTTCGTACTCAGTCAGTAAGTACTGTAGAACCTCAATTGGTTGAAATATCGGGGGTGGGACTTTTGTGTAACATTTTTGTTGGCCTATAGATGGTTGATATTCATAAGTTAATTTGGTGAAAATATACACTTATGTTATTTACTCAAATGTCACTTTAACTACATCATCAACATCTATAATTCTACATGATGAATAATTTATTTCTTGAAATAATCGAAAATTTCTTCACAGCATTAGCCTTATCTCTCCATCTTTTGTTGTGTTTGTTGATGGTTTTGGTTAAATGGGTTAAAGTTTAGTAGGGTTCTGTGGAATGGGGTTCTACTAATTAATCTCTTATAAACTTGGTGATTCCAACTAGTTTAATTTTAATCATGACCTGTGTCTTGGTGTCAGTTCTGATGGTGAAGTCTGGCATTAAAAGTAGATTGTTATTTTGAATGAAATTTTGAGGAAACACCTTGATTGATTGAAAAACTGACTTAAGCTTTCCTGGGCCATGTCTCTAAATAACATGTTGTAGAAATCTGTGGCATTGGAAGGGAAAAGTTGGTTTTTAATTTAATTTAGGGCCTTATTCTGAATGGTTTGGTGAGCATGCTATTTGCCAGAATTACAACTCAATTGGCTATTCCCGAGATTGTGCAGGGTGGCAATCATCAGGGAAAACCTGGAATTGTCAGAGAATTTTGAATTTCTGGAAAAGTCAGGAAATTCTCGTAATAGTCAGGGAGAAACTGGATAGGAAATCCTCATTATTTTCCTACCATTACGTTTATTAACTACTGGATGCATGATACAAATTTTCAGTGTGGAATACCTTTATGAACGCTGGAAATTTTCAACAAATAACTACTGTAATGCATTTAAAATCAATCCTTCTGCAAATGCGAAAGGAACTTGTTGTTTGTAAATACTATTGGCCATCTCAGGTGAGATATGATGGAAGTCACTGCTGTAGAAAGAAAATAACTCTTACCCACTTCATTGACATGATGTTTTATGGCTCTTTAGGTGTCTTCATGTGACTTGAAAGTAATGCTAAGCACTATAAATAATTCCAAAAAAAAGCTCCAAATTTTAGCAAATTATATATTTGCACAAAGTATGCTGGGGTGGTAGACATAATTGCTTTTGCTGTATAACTCCCCGGAAAAAAATTTAGTGGTTCTGAGGTCCATGTCCCAAATCGCCCACGGTGCAGTTGTCTGAATTGGTACCCACAATCCGGGTTGAAACAGCCTGGTCTTCTACATTATGCATATAGTGCAAAATCCACCTTTTGTTATGATTCCATGTATTTTTCAGTTTTTAATGCAAAGTCTTCAATTCATTATGATGAAAAAATTTCTAGCATAAGTAATTAATTTAGAGCACTATCATCTATATGCCGTACAGTGGCAGGTTATGTAAAACATATATTTTACGTGGCCACTGGATAATATCATTTAGAAGTGGAATGATTTCAAACTCTGTAATGCAATTCTCTTACCCAGTAGCATGCTTACCATTGCTATTCATGTTAATTAAGGCCTACATATCTTAGGTATTGGCTATAGCTTAGATATTGCCTAGCATGTGTGCATGCAAAGTTAATGTATGAGGTTTGGGTGACATGGAGTACACCAATTCAGATGAGCATTATTTGCTTACCTCATAATGTAATACATAAACAGATAAAAAAATCATCTTGTTACATGTTTGGGAGATGTATAAAATTCACTTGGAAACATTCTCATTATGGGCATATAAATCATTTAATATCATCAACTAGAAATACTTTTGGTGTTTACTAAGTAGCCAATCTCGTACAGTCACGAATGAAGTAAGTGGGTTTTTGTTTCAATTGAAACGAGGGTGAAGATAAAGTCTTTCTATGGCCACTCTAGCTCACATTGACGTCCTGTAGTCATCTCATTGAGCTTAAACAACATGCAATTGGACCTCCCAGCCCATTACTGCCTAGGCAAACCATCATCCCTGTGTAGAACAATGTAGATTATTATACGGGTAGCTCTCTATCAAAGGAATGGCTAGGAACTCGTGTGTAAAACAGTCTCTGTCAAGTATGTACAGAATTGTCTATAAGTGTGTTCTTAAACCTTGCCCAATGAATTCCTAGTACCTTAAAACCCTTCAATACTCACTGTTAGGAGAATAGGCTCAGTAGTTTTTGAGAAAATGTTTGCATAGCCGTGTACCCATACAGATACACAGTACATGTATACAAATATTGCATATTTAATGAAATGAGATATGGTATAGAATGCCTAGGCAGGGTTGGTAGGCATCTTGAAAGTCAGGGAACTGAAAAATTGGTCTGGAAGTCAAGGAAAATTCAGGGAATTTTATTGTTGGTCAGGAAAAAATTACCCACATTCAAATTTGATTCCACATGTGACTTGTTCATCTGCACTACAGATCCCATACTTCATTGTGCTGAGGCGTTAGCCTTGCGCTGAAGAACTGGGTAAGGGGATGGGGATACAGCGTCAAAAAGACCAAAAATGTGGAATATCAACGGAGACAGATAATTTCTAAAAAGTGTGAATATCCCGGGAGTGGAAGCTTGAAACACGCGACCCTCTCCTTGCTTCACAGAACATATCTGAAAGATCCCAAAAGCTCTGGACTCAGCAGTTGTTTCTGAAACACCAGAGTGCTTCGCCGACTTCATATTCAGGGTTGTTACAGGTCAGGGAATTTGAAATGAGTCGGGGAAAAGTCAGGGAATCTCGTCTATGGCATCAGGGAAAATGTATGTCATGTCGCGTGATCCAAAAGAACCTCCGTCCTGTCGGCTGGCTGAGCTGGCCTGGGTCAGCCGGGTGCCAAACCAGTTCGTCTTTCCGCCGCTCAACTCTCCGCTGTCCTGAGGAGCACTGCTAGCCATTGCTAACTGTGCATATGCATAAGCCATCTTAACTTTTCATGGGGTCATGCAGCTTGCGTGTTCTCCACAATGCTTTAAAGAAGGCATGAATGCCTCTGGGTGGGGTATAGTAATGTACAGTCACTTCATAAAGTATTGCGACACTTTATGCTAGCGGTTTGTATAGGTTGACTTTCAAAGCTGGAAGTACGTTGGCTATCCTGAGCCATCTCTGTTGACTATGAGCATTTCCAGGTACAGTATGATATTTATTGAAAGTCAAGAGGGACATAGCCACCAGAGATAAATCAGGATAGCCAACTTATTTTGAGCTACGACATCCGACCTATACGAACCGCTAGGGTAGTGTTTCGCGATAGTGTTCGCTTAATGAAGTGACTGTACATGAGAGTGTCATACAACATCTTCAAAGATGTACCCTCCCGCCGGGCCAAGTACACCAACTGGACGGGGTCTTCTGTGTTTCCTCCAAAGCACTGCTCTGTTTGATGGCTCAACAACAGTTCGACAGAGGACACTGGGGTTAAAATTCTTCCCAACATGATCAAGTTCGTCGAACGAGTCATAAAAGGGGGTAAAGATGAAAAGATTCTGTCAGATAGTTTCACTTACGTGGCTAAAGCTGTCAAGGATAAAATGTTGGGACCCAAGCTTGCTTTTTTCTCATATGTGGCACGCCTTATTGAGCCCTTTTTAACTGCCTATCAAACAAACAACCCTATGGCTCCATTTTTGCACTCTGATTTATTTGCTCTAGTCACAGATTTGTACAAGATCTTTGTAAAGAAAGAGTACCTACTGCCTAGCACAAATGTATGTGATATTGATGTAACCAAAGAAGGAAACATCATTCCTGCCAAAGATATAGTCCTTAGTTTCTCTGTGGAAGAAGCTATCAGGAAGGTGGATCAAGTGTCGAAGAAGAATATTTTGCTGTTTAGAGAAGGATGTGTTACTTTTCTAAAAGCATTGGTGGCCAAGATATTAGAAAAGCCTCCACTTCAGTACAAGATTTGCAAGGCTATCATGTTTTGTGATCCGAAGTTGATGGTGAAATCCGAAGATGCAGCTCTTGCTCGCTTCGGGGACTGCCTCTCATTGCTGCAGCTAAGGCAGTGGTTCTCTGCTTTAGAGTGTGACTCGCTAGAAGCTGAGTTCAAGACTTTAATTAACAAACCTGCTGTTTCTGTGTGCTTGAAAGAATATGACTGAGACCACACCCATCTTGATCACTTTTGGAGGCATATTTTAATATTGCAGAAGTGCACTGGATTAATGGTAGATTTGATCCACATGGTTTTAATATTGAGCCATGGAAATGCCTTTGTGGAGAGGGGATTTTCCATAATCAAAGAAGTTAGTATCTAAAACCAACTCCCACAGACACTGGTCATGCAAAGGCAGGTGTACGATGCTGTGAATTTAGCCGGCGGAATTCTTAATGTGGAAATTAATGACAAAATAGTTTCAAGAGTTTGACATGTGCGTGCAGAGTATGAAGAGGCACGAAGGGAGAGAGCAAAAGAAGACGAAAATATACAGAAGAGAATAGATGAAAGAATGATTGGGGAAGAAGTTAAAGAATTGAGAGCCATGAAAACCAAACTTTTGCTATAAAACCAATTGGAGTGTGATGCTATCGATGAGAGGCTGAGAGCACTGTGTGGCCCTGTATAGTATTTCTGTGATGTTGTGGTTAGGTACGTTCTACATCCACATCCCTGAATGTAGACTTTTTGTTCGGTGTGTCAATTTAAATTTGACACCATATTTTGACTTTCATTTAACTGTAATTAAGTTTACAAGTTACTGTTTTTTCTGTGTGTTCATTGTAAAGAAAGACGTTTTAAAAAGACTCTAAATACATTTTTAAAAAGAATTTTGTATTATATTGACTCTTACCCTTCAAAAATGTTATGTAATGATAGAAAGGAGAGTGTGAAAAAGTCGGGGAAAATGAAGATTTTTGTCAGGGAAAAGTCAGAGAATTTGAATTTGGGAATCTTGTAACAGCCCTGATATTCAAAAATTCCCCTAGGGACAACAGTGAAACTGATCCACTCACTTTGTGTATGCTTTACGAAACGTTGAGTCGCCCGAGGGGAGGCACTGGAGGGAAATTCTGGTGGAGGGGAAGGCGTTGCCGCCGATTCCGAATGCTTTGGCATGAGTGAACCTAGTGAAACTGCATGCTAGGGCTCAGAATTACCCAAATTGTAGCCTAGTAGTAGGATATGTGCATAATGTGAGAGTCTTCGTTTGTTGATGAAGGATTCTTTTAGTCTTTGTTCGGATGAACTTTCCAAATATGATTTTGCACCGCGGCGATACTCGTCAAAATAGTCAAAATTCATCAATTTTGACGAGAGTTTTCTTAACTTGGGAATTTCGTAGAAAAAAATTCCCCAAGGAAAGCAAATATTGAACTTTTGTTCAAATTAAAATAAAAAAATATCACTGCAAGCGTAGCCCGGGAATTAGAGATGGTGTGCAGCAGCTTTTTTTGGCGAGGTAGGGAGCTCCCTTAAGTATGCAATGAAAATTCACTGTTTAAAGATTTTAAAGACTTTCTACCATAGCAAGAACCAGCTATCAAGATAAATTTGTATGTGATGCTTTATTTATGCTCTATTTTATGTACCAGAACTAATGTACCTATACTTCACATTTTTCCTTTAAAAGAAGCTGTCTTAAACCATAATGCTCATTATTTCTGTACTTTTCTTGAAATGAGGTGATTTTTTAAAGTCAGGGAAAAATCTGTGTTTTGGTCTGGAAAGTCAGGACAAAGTCATGGAAAATCAAAACTGGCAATGCGTATCAACCCTGCTAGGCCAAATTTCCCATTCTTAGCCATTCCTGAAGTTGCCTAGGAAATATGCCTGTGTTAAAATTGGAAAAAATTATTAATTTTGTTATTATAAACATAATTTTTTTGGTGAAAACAGTGTTTAACAAATTCGTTTTTTATAATTAAATGCTTCATTCTTTCTGCCCTCTGTTTGTGACAATTCAAACTCTATATCTTGGTTGATAATTAAGAAAAAGCGATGTTAGAAATATCTGCACTGATTTTTTTGCTTTTTTATAGTGGGATAGAGATAGGGCCCAGTTGGGGGCCCTTTTAGCCCTGAGGCCTTAGGTCAAATGGATTCTTCATGTACCCTAAAACCCTTAAATAAGGATAGATGTTGTGACCATATTAGGTTGCCCTTCCTTACGGTTGCTTTGTTTGTGCCGGGTTTGCACAGCGGGACAAGTGTGAAACAGTTTCTCTGTCAGTAAAACACACCGAAGAGCTAGGATCAGGTGTTTGAAGGAAGTGGTATGGATGAATGTAAAGACACCTTATTTTATTATTTGAATTACAAACCATATTTGTGCTGCTTAATATCCCCTCACATTAGTAATCGATCAGATACTCTAAATAGAAATCTTAACTCAAAGAGAGAGAAAATTAACTAATTGATACAAGCAAACGGGTATCATCTGCCAGAACTAAAAATAAAAAAGGTTTGCAGAGAAATGGTATTAACCAGAGAAATGGTATTAATTGGTGAGGGAGTGGTTGAAAAAGATGTATGGCCCTGGCTCACTACAGCCAGGCGGTATCCTGTAAATGCTGGCATGATGCTGATGTGAGCAAGCTGGGTGCACTGCGGATTTCTGTGCCATCTCTCTCAAACAGTTGCGGCAGATGGCCAACCAGTATAGCCACACATTCGGTTTTCCACCCAGAGTTAGGAATCGCAGTCATGGCCATAGATTGGAATACCAGGAGCTCTTAATACCAGATGATTACTCTCAGAGCGCCATCGGTCAATTGACCGTAACACTGGCTTAGGTGGTTGTGTGAGCACACCTTGCTGATGTCGGCCCTCCACCTTCTCTCCTTCCCCTATAGCCCCTCCTTGGCCTTGGCCACAAGGATGAGGGAAATTAGGTATGGATCTAATGTACCCTCTCTGACAAACAATAGCTATTAGCTAAGCTAGCATAGTTAGTGATCATTTAGTGTTGTCAAAATAAAAATCTTGGATATGTCTCCTCCAATACCTCTTGAATATGAAGATGGTAGATAGCATCCAAGACAGTAGTTCATTTGAAATACTGGTATACCTTGACATACTTCTTTTGGAGTTACGTTGGTCCTGTAGATATGTCTGTTTTTCTAGCTAATTAATGGAGAAAATAGAGCCAAGATATGCTGAAAGTCTGTGTTCAGATGAAAGTGACTATGCAGAAAAAAAGCTTGAAATATATAGGAAACTGCATGTAGACGAATTAAAACATTTTTTAAAGACAAACATGTGCTTCAAAGTACAAAAATTCACTACAGAAATAACTAATATATAAAAAATAATCAAGCAAGTGCAGATTAGATTGCATTTGTGTTATATGTGAGCTTGAGTGGTGATGAATGGAGTGATGTGCATTGAAAAAAACAGTTGGTAACATGCTGGTAGAGATTAAGCAGTATTCACAACAGTTTACAGAGCTCAAGTCTACTACCTGGCTGTTTTGAAGAGCTTTTTCTAGAGCTGTTAGAGGTTGAAGCAATAACTTGAGAGGCTTTTTGTCTTAAGCACTAATGAAATGAGTGAAGAGGGGTGAAGAAACATTCAGTAAACTGACAGTAGGCTGCATTCTTTCTGTTCACTATGGTCATGGTATAATATTTTTTGCTATCGAAATTGTGCTAGATAAATATTGTGGATGTGATTGTTTTGATATGCTCTTTAATTGTCTAGTGCTCATTAAGTCTGTTCCTGAACTGTTCTGAAGGATGCTAGAGGGTTTTATGTAGGGTAAAAAACATGAAATGGAGAAAGTGCATCATTGTGTTGTGAAGTGAGCAGAACTGAGTGTACAGAAATGTATTTGCAACATCTTGTGTATAGGATTGGATTTACATTTAGTCATTTTTCTATTCTAGTATTTAAAAACTCATATATAAATTGCAATCATCTGAAGTAAATAAAATGATAGTGAATTGGATAAGGGACTTTCTCAGTGATCGAAAACAATAAGTAGTTATTGATGGATTTTAGCTCTGATATGGAGGGAAGCGTGATCGGCCCTCTTTTATTAATGATTGATATCAATGGCCTAAGTTCTTGAGTTAGCAGTAAATTAAGATTATTTGCGGACAATACAGTTATCTACCATGAAATAAGCAAAGACACTGTCATTGAAGTTCTGTCATGGGACCTTAACAACATTCATTCATGGTGCCAGGAGTGAGGGCTAGAATTAAACCTTAGTAAATGCACCACAATTCACATCTTGCAAAAGTCATCACACCCATGCCATGCCGACATTGTGGGTGGAGTAAACATCAAATCTTCGGGTACGTACAGTTAAATATCTTGGAATCACATTAACTTCTGATATATATCTTAGGGAACTCGCATGCTCAAGCTATACGCCACAGCAATTAAAAAACTAGGTTTTTTTTGCATATAATAGGAAGACATTCAGATGGAAAAATAAAAGAGAGATGCTACTTAGCTCTGGTTAGGCCACACTTTGAGTATGCCATGAGGATTGGGACTCTGGTCATAAAGATTTAACCTAAAACATTTATAAAATACAAAGGAAAGCTGCGCGCTTTGTTAAAAACTGCCACAAGTGAACATAAAAGTATTTCTCAACTTCTAGAGGGATTAAGGTGGGAGCCCCTAGAGGCTCGGAGGCTACTCGCTAGGCTTAGGTTGCTAGAGAAATTCAGAACTGGTGTGTTTCAGAGCGTCTGTATCTACATCTACATAATACACTGCGAGCCGCCGCATGGGCGTGTGGTAGGGGGTGTTAGGTAACCAGCCGTGTAAAGGTGTAAGTTTATGGAGATGAAATGGTGACATGTATTATAGGAGTGTATTTAGTGGAGCTCAATTTTTATCGTGGTCGCTTATTGTTCGCGGAAAGAACGAGTTTTTGTACCTATCTGTTGGGCAGTGAATCTCTCTTATTTTATCGCATCTGTCAGACCTAGAGATGTAGTGAGGAGTCATGATAATATTCTCTATGTCGCTCTGAAAAATATCAGTTGTGAATGTCTCAAGCAACCTAAGCCTAGCGTGTAGCCTCCGAGCCTCTAAGGGCTCCAACCTTAATCCCTCTAGAAGTTGTGAGGCACTATATGTATGCTCATAGCTGTTTTCAACGAAGCATGCTGTTTTCCTTTGTATTTTATTACATTTTTTTGGTTAAATCTATTTTACCAGGGTTCCAAATCACAGATTATATTATCATGGCACCTGTATTTTGTTCCTGATGATGATGAAGTACATCAAAACCTTGGTCAAATTAAAATTTAAAGAGGAAAATTGCCATTTCTGTTTTTCATAGTATGGAAGAAATCATCATTTAACGCTCAAAGTTTGCAAACAACAGTAGACAAGGCTCTAGTCTAATGCTTTTATCTCTATTCACCTTAATCTATCTTTGATTACCTCTCATATAAAAAATTAAGCATTTGGATCTTGTTAAGCTATGAACCGATCATTTCTTGTAAAATATGAAGCACTACCCTGATAGCAAGTGTCGTGTATTTTGTACCTGATGCTGATATAGTTAAAACCATGGTTGAATTAAATTTCATCTAAGTGGAGAATTAACATTTCTGTTATTGTGATGAAATTCCACCTTATCACGTCTGATACTTCTCTTTTTGTTAAAAAAAAGGTTGGTGGTTTCTGGCGATATGAAATTTGCTAAACAGTTTGAATGAATAGGGTAAACTTCATTTTTCCACAATGAATTCCAAATTTACAAAGTTGACCCTATCAATTCAAAACCTCTTTTTGTTCTTTTATGCAATTCTTGTGGCACAGATAACATCCACTGATGACAGATGATAGCTGGAGGGAAGGTGTGACTTTTAAGTCCATGTGTCGATTGTGAAATACATTCATACGTACCAATCATGCCATTCCCTTCCGGGGTAGGCACAGTCGCAAAGTTTCACTCATAAATACATATTTGTACACCTAACTCTGCTTCAATAATTTCCTCCATACTGACCTATCTTTGTAAACCTCTTTTGCCTCATTTACCCCCATATACTGCTTCATACACGCCCTCCTGTTTTTAAGACTCCTAATATTCTTCCTCCTAAGAATTCCCTCAACCACATTCAGCCACAATTTTCTCGGCCTTCCTCTACCTCTCGATCCATTCATTTCACCCTAATATATCTGTTTCGCTTCTCCACTCTCATTCATTTTCTCATCATGGCCAAACCAATGAAGCACACTCCTTTCATATATGTCCATTACTGGAGCATCTAACCCACACTCATTTATTACCCACTCATTCCTGACCCTATCCATCCTACTTTTGCCCAAATACTCCTTAGATATATCATAGCCACGGCGCTTAGTCTGCTCTTATGTCTGTCCTGACATACCCATGTTTCACTACCATACAACAAAGTGGGGAGAAGTACACTTTTGTACAAGGCGATTTTCGCTTCCTTAGACAGGCACTCATTCCTTGATGTGCTCCACATGCTACCTACCACTTTCCTTCCGGCATTTGCATGTCTCTATCTCCTTATCATTCCGTCCATCTTTCGCAAACATCTTACCCAAGTACCAAGTAAATCATCCACTTGATCAATTACTTCACCATTCATCTTCATCATACAGTTATTCTCCCCATTTTTCTTATCAAAAATTACTACTTAAGTTGTAGTATGCATTGTAAGTTTGTAAAAGAAATACTTGATTGATCATGGTAAAAACTGATTCAAATACCCGTGATCCTGAGGAAACTGATTCGGGATGAAAACCAAGCTAGACTGATGTCTAACTTGCTCAGGTTGGTGATCGCGTTGGTGTTTCTCGGCTTTTGGTGGGCACTCCGCCTGCTCGGGTGGCCCAACGCTCGCCTGGAAGCATATTATGGCCGCTCGGCGTCAATTCAAGTGCCGCTTGTGCTCCTCTCAGCTCTCTTCATCCGGGGATGCGTACGCAGCATAAATTTCCTCCACTGAGGCGAATTTGTGCTTCTTAGGTGCCATAACATATCTGGGGAAGATGGCAAGATGTGATATGGCTCTGGAAGGCTCGGGGTCCCAGCATGCATTTACTGCAGTAAGCTCGCAGAACTGATGTTAAAGTAAAATGATTTTTTCATGGCAAATTTCAACCCTTGGTGTATGAGCACCCGTGCGAGTGATTTCATACCACATCATTTGTCAATGCAACGATTGCAAATTCGTTGTTATATAAACAACAATTTTGGGTTTATCTGCTATGACAGTGTCTTTGTAAGCATGACTATGGTCTCATGTGTTTCAATGTAGACTTGAGGAGTGAACATCTAGAATCCTTTTCAAAAATCCTCGTAGGCAGCTGAGTCTCCCGCTCTTCCCAATGAGCCATGTGTGGAATGTTACAAAGAGGCAGCCTTTTGTTTCCATTTGCATACAAAGTCTTATGGGAAAACATGGAAACGGCCACCTCTCTCTCTCTCCCCACCGCACCTCCCTGACAAGGCGCTTGATGTATAGGATAGTCTGCAAGATTTTTTATCAATGGATCTCTAATGCTTGTTTATGTCCTCTATTTTGTCAACCTTTCGTATCTTGTAGGGGGATATTTATTGAAATTAGATGAATGAACATCTCTGGAATGTAATAGGAGATGGTGAAATCGCTATGGATAGATATGTGATGGATACTACTACGTTTAAGGAAATGGTTAATTGGAATCAGAGGTGTAAAGCACTTACTTACAAAAGTTACATAATAATTATAGTTTTAAATGTATATGTGCATAATTAAAGTGATTTCTACTTTTTGTATATTAAAAATTATTCTACTGGTGCAAAATATGTCCTCAGATGTTTTATGTAAATTTTTTTTGTGTGTAGTTCAAAATGAACGTATGTCAATAACAACTACAAGCAAATGTTTCAATTACATTTTGTTGTAGCTATTTATAATGATTATGTCAATAACAGATTGCTCAAACACAAGTGTAACTAGGAAGGAGACTTTTGAAGTTCAACTAATCTTTATGCTTTACTTCTACTTCACATTTCAAACCATGGGTTAATTATAAAAATATTCAGCACCAATGATGGCATCTATGTGATTGTAATTGCAACACACTTATTCTATATTCATTTATGTATTTCATCTGAGATGGTCGAGTTGGTGACCCCAAAACGGAGATACTGTCCAATGGGGCACCTATATTCCGGAGAAATCTTTGTAAAATAATATTTGTATTTATCTAATCTGGAATAAAAATCATTATTATTATTATTATTATTATTATATACTCTGCTCTTGATAAGTGTTTCTGTTTAATGTCAATGATTTGGAACATGGTATAATATCTTTAAATTTCATTTTAAATGTGTAGCTTACATCACTCTTAAGCCCTTTGGCCAACTAGACTTTAAAATGAAATTGTTTGGCAGAGTTACCTATCATCAATTATACCTTGTTACTCCTCTATAGAAGTTGTTTGCCATAGTTATTTAGTCATTTATTTTATAACTCATTCATTTTATTTTTTTCAGGTGATATTTCTTATAGGAAACAAATGTGACTTAGATGCTCAAAGGGATGTTACTTATGAAGAGGCAGAGAAATTTGCAGAAGAAAATGGACTGATGTTTGTGGAAGCTAGTGCTAAAACGTAAGAATATTATCAATAATTTAATTATTAATGTTATATTATTTAATTAATTTTTATGTTACCCTTTAAGTGGGGTAGATTCACACATGTGAGTCATGGATATATGCTTTCCAGGGACTCAAGGTGTAAGCCAAGTTTCTTATATGTAAACAATGCCCTTAGTATTATTCCACCACAAGAAACATCCCTGGGAAAACTCTGTACTGAAAGGGATAAGGTTGCTTTAAAGTTCCTTAAGTTTGGAAGAGAGTCAAAGTCTACTGGAGTTTTAGTGGTTCAGGCTCCTATCTCCATACATGATTGCTTTCTTCATCTCAGAATATGCCCTACCACTTATCAACTCATCCATAAAACCTTTCATCTTCCTTCCCCTTCCCTGCTTTTCTGTCATAGTCTCCTTGATCTCAGTCATCAGCATATCTTTGCCCGTCATAACCTGTTGGACCACCACCAATTTGGCCTCTGATTCTCCTCCAGAAATTTTATCTCCTCTGCCACCCTATCAAGCACTTCTTCTGTAGTCTTCCTTTTCATCCATTGCACTTTCCACGTCTTCTCCACACTTTTCTCCCATATCTGCTGCCAATGATAATCTTTCATTTTTTCTGAGTCCATATTTCTGTCTTAATGTTCTCCACCTAAACTGTTGGCTAGCCTTCATGTAATATTATTATAAATGGTCCCTTCCAGCAGAATTCTCATATTACTGAATGCCACCTTTGCTAGTGCAATTTCTCCTATGATGTTCATGCTTCTACACCCTTTATTTTCCCATTATCACACCATTTTCCTCCACTATACTACTCAAGTAATTAAAGTCCTTTAAGGCCAGCGCACACCTATCCTCCTGCATCCGTCCGGCTTCCGTCTGCTTCCTCCTGTTTTATCCTAGGGGTGTGCATGCTATGCCGTCCACCTCTGTCTCCGTCTGCCAAAACCGAACGGCAATGGACTTGGGCCCGCAGTCCCTGGGAGGAGACAGACAGAAGCCTGCGCCTTCTATTCCTCCCAGCCTCCATCCGCCTCCGAATGTCCTCCCGTCCGCATCCACCAAATATTCTCGACCGAGAATTCTGAGCAGAGACGGATGGTGGCGGACGGAGGCTGGGAGGAGAAGTATGCGCCAACTTACAGAATTACCCATATTTCAGTTAGTCCTATATTTTGGGAGGTAGGAAGGGGATGGAGGCGGGAGGATAAGTGTGCGCTGGGCTTTACTTGCTCAAGTTTGCACCCTCTGTCAAATTTTTTGTTCTTTATGATCAGACTTAATATCTTTCTTAGTCCTAGTAAATCTCACTTGTGTTCTTGTGATTAATTTTCATTCTCTATTCCGAATGCTGATGTTTACAATGCTGCAACCTAACCTTGAAATCCCATGGACACTCCGTCATTTGGTCTCTTTTTCAGAATATATTTAAATGTTTTTAGTTCTTTAGAGTAACTTTGCCATATGTTTCTGGAAAACTATTTCTGGATAAGTGCAGTGTAGTGAGAACAGACATCAGTCATAGTGTCTCTAAAATCCTCTGATTCCTTTTACTTAAATGACAGAGTTTGGGCTCAGCATTTTGAAAGCTACTTGTTTTAGTTTTTGTGCTCTCTTATCATTTAAGCCTACTAATTTTCGGGAATCAAGTATTGACAGCAATTTAGTCCATTGCTTAGAGCTGGAGCTGCTCTCACAAGGCTCATTTTTAGCTACAGTTTCATCAACATATGAAGCTCAGCAGTGCTATTTGAAATGCTTGTTGAACCACAAGAGCTTGAGCAATCAACGCCTTGTGAGTCAGAATCTTTTGGCACCTCCTCTACCAGACAACCATTGGAAAACACTAAAAATCCACTGAAATTCACCCTTGTTGCTGACAATTAGCTGTAAATTGGGAAATATTTATGACTTGCTTGCTCTTCACTTTTACATTAAGCTTAAATGAGTAGGAATTGTAGCTGAGTTGACTGTTTTGCATTCTTTGGAGTAATGTGTCTATATTTATTTGGAAACTCTTCAATAATGAATGTGTTCTCACCTTCAATTTTTATTTTGAAGAGTTTGTTACTTTGGATCAAGTTTGTGTTTGAACTAATTTGTGGCATTGAAAGATACCTAGTCATCGCTGAAATGTTTGCATGACTTCTTGCAGTACTCACAAGTGGCATTATTATCCAGGTTCATAATAAAATGCTGCTACACTAACTATGACAATGGTATTGACTAGCTAACCATTCATGTGCTTTAAGTGTAACAATACAGCTAATGCCACCTAAACTACTGTGGGAGCCAGTTAGTGGTGTGCACGATCTAAACATCAAATGAAATTTGCTATCTCAGTGAGTCAAAGAAACTAGAATTCAGAAGCATTTGCAGCTTGAACAGAAGGATTCTTCTGGTTAACCCGTCAGTGGATGTGTAAAATTTTGTTGCACGATTAGGCGTGTGGGCCTAATTCAGGGCCTAATAATTTAGGTGGTGGCCCAAATTCAATTTTTTTATTGACGAAAATTTTCAATTATTTTGTAAAATATTTTTACAAACAATAAGTCTAGACTAATATCTATCGTGTATTTAGCTTTTTTCTCAATGAAACATATTTATAGTCATTAGTGTAACAAAACCCAAAGTGATTGAAAAATTGTAAAATATTTTGAGCATTGAACATCCATTGTGATAAAATTTATATAAAATATCCATCAATTTTAATATTGCTGATTATAATATTATAATTTCTAAATACCATATAAATAATATATAACATAATAATGTCGACAGAAAAAGGTTACAGAGTTAGTCGCGTGGGCCACATTTGTGGCCCAGTCACACTGGCTTCCTTTCGCATGCTATTTAATGCTAATCTTAAAGAGCTTGAGATGCAATTTCTTCCATATCACACAAATCCGTCTCAATATCATGCCATCCCATGAGAAATGGCACACCAATGAGACACTGTGGACCACCCCTGTGGCCCACGCGCCTACTGCTTAGGGTTAAATGACTGGGGCTGCAACAAAATCGAAAAAGTATGGAAGCATCCAGAAAAATGCCAAGCCTGATATGCCCTCTCGGGGTATTGTCACTAGTTTTCATTTATTGCGATAATGACCAATCCAAGTGTTACCCACATTGTTCTTGCTGTATTTTATTTGTGCAAACTTTTTCCCTAATTAATTAGAAAATAAGAGTCGAAAAATATTTTAGAATAGAAAGACTTGAATCCCTCATTGAAAGTTTTGGCGCTTGTAGACAGTGCTCAGATAGGTTAGAAATAGCAAATGAGAGGTGTGTAAAGTTTTTTTTTCTTATTTTGGTATGGCAGTAGTTAATGGAATGCTTAGAATGAAGTTAGTACTGAGAGCTCAGTGATTAGATATGTGTAGCACTCTCCTCGTTTTGGGTTTGACCACGTTTTGTTCTACTGACTACTTGCTAGTCTGTGACCAGTGGCCAGGGGTTGGTGCAAGGTTCTGATTTGATCTGGGATGAGTGTTGTATAGTATTGAAAGTACTTTGGTGCTATGTGCAAACCTATGAAACATTTCATGATGGAATGGCATCCTGATGCTTATCATTACATAAGCTGGAATTAATGTAATATTCTTAATAATAATTAAAAAATAAGAAACAACTCAAAATAATGTGTTCATATTCAATTCAACATGGCTGAAGGTGGAACAGTGGCAGAAGAGAGGTGATGGAAGAAGATGATCGTTAACAAAGTAACCTAATGTGTGTGGGATGAAAGAACAAAGATATGTGTGTAATATCTAGTGTGTTAACCTAACATGTTCCTGATGTGAGCGTATCAGGCATGCATTTTTGATTAGTCTGTTATGGGTACATCAGGCAGTGATTCGCCTTCAGCACCCAGAAGTCTGATTTGTGTGATGCGTTCCATCTCATATCATTGGTGCTGAATGCCCAGTGTGAAATCACCCCATGCCACACACTAATGGTGGCTTGCTTGGTATTTTACCCAGAAGTCTGATTTGTGTGATGTATTCCATCTCATATCATTGGTGCTGAATGCCCAGTGTGAAATCACCCCATGCCACACACTAGTGGTGGCTTGCTTGGTATTTTACCCAGAAGTCTGATATGTGTGATGCATTCCATCTCATATCATTGGTGCTGAATGCCCTGTGTGAAATCACCCCATGCCACACACTAGTGGCGGCTTGCTTGGTATTTTGTGGACTTAGCAATGTTGATTACTGTTGGGTAAAATTTACTTGAAGTGGTGAACTTACTATACCTCAGTGTTGAAGGAAATTTTGTTACCTTTGCAGGGTGCATGATTAATGGTGATAAACTCAATGCCTTTAAAATATCAAACTGCTGAGAAGCTTTGTATTCATAGGAAAGTGTATAACTATTAAAATCACCCTCTAAATAGACCTCAGTCTTGTTTTTATAAATGAAGTTTGTACGTGAGGAGATCAAGTTTATTGAGTACAGTGTTAAAAGTAATTAATGCTATAATGGTATTAATACAGACTTAAATTTATTTTATCCTCAAGTGAAACAAAGAAATTGTATTTTTTATTTCAGGGGACAGAATGTTGAGGAAGCATTTTTGGAGACTGCAAAGAAGATTTACCAAAGCATTCAGGATGGGAGGTATGTGCTCATTCATTTATCAGTAATTTAAACTATGTTATGTTTTGGGATGATAAAGGTTTAAACTAGAATTTGATGAGTTGCTAAAACTTCAAATAGTTGGTAAGATGCTAAATACCACTTCAGTGAATGGATGTCTTTGATTTATCTTTAAAAGTTGCTTTCGAAGATTTATTGGCACCAATATCTTACAATTGATTGATACTTGGATGTAACAGATGAGAAAAATGCATCAATTATTTTTCTGTTCAGTGAACAGAGGTTAGGTTTTTCATTTATCTCCCATGGAAGTTTTAGACTATCGTTCTCCACGTACCATTGTCTAGCCAACTAGTTCATAAGAGCTTGTAAGACTTGGCAGAATTAAAAAACAGTGATGAGGAAGTGATGAGACTAATATATTCACAATCTCGATAATTTAAGCTGTCATGAAGTTGTTAAATAGGACAAAATGATGTCTGTGGGTGTTGAAGTGCATGAATTTAACCCTGAGTGTATTGTTTTAGGTGTTGGTAATCTTTCTTCTGTTATATTGCTCAGATTTTGAATGCCTTATTTACTGACTAGTTGTTATTTGGCTTTGCGTAGCTCATAAGTGTTACAAATTTTAAATATATATATATGTGGAGCAATTACACATAATCACTGGCCACTGTTCTAAGCTTTATTTCGTCGCAAAAGATCATTACAGTTAATTTGCTTATCTTATGTGATAATGAATGCCTGATTAACCAGGGGTACTCAAACACATTGACGCACAAATGTCCATGATAATTGAACCAAACACCCAGATGAAGCTTTTAACAGCCTTTAACTCCTAGAGATTCATGAAAAATCTTTGCCTGATGTACACATGTAGGACATGAGACAAGTGTTCCACATGCTCGTGTTATCTTGAACCTTAGAAGCATGTCAGAATCTAAATTGTAATTATTTCATGGTCTTACTGTTTGGGGGACCAAAAGCTCTTAGAAGTTACCGTGAACTGCATCAACTTACTTCTCTTCTTGATTATATTCTCAACACTACGTACACCCAGTCACCGAATTGTGTCTACTCAATTTGTGCTGTTTTACATTCTGTCTCTCTATTTCTAAACGGCTTGTTGCTGCTGCCAGAATTTTCTGTCCTCAGCTGCTGTCTTCAATTCCTCAAAACTTCAGGAATGCATTCATCTCTTAGGATCTTCCGTATATTTCTCCTTTGGTCTTCCTTTCCCCGTTATTTCCTAGAAACATCCCTTCTAAAATTCCAGTAAAACTGGATGGTATTATCATATGACCTAAACTCTTACTTTCCATAGTTTCCAATCATCTTCTCTGTTCACTGATCATCTTGGGTACTTCACCATCCATCTCATCATGCATGTCACTCCTCTCCATATCCACATCTCTACCACGTCTAGTTGTTTTTTTGCCCTTTTCCTGATGGTCCAACTCTTACTTCCATTCAGTAATGTGCTCCAGGCAAAGATTTGGCAAATTTATTTCCTCAGTTGTTTATCTAAATATTTGCATGCCAGTATATTTATTATTGCTCTACTTTTGAAAATTTACTACAAGCTTGCTCAACTTCTTAATAATCCTGTCATTATTTGTGCATTAATTCTTTTTTTTTCCCTACTTCTAAAGATTTGGTTTAATGAACATTTAGTTTTAATTTAGTTGTCAAAGTTGTTAATGTTTTACTCATTTGCATTAACACTGCAAAATTCAACACCTTTTTCACCATTTATGCTTGTGGTTGACATTAGTACTCCCCAAGATTGTTGTGGCATGTTAAAATTCACAGTGATCACTGCACCAATATGGAAGGGATGAGAAACTGCAGCAGCCATTCACGCTGCAATTAGTCCCTAAAGATGACTCTTTTAAGTTGAAATTTCTGTGATTTCCTATCAAGGTTAAGTTTTAATTAGGTAAGTCTGCCAGACTGAAGGGCAGTCTGCTGCTGGCTGGACAATGTTATCTGGAAAATGGTAGTCTTAAAACTTCCTCAGTAGATAAATGAAAAAGTCACCACTGTTCACTGAACAGGAAAATAATTGATGCATTTTCATGCATCAATTATTTTCCTGTTCAGCATGCATGATCTTTTACATCTAACTGTCAGGCAATTGTAAGATATTGGTGCCGCAAATCTTCTTTCGTCTTCCTCTCCTCAACCGTTGGGTTGGTGGGCAGCATTTTGTCCTCTTAAAGGTCATCTTTCTATCGCCAGATCCTTAACCACTCTATAAGGTCTTCCATCCTTTATATCCGTTAAGAACTCCTTTCTTGGCCTTCCCCTTTTCCTCTTTGCCTCCATCCTACCTTCAATTAAGCTGGTACACCACTCGGAGTGTCTTAGCAGGTGTCCTATGAGCCTTTCTTTTCTGCTTTCTATTATTTTCAACGGTTGATGCTTCTCCTTTATCATTTCTAGCTCTTGCTCGTTGGCCAATTTGCTCGTCCATTGTACTTTAAGCATCCTGTGCCAACGCCACATTTCAAAGGCCTGCAGTTTCTTTTTATCTCTCTCTAGGAGAGTCCAGCTTTCTGATCCGTAGAGACCTACACTCCAAACAAAAGTTTTAATATAATGCTTTCTCATTTCTATGCGGGCTTTTTTAGATGTTAGCAAACCTTTTTAAAAACAAGAATGCTTTCTTGGCTTGCACTATTCTGGCTCTGATATCTATACTGGAGCAAATCTTCATGGAGCCTTAATTTTGGGGACGAAACATCAAACTTGTTGGAAACAATGAAGAATTTCCCTGCAACAACTAATTATGACAAATGATGTTGCTCAGGAAATACTTTTTCTCCTCTGTTCTAAGTTTACTCTCATCATTATTTGGGTCAAAGTGGAGATGAATGGGCATTAGAGGTGTGATGTCGGCTGGAAGAGCATATGAGGATGGCACTCATAACCTCCCAATGTGCTATTTCCTGAGTGGCATGCATTTCATAGTCCCTTACTTTTGTCCTTTTTTGTGTCTTTTATGAAAAATAACTCCAATTTCGTTTTTGAAAGAGTACATTAATGCTGTTGAAAAAATTCACATCAACCCAGTACAACTTGACAAACATTGCTTTTTTCACCTCAGAAGTTGCAACATTTTCTTCCTTCCCTTGTTATCCATCTGCATGCGGTGGTTGTGAACCATAATTAAATGCATAAGTAATCGAGGTAAATTCCTGCACCAGGACCGTTTGCCAAAATACCAACTTGTGTTGTTTAGGAACTATTTAAGGATTAATTTAGCTGTTATGGAACATATGTGAAACAAAATAATAAATTTAGTGATGTGGTCAGGTTTGATAAACATTATTGAATCCATAGATTTAAGGTTTGATGGGATCCTTAAAAAAATAATCGATCAATTTCGAATCTGGTTATGAGGATGGCATATGTGCCATATTTTTATTATTTGTTCAACCGATAGGCCAAAAATATTTTTGCTTTTGAACACAAAGTTTTGATCTGAAGAAAATTGTGCACGGAGCATCGAACCCATTTCAAAACATCACTTTTAATAATAATAATAATTTCTCCATACGTAACAGCCGAAGCCAATTACTACGTATTTAATATATGGACGAACACACACAACCATACCCAGGGAGGTGTAAATATCCTACCCAGGCGGGACTCGAACCCGCGACCTTCGGTTTGGCAGGCGAGGATTTTTATCCGAGGACTTTACCCCGCCGCCACCGAGGCCGGCGAGGACTTTTATTAAGTTGCCACATTTTCTAGAACCCACTTATGTTACTCCACCAAGCCATTTTTGTTGCTCCACCATGCCGTGGTTTAGTGCTGCAAATGTACGGAAATCTGGACTTTTCAAGGATTGATTAAGGAGTTGTAAGGTGCTAGGCACCCATTAAATGTAAATGTGAGTGAAATTTAAATTTGCTGAGATGGAGAAATAGATATTCGTGCTGCCAAACGTGCAATGGGTAGAGAGTTAGCTTTCTCCCTATCATGAAAAGTTTGTTACATTCCAAATACGACTGGTTGGTTGACGTGTCCTGGAGTCAGGGTTTGAAACTTTGTCTCACCATTTTGTGCAAAATCCTGGTACTATATGCCACAGTTGCATCTCCAAAGCCACCAACGATCTGTCGTAATGGACATAGCAATTTTCGATTTTAGCCATAAAAAAGCAAAAGCCTGCAATTTAGCAAAAAAATACATGGAAAGGTTTTGAAACACCTCTTTGGAAATAACTAAAATGCCCAAGAATACATAGAAATTCAACTGCGTTCACTTAACTGTCTTTCTTTGTTCTTAATTGAGAAAGTGATAGACTACATTGTGAAGCAAATTTCAGTTCGGTTTTTTTAGAGGTAATTGATTAAATTTGGGAGTAATGAAAAACCCAGGACTATACATGGTTCATTAATTTATCAGAAAATGTGAAAATGGATATGAATTTGGTTTCAAATGTGTTATTATTTATTTATGCATTGGTAACATCAAGGTTTTTAGTAGTGGTATTCCATTTGTTGGGAATCTTTATTCCCCCATAGTGCATGTGTTGATGTGCTCTGCTCCATTTCTTGGTGCTCTTTTTAGAGATGGGTTTATCCCAGATTTTGTTTGGTTCTGGTTTGATTCTTAGCTTTGGCTCTTGGTTCTGGTTCTCTGTTCTGGTTCTCGGTTCCAGTTCCTAATTTAGTACTTAATTTGCATTGCTCAATTTTCAGTGGCAAGAGAAGTTTTTATGTTTGATTATTGTGCATATTGAGAATATTGCATCAAGTTTTCTCCACCTTATTGCATCCATTGAATCATAACATTGCAACATCATGAGACAAAACTATGCAATATTTATGAAAAATGAGAAACTTCAGATTTCTGATACTCATAAGAAAGGACAGATGATGGATAAATTTAGCAGTCAGCATTACCTCTTTATTAAAAAAAACTCCTGAATGTTTCTGCGAATAGTTCTAAATTTTACTACTTTTGATTGAAATATGTACCATAGAGTGGATAAATATCCTCATTTTTAAGATCTATTTTTGTGAAGAGCAGTTTAAAAAAAGAGACAGTATAATTTTTGTAATGTTATTCCAATAAATACCAACAATTATCAGCATGTGTCTCTTAAAATGAATGACAAATTCATGTGCTACTACTAATATACTTACAATTATCATCTCACATTCGAAGATAATTCCAATCTCAGACTTTGAAATTGTCACATATACATTGGTTGTAAAGCGTGCAAACAATCAGGTTTTTCTTCAAGTAGCAATGCAAATTATTTTTAAGATTGAAAATAACAAGTTAATCTATTAATGTTTTTGTCATGATCGCCTATTAAAGTCAAATAATCAAGGAAGCAGAATTATTAATAGACAGCAATTGTTATGCAAATGCCAAGTGGTTACATGGCCGAGCATGGCCCTTGCATTGTGGAAAGAATATTGACATTACATTTGTTATATTAGACTGCGTATTGCCAGGACCGTTCATTTGTGGCTATATTTGCACTCGGGTACTTTCCATTTGTTTTTTTAAATAGCCAACTGTCAACAGCCGCCTAGGGCGAGGCAAACCTGATTATAGCAGATCTAGAATTAAATGAAGATTCTCTTTTATGAGAAAATTAGTACTAGAGTACTAATGAATACTAATTTCCATGAAAGTTTAATTGACAAAAGCAATATCCAATACATCAACGAAATTTCCAGAATTATTTCGTGCCCAAATTCTTGCAATCAATACAAAGGTAATTACTTCCACAAAAAGTAGAGGTAACCAATGACAATTATCAATTAGAAAATGCTAAATATGGTGCTATTTCGTCACATGCTAGAGTTGACTGTGGTGAAATCAATGGCATAGTCCTCGAAATGTGTGGATCTCATTAATTTGTGAGAAAGTCAAAGCATCGTATGTAGCGTATTTTACCAGGCTTCAATGCAAAGCCTTAACTTTCAGAGAGTAAACAGGTGTTCGTGTCAAGTATTTCATTACCGATTCTTTTTGGCTTTGGTACAGGTTCCAATGTCGAAAAGGATGGAACTGATCACTGAGGAACTGAACTAACCCATCCCTAGTTCTTTTAAATACTTAAAAACTTATCAAAATTATAAACAAAGGACTGATATTTTTGCCTGGAAAAATGAAAATTTTGGCCTGGAACACTTGTCTGTGATTTATGAAACTATTATCATGAAATTGCCATTAGATTGGAGGCTAGTGAGAATTGGTTAGTTTGACATGAGGAGAAGGTAAAGTGGACAGGAGAAGGATGACCAGAGGAGTAAAGGAATGGCAGAGGAGAGAAGAAAATTATTGAAACAATTCGGCAGTGGGGTGGAAATAACAAGATGATAGATATTGAAGTCCATGTTACAAGGGAAAAATTGTTGTTTAGTATGGAGATAGAAGAAAGAAACATTTGTCATGTAAGTGAAAGAAAGTGAGGTATAATTAAGAAAGAAACAGAAGAATAGTTTTTTAGTGGAGTGTATTCATTGATAAACAGCTTCCTGGTATTTCATTGTAACCTTTCTTCACTTGTGAAATACCTCTGCTAATACTTCCACCCTTCAAAATATTCCAACTGAAAATTATTACTGTACTGACTAAAGAGATTGCTCTATAGTTTTTACTGTCAATCTTCCGACCCCCGTGTAGATTAGAACAATTAATAAATTATTATGTTTCTTTCATCTGTCATTCTTTTTCTTTGCTTTTGCCTCTATTGCTCCTCATTGCATCTAGTCCGATGTCATCGCCTTGCTTTGCCATTTTAACCCAACTCAAAGATAACTTTTTATAGATTTGAAAATCACTTGGAATTTTTCTAGCCTCGCCCACACACATTATTTCATTGCTCTCTTTCCCTATTATATTGCTCTTTCTCTAGTTATTCATCACATGCCTTCTTTCGCTCTTCCTCAGATTTGGCTGCAATTAATCTGTTATACCCCTCCTCCTTTTCAACACTACTGTTTTTACTGCTTCATTCCTCCCTACATCGCCTATCATTTTCCATTTACACCACTTTACCACTTTCACTTTCTGGCACTCCACAATTATTCCATTCAAACTCACCATTTCACCTTGCACATTGCCATGACTGGTATTTAGTTATGTTTCTAATTAAAGGTATACCACTTGAACTACTACTGTGAATGTGCATTTAACTTAGAACAGAACAGAAAGCCAGGTGTTGGAGGAAGTGATTGCTAAATGCAATGCTTCTCGTTGTTTATGCAAAACTGTTATCCATCATAAGTCATATTATGAATGCCTTACTCATTTTTTATAAAGGAAATAGGGAATATGTAGTGGAGGAAATTTTGTAATCACTTCCAAGGAAGCTATGACAAGACCTTTGGATGTTAAAAATAACAATTCTTTTGCCCTTAAGTGATGAGCTTTAGTTGGAATTAACATGCTGGTGAAGTAATGCAGCCGAATCTTCAAATCAGCTGTGGAATTAATGATTTACCAAGTACTCAAATCTCTGGGAAAAAAACTACCTGCAGACCATTCATCTTCCTCCCACCAAACCTAGGAGTCAGGAAATGCAAGGCTAGGATTCCTTTGGGCTCAAGGTGCTGGAAGTGAATCAAATTCTGTGTCAATTTGGTGAGCTCTTCATGGGGAGGGAGGCCACACTCATGGACCACTGATGACACTTTTGGTATTGTCAATAAGAGGAATAGGGGGTAGTAAATCATAGTATCGATCACAGTCCTGCACTAGGATGGTACTGGACACAATTACTCTGCCAAGCTGTCAAGTACTGTAGTAGGATCACCAGGAATGCCTCAGAGACACCTTGTACCTGGGAACTTCAGGTACCAGGTCTCTCTGAGTGAACTAGTGGTCAAGGTAGCATCTTAGGAAGAGTGTGGATTCCCTTTCTATGGATGGTGGGAGAAAGAATTGAGACTCAACTGATCACAATTGACCTGACTTTAAAGAAAGATTATGAAAACCCTAAAACTTTGGCCATCTGGTATCCACAGCCCTGTTGACAAGAGAAAAGTCTTCCATTTAAATGTTGGGCAAAATGAAGAACCTTTGCTATTGGGAAGCCGGAGAAGAGGTCAGCACAATAATTTACAGGGAAAGAATTGAAATGTCAAATGAAGCCAAGCTGAAATGATTGCAATAACTCTATGATTAAATTATATTCAGACTTACATAAGTTGAAAGGTACATATGTAAATGTAATGGAGTATTGAAAAGGGGTGGGGCTCGAAAATTCTACCAACTTGTTTCCTTTGGTTCTTGTTTCCAATGGTTCTCAAGACCACTGTAGCAAGTGCATGGAAAATAAAGGCTATGTACCAAATGGAATCATCATAAATTTTATTTAAAACCCTATGAATTTATACTGGTATATAGAGAAGCCATTTTACCTGTACATTTTTTGAATGCACCTGCAAAACTTGGTGCTAGGAGTGGTCAATGTAGTATGACCTAACTTTGTTCTACCTGTATTTCTAATAACATAAAATCGTTGGGTTCTATTTGCAGGTTGGATTTGAATGCTGCTGAGTCTGGGGTCCAGCATAAGCCTTCGCAGCCTGGAAGGAATACACTTGTCAATGACCAGCAGACCAGTCGGGATAGTTGCGCTTGCTAGGTGTGAAAAAACTAGCTGAATTAATTATAATAATTGATATACTTTGGAAATTAAAACCTTTTGGCCTTTGTTGAGAGAGGTGTAATTATTATCTGTTAATATGACATATTTCAGAGACCTCTACCCATTTTCTCACCCAATTCTTTTGATAGAAAAAAACTTGCAATGAGACTGCATTACCTATGAAACATTTTTAGCTGATAATTTATAGATTGTTGGCATGAGAGGTTAGGTGAGTGAAAGTCTGGGTCTTAATAATAGTAGGTCTTGTGCAATAATTTCTTTTTTAATACTGCACTTTAGTTCATATTTTGTTTCAACGATCTTATTTTCTGAAATTCTGAAGTTGACTATTATCCATACTTGGAAAAAAAACACTTCAAACAGACAAATCTTTGTTAATGTACATGCTGAATATCCTTTTGTTATGAACTTGTTTTCTTCTGATCTGCCTTTACTATGGGCGGTATATATTTGCATGTGAATCATTTTCACCACCTCAACTATTGTTCCCACATATGAAGTTTATTGGGCCACCATTAAATGGTGCTGATATATTTATTTTGCCTGCTTTTAATTGGATTCAAGAGGAAATATAGCTGGAACAATTTGCGAGGAATGTTGATAATGTCCTCTTTTTTCAGACAAGAGTTAGGGTAGCATTGAAATTATGAATTTATAAAAGCTTTTCACTTGCTCAACAATTAAAAGGGGCAAATTTTCTCATAGCTGTGGTGGCAAACTGTAAAAAAAACTGTATTCTGTAAAAATGTCTTGTTATTTATTCATTTTTTCCATTATAATATTTTGATTATCTTGGCTGTGTAGGTGTGCCTGTTGAAATGTGCAGTTAATTTGCTTGAATCAAATACTGGAATGCTGTGGCATTTCTTGTTACAAATGGTTTGTGTTTTAGCCTTCAGTTCATCTCAAAGACAAACTACTTGAGTTGATGATTTCATGTCCATCATTAGTGTGTTGGCCTTAATGTAGCAAGTGTTCGTTAGATAACATTAAAATACAAGGGTAACACTGTTGTGTGAATTGCGTCAGAATGGGGAAGCAAAAAACAGTCCTAATATGTGTGTATTTGATAATTTGTAAGCAGTTCATGTGAATGTTTTCTTACCGATACATCTCATAAAATGAATTGTGAGATTAAATTTTTGTATAATGTTTCACTTTGCAATTGGCTGGCATAAATTGTCTATCCCTGCTAATAGATACTTATATATATTCTGGTTTGATTTTTCTGTAGGCCGTGTGCACCAAAGACAGCTGTCTGTAATAATTTGATATATTTTTTTTAATCAGCTCGAGACAATAAATGTTACTTTTGTCATATTTAACTTACTATCAAATAATGTTTTGTACATTCAAATGAGTTATCTGATGGTAACTTGAGAAGGGATCTCTCAGTGGTTTATTATTCAATTTTCTATAATTATGATAAATCATCTGATCAAAATTTTCATATGTGCACTGACCAAAATGTCTGTTGTATGAGTCATAGATATCTTTTGATTGACTGTTACATTCCACTTCATGATCCAAATATGATACAATTTTACCAAAATAATTTTTGCAATCTTATATGTAGGGGATTTAATTGAAGATTAAAATATTTAGGCTTTTTAAAAATTTCCATTGCACAATAATGCAACTAAATGCATTAGTAATGTTTGGGAATTGCATTGACGTGTTATAAAAGTGTTGTGCTTACTGCAGTTTCAATAGGTGCTTTATTGATCATTACTTGCTGACGTATTCCTTGAAACATGTTTAATTTTATATCTTATGTATGGTTGAGTAAGTAATTATACATGTTTTGTTTTGTAGCTAATGAAATAAAACAAAGAAAAATTACTATTGTTTTCTTCCATTTCAATTAAAAGATAATGCTATGAATAATATTTATCATGAGGTGTGGATTTTGTGTCATGGCCTGGTGACACAGTGCATGAACCTGTACAAGATCATGCACGAATGCATGTCCTATGAAAAATTCATATTGTTATTTCACCTGCTTGTACAGAAATGTGGCTGAGTGATGGCCTGCGTTCTTATTCTGTTCACTCATGAATGAACTCAAATAGGTTCATGCATGGTGTAACTAGGCATTTTGTAACAGGAGGTAGGACAATGGTGGCATTTTGGAGATCAATTACATAATTGGTCATAAAATTCTATCAAGTTAAAAATTAAATCATGTTTTCCTGATAATTAATCTGATAGCGAACCTTGCTGTAGTATTTGATAGCTTAAATTCCATTTATTTTCCCACTCTTTTTGCCACCATGATTATAGGATGAGAGTAGTTTTATTGAAGGGAAATAATTATAACTTGATTATAATGGCTTTTTGTGACAGTTAAGAACTGTTTTGGACCTCATTGTATCAAATGAATGCTTTTAGGAAGTATTGTTCTATTATAGTAGTTGTATCCCCATATTTGCTGGATAATATGGTATTCTTTGTGGATAATTATTCACTGTGGGGAAATTCAAACACTTTTCTGTGATGGTAGCTAATGCCACATGTAATAGTACTCTTTCTCCTGGAACATTGGATTTAAATAAATATAATGAAGCATTGGCATTGTTGTGAAGTAAGAAGTGTGATACTCATACCATTAACAGGCCTTGGTGTGTGCTCAGGATAAGTGCCATCATGTGTGTTCTTAAGTTCAACTTTTTGGCTTTTTAAAAATTCCTTTTTTATTCCTAGAACTTATTTTGGTAGGTATGTTGGAAAGGTAATTGCATAGGTATGGTATTCACTTTGGAAAAGTTAATACTTAACTGTCCATCTGGGCTACGAGATAACATTTTGAGGTTTTGATTGTGATTATTTATTTAAACTCTGATGTATTTGATAGTCTTGCTCTTGCTTTCTACACGCACATGTGGATCTTTTTTCGGGAGTATCGATCTTGGTGAAAATAATTTTTTTTTTAATTAGCCCCAGAGTTACTTATAAATCTTAAAGTTAAATGGTGACTAAGTACTGACTACTCTAATGAGACTCACCTTCCAAGAACAAGGAAACAGATATTAATGTATTTTGTATCAGTGAATAATTTTATTCAAAAGTAAACCTTTATGCTCATTTTACTGATTTACTGAAATTCCTTCTATTTTTGTTACAGGTATCTGTGCCAGGCTGTGACCTTAAATGGATAAATTAATGGAACACATTAATTGCAATGGATACTATCATATCAACACAGCTATAATTGTCCTTTTCAATGCTCCCTCTCCCTCCTATTGTTGCTGCTATGGCAGGATGGGAAGAAAGCACCCAAAAACTCCCTATTGGACTTTAATTCTCACTAAAAGGAGGGTTAATAAGGTGTGTTGTTAAGAACTCAACCATTGTTTTCCCTCCATTTGTCTTGCTGGAAATAATGACTCACTCTACACTCAATGGGGTCGAGAGGTTTCTCTTGAAAGTGAATCGTGTAAAGTCAACTAAGTTCATAAAATAGCAGTACCGTTTCAGGTTTTTTTCTGTCTCTAGGGAATTTTAAAAAGATTAGGGCATTGCGAATCAAGTTTGTGAGGTAACACTTTTTTAAAGATGGTGTACATTGGTAGCTAAATCTTTATATACTTAAAGTCTTTTACCTTGATGTTGAAAAGACACTGCTATGTTTAGGAATGATGTTGATGATGACGAAAGAAAATCACAGTTTTAAACTGTCCTAAAGGCCTATAACTTTAATTAAGGGTCTGATGCAAAAGGTTGGTGATCTTTGAATAGTCTTTGGTCTGCTGCTTTGTTCATAGCAGAATGAAAAATCAGATCTGATTCAAATTTTGTCTTATTCAACCATATATTGAACCACGCAAGCAGGAAATTAGGATTTAATGAGTACAATAAATAATTTATGTTCATATGGTAAATAAGAATTCTGTAGAAGTGGATGAGCTATAAATGTATTGGCAAATAATAGTATTTGATTGATTTTTATTACACCTAGAGCTTTAACACATAAAATGCTGTTTTTTGTCCATGCGTCCCATAGAACACAATTGGTCCATGTGAGTTCAACGTTTTAATGTATAGCTGTATGAACTTTTGAATATATTAACCGTAGCTTTTGGGGTAATGACTCTGTGACGTCTAGTAAGTTAAACTTAAAATTTGGATCATGAAAGGTTAATGTTAACCAAAAAAGTAACTCCTTGGGGATACATACCTATTTATGTCTTGTATTGTTTCGTTACCTCCAGTAGTTGGTAGAAAATTCATGGCTTGTTAAGTAATGATCATGTACAGTTTTGTAATAAGTACCATAATTGTTGTATCTAAGCAAACATAAGCATGGATTGAATATAATCAGGTGCTTGATACCAAAGTTAAGCTCACCCATGTGAGAAGTTTCTAACAATGGGCTATTTAAAAGGTATATGTTAAGTGTGTTTATATATATATATATATATTCAGTATTTTATAATTTTGAATGTAGCATAAAAGCAAGCAGGAATAGACAGTCCAGTGATGTAAACATTTTGGAAGGCTAGTAAGAATCTGTACATTTTTTCACAGCCATCACCTGCTTGCACTCTTTATGCTTTAAAATTGTCTGTTAATTGTTCTGCGTTGCTGTACATCAAGAAATTACAGTGATACATTCCGGTGGGGTTGAATCCAGCAGGATGGATTTTAAAAATGTCAGCCATTGCTAATTTGATCTAGTTTTATCTCATTTCATTGTTGCTAGCAAACATAACATTACTGTTAATTTTATTGATTTTGGGTCTTGTTAAAAATATTCTGTTGATGCTTAAAGATTTATCACAAATTAAATTAAACTTTGATGAAATAACCTGGCAACCAGTTTCAAAGCATTTATATTTTTTATCCTTGATGAAGACTTATATATATATCGTTATCACTTAAAGCACAAAATCATCCAATTGAAACGCTGTGGTGTTTGAGCAGTTGCTGTCATAAACTGATAAGTGAAACTATTAGTTCTGTGTGTATTTAAATGATAATCTGTGCTTACAAGCCAGTAAATGGATTTTACATTTGAATTCCAGTGTGCAATTGCTGACGCCTTTGCTACTTTGCATCAAGATTGTAATAATGGGTGCAAGATATTTTTATCACTTCAGGGTGTCAAACCTTATGCAAAGCTATCTTTGTATCCATACTGTTCCTGGCCAGGCTCTTCTAGCTTCTGGCAATGCTGACTGTGTAGCGCACAATTTGGTACAAAGATTTGTTCAATTCATCTTTTAATGGCTCCAGATTATGATATTACTGTGGTGGTAGCGTTGGCCATCCACAGAACCATTTCATTCACTGCAGTAGTTGAAGCATTTCAAAACATCTTTAACACCCAATAGTCATTTCAGACAATGTCACAGTGTTGTGAAATGAAGTTTGCTAAATGTTGGATCGTCTAAAAGAGGCCTAGGCATGAGCTCAATGACTTACCATAGAAGTCATATAAGTTATGAGACTTAGGGTGTATCATGAGAAGTCATTTTTCTCATACAAGAGTGAAATATTCGATGTATTGAAATTATTTCTTCCTGAACTTAAGTGGTTTATGATATATTGAAATATGAGCTTAGAATTTTTCTTGGTGTTCTTAAATGTCAGAATATGCCAATCATTTGTCACTGAATGCATGGTTATATTTGATGGCGTACAACTTAGGCTCAATATTCAATTATGTCTTTGTTTTATTTTTTAAATCAAATATTGTATACTGTTCAGTAAATTATTTTATGTAATTTAATTAACATCCTTCACAAATTGCATGACAAAGAAGTCATGTATATGCTTGTAGTATAGGCATTGTGGAATGAAGAGAAGAAGTTTCTTTGTTGAGGATAGACCTTTTATTGGAGTATTCCTAGTACAGACTGCCGTGAATGGCAAGAGAAGCGGATTATATACAGGCATGGAATCGTCAAGATTGCCACTCCAGAACTCCAGAGAATATTTTAGAAATGTCCCAGAAAAAACCAGAAACAGAGAAATATTCACTGGCACTGAGGCTCGAACGCGCGCTTGTGAGGCGAGTGTGGATCTGCTGGGCCAATGCGGCAGGTGTATTGGTGTATCGCCATGTGCTTTTAGCATAAATTATTTTTATCAAAAATTCCCTTAAGGCCGAGCCAGTTGTTATATGTATGCCAGTTAATACATGTGTTGAAATAAACCTCAGTATTCTGGTAAAATATCAGTTGTCATAAGATGGTGTGGGATATTCTGAACGTGTTGAGAGGAGGGTTGGGAAATACTCAGGAATTTTGGGATTCAGTATGTGTCGTCATTCTCAATGTAAACATGACCTGCATATTGCTTGAAAAAGTGACATTCATGATTACTAAAAAGAACAGGCAATTTAGTAATTCTGTTTAAATAATAATGAAGTTTGGCACAGTTAATTAACGCTACATCCTTATTGAACGAAAATAAGGAAGTAACAAGAGTTATATATGTTTTGAAAATCAGTAATTGGAAATATTGTTAATTTAACAATCATAATGGTCTTTTGGATTATACGTCACAAGTTAAGGGTTAATAAGGTAGTAAGGAACTTGTTAGTTAAGCTTGTCTGAGAGAGTTGTCCTTCCCCGATTACCCAGAAATGGGAGATCCATGATAAGTAATTTAGAGTGCATATTTTGGGCTTTCAAATTTAAGCTCCAATTTTTTTCAATAATATTTGGCATCTTAGCAAGATGCCTTCAGTTGCAGGCCAAACTTCATGGTTCTCTGGAGAAAAGCTCAAAGCTCTCAATTGATTTAAAGTTTTTTTCACTTGTTGCTAAAGTACTTGCAATTCTTTTACCCTAAATAATTAATTGTAAAGCTATGCACATTTCATGCAGAGGCTCCTCAATAATGATGGCTTCATTATGATTAGTTGCCTTGTATTTTTTTGATTTGGTCACCACCTTTGCTCTAAAAAATTTCAGGAGTCAATCAGCTCTAGGAAAGCACTTTAAAATCATGGTTCTGTCAATTGATAATTGAAAATATATAGTTAATAAAACATCTAGCATTATGATCAGTTGAAATTATATAGACTTTTACTGATTGTGCAAATACTGTGTGTGATTAACCTCATTAGTCCATTACAATTTTATTCCATGAATCCGATAGCGTCTTGGAAAACCGATCAGCAAAATTCTCTCCATTCAGTTTTACTGCTCCCTTTCAGCATTTATCACTGACAAGACGGGTAATGCCTTTATGATTGATGGGGACATTCACACCTTAATTTTGGAGGTCTAGGCTTTTAGTTTCGAGAGAGCCTAAAATTAGGAAGATAGTGACAATCAAACATGGCAAATGTTTTCCCTACACTTTCCATAAAAACAAAATATGTCGGTTTCTTCTAGCAAATGAGAGCAAAGAGCGAATGGTTACTGATGTCATTCTTTCTCATTTCTGTCAACAATGGTGTGGGTTACTGAGGTGAGAGAGAAAAAAAATTGCTGTGTTTGAGGATATTTGTATGTATTTAGGATATAGGAGGATATTTATTTGTTTAATTTCTTGCATTTATGAGTCTAATGCAAATTTCGATGAAAAATTAAGAAAACTTATTAAATTTTCTTTCTTATGACACTTCTTCCGTGTTCATATGACCATTTTTCCTAGTTTAATTTTGCCAAAGAAACAAAGCCTGCAAGCAGTAACAATGAACTTTACATGCATTTCTGGGAAACTGATGTGAGTGATCTGTAGACAAACTTAAGACTCAATTTACAACTAGACGACCATATTCTGTTGGGCAGTGGCATTTAACCCTGTTAGTGCTGACCCCTGCCAGCGGTTCTAGTGAGAAATGCGGAGGGTAACTAGAATGAAATGTATCACTCTAGGAAAATAAATGTTATAAAGTTATTGTTAAAAATATCCATTTGCAGTTTTTCTTATTGTGTATGCATTGAATTAGGTAATAATAAAAAAACGCTTATACTTCGTACAAAAAATAATTGTAATTATATTTGTGTGCAAAAGTTAAACAATATTTTGCCTATGAGCCGATATATTTCCGCACTATGCCTGAGATGCCAACCCCGATATATCGGCCCGCCGCACTTAAAGGGTTAATAAAATGCAAAGGTTGAAAGTTTTTAACTTTTGGCTCTGGGAAAAAGTGAGTACATATTTCAAACAAGTTTATAATATGAAAAATACATGAAAATATTACAATGTAAGGCATATCTCTTCACATAATGTGGAAGCGACCTAAGACTATCGTGTAGCCTCTGAGTCTCTAGGGGCTCCCACCTCAATCCCTCTTAAGTTATGAGAGACAATATGTATGCTTGTAGCAGTTTTTTACAAAGTACGCTGATAACCTTTGTATTTTATTAATTTTTTTGATTAAATCTTTATGACCAGGGTTCGCATTGCTCGCGGCGTATTCGAGGTGTGGCCTAACCAGAGCAAAGTAGCATCTCCTTTTTACTTTTTCATTCGAGGACCTTCCTATTATACACTTAACAAAACCTAGTTTCTTTAAAACTGTGCCACAAATGTTTTGTATGTGTGTTCTCCATGATATATTAGAAGTTAAGGTAATTCCAAGATATTTGACTGTATCTGAAGATTCTATGTTTACTTCACCCACGGTGTAGGTATAGCATTTAAGTGATGACTTACGCAGGAAGTGAATTATGGTGCATTTACTAATATTTAGTTCTAACCCCCACTCCTGACACCACGAGTGAACGTTGTTAAGGTCTGATGACAGAGCTTCAAAGTCCTCATCTTTGCTCATTTCACGGTAGATAACTGTATCGTCTGCAAATAATCTTAATTTACTGCTAACTCTAGAACTTAGGTCATTAATATAAATAATCAATAAAAGAGGGCCGATCACACTTCCCTGAGGAACACCGGATGTGATTTTGACCATATGAGAGCTAAAACCATCAATAACTCCTTTTTGTTTTAGATCACTGAGAAAGTCCCTTATCCAATTCACTATTTTTTAAATTAACTCAGCATGGATGCAAATTATATTTGAGTTTTTTGAGGAACCTTGTCGAATGCCTTCTTGAAATCAAGGAATATCGCGTCGACTTGCTGAATTGATTTACCTGATTTTAGGATATCATGAAGGAAGAGCGTAAGGTGTGTTTCGCAGGATCTGCCCTTATGGAAGCCGTGCTGACTGCTATGTAAGAATTTACAATTATCCAGGAAGTCATAATATTGGTAATGGCAATGTGTTTGAGGTGTGTACTTCTTAACATCTTACATCTTGTACATCTTAACATCATCCCAAGGTTTTCTCTAATCCTTATTCTTTTCTCCTTGTCGCATAATTGGATGTTGTCTCTGCTTTGTTATAGAATGGGTCTTCAGGCATTATTAAAGTTAAATCTGGAGCCTCTGTTGAAGTTTCCTGGTTTGAGGCTTTGATGGGATTATTCAGAAGTTCCTTTTACTGTTCCTAGTAAATTAGGTTTGCTAATTGTATGAAAATGTTTGTGTTCTGGGTGACCCTTGAGCTCAATTATGGCTGACTCTTGAGTTAATTTTCTATCTTTTTCTAAGTTCCTTCTTTCATGGATGTGAAGGGACAGTTGACTAAGGTTTACCAAAGGAAAATGATGTGAAAGCCAACTTAGTGGAATTGGCCTACAATGAATAGCTGAGTAGAAAAGGTATGAGATCATTAAGAGAGGATATCTTTAACTAATTAAGTCTAGAGGCTTATTGAGCTGTAAATAAGTTCTTGTGCCATGTATTTAGTGCATATTTGTATTGTTTTCTAGCACTTACTCTTGACCATGGGGCAGGGCATTACCCTCCAGAAAATGGTCAAATGATAATTCATGGTGACTTTTGGACGTGTGTGTGTTTCAATGGTGAATGACTCCCAATGAATTGGTTTTGCAATGCTAAAATTTAGTTGGCATGATTGGGTAATTTCAGAGTTCTGTATTTTGCACACTTATATGCTTTTGGTAACCACTTCTTATGTGAACTAATTGTAGGCCATTAATATATTTCATTGTGAATTTCGCACATCCGTTGATTTTTAGTTGCGTTTTTCATTCCAGTGTGAGGCCTTTTTTGTGTATTTCATTTTCAGTGTTCAATATTTTTGCGCAGGATCTCTTATGTTTGCATGGTTGGTGGGATGTGGCCAATCTGGAGCGAAGTAACCTCATTTATTTTCAGTTTCCCTCTCACGTTCTCATTTTTTACCAAACATTCTTGATTATCCTGTTGAAATTCACAGATGTACGGAATTTCGGTTCACAAAATTTGAAACCCCCAAAAATTTATCGACGGTTAAGTTTGTAAACCTCTGTGGATAGCAATTCTGTTGTTAAGGCCGCGGTATAAATGTACTGGTAGAAATTATAGATGATGACGCACCGTTCCGGCAACCAACTGTCGCAAGTTCGATACCTGACGAAGGTATGGACGTTACTTAGTTAACGATATTGCCCGAACGATAATCGGCGCGATAAAATTAGGAGTGTCTCTAATGTATTATTATATATATTGTCGAATATATGGATGAATGGTTGCACGCTAGGCTCAGATTCCTTAAAAAATTCAGAAATGGCGAGTTTCCATAAGACGCAAGATATTATGTGCTTTATCTTTAGAACTGATGGAAGCGACAAAATAAGAGAGATATGCTGCTGTGCTAAGGGTGTATAAATTCCTTCAAAAACGCATGGTTAATGGTTATAGTAAATACGGCATGGTGTCAACACCATGTCATTGTCATTTCCACGGCATTGTCAACATTATAAAGTCACCCTTGTCCTCTCCCCACTCGTTTTCCCTCCCCCATCATGACTCAGTTATCCCCCCTGCCTCACGCCTTTGCCACAACTAGGTTGTTAAAATGTAGATGCGTATGAATCATCTTCTTCTTCCTCCTAGCGTTATTCCCGCGCGATAGCTTGGTCCGCTTTTCGGCACGTCCGTCTCCATTTGCCTCGGTCGAAGGCGACCTCTGGGGCAACGTTGACCTTGCGCTTATCTTCGACTATTCGATCCATCCACCGTTTCTTTGGTCTCCCTCTTGGTCGGCGTCCTTGCGGACTCAGCCGCATCGCTGTTATTGCGATCGAGTGCTGTTCGCTCGATGGATATGAATATCTGGACGAATACGTGAGCAGCGGCTGCCTGAGTTCCTCGGCGAAGACTCGAACACCTAGGTGAATACCACTGAATACGCTCACCTTAAGTGAATCAGCCGGCGACTACGTATTTCCTCTATGAGGGCACGAGTCTGGTTGAATAGATTTTAGATCTTATTCGACCACGCGGGTACTCTCCATGGAATCCAATGGAGGTTCAAGGGATGCTGGATTCCAACCAGCTCATCTGCTGGCGGTAAAAAACAAGTATCGACAGTCGTCCAGGGTACCAACGGTATCGGATACTTAATTGTGTGTGTGTGTTACAGTGAGGATAAACTCGAGTAAAATGAAGGTAGATCCCAACCATTCCGGGAAACTTGAGTTTTTATCAGTGGATAGCGAAAAATTCCCGATCACTGGTTCGCGGAGCCAAGGCTGGGACGTCTGTTGGCGATATCGCAATAATCAAGGTGGTTCGGGCGATTATCGTTTATGTACAGCTTAGCGTGAAAATTTGTATGCGTGTTGTTACGAGTAAAATAAAGTGATACAAGTGAAAAAATCTTGTTGCTGATTCAGTTTCTTGACAATTTAATGTTATTTTAACAGGAAACCGTCCGGCACTTGACATATCTTTCGAAATAATTCGATTCTATATCCACAGATATTCTTCTAAACGCGAAATAATAAATTTATCATTATTACTATGGTGGCTTGCAATTATTAAGGCATCATGCTGAGTTGAAGCAAGTATTTACGAACAATTTTCGTTTAAATTTCGAATTCCGCGCCGTAAATCCAAGTCGAAGCTTGTTTTTACTAAGACGGAAATTTTTATGTATAATTATTGCACCATTTGTATTACTGTATTTGTGGTTATTTAACTGTGTGAACTATTGTACTTAAATCTACATATTACCCCGCTAGCCCCCGCAAGGGCGTGTGGCAGGGGGTGGTAGGTCACCAGCCGTGTAAAGATGTAAAATTTTTGGAGGTGTAATTGTGACATGTACTGTGGGAGTGTATTTGGAGGAGCTCAGTTTTTATTGTGGTCGATTATTGTGCGCGAAAAGAACGAGTTTTTGTACCTATCTGTTCGACAGAGTATCTCTCTTATTTATCGCGTCTGTCAGACCTAGAAATGTGGTGAGACGTAATGATAATACTCTCTATGTCGATCTGAAACACATCAGTTCTGAATATCTCAAGCAGCTTAAGCCTAGAGTGCAGCCTCCGAGTCTCCAGGGACTCTCACCTTAATCCCTCTAACAGTTGTGTAACACTATATGTTCCTTCGTAGCAGTTTTTAGCGAAGCGCGCTACTTTTTGTATTATAATAATTTTTTTAGTTAAATCTATTTGACCAGGGTCCCAAATGCTCGCGGCGTATTCGAGGTGTGGCCTCACCAGAGAGAAGTAATATCTCTCTTTGACTTTTTCATCCGAGGACCTTCCTATTATACGCTTAACAAAACTTAGTTTCTTTAATGCTGTGCCACATATGTTTTGTATGTGTTTTCCCTACGATATATCTGAAGTTAAGGTAATTCCAAGATATTTTACTGTATCTGAAGATTCTATGTGTACTCCACCCAAGGTATAGGTATGGCATTTGTGTGAGGAGTGGAATGTGATCCAAGAATTTTTCAGACATTGTTGAAAAGTTATTAAAATGTGTGCTCAATGACACACATTCAACCACCTTGATAAATTAACAGACGACAAGTAGTCCTTCGCCAGCGGATGTTCTTGACGGACGAAAACAATGGTTGACTATCGGATGTGAAACCCCACACACTGCCTCTCACGTTAAATTCATTCAACTCTTAGAACTCCATCTAACACGTGAGAGCAAGCGAGGTGCGATCCTCTTTTTAGGCTCGATGACATGTGTCTACCTCCCACCGTGGAGAACATAGCTCACTATATTTGGGTACAGTTATTTATTGAGAATCAGGATTGCAAACACTACTATGGTAATCAAAATTCAAAAATCTCAAAAAGAAGATCATTGTTAACATTTTGTCTTTTTCCATTAGTTGTCGCCCTATTCACTTATGGAAATTCAGCTTGATATCACTTTCACAGAGAAACCGAGGTTTCATAACACGAAAAATAAAATTTGTTGGAATAAGTTTGGAATTATGGCAATGATTGTGATGACGTCTCACCCTAAGAGTCCTGGATCACAATCCGGGCGAAGACAGATTTCTCGTGTAGTCCCAATCCATATTAGGGAAATATGTGGATGGCACCTCCAGGGAAGTGTTTTACCTGTCGGATGATACGTCTAACCTCAGACATCATGTCTCCTTTCGTTGAGAATGAACCAATGTTGACGCCGGCTTTCCCTCCGACCTTTCCTGCCTTACTTGAACAAATCCTCACACACATCCTAACTTCACAGCGTAGATTGAATTATAAGTTTAACCTCCTAAATAAATTTCAGGAAAATCATTTTACTGACGACGTAAAAAATATACTATTAACCCCTTCGTACTACGGCAGATTAGATCGCGCCAATAAAATTAGAGAGCTAGATTGTAGAACCGATAGGTATAAAATGTCATTTTTTCCGCGTACCATTCGGGACCATAACAGCTGTGATCGTCGTCATGAATAGTTCGAGTATTGACATAGGCAGGCAGTAAATCTTTCTCATTATATATTCTGCTCTCTTATTTAGGCATGATGTAAATATTGGTGTTCTTATTTATGCATGATATTTTGAATCTGTAGTAGTAGTCTTTGTATCCCTTGCATGTTGGAACGATTGAAGATTGAATGTTTCTTGGGTATTAGATTTTTAATTGGCGCTTTGCATGTGTGGTGCGCGGGTTTTAGTGTAATGTCGGTGTTCTACCCTATCATTCATGCATGCCTGGTGCGAAAGCACCCCCTGCCACACACCCTTTGGGTGGCTTGCAGGGTATGACGTAGATGTAGATGAATCCCTCCTATCTATCCTCAATGAAACGAATGACGTCACTCGTCCACGGCTTCTCCAATAGTGGCGAATAAACTAATCAGCCGACCGATTGCAATAAAAAATATTAAGGTCTTGCGGAGCAGTTACTCCTGAAGCGAAGACTGACCCTACACTCTTGCCTTTGGGCCACGTAGCTTGCAATCTGGAGGCTTTGGATACCTCTCAAACAACTTTTATTAAGTCGCCGTAAATTATCTGTCGGTAACGGCCTTCAGGGAACTCTACCGATACACCCTTCAACGAAGGTGCGTGCGCTTTTTTAGCGCAGCGAAGGTGCACCTTCCGGGATGTTTCATGGTGCGGGAAAGCAGTTAAATGCTCGCGAGGCCGGTTGATCGCCGCACATTATTCACCATTGAGCTCAAATGTCGTGCATCATGAGACCCCGCCTCGTAGGTATAAACAGGGTGATGAACTACTTTAACTAAAAAAAACAAACAGCATTTATTACTAAAAAAAAGTCAGCATTTTCCGTGGTAGCAGCTCTTCCTGACTGGTGGAAAGAGCTTTTTTCAGAGTTTAGTATTTTTCCTTCTCAACATCCCTTTGGCGAGGAGCCGCGATGTGACGAGAGGTCTTCTATCGAATTATCTTCAGCGCCTTTAGCGACCACGTGATAACACCATATACCAATATTTACTTACTTCAAGATATTTGGAGGTCATTGGCCAGTGTCATTCAATGCCTAAAGTTATGATTAAATGGGCAAGGCAGGAAGCACACACAGCAGTTTGATAATCCTTCGGACGTTGGGGGTTCGAATAATCGTTGGCCCACTTCAATTTCCTCTTCATGCATGCATTATCTCCAAACGTGCGCGTAAAATGACAGGATTTACGCATTAAACTATTCTCTGAATTCGAGCGTTAATATAGCTTTCTTTACATGTCTCCTCCCGTGAGTCAGAATCAGGTAAGTCCATTTCTAGAAAACCTGCTTGTAGACTGCTTTGAAATCTCGAGGGGAACATTTTTACGAACGTATTTGAACCTTCTACTGCATAGCACGGGATATCTTGTATAGGAACTTGATTCACGCACTAATCTGGTGGCTTGTGATGGCTGGGAGCCACCTTTCAAGTCGTCGAAGTGGACACGAAAATTTTGATATATCAAGTTATTTCGTCCGCAGTGTTCCACACTATCCACGAGTTGGACGTGTGCATGCCTTGTTAGATGTGATATTGTTTTTGGTATTTGAAACTTTAAACGTAGCAGTTACTCATAGAAGACACCTTAAGGAAATCACTGAGCTTACCTTGGACGGAAAAACTGTGGTTTAGTCAATACACGATTGATTCTTCCGCCGATCTGAAGCGCTTTGATTCATCAATAAAGCCCAGGAGATGACGTTGAGACAGATTGAAAGCCCTCTAGAGGTGCACTCGTGGCTCAACGAGTGTTGTGTTTTGCATTTTGTGAGATGTGCTTAAGTTACTACGCGGAGTATAAACTATTAGAGTGCTTGATCGCTTGTGTGACTCAATGGTCAATGTTATTCAGTCATTTTGACACGCGAGGAATGTGTGTGGTGGGCGGTGAAGCCAACTGAGGAATGGACTACTATAACGAAGACGAAGAATTGGATGCTAATTCAGGTTGTATTAATATTTACATTTTTTGCATCTTCATTGCTTGTGTATTTAGAGCCAGGTCTGTGCATTATAAACAATAACCAACCAGTTCAAATATTAACTTTCCGCTGCTCTCCTATTCATAATCCTAATAGCAAACAACTTTATTTCCTCCATAAACATTTTTTTGAATGTGTCGTAGTGCCACAATTGTTGCTTTTTACGAAAGGCAAATATGGTGGAGTGTATTTTTTGTGTTATTTTAGATTCATTATTATTGAGAGGCAGAAATTATCGATTTTGTTGAATACCTGTTTCTTAGAGGCAAAGTTATTCGAAATATCAAAAGTATGCTGTTTTTTTTTACTTATTTTGACTCCATATTCATCGAAACACTTTACTGCGATGACGACTATTGCCTATAAGATTCGATATGTCGGAAAAACCCATTGAAATATCTTAGTAATTCACTCATAAGTAATAAATTGTTGTCAATTGTCACGCGCTCACGTTTCTAAGAATTGTATGGTAGATACCTACCTGACTTTGAAATACGTAACACAATACGTAATACGAAATACGATGGTTGCTGTTTAGTAATCCTCGAGTCCCATTGCTTCGATGATTTAAAGCGTACTTAATAGGCTTACCAGTTGGAGCCCTGTTCTTTACACTGCTGCTATGCTTATAATCTTGAAGATATATGAGTAAACACCTTCAAGGTCTGAGTTCAAAAACAATGTTGACAAAGGCTGCGACCCAACTAGTCTAAAGACGCCCATGGTCGATTCCCCGAAAGAAGCGGACTCGGGAGGGTGCCTGCGTCACATGACCTGTGATTATCTTACCCGGAGTGTAAATATTTTCTCTCCGCCTTGGAGAAAAATAGGCCGCGGAACAGAATTCCACTCCCAGCCAGGGTTGAATTACTTTGCGTGTTGATTCATTTGGCGCGTGGAGTGAAACTGAAATTCAGTCGGATTTTTGCTCCGGTTCACATCCCGGCTCGAAACTCCGAAAAAAAATGCTACAAGTGCACACCAGGAAACTTGGTCGTTACATTAATTTTTCCCCAATTTGACTATTGCTCTCTGGCTTTAGGAGACTTGTCGAGTGAGTTGAACATTAAAATGCTTCGGTCACATAACTCAAGCATTCGATTCATTTTCAGCCTTCGTCGGGACGAGCAAGTTTTCCCCTCAAGCTTTTTACGCATATGTTAAAAATTTGGGCCGTATGCATTCATCACGAATATTTTACGCGCGGATTGAATATTATTTTCACAATAATATGTACGCCATACGGCTATGGTCTATAACTCTCCCTGATTATAGACAGACAAGTATTCGCGCGGCAGATGCGTCCACATCGAGAACCCGAATGCAAATCCATTGTTGCTCGTCAAAAATCCGACTCACATTTGGTCCTGAGTATGTGAATTGAATGTGGAATCCGTTTTTGTGTGCGTGATCACGTCTAAACTTACAAAAATTTCCACGCTAACACAAAAATTAATGCTGTACCTACTTCATTTTCGGCGCAAATTGCTATTGGGTGGACGCGGCTTTAAAGAGAAAAGCTCCGTGGGCGGCATTTTCTGGACGAAAATATCTATGTACCAAGTGCCTCGCTATTTTCTTCATTAACCCTTCATTGGGCGCGTAAAATTTTGTTACACGATTGGGCGCGCGGGCCGCACTGGTGGCCCGAATTCAATTGTTTTCATTGCCTAAAATTTTCCCTTTTTTTCGTAATAAATTTTTACTGGCAATAAATTTAGACTAATATCTATTGTTTAGATAGGTTTTTGTCACTACGGGACATATTTATAGTTAGTCGTGGAAAAAACCCAAAGTGACTGAAAAATGGTGAAATATTTTAAGAAACATCCATTGTGACAATGCAGGACTCTTGCCGAGGTACCCAAAAAGGCAACATGAACGTCCCGAATAGTTTTTGCTCGTCAAAGTAGACAAATATCTGACAAAATATCCTGCACAACTATTAGTGTTGCGGACAAAAAAGGTTACACAATTAATAAAGTTGGTGTCGAGGAAGTCAATGCGGGTTTTCCACCGGGTCAGGTTGTCCATGTCTGCCGACGACGACATGCCCTGAAGACGATGAGCAACTCGGTCATCGAAACGTCGGCAGACATGGACAACCTGACCCGGTGGAAAACCCGCATTGACTTCCTCGATACCATACGCCGGGAAAGCCTTCGATCTTTCTTCAATAAAGTTGGTGGTTTTCGGCGATACTTTATGGAATTTACTAAACATTTTGAAAGAATCGAGTGAACTTTGTTTTTCCTCAATGAATTTAATGACTTGCGACCATGGTTTCGACGATTAACGTCATCATCAGATGCAGATACATCTTGGTGCAACAACTTATATAGGTACTAGATAATGACATTAATCGGTACCAGGTATATGGTAATTATATAGGTACCTGATGATGACTTTAATCGTCGAAACCATGGCCTCAAGTTATTAAATTCATTGTGGAAAAACAAAGTTTACTCTACTCTTTCAAAATGTTACACAGTTAGTCGCGTGGGCCACACATGTGGCCCAGTCACGCCGACTTCCTTTCGCGCGCTATTTAATATTAACCCTGCCACAATTTGTTACAAACGACCATGTGAAGCTTTTGAGGACATCATAATGTGCAGCTGCGGAAACGTATGTGTATATTATGCCATCGGATGAGAAACGGCACAAATTTAACACTGTGGGCCACCCCTGTGGCCTATGCGCCTAATGAAAGGTTAAAAAATAAAAAAAATCGAAGTACCTCTTATTATAGCGTGTCAGGCGTAACTTGGAGGAAATTAATAATACACATAGGATATCGTACTGTCTACTTTATTTACAAACTCGTACTACACGTGTTTCGACTAAATATCCGTCGTCATCAGGTACGAAGGTCGTAAAATAAAAAAAATCTCGGAAGTAAATTTCTACTGTCGCGTTTAATGCGCACCGACCACAGTTTCAACTCATAGTGCCGTTATCAAGGTACAAAAAAAGTTATCCACTGCAACTTGAGCCAGAAGGGTAAAGCTGGATTCACGTGGACGGAATGGGGACGGAAAAAGCGGAAACCAATCACAGGCCGGCGGAGAACTTGGGGGCGGAGCTTAGACCGGCGGAGCGGCGGATAGAATTTTTTGATATTTTCCGCTTTCCGCGGGCGGAATGTGACGTCATAAACAATACAGCAGCAACATCCGCCATGGTAGCGGGGAATACAATTCAAAATCACTGAACATAGCAATCTCTGACGCCTATAAAATACATTCTCTCAGTAGGTATGTTATACGCAGCATTAATTATGCAATTTATGATCTTACTTTAATTCATAAAGTTAGGACCTTCATTATTTCTTACAACTTACTTCTACTCATCGTCAGTAAATTTTTTATTCATGTAGAGGAAATCCACATCGACTAAAATAATTATTCAAATGTATTCCATTATATGATACAATGGTATTATAAAAGTTTACTCATATCCAGATCATTTCAATGATTTGGAGAAAAATGCCACATTTTATCTTCAAAGATTAAGTAAGTATAAAAAAAGATACAATAATGCCAACGAAACAGTATATGCATAGTGGTCAGTGAAAGTACATACATCTACGCGTATAAATTGACTGTAATAATAATTTGCGCATTTAATAGATCTTTATTTTATGTATCGGATACATTTTCGTAACAATCACGCTCCGAATAAAATTTTAGGCCTCCTTATAAATTCTCTCGTATCGGGTTGTCTGTTACGACTTCATTCTTGGTATGAGCGAATGACATCTTGTGATAAATTTTATTTCAGAGAAAGATACATATAATCGGATAACTTTTCTATTAATTTGTTGCGCCAATAATTCATAATTGGGTTTGTTCTTCTGTGAGTTATTCCAGGTAAGAATGCGCACACCACCATGTTTACTTTCCGTCACCTTTCCTCTTTCCGACGTTCCGTCTCCACGTGAATGCCTTTCCTCTTTTCCACCCGTCTGCTTTCCGCCTGCCGTCGTCCGCTTTTCCGTCTCTATTCCGTCCACGTGAATCCAGTGGGGTGGTTGGTGGCAGTGAGGGTAAGGGAGGGGGGGGGGGGAAGGCCAAGGGCGCGGAGTTATTCAAGGTAAAGTGCAGCAGAATGTGAGGGGGGTGCGGGAGGAGAACGAATGGAAGGAAAGATGCGGTGAAGGTCAAGAGGCATGCTTATCAGAGGGCCGCAGGACAGGAGGATGAGACTGAAATTTAAGGGATGGAACTTAGTGGCTAGAACAAAATCATCATAATGGTTACCCGGGCTATTAATAATTTCAAATTATTCTAAGAAATCCCACTTAGCCCCTTTGTCAATACAACGTGAAAAGATATTATTGTACATTAATACTGTAAATAAAATGTTTATAGAACATGATATAAAATGAATCTTTTACAACATCGACGAATTTTTAGTACCCCATGCAATTCGTAGATAATCCATTGAACATTGATACAAATTAAAGCGCAGAGTTCAATGTGTCGAACATACCTTCTGCCGGGGGAGAATATTAGAATTACGGCTACTTGGTGCGTTAAACTCGTAAAGTTTCTTCACCACCTAAATCTGCAAAATTACGGTATGCTATTTCTCGAAGAAAGACGAGTTTATTCCGGAAATTGTGACGGGCAGTAAATAGATATTTATTTCAGTTTTTGCTCACGGAAATAGAAGAAATTGGAGGATAGAGAATATTTCCAGCATATTCAATTAAAATTATTTTAGTCCCGCTTAAATATTGATGATTGATCTATTTCCAGTATTTATCATGATTTCAAGAGCATGTGATGAAACACTGAACAAAAATACCATAATTTTATATCCATCTACTAACGAAAAAGTTATAATTAATCGAGGCTTAAAATAGATAACATGTAAATGTACCAAGTTGTTAAACTTATGAAGGAAAAATTATCCTTTTAATGAGAATATTACGAGTGAATCGCAAGTTTTGCTACAACTGTGAGGATAATGTATCTGTTTTCGCACCTTTGCTTGGATACTGGTAACATAACACCAAATATTGGAATGTAAGCTGGTTACAAATATCAAATTACAGCTTGCATCTTGAATATTATTAAACGTCCTATAATCACGCATACCCGAACTCAGTGTTAGAGCATTCGCTTGTTGCACGGAGAAGAAAAAATCTGGAAAATATATCAAATGAATATAATGGGATTGATTTGGTTCCTGAGTAGAGATGGGCGCCGCGAAGGTTTACTTCAGCGGCGGTGTTGTGGGGCAAAACGGGTGGCGGCGGCTGCGGCACGCGTGCACGCCGTCATATTCCTCTTTGGCGGCGACAGCGGCGGCGCCGAAGGCGTAAACTGATAAACAGTCGTATCTATGCCGATATGAAAAGTTATGAAGTTCATAATTATGCTTTATACGTCTTAATTAGCATAAAGTAATAAAGAAATATATGTATTTGTGTGTAAACGGTCAAATATGAAAAATTGCTGTATTTTTTAATCCAAACTCTACTAAAAAAACTCAGTGTAATCAAAAAATGTTCTTTGGCGCACAGCGTACATGACTAAATTATTATTATGGCTACCGCCTACCGCTGGTTCGCGAAACCTACGTACATCGTCATTCTGATGAATAATATCTAGTTTTCCGACTCGGAGAAGAGCCTTGCGTTTTTTCTTGGCTGTTTGAAAAAGTCCAATGAATATGCGTAGATTACGCTTGCTGATGCCCGCTACGCACAGATAGGCCTGATTCATGGTCCGTTGAATCAAAATTGTCATGTATGTCGACTTAAGATGGCGATGGTGGGCATCAAATACCATAGTAAAATTGTCAATCGATTTTCGATGGTCAGTTGGTTGACACTGTCCGATCGATCGCCGATGGTCAATATATTACCAATGATCGATATATTAACGACGGTCAATCAACGCTCGATGGCCAATCGATTGTCGATGATCTTTTGATTGCCAATGGTCAATTGATAATTGATTGTCAAAGGTCAGTCGATGGGCAGTGATCTAGTGAACGCACCATAAGCTTGTCGAATCGATGGTCACTGACCAGTAAATCGGAAAATTGGCGCGTATCTGCCGTCAACCGCGGCCTGGCGCACCGAAGACGTCTTGCTTGGGTCAACGACAAATAACAATCATCGGAGATTATCGCCGACCATTGATAATAATTGACGACCATCGATAACGACGATCATCGATGATTGCCCATCAAACAAGCCTACGCCCAAATACTTCCAACCCGCCGTTACCAGCCACGGATTGTGAAGGCGCCTATCCCTCCATTGCCGCAGCAAGCCTTTGTCGGCGACATCCTCTGGAACTAGTTAGGTACAGAGGGTACTCCCTCTCTACAGCTTCTTCGTTCTTTGAACGTTCGACTATCGAGTGCTTCTTGATGAGTTCATGAAGGTGTTTCACAGTTTTGGCGCTAGAGGAAGAAGGTGATTCGGTTTCAGCAGCCGCAACCTCAACGTTAGCGTAGGGTTTCCTTTAAGTCGCAGAGTCGATCGCGGAGATGTCTCTCAGGTGCATACCGCCAGCGAAATTTAGTATTTCACGTTGGACAGGTTTCTGATGCTCTTGTGTAATGTATTTATGTGCATGTACTTTTTAGGAAAAAAATCTGCCTACGCTCCCGAACAGCAACAAAATGATCTACATAGAGAGAAATGTCAAGAGTTCTATCATCTCTTAAGCAGCTCATCCTTTAAGAGGAGAACCATTTTTACTGGCTTTCCCTTTAGAATAAATAAAGTAAATGCTAGAGTCTCTTATGCTTTGATCATCATGGTTAAAACAACTGTGAATTTGCAGAGTAATGTACAATTGAAGTACTGATGAGTAATTGTGTGATTAAACTGATATGGCTCCGGTACAAAATAACCCAAGTACTTCTCAATTTTGTTTATATTTTTGCTCTAAATATGGCAGTAAACAAGTATATACGTTAAATAATCTTTGTAAATAATGAAACGTCCAATTTCTTAAACAAATACTATGTCGCTAAACGTGGTATGTGGAAGCTGACTTAATAGATTCCAACGTAATTGCGAGAGAATTTTGGAAAGTCGAAGTCGACTTTCTACTCCGAAAGTCACCTTTTTGGAAATCGACTCTCAATTTTCAAATTCAGCTATAAGTCAACTTATGTCATAAATTTTCGAATTTTGTACGATTGCCAATTCGAATTTTTGAATAATTAAGAGACCATTTTTCGCAAATATAATTTGTTGACAAATATATTTACGAGCCTGAAAACATAAATTATTTTCTAAAGGCATCAACATGACTAGGAGTAAGGAAAGTGACACCATTTTCACACTTTAGAAGGGCAATTTCTCAGGAAGGCATACATTTATCCTAATTAAAGAATGATTTTAAAGAAGGCTGGTTAATTTGATTAGCTTTGTAGTTCATCAGACTTGGTGCCTTCATTAGAAAGCGACGGAAAAATCAAAACAGTTCTAATTTCCTTATTTTAAAGTTCCTTGTCGTGTATGGTAGCAAAAAGTATAGTTGTTAAAACCTCAGCACTCCTCATCTCCCTCAAAGTATTTGATGATCTATTAACTTTTATCCCCCCTTAGCTGGAAAAACAGTTGCATATAGCTTCGTCAAGCCATTTTGGCCTTAAATGTAAGGTTGGTTATATCGCGAATGAAAGACAGTAGCTACTGTGCTGATCATGGGAATCGTCCGGATGAGTTTATTTTCCTTCTACACATAGCCAGGGATTCAGAGTTTAGGAGAATACGAGTAGAACGATGAATAGACAAAGGCATTACGCCAGCCCTTTTCAGTCTTAACAGCTATGACACGCATGTTGGTTTTTCACTATTTTATGTTCAGCGTGAGAATTAATACTGGTGGCAAGTGCAGACTTGTGTTTGTGTGAGATGACGGTACTTGGTTTTTGGTCCCGTCATGTGACATTTGATATCGGAAATGGTGCGCTAGAGTTCTGTGTAGGAATATTTTCGTGAAAACTGAATGTCGGCAAAGTGAAGTGCACGGTTTGTAATTGAGAATTTAGTACAACGGGATCGCTACAATTCACATCGCTTTATCGAGGACTGAGCATAAGACTGTGCTTGAGACTTGGAACGCCTGTAACGGCAAAAATGAACTAGTCTAGGCAGCGAGGGACCCTTTCAAGCAAGACCAAGAGAAAGGAAATGATCCGGAACCAAGAGTGCCTTAAATTGCTCTCATAATTGTCAATATTTTTGTTTCAGCCATCCATGGGCTAAGATTACACAACTATCATTACATTCTCAAGTTTTTTCTTTTTCCAGTCCTTCATTTTTAGACTTGCTCATGCTCGTTCTTCCCCAAAGATACTATTCTTATTATCATTTTCTCGTCGAACAGGTTCTTCTTCTCCACAATTTCTTATATATTGTTTTGTTAGAATAAAACTATCATTCTACATATAATTTTTGTGCCATTTACATTGGCCATCAATATTTTGGTCACGAAACAATCTCATCATGATCAAATTTAATAAAAATCATGAAATAACATAGTTTCCGTTTCTTTTGCTACATAGAAGCGTGTTGGCTTTGTATGTGGAACTTTGGATGCTGAAGTCGGAAAAATTCGACTTTTTCTGACTTCAGCTCAAGTCGGATAGTGTGTCGTCCAGTCAACTTTCAAGGTCGGAGCGTCCAATGTCGAAGTTTAAAGTCGACTTTTGCGGAAAGATTCCACTTCCTAGGCGCGGAAGGCAACTTGGGTGGCATGCACTCTCTCTGTGTTCTGTCTCGGAAACTATGAACATATAAAATATATAATGAAACGTTTGTAATTGGGAAAAAGGAATTAAAAACACCCAAGGGGTCCTTAATCGTCAGGAATGACCGGAAAACAGGAAAATATGGCGCAATTTGTTAACTTTAGGAGGGATGCGGCACGTCTTCTTCTTCTCCTATGGCAATATTTTACATATGATATTTTCTAACCCAATGACACAAATCAGGGTATGTTCCGATAGAAATTCGGGTTTCTGAAAGAAAAGGATCACTCCAGTATGTCACGCCGCGGCGCCGCCGCCGGAGTTTTTGTCGGCGGCGGCGTCAGCGCGGCGCCCATTAATAAACAGGAGGCGAGGCTCTTTGAAGGCCTTCAACCTGAAGATGCCTGCTGTAACGGAGGAGAAATTGTTGTCAATGAACTTTGACCAACGCAGCTGCTCCTGAAGAGGCGCCAGCATGTTTACAAGCCACTGCGAAAACCTTTGTTCCATTTAAAAATTTCGTTCTGATTTAATTTTAGATTATAATGTTATTTTAATGGTCGCAAAAATCTATTTATATATTCCATTGCTTTGGGGATATTTTTGTGTTGAATCATTGCCAGGAGGATGTCTATTGTCTTATAAATTGTTTCCTTCGGTAGGTTTATTTTGCTACTCTGAAACGAGAGTGGTTTCCAAGCACATTTAATATTTGTTTAGTGTCTCGGGCTCTTGATTTCTTTTTACATAAAGTATATATTAGTTAATGGGCAAAAGGTGGAAATCTCTACTGATACTTATTGTGCTTTTGTCGATTCATCGTGCGCCAGTCGATATTTGAGTTTTTAGTTTGTATGCGGCCGATTCATTTGACATCTGCGTGTCCTTGGAGTGGACAAACGATTGCACATATTCTGTTGCATGATTTAATGTAGTTCCAAGCAATTTCCCCTCAATTATTTATTTATATGTTTGTGGTGCTATTTGAATATAATTGAGGTGGTAATGATACTCTGACACGTGTCTTATTAGGTCAATTTCATCTATTGATATTTCTCCTCGTTTGAAAAATTCACTCTCTTAGCATCTTTTGCTAGCCAAATCTCTGTTCTTGTTTCTATATTTTAGTTAAGAAATGCACGCTCAACTTCTTCTTCTATGTGTTTTATAGTATGATATTTTACTGTCAATGAAATGATGATGTATTTACTGTAACGCGAGCCCTTCGCTTTTGTCTATATTTTCGTATCTACTTATCCCGATGTCCACTGGAGTTGCAAAAAACTTCTCATCTTCCTCCAAATTCAGTTTATTTTTTATTGTATCTTTAGAATTTGTTGTCAAAAATTTGATTACATTAATAAGTTTATACTTCCTCGGAATTTCTTGGTGGTGATTGCATCTGTTCTGTTTTAGTGTATTTTTGATCTCGGAAGCAAAGTGGCAGCAATGTTTAAGAACGTTTATCCTATTAACTGACCGCATCTTTAACTTAAAATACCTTTAATATTTGAATGCCCTCAGAACTTCCCGTTCTGATACCATGACGGAATGAGAATGGCAAAGAGGAGCCCGGTACAATTTGAGTATCGACCGAAGACCCACGGCAGCCCGGCACAATTGGAGTACCGACCGATGATCCACGGATTCCTACCCAATTCTCGCTTGGAATTTCCGGACCTTCCTGTCTAGGCAGTGAATGCTGTTCCTAACGCGTTGACCGCAGCAGCTACAGTATTGCTGCAAATAGACTACAGCAAATCGGCACCAAATACGAAATCGGCATCTCGGGGTCTTCCTCAGACAGTATCTTAAAGCAAAGTGAGCAAGGATGGCTTATAGGGAAGCAGATAATCTTAGAGGCTTAATAGAGTAATAATATTAATTAATAGTTCTGTGTAGTAATGGTGAAAAGTGATCTAAGAGTGGGGAATCGTTGGTAAGGACCATTGGAAGCTTACCGATATGTGAACACCTGAGAAAGAAGTGTTGGCCCTGTTGTCCCTAAAAACCTCTTGTCTTATGTGTTCTATCAAAGCACGCAAGTTGGCAACATTGCATATGCGATAGGATAAAACGGAATTCTAGAAAATACGTTAATAGGAATCTGTTCTGTTTTAGTGTAACCAGGAAAATTATTCATCTTGCCTCTAATTTTAACTGGTTTAATCTGCGCCATTGTTATTTGAAATTTAACCGTAATTCACGCATTACGGTTGCATTTAAGTTCTGTGTTGCGTTGTTTACGTGCGGTGGTTCACATATGCGTATGCCGGGTGTGCGCTTCACCTTGCATTTGAATATGATCACGCATTGTCCGATTTCAGTGAGAATGGATACTAAGTTCAGTTATCAAGCTGTATATTAGGAAGTTCAGTCTACGATAATATTTCAGCAGTGGATTTTCCGATGATATGCTCTAACCTCCAAAATATTCACCTTTAAAACGAGTAAGCCGGGCTGGCCTGAACCTAAGCTAGTGAATGCAGACTAGATCATGCCCTACACCATGTGTATGTAACATGACATGTACAAATATGCTTTAGCAGATTGCGTAAACCTCCAAACTCGCTCGTGCTTGTAGCATGCATTTCGCCATCTCAAATAGTCCCGTGGAACAACAGGATTACCGAACTATATCCTTCCGCCGGCGCCCAAGTTGGAACTAAAATAAATCCTGCTCCTAACGACAGCTATACTTAGAAAGTTTTAAAGAGCTCATTTCACTTTGATGTCGTCACGTTTGAATGGCTCTTTGGATGCCTTCTTTATGCTAGAGGGAAAAGATTCCTCATTATTTTTCTGAAATGGAAGACTTAAACTCGTTGGGGGAGGAATGTGGAGATCTCTGAAGTCGGAATATTATCTTCAGCGAGTTGGAAATGTGAAGAGAGGGAAGACGGGTGAGAGAGAGAGGTAGTTGTGTTTGGGGGAGAGTGAAATGGAAGAGATAAGAAGAGGGGAGGAGAGAGAGAGAGAGGAAGGAGATGAATTGGTGGAGTGAGGAGTGTGAGTAATGGGATGGAAAGGTTTGGCTCCGGGCCAAACGTTATTCGACTTGTCGTATTCTAAGGAGGTCTTAATGCGCCGCATCGCTCAACTTTAATATTTTTCGCCTTTTTTCAATACTTTTTCACCGTCTTCTGAGTCTGCGGATATTCCTTCCGGCGAAATGAGCCAAAATTTTCTCTTGCAGGTGCTTTCGGAGCTCCAAAGCAGAGAATTTCGCCACAAAGAACTTGAAAGTTTCTTTTGCGTAGAATTTTTATATATTTCGCTCTCCATGGCTTAAGTTGCGTAGATCTACTCAACAGAGCTTACAAAGATGTATTTTTGTGGTGAGTGGACAAGGCTTGAAAGTATACTGATGCTGGTATTAAAATCTATCGTCATGAGGGACAAATGACGTATTTAGCTCTTTCATTGCTTCAACAAATTTTAACGCATTCAAAATGGTCTCTAGGGATAGTGTCTGTACTTTAAGATGAGCAGCTTTATCTTTTTCTATCATTCCTCTTGTGGTGAGTGTAATTTACCCTTTCGCATTTAGACAGAAGTAGAAAAGTGACCATTTTATCCGTGCTTCAGATAATTTGTATCTTCATAATTGCTTTTCCTTTTGTTTTGGTGAGTGAAGTAATAAATGTGCACGACATTTTAAATGGAGTCATGAGGGTTTTTGCTTTCCGTCTATATCGTATCGTACAATCCCTTGGCTGAATGGCATGAGGTTTATTTTCACACAAGACACTTCTCCCAGTTCAAGGTCAAACATCGCTCGCTTCCGTGACCGTGAGGCGCGGAGAGGCAGTCCGGAGAATAATGCCCGGCTGAACGAGAAACTGGGAGCGTGCTATGTGGGCAAGCATGGCAACGAGTGGTACTTGGGTAAATGCACTGTTATTCATGTATACCATTAATTTATGGATACCTCGAGATACTAAATCACGCAGAAAAAAGATCTTGTGTAGGATATCAAAAACTTTTAAGTAATGGTCCACTAATATTAGTGGACCATTACTTAAAAGTTTTTGATTTTAATGGTCCACTAATATTAGTGGACCATTACTTAAAAGTTTTTGATTTCCGATATGGAGAGGTTCCACAAAGTGAAGCCTGAATTTATTACTTGTGTAGGATATTTTTTTCCGAGGAGTTGAAGAAATACGTTTATAAACTAAGTAAGGAGACCAGGATCTTTGTACAGATTCAGGCCAGAGACGTCAGTTTCCAACAGCACCATTGGTCGACACTCTCCTACTACCACTAAAACCTCCACTTTATTTTGCTTTCTTCCCCAACCTACGGCGGGAAAGAGAGGGCCAGCCAGGGCCCACGTTACTATTACGTCAGGCTGGAATTCTTCGCGTTGGTTTGGACGATAATTCACGTTTATGTCCCGACTTTCTTTCAGCAGGCGTTGCTGTGGGAGACCCAATGCTCTGCTTTAGAGAAAATTACCCTCTAGGTTACTTCTATCGAAGATCGAGGAGACTCTTCGCCTGTGAAGAATCTCTTTCCTCAATTTCATTCTTTAAAGCCAGCTTTCAACATTGTTAGAGTCGCGGGTCTTATTAAGCAGGCTAAGGCGCTAATAATATCGACAAGTTATGAAGCAAAAGTGAAATTCTAGTCTACCATCGTATCATCTGGATCGTCATCGTACCTCGAATGTAATTGAGAGGTACAAACATTTGACATGTAAAAGTAACATTATCAGCATTCCAAGTGGATATTGAAACATAAAAATAAAATATGAGCATACAAAAACGCGAGTTATTTAATGGAAGGTTTTCGGTGTGTTTCATGGTTAATATTCTTGCTTTCGATAGAACTGAAAGTATTTTTGTGACAGTATATTTATTTGTAAGAAATATCGTGATAACAATGTAGTTTTATAGTGGTAACAATGGCTCGCGTTATTAACATTCTCGTTTCCGGTAACACTAATGTCATTTTTATAACACAGAGTATATTTTTTAAAAATATTGTGATAACAGCGTGGTTGTTTATTTTTACCGTCAGTCCCTCCAATTTTTGGCAAACATGGTTATGCTTGGCTAAATTTTACTAAGTCTCATCATTCTGATCCAACAAGATCAATACTATTACTTGTCGTAGTACATATTCTTTTTTGCTTCCACGCGGTCATTGAGGACCAATAGCCTTTTGCTAGCCTCTTCTTTATCCCCTAATTTATCGGGTCGGTCCATACCATGTTTCATTGGGAGTGTCGGAATCGGAGACGGAGATTTATAGTGTCAGCACTGATTAAAACCTGTGATTAGTATCTTTTAATACATTCATAATGTTTTGGAGAAGTTTTATGAAGCCAGAACTAGGTGAGATAAGTTAAAAACTTAAATGAACATTAACTTGTCGTAACTGCCAATCCATACATGGAATTTAGAAATAATGAAAATCGTGACTGACTGTTACCGCAAAATCTCATTCTACAGAGCTGCAAAATGGGTTTGTAGCACGGGGTGTAAGACCACAAGACGTTAATTAAGGATCAGAAAAAGGGAATCAGGAGAGGGGAAAGTATGAAAGTGAATCATATGTGTGCGCAATGTCTCAATTACTTGTTTTTTTGCTGTAATCACTGTTGTTGAGAGTAATTAAAACAAACTGCATCACTATGCATGGTGTGTCTCATATTTTGTCACTTAAATTAGTATTAGAAATACAAGTCTGGAATAATATGTCTTCTATGACACCAGAAAACTGCCATGAACTGAGTTATCTAGGTAATTGCATTGCGTATTGCATTCCGAGTCATTGGCAGTTTTCAATCTAGCATTTTTTTCACATGCGTGACTCTCTCTGTATTATCGCTGTGATTTTTAACGAAGCGTTTTGTTTTCCTTTTTTTTACTATTTTTTGGCATAACTGTGTACATTTTGTCTTTTCCTGGTTGTCTTATCAAATATGATGTTAATTTTTGAAACTTCCTCGGAGGAAGGAAGCAAGATGATCCCTTTAATCGCGTCTGACACACGTCTCCTTTAATTTGGAATCCGACGCCCACTTTCTCCGAAAAAATGTGGAGCTTCACTTATTGGAGTTTTTATGTCTTCTTCGTTCGGGTGCATGTGTTGCCTCGTCCTCTCAATTTCTTCCAAACTTTGAAGTCCAATTTTCTTGCTTGTAATTATTCTCTGAAGTGGGTGTGATATTTCTCCCCGGAGGATCCTCTTTAACTTAAATCAATCATTTTAAATTTTGAACTTTCCCTCCGTTTGTTCTCTTAGGAGTGCAAAATGGAATCTGTTTTTCCTGTAGAAAAAAGTGTAGGATACACATATTTCCTTGCAATAATTTTATGATGTAGTAATTAAAGCTGTTTGGATGGTAGTGAAGACTGGAAAATAAATATCTCCTGCTGAGGGAAGACATTCGCAAGTAATACATGATTGAAGTATTTGAAGAATTATGAGGTTGAAATGGACGAAGAGAGTCACATACAAAAATGTCCCTCAAAAAGTTGGAGTAAATTGAGTTGGAGGAAAAATTATAAATGACAAAGTAATAATATTTTGTTTTTGATGATGGAAACTTTTTCACGGAATATTTCCTAAAAAACTAATATTAAAAGGCTTATAAATGTCCCTGAACTTAAAAAAATTGTGTTCGCGTGGGAATGCTAAGGTCAAATGACTCAACCCTGAAAATTGGAATTTAAAAACTAGCCTGTGATGGTGTACTCGGTTTAATATCTTATGTTAGAAATCTTTACAGCAGGGCAAAGCAACGTAGAAAGTGCATGTAAAAACCAATCATAAAAATCAACCATAAAAGAAACTGCAGGTAACAACTTTTAGCAAGTTTTCATGCTATTTCTTTCCAATTAATGTGTATTTTGTTCTCTCCAGTGGCCAAGAGAATTATTTAAACCCTTTATGGTGTGACTTTCAACAAAAAAAGCCTCTTTACGTTACTTTATGTGGCAACAAGGGAAGTATGTTTTGACCATTGTTAGTTCTGGTAGTTAAGCTTCGGTTTTTATTCGTCGAAATATTATCATATCTACATACACACTCGACCAATGAACCCTGTGCATGGCCGTGTGGCAATGGCTGATGGGACTTCAACCAGGAGTAGAAGCTAAAAGGGAATAGTAAATGGGAGATGGAGGTTTTTATTCATTGGCAGCTCTATATTTTTATAGAAGTCAGTAATGGTGCGCGAGAATAAGGAATCTTTAGGGTATACAGCTCTTAATATGTCACTCTTATCTTTCCTAGCACACGGGGCAATCCATGGAGAAACTACAGTACTTCATGATGGCACAAGGAATGTGACATCAAGCATTTTTCGAACAATGAAAATCTAATCTAAACTCCTTCAATAATGAGCTAAGGCTACGCAGAAATTCTATCGGGCCCATATTGCAGTTACAATAAAAACGCCCAAAAGCAATGATAATTGCGGACACTAATGAGGCAAAACTCGTGAGAATTGTGTTTGGGACTTGTATTTTTCTTTCATGGACGTATGCTATTTGTATTGCTTCCAATTTTCTAGATAGCATCTAAATTTGGAAAAAATTTCTTCTTCGGAAAATATATTTCTAGAATAACTTGTAGTTTCTCTAGATACATGTAATGGGATCTAAAAAAATTGTTTAATTTTTATTCTAATCAACATTATTTAATAATTTAAATTTTAAGCTCGTATCTAAAAAATAGTTTAAATCTATAATATATAAATAAATGGGATCTAAAAAAATAGTTTAATTTTTATTGTAAGCAACATTATTTAATAATTTTAATTTGAAGCACATATCTAAAAATATAGTTTAATTTTTATTCTAAGCAACGTTATTTAATAACTTTCATTTTAAGCACATATATTGAGTACTGAGGCTTATATTTACATTAGCTGATTGATTAACTGCTCTTTCCCATGCACCGTCTCATTTCTTTTTTCGTTACTACCGTATTGGAACTATGCGTGTTAAATTATTAAAACAAAATATTCCTGTTATTATTTATTACCCTATGCGAAAATTTGTTGATAGCTATAATTATGTTTTGATTGAAAATCCACTAGCAATGAAGGACACTGTGTAGTTTTAAGAATAATAAAATGACCACAAAGTCCTATTTTGTTGTTATTTCTCCGAAAGTGACCGTGTCGCTGGGAAATCATAATTTTCTGGTAATTCATGGGATAAAATTATTTTTATAAGTAAAGAAAAATAGGAGACTGATCACGCTTCCTTGTGGGACGCCGTAACATATTACCCAATTCCCTCGCTCTTCCCGTCAGCCATTAGGGTCTGCATCCTCCGACCTAAATACACCTGCTCCCCTCGATCTAGGGTCACGGCATGAGATGGCGATCCTTTGTCACTTACCCCACTAGCCCGAACCCTTTTAATTCATGATCCCTTCCATTCGTCTTCGTAGCTTACCTAACCTCACTTAAGAGCACTCATTGCAAAGTGACCGAGATACCGATGAGGTCCGAGAGGGCCTCTGCGTGAGGTGTAGTTCCCCTTTTCACTCTGTGACTCATACTGAGGTATCACTTCTAGGCATTGCGGAGCAACCCATCATTGACTGCGTAAATTCATTCTTCGAAAAAATGAATGGAATGGACACATTCACTCAAATTGGCGTATCCCCCACATTGGCGCAGAGTATCTACTTTCCCAAGGAAGCTAATTACAACAAAATGTTTGCTAATCGTAATAGATAAATTTTCGTATGTGATGATTACGCGTGCGTAGTTATCAAAAGCATGAAGAAAATATTATTATATAAAAGATAAAAAATTACTTCTTCGTGGCTGATATGAAAAGAACAGGAATGCATATTGGAAGGCTTAGCTTTCACGTCGAAAAAAACGACTTTTCTGTTTAAAGTAATAAATAATTTTACGTAAAAAATAAATTATAACAGCTTTAAAAATGTTACAAAAATTGTATGTGTATACGTGTTTTTTTACTGGGAATGATTTCTCAATATGTTTTGGGCTCCATCACAGTAATGTGAAATGTATTCTCTCGCGTTGAGGAGGAAATCTGTACATATATAATCGAATAATTTTGAAGTATATGTTGAGTCCGATATGTCCGTGTATTAAAGTAGTACAAAATGGCCGATAGACCGAATAGATAACACGTAATTTTTTTCACTTTTATCTAAACATTTGTAATAAGTATGCATTTCTTATAAGTATACATTTCTAACAAGTATAAGAAAAGGTTTTCGCATTGCCTGTACGTAAACAGAAATCCCTCTAACTACCTTAAAGGGAGTGAATATCTATCGAAAATGGAAGAGCAAATTCGTTAAAATACGGAAGCAATTTTGGAGGTGGTTGAGGGGAGGTAATTTAGGTGGTCTGCCGGGTCATGATGGGAAAATCTGCTGCGCCGTCATCCAATCACTCTGCAGTCCGCTGAGCATGACAGGACACGAGGCATCGCTGATGCTATAGACTGAATTCAAGTACGATAATGTTCGGACTCTACCGTGAGCTCACAACTCCGTTGTCTCAGGCGTGACTTCGTGGAAATTGCTCAACATTGTGAATGAAAATATAACTTGGTTATTCCACGTAAAATTTATTTTAAGACGTCCCATATTTCGATGGGGGACGTCATCATCAGGTATACGTAATGTACTATACTGTACACATGATGTACTATACTCTACCCATATAATTATGTGCACCTGATGAAAACCGGGTCGTCTTAAAATTATTTTCATTTGGAATAACTAAGTTATCTTTTCATGCACAATGAGCTCACAAGCTTATAGTATACCCCTTGAGGTATATGTATCCCATTTACTGATTGTGGGAATTTAGGTTGCGTATAGGGAGTTCATGCACATACAATTCTGCTGTCCCATATTCGAAAATGAAAGATGCATAACTTAAGGCAGTTACACCGTGAAAAGTCCTAACTGTTCCTTTATTTATCTCCTGGGTACTTATAGAAAAACATACATCCCGTCTGATATAGATAAGAAAATTTTGCCCTTTCATACCATATTTCTCGTTGATTGAACTTGAAACTACAAGGTACTGAATGCGAGAATGGGTGCAACGTGGAGAAAAACAGTATTTTAACATAGAATTTGAATGACATTTTCTCAAACAACTGTTCATTAGCAGCGAAAAATCCCGGCCAGTTAAAAAAATAAATAATAGCACTTTACTACCTTCTTTTTTGAGTTAATAGCATATATCTGTTGTGGTTCTGATGAAGGCTTCCGCGGGGCTTTGATAGAGGTTGATTCCTTCTTTCGGGTTTTCCGCCTGGATGGACCTGAGAAAGCCAGCAGGACAGCCGGCGAAATATTGTCCTCAACATGAACCAACGCGGCGGAAAACCCGAAAGAAGGAATCAACCCATATATCTGTTGTGGATAAATGTTTTTCGGGTGTTCCACCGGGTAAGCGGGTCCAGAAGTCACGACGTTTCGGAGAACGACTTGCTCTCCACCATCAGGAGTTCTGAACCCCTGAAGATGGAGAGTAAGTCGTTCTTCGTAATGTCGGGACTCATGGACCCTCTTACCCGGTGGAACACCCGAGAAACATTTATCCAGCAGATACGCCGGGAAAACCTAAGATCTTTTATATATCTGTTGTGATTGACGTCAAGTTGCGGTAATTCTAGAGGAATGGCGCTGCAGTCGGCTGATATGGCCAGAAAAATGTGCCCGTTAAAGATATATTTGGGTTGAATAGTTATTGAATTTTATGATTTACATATTTCGTCAGTTACTTTTGGTTTTCAGTAGCTTCGTCATGTCTTTTGTGAAAGCAGAGCTTTTTAAAGAAAACTAAAAAAAATGGAATTCACCATTTGCTTTAACTCACTGGCGTTGGTGTTCTTTAGAGCCATATTTGTCCTCTTGAGCAAAAGAGTTAAAAATTTTATTTAACGGGTTTAATTAGATTTTTTGTGGAGGAATTGTTCTCATTTTACTGTTTCCGTTTGACATCGTACTTAAGGTTAAAAACGCTTCAATGCTAAGAGATTTCCTGTATCGATTGTTCCTGTGTAATGTCGAACCGAACGCCAATTTATTTTGGAAAATACAGATCGAGGTGAAACAGCGTTGTATTGAAATTAGGTGTTTAAATTTTTTATGAAATCAGGTTTCCTAATTTTTTTAATATTTCATTATGCTGTTACTTGCGTTTGAGAAGTATTGTTGCAGTAGCTTTTTCTATAGCTGCATAACAAAAATGGATGTATGATTATCAGTGTTTGTTCATTTAAAATGTGTACTGTGCTGGCTCATCCGTAACATCAATAGAATAAAACTGGTCAGCTATCCAATTAGAATCCATTATTGGGATAAGACTATCTGGTGTAATGAAGTACTAATAATTTAATTTAAAAATGATCCATAGAGATCCAACATCATATTTGCATTTGTTTTTTCATCGCGTATATTTATTAATTTGATGCGCACTTAAATTTCAGAATTATTTTCATTGTCTAATATACTTTATTGCAAAAGAGACTGAAGCGAAAGTTGCAGCAGAAAATTGAGCATACTATTCTTTTCTAAATGTATTCAAAGCAAAAACCGTTAGCAGAACTACGAAGAAAAGAATCTATAAAACTGCCATCAGGCAAATAGTCACCTATTGTTCGGAGGCATGGACGTTGACGGTGAGAGAAGAGAATTTGTTACAGAGGTGGGAATGAAAAATTCTTTGGAAGATCAATGGACTAGTCAATGAAGAAGGACAATGGAGGATTTGAAGGAATGAGGAATGACAGCAACTGTATGGGGAAGATGGAATATTAACAGGGATTAAGAAATAGAGAAATAGATGGGCAGGGCATGCCCAGGCAAAGAATGGGTTAGGAATGAGTAGTGAAAAAAGTTTCAGAAGGAAAACCAGAGGGAAGAAGAAGTAGAGGAAGACCCAGGAAAAGATGAGTGGAGGAAGTAGAAGAGGATTTGAGGAAGCTGGGGGTCGGGAGGTGGAGAGAAGTCGAGGAGGACAAAGAAAAATGGAAGGAAGTTGTGAAGAAGGCCAGGGCACTACATGGGCTATAGCGCCGAAGATGATGACGATGATGATGAATATGCTTTAGGAAAATATAAGCTACTTAATTGAATGGTGCAGAATAGACGATTAAGATCTATGCATTATACGCTATGCTCTGTTGAGTGCATAATTGCTGCATTTACTTCGTAAAATGGTTAAATATCCTTAATTCAGTCGGTTGGAAATTGCGTGATGGGAGCATATATTCACTTTAGGTACAGCAGAGTAATTTCATTTCTGGGAAAAGGAAGTTAGTTAGTGTTGCCAATTAAGCATACCTTATCTCATCTCACTCAACTTAAACGGCATGTAATGGCTCACATGTGGCATTCGCTATTTAACTTTTCTGGTATCAATGGTATATTTAATGACATGCAAAAATTAGTGAAAGGTTGCAAGGTGGACAAATTTGGGATTTTATTTTTTCCTCGAACGAATCGGGATTACATTCGTTGTGATCAAAGTGCCTTTGGTTTAAGTGGACAGAATTTTTTAAATGCTGTTCTTACCCTTTTTTGATGCTGAATTTATTGCCAGTTTTAATGTGTGAATGATGTTTCTGTCATTTTGCAACATTTTTTTCGCTATTTATACTATACCATGGCTGAATTAAAAAATGATCCCAGTGAATTAAGAGGACAGTGCCTAAAACGCATGAGAAGAATGATTGGATTTAAACGTGTATTGCATGTGAATTATCCTTTCACGTGTGTTACTTACAATTAGCTTAACGCTATATTTAGTAAAATGGCTAATAACTGTATTTTGGTATTTTTGATGGTTGGTCAATGTCTGTGGAGTTACCCACTGCCAAATACCCGTCAGGTATCTTGTCGCGATGATGTCGTTGAGTAGAATGAACTGTTACTGGAACAACCTCGGAAAAAAAATTCGTAGTAGGCTCTCGGCGATTCCCAAGACCGAGGGATGCAGAACCTTTAAATACCAACGAAAGGCACACCTCTCTCACCCGCGAGCGAGATAGTTCCCTAGACATAACGGAGACCATATTCGAATTTTACATTTTAATTCCAGCAGCTGTAGGAAGTATCTAATATATGTTTTAATATTAATGATGCATTAATATACTTTTATAAAACTGATACACATACACATACAATTTCCTAAGTAAAATGGCTGGTATTTTATGGCAAATGTCCCGGTAAGTAGTGCTGTAAGAAGCTGATATGTTGATATCTTTGGAAGGGTGAGTAATTTTTCTTTAAAATGAGACCAAATTCATTGATTTCTAGATGAAAATTTTCCTCGTTCCAACCTCTTTCAAAGGGGCGACGTACTCCTTGAAACTTGACACGGGATTACCGTGCGGTCGAATGGACCTCGTATTCGCTTCGAACGGAAAATTCTCTTCCCACTTTTGCTTTCCCAAATCTCTCCAAGGGACGCATCAAGGAGGCGTTAGGGGGGAAGAGGGTGAGGGGGAGATGGCAGTCCAAAGTCATCAGGGGGATGTCCAGTAGCGGTGGGGAGATGAGGGGATTTCGTAATGGATATCTGGCATCGAGAGATGAAAGTGAAGTTCCTGTAACGGGCTGAGATATAAATGTTACGACGTAAAACGCGAAACGCGTCGTATATCGCCAATGCAATGATATTGGATGCAGGGTATTTCATATTAAATCAGTCGACTGATGTACCATGCCATGCCGTACTATATCTGGCGCACGGATTCTCATACCAAATAGCGTCGTAAAACAGTCGAAATCATTCACTGAATGATGCTGCCCTTTGGAGGAAGGCTATCACTTATCGAATATCAGTGCATCACGTATTGATGTGGATACTAATTTGCCTTCGGGTTAATCTCTTTACCCGTTTACTGCTACGTTAATTTAGACGGGCTATGCAAAAACCGCCAAGCTTTTATTTCGAATTTATTTAGCATCTACTGTGCACGCCGATTCTGCAATTCAGTGCAGATGGAGCCAGTATATCGGTTGGTGCTTGAAAATGCCGATGAATTGGTGGTTTAGGGTGATTTCTAAAGAAAAGAACTTCGTTTCAATAAAATTCAACTACCACTGTATTCACTGTTGGTCTTTACAATAAAAGAAACAATTGTAAAAAAGTGATTTTGGTGACCAAAGTCGACGCCTTTTCGTAAGAACGGTCACGGCCACCTTGCTTTGGACACTAGTCGCAACCTTCTGCGTCGAGCGTTCGTAGTAGACTGGGCAGCCTCGCCTGCCGTCCAAGCACCTGACAGTGGCTCTGACGACAGGACAGCTGAGCAGCGTTGCCCGAACACCTACATTTTAAATTATTTGTAGTACTTAATTTTTTTCATGAAGTTCATTTTTAGGTAGATTTCGAATATATATTTATGATTTAGGATGATGATGGGTTTATGGGTATATTGTCGCTGATTTGATGTAGATAATAGTTATAAATATGTAATTAGGTGAAAGTGGGCCGATATATGGGCCCATCGCAGTTTTCGTACTGACAGTGAAGGCCGCTGGCAGTTAATGGGTTAAACAAATGACGTAAGTGAAAAACAGATATGGCCATGTCGTACATTGACGTACTTCGACCAGAGTAAGTGCGTATTTTTACGTGTGCTTTCTACTAATGTGTTTGTGCACCATATTCCTCGATATCTACTGATGTTTGTGGAATCCATCTATTCGCACTAATTGCATACGTTTAATATTAATTTTTAAAAATTCATGATCTATGCGGATTATGTCATTCCTTTGTATTCAAATAAAACATTCAAGACAGAAAAATCATTTGATTCTCAATTTGTGCTTTTCTAACTCAAATTAGTGGATGTTACCATCGGGTCACAGCTGCTTTATCACTATTTATTTCATCTTATTCGATTTCAACTACGTTTTTAAGCACAAATTCAGCTGTCGCAATTATATCTTTCAAACATAGTTTAAGCACAAGACATATTTCTCTACCTAATTTTCTGTTATTGCATATAAGTCTGGGATAAAATTGACATTAATAATATATTTTAACATCTTCCCCTTTCTTTTGTAAGTAATGTTTTTTCTCTTAGTAACTATTTTAGGGGAAAGAAATTAGGATCTAGTGATTCCTTTTGTATTATTCAATCATATAACTATGAGCGTCAAATATGTCATCTATAAATTCAGAGAGCCGTTCTTCCTTCTACTTTTATTGTTGGCCATTTCAGTCACTCATTTGATAGCATCTGACATGGTGCAGTTAAAGGTAATATTTCATTGTTATCACCTCTAATGCACCGGATAAAATTTCACGAAGCTGGATGAACATAATATCTCTTCATATCTTCATATGTGGTGAGATAGCAGGTGGAAGGAACCGGGGGGGGGGGAGGGAAGTGTAAAAAAAGGATTACGTTTGCACGGGAGAGGGAAAATGGGGTTCAGGAGGGGAAAATGGAAAGAAGGGGAGTGAGGCCGGAAAGGGTTAGGAAAGGGTCGTGATGGGGTCGATGCAGTACCCTTTTTCCTCCGGTCAGTCAACGCCTGCCACTCTCTCATCCACCCCGTTCCCTGACTCTACCCTTCTCAAACGACCGCCGCCCGACCCCATCTAACCCCTTCGTATCTCCCTCGCAATCGAAACCTTACCCTTATCCCAACCGACCCTGGAACTGGGTGTTTTATGCCCTCCCCGCACATTTTCTCTCTCTCTGCCTACTCAATCCCTGGACCAAATCTAGTCGCGCTATCTTCCTTTCCCATTCGGGTTACTCGTTCCCAGTTCCCGCAATCATAGGAAACGTAGAGTATTTTTTTCATGCAAGGGATCGCAAAACGTCAATAGAATATACCTCTTCGAGATGTTCAAGTTGGCTCCGATCAACACATCAGTCCTCTTAATCGTCCAACCGCGACGATGGATAAAACGAAGAAGGTTAGAAATAAAGGCGGTTGGAGCGTCGATTGAAAGTCGTTCAGTGCACGCGTTTCAATAACGTTTTTGGGATGGAGTTGGTGTGGTGTCTAGAGTACTCGCCTACCTCACGGGCGGCCAGGGTTCAAATCCCTATCTAGGTCTATTTGAGTCATGGTGTTCTCTCCCTTAGACGTCTTGGGATGCCTGGATTTAGAGCCTCTATGGATATTGCGTTAATTATTGGCATCACCATTGTTATCACAGGCAAGCATGTCTACTAGCGAAAATGCTTGGTTTCAGTTAGTAGTGTTGATAAGAAACTGAATGGGGCTACCTTTTCTACAAGTCAAGTAGTTCATTGGCGGCTGAACCGCACTCGGAAAAAGCAGGAGAGGATGCTTTATGCGAAATTTTCAAGGAAACGCAAGCTTTATTTGGCCAAGGCCCGAGGAGATTATTTTAAAGATATAGGATATTCCTATCCTAGAATGTTGAACTGGTTCATCAGTGGCTCAAACTGTATTATCAATGACGATAGACATATTAACAAGGGGATTGGGTTGGTGTGGTGGCTAGAGTACTCGCCTACCACACGGGCGTACAGGGTTCAAATCCCTGCAGAGGTGGATGTTTTTCAGAGGAAACCCGATCACTACTTGAAAGTCTTGTGGAGGGCATTCGAAGTACAAAACTCCGTCAGTCGGATGAGACATTAAACCGTGGTCCCCTTGGCTCCTTTCGTTATGAACAGGCTGATGCCTAAGCCGAGCCTCCCTTACCTATCCCATTTGGCGCAAATGACCTTAGCCGTCGGTCACCTCCCCAAAGATCCAATCCAATCCATAACTTTTCAAGTAAGCTGAAAAAATTCTTGGGCAGCATTTCTATGAAGTGTATACGTCTACCTACGCGGTGCAAATTACTATGCGTGTAGGGACATAAATGATACCGGAGTTGCACTTTAAAATTTTCATCTTGATTACAGGGTTGTAATGACTTTGACTTGCGGGGTGGAAGTTGAAATTTAAGCGATAAATCATATATAAACTTGTTTTTTTACTCGGTATTAGATCTTGAGAGCATGATGACACAATAAACTGGGTAATAAAAATTTGACAGTGTGATCCAGTCACGTCGGACAAAACTTCTTATCTCTGGATGATAAACTTTGAAAATACATTGCATAATGAAGAATCGCACGTCTGGTAATCAATATGTTGTTGACCGAATCGAAATGTTAGCTGGTGATAACTTTAGTGTAAGCAAAGTAAAATGACGGTGTGACCCTTTGAAATTTGTGAGCCAGCATTAGATTAATATGAAACGTATTATTCCGCGTTTTGTAGGAAATATGTACATGTAGAATCAAGTTATTTTGGAATATGTGCTGAATGCCAGAAGATTTTATGTTAAAATAGCACTAAATTGTCAAGAAACCAAATCGGCAACATGCAATTTTTTTCATTTTTACTATACATATTTCTAAATGGTTCTCGCGTGCCAAGTTTCACACAAACCTATGCATTAACTACAATCGCTCCAATCACCTTAGAGGAGAGCAATATTTGGTGATACATTTTTAGGCGCAAAATAACAAGTTAAGAGTTAAGCCGTGCGCGGCACCACGTGATTGCGCGAAGTAAATTTCTGACACTAATTATGACAAAAATATGGACACTAATTACTGATACAGAACTTCAATAAGAGGCTGATAACATACATACTTATGAAAATATATGGAGTTTCACATGTTTTTAGCTGTAGAAAATTATAGCTAGTTAGAAAATAAAACTGATTTCATCCATCAAATAATAATTACAACTTCTCCTGGTATTGATATGATCAACGAACGCCCCTTCAAAGTTCTTTGAAACGTCTTCCGCTCGTTCCGACAATCAACAGCAACTACAGAATAGTGATGTTAAGGTAATCAGGTTAACGTTTCGTACTTTTCAATTTCATCACGTTAGGGGTCACCAGATTTGAGGAAGTCTGCAGTAAATGATGGCCATTGGGAGAACAATTCAGCGAACCGGTGCCACCACAATATCGGACACGATTAATGGACAGATAGGACTTCGACAAAATTAAATTAGTAGTATTCAGAGGAGAGACATATGGATAAATTTTTTCAACACTCCGCACAAATGAGACTATAATTAATTTGACTAAATTCTGAAATGAAAATGGGCACAGGTAACGAAATTTGGTTTTCACAAGAGCATGCAGACACCTATGAAAAACTGGAAAATTACAAATTGGCATTTTTATCCGTCCTAATCCTATGCAGGAACTTCCTGTCTCTAAATAACAACCTTGTAAAATGCATACTACATAAATAAGAATCGCTCCTCGCGTAACCGATATGAGTTTGTAAGCCTTTGATGACTTCAGAGGAAGCAAAACAAAATCATAAAAGATACGCGTCTTAAAACCTGGGTCCTCCGCTCTCATAAGTTTTTTAAGTGGTCCAGATCGTGCCAAAATTCAGTGGCACAATACAGCTTCCCAATTGTGCTGAATTCCAACAGGGTGGCTACTCCTATCCAATTTTTGAATTCTCTGATTTTTCCCTGACTTTTCCCAGATAGATTTACCAATTTCCCTGACCAATCGCCAAAAGGTCACCTATTATTGAAATATTTTTTTTCTAAATCTTCTACAGCAGCTTTAAATGTTCTAATCATCGCCTCGTATTTTTAGAACTGCAAGCATGTATTTACTATAAGCTAGTGTGTTCCAGCTACCTCTCGACCTGAGTTTTGTTTAAGTTAAAATAAAACTCGAGGTAAAATTTTCCGAATAACATAGCCCCGGATTCCTTGTGCTGAGCGTTGTGATCATGAAGTTTAACCCTACTAGGACAATATCGCAATAAGGATATACAATAGGGATACATTGTACGTCTGTTTCACAACTAATAAGATTCACAACTGAATGTTTCACGAATTGATTGATTGATTATTCCATGCACGTCAGCGACGGACTTAAGTTTCAGTTGGTGAAATAAAGGGCGGGAAAGACTGGCCGATAAACGTAATGGTAGAAAAATATTGAGGTTTCAGATCCCAGTTTTTCCCTGACCATTACAAAAATGCCCTGACTTTTCCCTGACATTGCCAGAAATTCAAAATTCCCTTACAATTCCAGGTTTTCCCTGTGGATTGCCACCTTGTCCAAGTAACATTAGGCTGCTGAATACCTTTTAGGCCTGCAGTTGGTGTCCTCCCATTGAAATTTACAATAGCACAGGCGAGTAGAACCACCTGGGTGCATCACTACCTACTTCTACCAAAAAATCATGTTTCTCTCAATGTTACAGCATTAATTTCGCTCACTATACATATCTCGTCACAGTTTACTTGCCTAAGTAAGTCATCCTCCAAACTCATTAATGAAAAGAGTGATTTGAATGGCAAATTAGGCTGACTCCAACTCATCTTGTCTCCATATAGTTATTCTGTTTTTATTCTCATTTATGCCTATTTTACAAATTTATTCGAACATTAGCCGATTTCGATCTTCAGCATTCGCCTCCGATACCAGTTTCCGTAAGCATTCATTCTCTTCATAATTGCTTTGAGATTGGCCTGAGGGAGTCCCTAATTTACAATTCGCCATTCGAACGTACGAATGTTTTTGGGTGCTGATTCCATGGGGTGATCGTATTTTTGAAGATAGAAATTGCGCAGTTATCTTCTCGAGAGTGGATCTTTTTCATTTGGTTGCTTCTATTAGTTCTATATATATGGTGCGGGTTCTTTGTAAATCTGAAACTCGCCTGAGAAAAATTATAACACCAAAGCATTTAAGAGACTCTGCTCTCTTCTGGTGATGCTGTGATGGTATTTTGACGCCTTTTTCTCTATCCAAAAATTTACTGCCCCACATTTTTTTTTGTTATGTCCCAACAACCATTTATAGCATTAGGGTTGGATTTCCTCTGGATCCTTTGCCAATGAGTCCCTATCTACCGGTTGAGAAACCTTATAGTTTTCAATCATGTATTCACATAAAGTCTATATTAATAATCAACTGCGATACTTATGACAGCAACTTATGGAGTAAATAAAAGATAATCCGATAAAATTTCCTTGGAGAACTCTCGATTTGATCAGAGAAGTTTTTCGGAGCGGAATTCGGAATAGTATGTCATATGCGATGGTTGCCTGTTGATATCCTTTTGGTTGCTGTCTATTTAGATTGTTTGAGCCTGGTATCACTTTCCAAAAAATCAGTGCAATAGGTCTCATTTGAAAGAAGAAAATCTCATTCTTTTATAGATACCAAAATATTATCCGATTTCCACCCTATTTATCGAGATATTTGACAAAAACTACCAGCCGTTTTCCGTGGAATATGGTACGCGTGTGCTCTCCAGAGAGACTTAATTTTTAAAATGAAGAATTTATAACTCCTTTTTCTTTATTTGGCGCCAATCTTATGGGAGATTGAAAATCACTATGGCTATTTCTTTTTTATTGCTCCATCTTCTGAACAGTTCAGTGGAGATGCAGTTAAACCACTTTTAGTATTCATCCATACAGAAAATTCTTCCATGGTATTTTTAGCTTCCACCTGTGTTACCAACCTCACCACATTTGAAAGGCATCAGTTTTCTTCTTAATTTTTTGCTTTAGTGTCCCGGCTTCAGCGCAACATAAAAGGTTGGGAAAAATATAATAGCGCATCATGCGTATTCTTTGTTTAAAGTTTAACCACGATTGTAGAAGAATTTCCTCATGGTATTAAAAGTCACCCGAGAAATCTCTACTCTACTTCTTATTTCTTTTCATGATCATAGAAGTCTGTTATCTATGTCACAAGATATTTATAATATGAAAAATTTTCTACCTAAGCATTATCGGTCATTAGATAATCCGTCATCTTGAGATTTTGTTACTTATATGAATTTTATTCAATTTAGACTAATTTTAAGTCTATTCTCATTGTATTTATGGTTCATGCAATCAAACAGGCATTGTAAACCTTCTATAATTCCTGCAAGGAAAACAGTGCCATTAGCATACCTTATATTGTTTAAAAAATTTCCATTGATAAGTATCTCAATTAAAATTTTCAGTACTGACTGTTAAATGATTGTTTCTCTATATAGTTAAATCAATAGTGGAGATAGAATGCATCCTTGACGTACTGTAACCACGTCTGATTTCAATTTCTTCAGTAAATTTATCCCCATTTTTTAAGTTTTGCTTTCTGGTTCCAGTACAGGTTTGATATCAACCTTACATCTCTTCAATCTATTATTTGCTTTCTAAAATTTGCATTAAATTTTTATGTTGAACTTTTCTGATCTGGTTCTCTTCCTCGGATCATTTACCATCTGCCCGGGACTGAGGGGCTTACCGCTATGATGTTTTGACTAGGAAAAGTACTAATGCGGTGATCATTCCAAGGTCTTCCTCATTGCTTTACAATCGCCAAATACAGAGGTTATCACTTTGCTGATTGATATCTGATACACAACCATGTTGGTTTCAAAACCTCTGCCTGGGTTCAGTTTTGTGACAGCCAGCTGCTCCTGCTCAATACTAGTTTTGTTTCACCCTGAGTATTTCGTTTTCTTTGTGCCTCTCATTTCTGGGAAGCATTTCCCAATCCACCACCTGGGGAGGCATATGATGGGGGAATAACAACCCATTACGAGTTCTAACGTCTACATCTCATCAAAAAATTAACAGTACATAGTTTGTATGTTTTCTCAACTATGTTTGAAAATAAATCGTATTGTCACCGCATTATTTTTTCAGAATCCCAAGAAAAACCTTACGTTGTGAAGGAGTTTTAAACGCACTGCGTGAAAAAAATAGTCAAGTTAAAGACTTACATAGATATTCTATTAAAATTGCTGTGTGTTTGTAAGATAGAAGTATATTATTGCACCATTAATATTAAATTGTTCACTCCAAGCTTCCTACAGCTGCTGGAATTGAAACGTAGAATGCGAATATGTTTATGACTTGGGAAATATATCGCTCAAACTATCTATAAGAACTGATTTATCCAGCCAAAGTTTTTTTCCAAAAGGAGATATGTATCTGACATGAGCTCACATGTGGCGTGAGTTGTGAAGCTGTGAGCGTGTCTAGTCGTAGAGTTGTGGCTCAGTTACAAGTTTAAAGGATATTCCTCTTCGTCCTTTGCCGACGGCATGTTTTTACGATGGAGCCGAAGCGTCTGTCCTCTACCATCGCAGCGTATCCTCTCATCTGCCCTGTCCATCATAACGAGGGGTTGCCCTGCCACCTGGAAACCCATCCCGTTTGACATCCGGTAAAAAATCGATATCGGGCCGTATTTCACTCGACGAGGTAACGTCCCCCTACCTTGTGTGATCGGAAAGTTTCAGAAACGAAAGGGTTGGCTGCGGCTGAAGAGCTACCACTACTGGCGCAGTAGAGAGTTCATTTCACCTGAAACAAAATTCACCGATGAAACAGTTAATTACTGATCTTACAGGTTTACTATGATGCCCCAGCCGAATGCTTCCCTCCTTAATTTGAGAAGTAAAATGACGGGCAGACAGGGCAACATTTTAGTTTATCGTTTACCATCGGGTTAGCTACAACTTCCGTAGCTTTTCAGGCGATTGTACTGTAAAATGACTTTCATGTCAATTTATTTCTTCGAATTCAGTTCACTCATTGAAAAATATTTCCTGAGTTCGATATGGACTACAAAACCTAACTATTCAAAATATTTTTCCCAAATTGAACTGAAAATGACGTGATGCCCAATGCGAGAATAAATGAAACATTGGGAAAAACTATGTATTTTTTTATCTTATTCGAATGTCATTCTTGAAAAAATATTTATGAGAACCTCATTCTCTCTTAAAATAAGTGATTATTTTATTAAGACATCTTTACATAATATTTTTTGATGTGTTTGCAAATTATTAACTCTTTATTATGGATTATTTTATTTCCAAATGTCGCAAAACATTATTTTCTAGGGAACAGTTGTACACTCTAACAATATTTTCTAAAGTGCAAAAGTGTGTTGTAAAAGTCATTACTAGGAAGTTATATTGTGCTGCTTCCAACGCTATTTTTAAATCTCTTTAAATTCTTCCCCTTCCCTATATTTATTTGCTCTTAAGTGATGTGTTAATCCGAACAAATCTTAAGGAATCTGATCTCAAGGCAGATTGTCATAAACGCACCTACAGAAACTCTAGCCATCTTCATTTTTTACTGGCGGAAGGAAAAGAGGCAAAAAATTTGGGCCTAGAGATATATGTATATGAATATTAAAATGTACAACCGATTGCCAAACTATATGAAGAGTGTTAAATCTAACAGTCTTTAAAAAGCAAGAATTTAGTTTCTGCTCCAAGAAATACTATAAATCTGCACAATGCCCTGCGATCCGCCGCATGGGCGATTGGCAGAAGGTGTTAGGTCACCAGCCGTGTAAAGGTGTAAGTTTTTGGAGATGAAATGGTGACATGTATTATAGGAGTGTATTTAGTGGAGCGTAATTTTTAATATTTGTTACAAATATTTGAACAAATAACTCTAACCGCACCCAGTCAATTTAACGCTTTGTAGTAAGAATCTTGGTTTACGATTCTTCTTCTGGCGTGTGGCAGGGAATGTTAGGTCACCAGCCGTGTAAAGGTGTAAGTTTTTTTTGGAGGTGAGATGGTGACATGTATTATAGGAGTGTATTTAGTGGAGCTTAATTTTTACTGTGGTCGCTTATTGTGCGGGGAAAGAACGAGTTTTTGTACCTATCTGTTCAGCAGTGTATGTCTCTTATTTTATCGCATCTGTCAGACCTAGCGATATAGTGAGGAGTCATGATAATATTCTCTATTTCGCTCTGAAAAATATCAGTTCTGAATTTATCAAGCAACCTAAGCCTAGCGTGTAGCCTCCAAGTCTCTAAGAGGTTCCCACCTTAATCCCTCTAAAAGTTGAGAGACACTATATCTACGCTCGTGGCAGTTTTTAACGAAGCGCGCTGCTTTCCCTTGTATTTTATTAATTTTTTTGGTTAAATGTATTTGACTAGGGCCCCAAATGCTCGTGACTTACTTGAGATGTAGCCTAATTAGAGCGAAGTAGCATCTCTTTTTGACTTTGTCATTAAAGGAGCATACTTTTATACGTTTAACAAAACCTAGTTTCTTTAATTCTGTGCCATATATGTTTTGTATGTGTAATCTCCACGATATCAGGAGTAATCATGATACATGATATCAGAAGTTAAGGTAATTCCAAGATATTTTACTGTATCTGAAGATTTTATGTTTATCCACCCACAGTAGAGGTAGGGAATTTTTGTGATGACTTTCATAGGAAGTAAACTGTGGTGTATTTGCTGATATTTAATTCTAAACCCCACTCCTGGCACCACGAATAAACGGTGTTAAGGTCCGATGACAAAGCTTCAAATACTCAATTGACTATACAAGTTAATTGACAAATATTAAAATGGTAATTGATCTTATTTATATATATTTATTGTAATTTGATATTTCCGCGTCATTGTAAATAGTGCTGTCACCTGATAATTTTGTATTTTTTAACGTTTCAGTACAATAATTCGTCTTAGGCATGGGCGAATATCGTCCTTGAATTTAAATGACGAAGCTACGGAATGAAGAAGACTCGCGAGCCTCAAAAGAAGGAGAATGAGAGACGAAAGTAGAATGGAAGTGAATTTCGAGGAAGGAGGAGAAGATGGCTTATTAAGATGCTTAGTTGAATTGGTGTGGAAAAGAAGGTAGAAAAACTGGGAGCTTTCCATCTTAGCGAGTCAGAGCGAAATATCTCCTCCCAAAACCCAATCAATATGGCCTCATAAATAAATATCTCCCCTTAATTAAAATACCAGAATACATGCCACAAGCCGCATAACTTTCTGTGATATTTCCGAACATTTGACTTAAGAAATGGTCCTGGTTTGTACTTAAAAGAGACTTTTTAGAAAATCAGGAATTTATAACACCCACATCTCGTCAGGAATTCAACTGCGAGCACCTTGCATGTTTTTCAACTATTTTTATAAAACAATCAGTCACCCATTGCAAAAAAATTCACAGAGTAGCAAAAAACCTTCCAATACAGAAGTTTTTTTTCCTCGCACGGCGGGAAAAAATGAACCAAATTAAAGACTGATGGATCTATATTAATGATTAAATCAAAATGAGTCAGTGATGACTTAGTAACTTAGTCCTAGTTTACTTCACAATGACAACTTTACTTGACCAAACAGTATGAAGGGGGTCGGGTTGGTGTGGTGGTTAGAGTACTCGCCTACCACACGGGCGGCCAGGGTTCAAATCCCTGTAGAGGAGGATGCTTTTTAGAGGAACCCGATCCCTACTTGAGTGTCTTGTGGAGGGCACTTTGTGGAGTACTCCGTCTGTCGGATGAGACGTTAAGCCGTGGTCCCCTTGGCGCCTATCGTTAAGAGTAGGCCAATGCCGACGCCGGGTTTCCATCCACCCTTCCTCCCTTACCTATCCCCTATGGCGCAAATGACCTTAGCCCTGTCTCCCCAAATATCCTGTATCCTGTTAAGAGTAGGCCAATGCCGACGCCGGGTTTCCATCCACCCTTCCTCCCTTACCTATCCCCTATGGCGCAAATGACCTTAGCCCTGTCTCCCCAAATATCCTGTATCCTGTTAAGAGTAGGCCAATGCCGACGCCGGGTTTCCATCCACCCTTCCTCCCTTACCTATCCCCTATGGCGCAAATGACCTTAGCCCTGTCTCCCCAAATATCCTGTATCCTGTTAAGAGTAGGCCAATGCCGACGCCGGGTTTCCATCCACCCTTCCTCCCTTACCTATCCCCTATGGCGCAAATGACCTTAGCCCTGTCTCCCCAAATATCCTGTATCCTGTTAAGAGTAGGCCAATGCCGACGCCGGGTTTCCATCCACCCTTCCTCCCTTACCTATCCCCTATGGCGCAAATGACCTTAGCCCTGTCTCCCCAAATATCCTGTATCCTGTTAAGAGTAGGCCAATGCCGACGCCGGGTTTCCATCCACCCTTCCTCCCTTACCTATCCCCTATGGCGCAAATGACCTTAGCCGTCGGTCGTCTCCCCAAATATCCAATCCAACAGTATGAAAAAGTTACAAAGGCATTTTAAGTTGATTGTTATGAATTTTCAAAAATGTAAGCCTGATACCATCGAATTCATTATGCATATGTATTTTACTGTGGGAAATTTCAGCCATTTAAAGCAAAATTTTTCGCCATTAATGTAAAAATATTTACTGCTGATAAATAAAAAAAAATAATTTTCGAAGATGGTCCCTATTATGACAATGGAAAAATCTCGCTCCAACGACTTAAAAGTGTTGGAAATAGCGCAGATCGGAGAAATACAGTCATGTAGACTCGAACGACGATTGAATGATCCTTCCTTTTTCGTGATACATGATCCACTCTAAGGTACTTCATAGGTTGCCTCTACTTCTAATCTCGGAAATATTCAATCATTCGCTTCAATCTGGAAATTTCATCACCGTGTTTATAATTTTGGAATTTATTTAAGGGGGTTGTATACATTAGCCCTATAAGGCCCTTTTAGTTCTGTATTCTGCCGCAGTCTAAGAGATCTTTTAACCCTCCTTTTCATTACCTGCCCCGGATGACAGAGTGGAAAATGCGTTGCCTGGGTTCACGAGAATGTTCACTGCGGTGTTATAATGCGCATTCTGTAACAGTCTATGATCTTGTATGGAGAAGAAGGATTTTCATAGATATTTTATGCAAAGATGTTAAGAAATTGATGTTGCGCGTATCATGGCGATCACCTGATTTCATCAAATTCACATTTTTTCCGCAATCATAATAATATTGGGAAATAGAAAAAAATTCAGTAATCACTATCAAAATTTATCCACATACAAGAGGTCTGTGAAAGCAAGTTTTCTTTAAAAAGCATAAAAGATTTGCTAAAGTGGCAGTAGAGCCGTAAAATGAAAGCACGTAGGTGTCTGCGGAAGCGTCGTGGACCGCGGAATACTGCCCTTTTAAAATTGACGCTCTCCAGGGCGAAACCAACCGTTTTTAGAGGCCAATGCTTAAAAACATTTTAAAAATACTTGCCATCTTTTTCCCTTTTGTGCCAGTCCCGGCAGATTCAGGGTTAATTTGATTTTTCCGACGTACCTTTATGGAATTTGCTAAATATTTTGAATTAAATAGTTATAGTACTACTTTGTTTTTCCATGATAATTTGAATATTTTCAGACCATGGTTTCAAGTGTTCACCGCAATCTCATCTACCTGAGGATGATGCGAACCGTCAAAACCATGGTCGAAAGGTATTAATTATATTGTGGAAAAACAAAGTATAACCCATTTATTCTTTAACTTCAGAGTTAATAATTGATGAAACAAACACATAGATGGGATACTGCCCATTGTCGTTACCCAGCATGGCAACCGTTTTCTACGAGTCGAATAGGAGTTTGCTGTTACCCGTGTTGTGTACTCTTGGAGTATTAAGTGGTGTAAAATTTCTTTCAACCCTCCTTCTCTTGGTTTGCTAACGCACGTCTAACGTGAAAACACTGCGCCCACTTCACCGTTCTCGCTTTGGTGAACGTGAGGACGGCGATCGCTCTTTCAAACGCCCGCAGAAAACCATAAGGCATTCGCAGAATATGAAATAAATTCTCTCTCTCGGACTGGCTGAGAAATTCCATTTCGCGGCCGCACTGAGGCATAAGCGTCGGCAGTATGTCAACGCCGGCCGCAGAGGCGCTTTTCAATGGACCGCGTCTTTTCCTTCGCCGCACAGCGACCGGCGCTCGCTTAAAACGCCTTCGATTTGTAAGCGAGATCTTTAAGTAGAGGCGCTCTGCTCCGGTCAGAGCCAACCAGAGAGGGATAAATGAGTAAAAAGAGCCACTCCTTTTTTCCTTTGGCTGACTTGCTTCTTGGCTAGACGACCGAAAACTGAGGTCAATTGCGCCTCTGAAGATGGTAATTGAGTAGAACGTTTAGGCAAGGAATATTTCAGGAAAGGCGCGGGTTCAAGTCCCGCTGGTTGTAGATATTTTTCAGCGGAATATCGGCCATAAATTATGTTAGTTTGAGTGAAAATATTCCTTAGATGTAATGAGGATCATCATTAAATTTTACCCGAATTTCAATATACGCGTAAATATTTCGAATAGTTTTTCAGCATCCTTAAGAAGTATAAAATGAATATTTTCATTTAATTGAAGAAATTATATACTTTTATACGACTCAAATTATCAGTAATAAAATAAATATTCCCTCATAAATCTTTGGCATCACTCATTAGCTCAAGCGATATGTTCAAAACGCCTTTAGAACGGAAGATTTTTGCCATTCTGAAAAAATTACTGCAGTGAGTACAAGATTCATTCATATACATAGTTGTAAAACATACTAAATACAATCATTTAAATTTATGACGATATCTAGGAGTTATAATTTCATCATTTTTTAATGTCTCCCTGGAATGCATATCAGTATAATTTCCTTAGAAAAATGCTAGATATATGTCGACAAATGTCTCGAAAAGTAGTGCAGTAAATGGGTAATATTTTAGTATCTAAATAATGGTGGAATTATTTGCCTTAGAAAGAGATCACATTCAATAAATTCCAGTATAAATTGTACCTCGCTCGAACTACCTCAAGTGAAAAGTGGAGGGCGCGAATTGCAAATTAGTGAGAGAGAATTTCCGTGTGGAAAAGGAAATAAGTGAGAAATAGGTGGAAACGGCATTGAGAAAAGAGAAAAATGAGAAAGCTGTAGGAGTAGATGAGAATTATAGTAAAATATTGAATTGAAGCTGTTAATTACTCGTAAATCGCCTTAGTAAATTGTGTAATTTATTTTTAATGATTCTGTTATTCCAAATTATTGGATGAATGCGATAATAGTTCCTTCATGGAAGGGTAAGGGTGGAAAGACCGTAAGTAAAAATTGAGAAGGATAACTTTCATCAGAATCTCAAGTGTAAAGTGTGGGATTATTCCTGGGAAGAGGTGTGGTGATCAGCTGTTTACGCTACAGAATGTGCTTTAGAAGTGTGTGGATCTCCGAAAGAAGGCACATAGGGCATTCGTAAATTTATAAAAGTCTTAAGATAGACTAAACAGAAAAGGCTGTGGAAGGTTTGGAAGGTGTATGGAGCGAAAGAGGATTCAGTAAATGTTATGAAAGTGATAAATGATAATAGTAAGACAAGAATAGGAGTTAATGGGGTCTTAAATGGGTTTGAAATAATACAGTATATAAAGCAGGGACTTATGTCACCATTGCCATTCAATGTATTCTTGGATAAATGTGTGAGAGATGCGTGTCGGGAAAATGTATGTGTTATGGTTGTAGATAAAAATGTTTGAGTCCTCTGTACGCAAATGATGCAGTGTTGATTGCTGGGAGCCCACTGAAATTGCAGGGGCCCATAGATGACTTATATCAATCAACAAAAAGAATTAGCCCAAAGTAGTAGGTTTTGAAATGAGAAAGGTAAAATTGATTTTATTATGAGAGTAAAAGATTATAAAGTTGAAAATGTATACGATTTTTTATCTTTGTCGAATTTTCGCGAAGAAATGAAGAAATAATAAGATGTGCGAATGCCGATAGTAGAATTGTAAGTAGTTTGTGGGGCATATCTAGGAATGAATGTCTTTCTAGGGAGGAATAAATCGCACTGTGCCAAAGTGGTCTCCTTCCAATATTATTATTCGGCAGCGAAACTTCAGTATATTAGGAAAAGCACAAGAGTAGGGAATGCAGTGGGAATGAGGCACTGAAAAAGTGTTCAGGAGTAAAGTAGGATGTATAGGGCTAGGAACGAGTGGGTGATGAAAGAACGTGGATTGGATGCCCAAGTAATGGACGTATATGAAATGAGTGCACAACGTCAGTTTGGCCATGTCTACGGAAAATATAACTAAATAGATATGTGATATAGGAGTAAACGCTGTGAAAAGAGGAGAGAGACCGTGAAATTCATGGGTGAATTTGATAGAAGGCACCCTGAAGAAAAGGAACAATTAGAAGTTTAAAGAATTGAAGAACGTGTACGATGCAATGCATGAATTTAAGGGAAGCAAGAGCAGTTTGTAAGGATAGGGTAACATAAGAAAATTATTAAAAGGGATCCCGCTTTCTTGGGCTTATGTTAATAATAAAATTCTTTGACTTTGCCAAAACCGGGTCGTGGAATGGCGTGATGGTGTACATATGTATGAAAAAAATACCTTTTTATCACATCTAAATTAAAATAATGATATACGGTTTTAATCGCGTTAATAAAGTGAGTAGAGCTCCATACTTTGTAGGATCTACATCTACATAATACCCTGCAAGCCGCCGCTTGGGCGTTTGGCAGGAGGTGTTAGGTCACCAGCCGTGTAAAGGTGTTAGTTTTTGGAGATGAAATGGTGACATGTATTATAGGAGTGTATTTAGTGGAGCTCAATTTTATTTGTGGTCGCTTATTGTTCACGGAAAGAACGAGTTTTTGTATCTATCTGTTCGGAAGTGTAACTATCTTATTTTATCCCATCTGTCAGACCTAAAGATGTGGTGAGGAGTCATAATAATATTCTCTATGACGCTCTGAAAAACATTAGTTCTGAATTTATCAAGCAACCTAAGCGTAGCGTGTAGCTCCGAGTCCCTATGGGCTCCCACCTTAATTCCTCTAACATTTGTGGGACACTATATGTACGCTCGTAGCAGTTTTTAACGAAGCGTGCTGCTTTCCTTGGTATTTTATTAATTATTTTCGTCAAATCTATTTGACCAGGGTCCCAAATGCTCGCTGCGTATTCGAGGTGTGGCCTAACCAGAGCGAAGTAGCATCCCTCTTTGAATTTTTCATCTGAGGACCTTCCTATTATTATATGTTTAACAAAAGCTAGTATCTTTAATGCTCCGCCACATGTGATCTGGTTATAGGATATTCTAGTTATAAATGGGAGGGTTTATTCTTCCTCGTTGCAACCAGCTGAATATTGTGTAACTAATAAGTTCCTCATACCCGCTGTTTCTCCAGATATATCGTCCAAAGTTCCTATCCTCTTTCTTCTTCTGCGGCGCAATTTACCTTAATAATAATAGAGGTAAAGATGAGAGCGAGCCAACACCGATGGGGAAACGAAAAACATTTTCCAAAGAAAGGATAAATTCTTTTATAAACGTTTTAAAAACGGTTTTCATTTGGTTCTCTCGTCGCCCGCATCTAGTTTGCGACGGCGATAAGGTTTACGCTCACTCCAGGTGTGTCGTGGAAGGGAGGAGTTGACCCTCAGGGCACGCAACATCCATCCCTTTACCCAACCCGACCGTTCCTCCCCCCCCTCCTCCCCTCATCCCATGCGCCCGACCACACCCCCCTCCCCCCCGCCACTTGCGGCTGGCTTTCCCTATCTCGGGATGGAGAGAAGTGCGGCTAAACCGATTCAGAGCCAAGCGAGCGCTCACCGCCCGGAATGAGAAATTTCCCAACCGCCCCGAGAGGCCCGGTGAATGTAGATTAAAGAGGGCCACAGTGCATTTAAAATACCTTTGCGCTCCTGACGTCAGGCGGTAGGGCTCTCCATTCGTTGTAGGGCGCAGTTCACTTCACAATACAAGGGGTCCTTGATGTCCGTCGGAGATGCATGCTAGAGAAGTACGACGTTAATCGAAGCGACATAAAACGAAACCAGATACTCACGACTACTTTAGTTCATGTAGTTCATCATTAAGCAAAACGCTAATTTCTCATTTCGTTTTTTGCCTTCATTGAAAAACAAATGAATATGAATGGCTGTAGAAGATAGAATAAATGTGTCTAAATCATGGAATACGCAAAAATATGCCTAAATGCATTATTTTATAAATTTATAAATTAGCATTTAACCTGAAAACAATTTTCACGGCTATTTCTAGCACGGACGTAATATCTAGAAATAGACGCAAATCAAAGGCTTACTGTACGGCTAGCCGTAAAGAAGCTCTCACACCGCCGAGGCCGTACGGTTGCTTCCCATTCGTTTCATACGCTTCTTACTTGGGATTTCACACCAGACATGCAACACTCATCCCTGCTGAAATCAGAACCGCGCACGCTCGCCCGGATGCCAGGCACAGGCCAAAAGCAGTCAGGATGGCAATGCGCGGTCCGACCATAAACTAGGAGAGTACTTAGTAAACATGCTACCATGCAGTATACCATTTAAGATACAATTACTGGTTAGTATTATTAATGCGACTAATGAATAATAATACTAGGGTCTAAATCATGCAGATGCTATGTCTTGCCGGATATTTCATGCGGTATTATTAGCAAATGTGAAGCTAATTATGATGTTCAGACTTATAGCACAATTGCAAAACCTGCTTTATCAATTTTGGTTCAAAGTTGCCCAGAAATGATCTATCACAACGGTCATGGCCCCATATTGTGCGTTGGAAAAATGAATTTTTAAATCTATTGGTTCTGCAGTCTATTTCATTGATTTTATGCCTGTGATCATATCTAACATAAAATTTTGGGTCTAGCATAAAATGTTGAACGTCCGGTAAAATATAGTCTACATCAAAATTACGTAAAAGATTAAATCTATATTTTTTCCTTCGATCAGATAGAGGTTCCCTTCTTAAATCCCTCAGCAATTTAGTAACACTCCAATGCTTTACGTAACAATTTTTCACAAATCTAGCTACTCTCCGCTGTATTCGATCTATATCTGAAACTAGTCCTACTTCGTTAAGGGTCCCTTATACCAGCGACGTACTCCAAGTGAGGTCTCATGAGAGAAAAGATACATCACTCCTTTACACTCTCGTCCGTTTTCTAGTATTCTCTTAATAAAACTCTAACTGCAATTTGCCTCTCCGCAAATTACACGCAAATAGGAGGTGAAAATACAACACCCATAGAGACGCGTTGTGCTGGGTTAAATGACCTGACCTGGAGTAGTGCTTGCAGCCTGTGGAAATGATTTAAAATTCTCCGGTTGGTTTTGGAACGCCTTTCATTTCGTTTCCGCAATCTCCACCTAATAGTTTAAGGTGGCGGTTTTCGAGACCCTCGTGTTGTGTCAAGTTTCTTTTCTCTGAATTTTCTTCATTTTATGAGTTTTTGCGATTTTTAAAATCCGCATCCGGCTATCACTGAAGTCTAATGCAGCCTTGTGTGACTTTTGATAGCTTTCTCACGTAACCATGTGAATTTACGGTGTTTAAAGCCGGTATAAAGGGAAATACTTTTTGCGCCAGGAGATTCAACCCATCTACCCGCGCTGTTGCTGAACTTTATTAATGCTAGTTATATATTTCACTGCGACCGCAATATTAGTTATGCATTCCTCACCCTCCTTTCCTCGTAAAACTACTCGTGAACGTGGAATCCGAAGGATCCTTCCTCTCTTCTCGCTGTGTAAATTTACCGATCGGAATGGACCGTTGAAAGCCGAGCTGAGGTTTTTTTTTTCTCTGGACGACACAAGTCAGGGAACGCCTTCCGAGTAAAAAATATAAAACGCAGCTCTGCAGATATATATCACCTTGTCGCCTCGCTCGTAAGGATGCTGCGCGTTCGCTGACAATAAGAAAAAAGACTCGCGAAGGGAAGAAGCAACGCGAATGAAAAGAGAGTTAGGGGAGGCGGAAGGAGCAAGTAGGTCGACACGCTCGTTTCGTCGTTGTAGGACGTCCTGTTGCAGACGCCTGCTGTTTCTCTCTCGACGATGAGCCGTGGCAAAAGATAAGGAATCTTTCTTTTTGTTTCCCTTTGGAAACCTACCACCACTTCCTTTTGACCGCGGACATGAGCAAAGCTCTTCTTCTTGAATACTTAATGGGCCCTTCGCCCCTTTTTCCCTCACCTAACCACCCAGTTGTGGATTTTTTTACCCTCCTCTCCCTAGACTTTTCAGTTGTGAGCTCTCCGGAGACATCGACCGAGGTGAGGCGACAAACTCATCTTGTTGTACTTATGTCTGGAATGAGATAAGAGTAAAATGTTTACTTTATGAATGGTGCGAAGAATTAATGATCTCTTAAAAAATTGAATGATTCTTGTTCGTTATTCCCTCTATAATTTATAAACCCAGATAGGCGAGCTGGAATGTCGTGTCTAGCACGAACCTATTTCCGAAAGGTTGAAATTACTCCTCCAATCAGGGTACAGTTTCGTAAATGTTTCGTAAGCAAATTTACTCATGTATTTTCTCGAGTGAAATGTGATAACCAAATGTAACCAATGCATCTATGTTATTAATAAATAAACCCTCAGTACGTTTATTTACCTTTGATTCATGATATATTTTAGTCACTAAATTTTGTGTTCGTAATGCATCTTCCGTTCTTCCTCCAATGCTACCCAAATTTGCCGTCACTAAAATTCCAAGACGGTTAAGGAACATAATCAATGGGTGATCTTAATTTGGTTCATAGAATTATGAATAGGCTTTACGGAGGAGATTTTTGGAGTGTCCCCGGCTCAAATTCCGGATTATATCTAAGATCCAGCTTCGATTCGGCTTCCATCAATGATAACTGTTGTAATACTAAATTTTTCGGAGTTTCGTATAAAATAAATGTTTTCTCCTAACTTTAACTAACTTGCAATTTTAGCTTTTAAATAAATATAATCATTTTCAAAATCAAAATATAATTATTCATTAGTTCAACTTATGCCATAATTTTACATAAATCACTAAAAATCTTTGTAGTTATGTGTATGAGCAAATGCAAAATCGGCTGCTAAAGTTCAATATGATAATTACGATTCATGGATATTTGTAAAAATGCATGCTGGAGATTTCAAAGGCATAGCAAAAAGTATAGAATTGTTTGTATAAATAAAAGAGGTTTCAATATTGCCGTGTTAAAACCTCAAAAAATGAATCTTAGTGCCGAAAATAGTAGTTTAACATTAGCAGTGGTAATAGGTATCATTTGACAACAATGCTTCTCCTCAGGATTTATTTGCGACTTATTTATATTTTTGTAATAAATGGTGTCAAATTTACCTCTTCCTGACGTAATAACTTTATTTCAATCCATCTCTACTTCCGATCCAACTGTCTTCCAAAACTTATCTCCACTAATAGTGCTTGCGCTTTCAACGTTTCGGATTTTCATTCCTTCATGCCTCCGTTAAAATTCTAATTTATCTGGAGAATTTATATCCGATGTAAAAAATAATGCAAGGAAGTGTGACCAAGATTACATTTATTGATTAGATTTATGCATTCCTTTCTCATCCTCCTGTTGAGAAGTTTGGAAGTTTATCGAATGATGTTGACCTAGGTAGAACATTTTATGGCATCGGTGCCTAATACTTGCCAATTATTACTCCACATGTGGCCTATATTCCCATAAAGATCGATAATTAAAAGTGGAGGATTTTATATAAATTCTCTTGATTAGAGATTAAATTCGAATTACTATAAGATGCTGCATTTAAGAATATAAAAATGTTATTTTTTAGCATTTCTTTATGAAAGATCCTAGATCAAACCTCGCGAAGTGAAAGATTTTCATTATATTAGCAGTTGTCTGGAACTGAAATGGGGTCTTCCGAGTTGAAATTTACCGAGGCAAAATCCTATTCATTATAATTCTACCATAAACATTATGGAGGGCTAAATTTCCCAGGTGTCGAAAATTCAAAGTCATTCAGTTTACATTTTTTTCTTTCGGTGCAAACATGACAGATATGAAATTCGCAGTCAATCAGCATGAAAAGGGGCTCATCTGACCCAGAGTAAAGTTCCTCTGATGCTTGTTATACTGATTTTAGGACAAGTTAATACATATAATTACAGTATGCGATGCATAAGATATCGACAGTCAAGTCTCTTTCTTAGATCACAGTCACCCTGAGAACAGGCTAAACTTATAACATTTTGCAGCCAGATGCTGATTAAATATGCATTACAACTATAACTTAAAGGGACATATCAGGGAAGTCATAATGTACAATACGAATTATCGGATTTTGATGACGTGGATTCGGTTCATACAGTTATCATGAGATAGCTTGTTACAATGTTTGGATTGGATATTTGGGGAGGTGACCGATAGCTAAGGTCATTTGCGCCGTAGGGGATAGGTAAGGGAGGAAGGGTGGAGAGAAACCCGGCGTCGGCATAAGCCTGCTCTAAACGAAAGGCGTCAAGGGGATCACGGTTTAACGTCTCATCCGACAGACGGAGTACTGTACTTGAAATGCCCTCCACAGGACACTCAAGTAGGGATCGGATTTCCTCTGAAAAACATCAACTCTTCAGGAGTTTGAACCCTGGCCGTCCGTATGTTTAGCCAGTACTCTAGCCACCACAACCAACCCGATCCCCTTGTTTTTATTTCTATCGTCATTGATGATATAGTTTGAGCCACTGATGAACCAGTTCAAGATTCTAGGATAGGAATATCCTAAATCTATGAAATAATCTCCTCGGGCCTTGGCCAAAAAAAAGCTTGCGTTTCCTTGAAAATTTCGCATGAAGCATCCTCTCCTGCTTTTTCCGAGTGCGGTTCAGCCGCCAATAAACTACTTGACTTGTAGAAATGGTCGCCCCATTCAGTTTCTTATCAACACTACTAACTGAAACCAAGCTTTTTCGCTAGTAGACATGCTTGCCTGTGATAACAATGGTGATGGTAATTAACGCAATATCCATAGAGGCTCTAAATCAAGGCATCTAAGAGAGAGAACGTAAGGACTCAAATATATCTGCGCTGTAGCGGTGGAGTCAGATAGTTGACATTGTTAGGAAATGCAACTGAAATGGCTGCTCCAAAAGTTACTTCAACTCAGAAAAAGTGCTATCACACTCATTTTGCTCGAATATTTACCTCAGTAGTGGTGTTGCAGTGTGTTCCTCAGTGAGAAAATGTTTATTATGGTTATGGTCACGTTGAAGAACACCAAAAGTGTAATGCATTGAAACCGTAATGATGCTGCAGAGTGTTATTTGATAAGGGTAGGTATTCATCACGATGGAGAAAACCAAAACTGTAGTCTATCAAAACCTTTTTTGACTGTCTGCCATAGTAATCTTTGGTAATATTTTTTACAATCGGAGAATATAATAAATACTTAGGATATGTTGGAAATACGCATTATTCAATTTTATTCAGTTGTAATTACTTTTGAAGAGTGAAAAACCCGAAGGGAAAGACCGCCAAAGTAAGAGAACACGTAAATGTGAAATGCGTGTTGACTAACATCCAATGGCCGTCCAATGTTGTTGAAACTAATATTTAGGCAGTATAATCTGCAATTTACTATTGTTTTAGTCTCACAAAATGTCCGTAAAGGAAGCAAATACCTATCACAGAGAAAATGTTTGGACATTTTCCATTCGTATCGGATCAGAAAGAAAAAAAAAACAATTCTCAGATTAAACCAAGAAAAAAGGCCATTGTACACATTCTGCTTGGGTATGTATTTACCTCAGTCGTTTTTTAGATCACAGTCGCCGTGAGAACAAACTATAATTCTAGTATTTTATTACTTACTTTTTTATTTTCCCCTTACCTATTTGATTACTCCTACCTATTTGAATTTGCGAAAACCGAGTAATACTGCGAAATTAAGTGTGGTAATATGTTCCTGATACACGATGGCAAAATTCTTGTCTCGGTATGGGTCAGTTTCAGATATTGAAAATTTGCACTCGTGCGGCACGAATGGCGGGGGTTCGTGGGTTCGCATACGTTATTTTTGCATTAAAAGGAAAACTTTTTAACCTCAACAACCATGAAATTGAAAAAAAATCTGGAAATTTTGACCCACCCTAATAAACAGAATGACCAGGTACAATACTCATAGAAGTAGTTTTCCAATAAGTAGATGGGGTTAAATTTTTAATACTGGAAATTTATAACGATGTTAGTTAGAAGTATGTAATGTAGGAGATATATTTGCATGAACGCACTGTGTATTTTTTCGGACAAACTCAGTTAGCTCTAAATTTTTAAAACTGGGAGTCAACCGGATTTTCTTTTATGCATAAAAACTTCATAATGTGAGCCATATTTCATGTCAAAGCAAATTTATAGCCTATTGTAAGCATAGAATTGGAATAGCTAGTGGAGCACTTTATAGGGTGACCTCGGGGTGGTGTTAAGCTGCATATTAATCACCCTCATTGGAAAGCCTGTCCAATTCTAGAATCTGATTCATCATCGTTATATTCCAATTTTGGTAACAACAGCTCCCGTTGTTCATCACAGCCAATTCTAAAGATTTAAGCCTCGCATAACCCCTAATCTCACATATTTTGTAACTATCCTAGTGTAAAGTATCTTGTTCAGTTCTCTTATTTCCTTGCCCATTGCTTCTTAATCGAGGTTGTTTTTCACGCTCCATATCTATTACAATAACACATGTGGCTAATAAGTCATCTAAATAATGTTATATAGGTTAAAATTTTGACTGATCAATTGAATCATCACAGAAGTTTGCGGGTTATCATCACACATTTGCGGGTTGTATAGAATTATTAAGAACGAAACAGCATGGGGCGAGCTCCGAACAGAACTTGAGAGCCATCCTTCATCAGCAAGAATGATCATATGTTCATAGTAAAACAGATATCCCAAAAAACAAATGTTAAAAAATTCTCATTTCTCAACAGGACAATTATTGAATGGAACCAGTTACCTTGAGAGTTGTTTGAACCCTTTACCTTCTAACATACTCAGGTATTTAAAAAGAAATATAATAAATGAATGCAAAGACTTTGATGTGAACTATTTATGCAATTTGATAGGCGATATTAATATTTATGTTTCATGATGTTTTTGATTTTCCATGATTTTGTTTATATTTCGCCTCACATGGTATATTTTGACGTAACCTTACAGTACCATCTGACCTTTGTCTCTTCGTACTGATCTGTGTAAATAAAGAAATAAATAAATGTAAGATTTATGGCTTTCCCGGCGAATGCTTAGTATGAAGAGTTCTCGGGTTTCCAATTTAGTGGTGGTGGTTTGTAGCACCGACGGCGTAATCAGCAGTGGCGGAACACAGTCTTGATTATGGACACAAGATCAACTTTAAGGAGACCGAAATCCTTCACCGCGCTCCAAGTTATTGGGACCGAATTGTGAAGGAGGCTGTGAAAATAAAAAACCACAAAGAAAACCTCAACAGAGACAGAGGTTTTCAGCTAAGCAATGCGTGGAAACCAATCATGAATCTCAAAAGAAAAAGGGCGGGAAAAGATGGCCAATCAGAGGCCAGCTGAGTCCATGCCCAGAGCATATATAAATGTGACACCCTCCTGGCCAAATTGTCACCCTGAGGACGATGGCAGACTGCGCCGTCGAAACGTCGGTGCTACAAACCACCACCACCCGGTTGGAAACCCGAGAACTCTTCATCCTAAATAAATAAATGATACTCTCAACCAATCAATACCAAATTGAAACTTTCAAAACATTTTTTGCAAATAAACATTAGATATACTACGATTTCTTATGCTGAGCTGAAGTATTTTAGATGATAATATGGACACTTTGTTCCTATTTTTTGATCATATGATTACTATGGTATTGAAAATGTATGGAGGCAATTCCACACGATAATGTGACGTGATCGATCCTCGTCGACTTTTTTCATATTCATACCATGTACAGGCGTCTGCAATTGTATGATATATTCCGCATACTTTCCCTGTATTCCTGCTAATGGCGGAGATTTTACTTTAATTCCTCCAAAACGTCGAATTTTGCGACGCGTGGGGCCTCAAGTGATGAATTGCTGCTCGATGTTGGTGTAGCCAATTCAAACAAAATTCGGTCAATTGTCAGTGAAAGTACAATCTCTTGATTTATATTATATTCGTTCCGTTTGATTAAGATTATTGGTTGCAAAGGAGCCATTCAAAATATGATGCAAATGCGTAATCTATCCGCTTTTTTCAAACCACGTAACTCATCCTATACTTCTATACATTATTTACTTAACCTGGTAACGCCTAAAACAATTTTCCAAGAAGTTATTGGCTGCGTAATATTTTAATACGTATTATTTCCGAGTAATTACTTCCAAACGTTTTACTTTTAGCTATAGTAGGTATAGAGATATAGCCTGATACCAAACGATACTTCTTGGCGCCTGGGAGTATAAAATTGAAATTTTAATGAATATTCTAAAATATACTTGTTATTGTACAAAATATTTAGTTTTTTCTATTTTTTCACTTACATGAACATTTTGGAATTAAAATAACATTAAAACCTAAAATGAATATACATTTAAATAAATTATTTCTAATATATAATAAATGATAAACAAGTAATTAAAATAAATCATCTTCAACGTAAAACATAAAAGACTGCTATGGTGGCTTTCTTTTATCATGCCCGTACTTTATAGGGTGTGAAGTAGTCAATGCATAACCTTACATAACATTTTCCAAGCCCCTTTCGTTTCCCTGAGAGACAATGTTTTTTGGCACTCCTCCATCTGTATCCACTTTTAACCCTGCAAGCCACCTCAAAGGGGTTTTGATGTTAGATGGTGGATTACTTGAGGTGGTTGTGCCCAACGAACTTTATTTCAATAGAGAAATTGAAATAGGCTGATAGAAATCAAATGCAATCTAAGAAATTTTAACTTATTTTCTTACGATTAGTCTACTTGGGTCATTCCTGTTTTACTGTCTGTAGATGCAGTTGCAAGCCCTTGAGATTTCTGGGGATCCTTGAATATCTCCAAATAAGTCTGCACATACTTTCCGTCGGAACTGCAGCTGGGTTACATTTCTTCATGAATACCTCATATACAACCATGTAGTGTTAATTATGGTGTGATCGCTCATTCTCGTTAAAATAGGCCACAACCATTTTTTTCTTCTGACACCTACATAATAAAGGGATTCCAGTCCATTCAATCTGTGCCCCCTATAAATGCATAGTTTCCCCTAAAAAACATCAAGTCGTTGAAAAAGGATTCACTGTTTCTCTAATTAATGAAGCATGCCATTACCAGATATGGGATTAATTCTGTGCCCATTTCACCGAGAGCGTGTTGTTTTTCAAGGATCTTTTAGCTTTTAAAGATCCGCATTTCTGTTTGAGTATTTTCTTAGAGGATTTCAGCGGACAGTCTTTTGTTATTCTATTTTCCCTCGCTGTACCAGTTACTTAATTATACCTTGCCCAAAAAAATTTCACATTAGTGTAACTTGTAAGTAGTTATCGTAATAGAAGCGAAAAGGCAGCTCCTTTTGTAGCTCATCTAGTATTCCTAGTAGAGATGGTGCTTCCTTTCCCAATTTTTTGTAACTTTCCACTCTCCTGGGATCATTTCCTTGATGAATACAAATATTTAGACATTAGCCAAATGCACTATTGAGGTACCAAACTATATTCCTGAATCCTAAGGGCTTCCCATGAATGAGTTGCGTACATCTAATCCTCATAAAATATGACACCATAAACTCATCAATAGTCGAGCACCATTCTTCTTTGAAAATTTCGCGAAATGATTTCTTTTTGCAAAGGCCATTGGAAGGTGCATTGTTCAACCAAGAAAAAAATGCCATCGTCACATTATTCTCTGATATTTACCTCAGTTGTGGTGTTGCAGAGTGTTATTTTTTGAACACGTGTTTGGTAGAGTAACGGCCACGATGGTGAAAACGAAAACTGTAGTGATGTCGAGGTACCTGAATGATTGCTAATGAAAATTCCATGTGCAATAATAAGAAATAATGTGCTAGAATTAGTATGTTTAAGTCCACTTCCTATGAACAAGAGTCAAACATAGTATTAGCCAATGGCGCCTATTGTTATTCTCATGATTCGTAGCCTCCGAGGGGTCTCGAGAGAATATTGGAGGAAGAGCCAAAGTCTTTCAAAGTTAACTTGTGAGAAGTGTAATTGAGAAAATGCGCTCTTGTATGAAGTGTTTTGTAAACAATATAGAAGAAAAATATAAAACATTTTTAATATATGACTAATTATTGTTTATAACATTTGTTTTCTACTATTGTTTACTTCTACTCTATCATTGTTGTTCATGATATATGTATTAACCAGCTTCGATGACCTTTGAAATGTTTAATTTCTCTTAATTTTAAACATATGATCTGGGAAATAGACTTCCGTAAATCTTATGAATTCATTATACATTCACAGGTGGTACGTAATGCTTTGTTTGAGGTTTCACTTTCATAGATCACGTTCACGGGGGAAAAATTGGATTTTCAAAAACCTTAGAAAATGAATGTGGACACCCAAATAAACCGCAGTCATTTACATTTACAGAGACCATGCGACCGTTTTGAATCAGCAGAATACTAGGGTTGTTTGACGATCTCGATTTGTTTTAGTCAAATCAAGTGAACGTTTGAATTTACTAATCCTATCACATTCCTACAGACGCTGCTACTGAAAAAAATGAATGTACCAACGATAAAATATGATAAACCAGTACATTTAAAGTCTTCACATACCGTCATCTTGAAGAGATACTTCCTGTTCAACTGAGTTTGATATTTTCGATCTTCGTTTGCTGGTACCCCATTTTATAGCCTAGAACTAAACAATCTCGAATGGAGAAGGCATTGTAAAATCTTGAATAAGGCCGAGCACGCTGATATTTGATTCAGTGTCTGATGACCATCGACGTAGGCTCACGATGGAAGCTTAATACGTCTCTTGCTCAGTTCCTATAGTCGATCTTTCCTCCCTATCATTCACAAAGTTACTCTGAGGTAGGGATGCCACATCGAAATCGATGTATCGGACTACTCGATGTTTTTTGGCCGAAAGATCGAAATCGTCGAGTAGTCTAATACTCCGATGAAAATGAGTGGTGAGTACTTTTATAAACATCGAATAATTGACTACTCGATGTGGCATACCTACACCGAACATTGTTTACACAATTCACTAACACTATTATGCTTATCGTAACAATTTTTCACAAATCTTGCTGCTCTCCGCTACATCTAAACTAGACCTACTTCTTAAGGGTCCCATATTCAACCAAGGGACATATTCAAGTGAATAAAAGACACATTGTTCGGTGTAGGGATGCCACATTGACATCGATGTATCGGACTACTCGATGTTTTTTGGCCGAAACATTGAAAAAATTGAGTGGTAAACTATTCCGATGAAAATTTAGTGAGTCGGTGTTTTCATAAACACCGAAATAGACTACTCGATGTTTTTTTGTCGTTGTTGCATCCCTAATCGGTGTATAAATAATCAGATCTACAGTAAAACTTCGCGCCGTCCGTTTATCTCCAACTTTAAAGTAATAACCATCCCCACCTCACGCTAACGCCAATTTACTACGGACAATTATGAATCGACAGATGAAATTTTCTGCACGGTAGTGCCGACCATGTGAACAAAATACGGAAATTTGATGTTGCCTGAAGCTGATCTCCATTCATATACAAATTTTGTTACATCTTAGGTGAGTATAGTAGTTTCTGAGACAGTGATTTAATTAAATATGGTGTATGGTAAAACTTTTCATGGAAATTGACATAAAGCATTAAGAACAAATATTTTCACTGTTATATCTGCGTACATTATTTCGATGCCTTATAGCTTTGGTTGCAGAAATTCAATTCGAATTATATTTTTTCTCCCTCGCGCCATCTATCCAAGGATACTTTACATGAATTTGATCTAAATTGAGGAAGGTACAGCGGGTGAAAAGAATGGGAAGGGAGCGCCAAGTAGTGGGATTTGTTTAGTCCCGGCGAATCCTATGTTTTCATTCCCTGGCTTCCAACTCATTCTTCTTCCGAGGACTCCATCGAGAGGTGACAAATTATCAGCCTTTTAGAGGAGATTAATTAGATCAAGTGAGTTCTTTTACCTATCCCGGACATACCATCACGTGTGTCGGAAATTATTTGTCACGTGTATATGGACATCAAGCGAAGAATAGCCCAATCTAAGAAAGCGTTCATGACGAAAAGACAGGTGCTTTTTTGAAAGAGGATAGGGCTGCAAACTAGGAAACAGCATATGGGATTATTCGTGTCGAGCGTAGAATTATATGGATTGGAAGCAAAGACCAGTGGAATAGCTGACCAAAATAGACTAAAAGCCTTCAAAACCTGGTGCTTAATATAAAATGGACGGACAAAATGAGAAATGATGAAGTTTACCGAAGAGTAGAATAGGAAAAGACCCTATGGAACACCATACAGAATAGGAGAACCAGATGAATTGGACACACTCTGACGAACAATGGGTTTATGAAGAACATAATTGAAGGTGGACTGGAGGGAAAAATGCCCAGAGGAAGACCCAGGAATGAGTTCACGGACCAAATAAAGAGGAAGGTACATAGGAAAAGATACCAGAACGTAAGGGCGTCAGCATTAGATAGGGAAGGGTGGAGGGCTGCAGTCAAACAATCTTAGGATTGAACGACCAATGATAAGATCAGAAAATTCCCGAACATTGCCACTAGATGCCGCCTTTGGTATCGTTTAATTACATTCTCCGAAGTGTCGAATCCGATTAAAGTTCCCAATTGCCTCCGAGTTTTCAACCCTCATTTAAGTACCGATTCCAGTGCTGATTTATGTGTCGTGTAAGATAGCCTAGGCACTTAAAAAGGTGGTTGTTAAACATTCTCTCCAGCTTGTCGTGTGTCTACGATATTGGTGATTTTCTTAATCCACATGATCTTCTTAATTTTGGTTGGCCACCACTGGCCTTCTCCGGAATCCTCGTTGGCATCATTTTGAACGGGAGTCATAATATTCCTTAATATGGTATTACTTTGTATGGTTGAAGACGGCACATGTACTTAATTGTAATCAATTAACGAACGATATTGGCTCAAATCGTGACTTTCAACCTCAGAAAATCTCCATGATATAGCCTCTAGTGCGACGGCGTTCTGAGGGGGTATTGGACTTTCCTTGGGTAAGGTAGGCGATTTAAATGATACCGAAACCTGTAAAGAAGCCGTAACTTGGCGACGGGAGGCCGCCAAAAATATGCTTCCCATTACCCGAAGTAGAGGGCAGCAGCTCTTCTTCATGTGAGTGAAGGTGGAGACCACAGTGGTCCGTACAGCGACACTCATATCACTGCAGGCATGGTAACATTTACTTCAACGGCTGTAGCACTGCGATGTGGAAGGCAATGGAAAACCACCACATTATTATCCCGAGGAGCCGCAGCTACTCCACTCACCTATTCTATATTAGACATGATGGAACTCTCTCGAGTAAAATATTCCGGAGGTGAACTAGTCCCCCATTCGGATCTCCGGGCGGGGACTACCCGAGAGAGTACATTGGTCAAATGTGAGAAAATTTTAAGGATAGGAACATGGATCGTGAGATCGCTTCGAACCTATGGAAGATTGGAGAACCTGAAGGTGGAAATGCGTAGAATGAACGTGGACGTACTAGGAATCGGCGAAATGAAGTAGCCCGAAGAGGGAGACTTTTGGAGTGGAAGCTACAGGATTATAACTATGTAGGTGTTAAAAGCTGATAGGAGAATCGAGTGGAGAGCTGTGTCAATCTTCGGATTGCTGACTGATGAATGAATGAGTAGCCTCTCGTGTGTTTCAACCTCAATTCCCCGTTCTTACCATTTCCGTGTTATTCTCTACCACGCCCACACATGCAATATTTAGTCTTCGCGTCTCTTAAAGGTCCTGCCCCTCATAATCCTTCTCGTTCCCAAATATCTTCTCCATTTCACTCTTCTGCCCAATATCTTGCTTTCACTGAGGTATACTTGCCAATGGAGAGAGAGGACATTATTAACAAGGAGTCGCGGTCCACCGTAGATATTATCTCCGTTCTCTTTCAACTGACGCCCTTAGAGTGGCATCTGAATTTTTGCTATTCCTCTCCTCTGAAACTAATGAACTAATTGACCTGAACTTTTGCGCGATGATAGAATTTTTGCCTTCAGAAGCTACAGGCCATATTAAAAGACTTCGAGTCTGCACATGTACGCAATGTTTGTAGTGATTTTACGAAAAAATAGGCTGCAGATTGCGCTTTTATGGTCGTGAATGAATGAGCATGGCTAGCCAAACGCATTCCATTAGACGTTTCAGATTTTGCCAGCATTTTCAAGATTGCACAGGTTGTCGTAATTTCAATAACGGTTTTAACACCTGTATGAATACCAAGGTTGTAGTAGAATTTTTACACTCTTACTTTGACTTTGATAATGAATTGTTAAATATGATTTATAGCAATCTAAACACTACCAGGTGACCCGCCGCATGGCCGTGTAAAAGATAGGTTTTGGGAGGTGAAGTGGTGATGTGTGTTATGGGAGTGTATTGAATAGAACTCTGTTTTTGTTTTGATCACATATATTGCGTGGAAAGTCTGAAATTTTGTACCAATCCGTTCGGCAATGTTTCCCTCTTATATTTTCGCTTCTTGGGGATCTAGAAATGTGATGTGGCGTCAAAATGATATTCCTTGTCTCCCTATGAGCGCATCTGTCCAGAATTTCTCAAGCAAGAATCGCTTAGTGAGCTTAGTGAGTATCCTAGTAGTCTCTAGCGGCTCCAAACGTAATCCATCTAAAAGCTGAGAAACAATATTGTCGCCCGGAGCAATTGTTTTCACGAAGCGCTTGGCTTTACTTTGTTTTTTATTTATATTTTTGGGAAAATCTTTGTCCTCTGTCCCAAATACTTGTGGCGCATTTTAGGTGTGACCAAACCGGAGCGAAGTAGAACCTCTACTTCACTTTTTCATCCGAGGGCCTTTCTATTATACGCTTGATAAATCCTAGTTTCGTTAATGCTGTGCCGTATATACTTTGTGTGTTCCCCACGATATGTCTGAAGTAATGGTAATTCCAAGATTTGTCCTTGGACTTTATCTGAAGACTATGTTTACTCCACCCACAGTGGAAGACCATATGTGACCAAAATCACATCAGAGTTAATACCGTCGATAACTCCTTTTCGTTTGTAATCACTGGAAGAGTTCTGTATCCAAATCACAATTTTATTTACTATGCATAATTTCCATTTGTTTATGAGTTTTTTGTGAGAAATTTTGTCAAATGTGTGGGGTGGTCCCTCTAAGTACGCGTTTAGGTGAGTTTTATGGACATGTTATATAAAATACAGCGTAATTGTTCAACAAAATACGGAGAGGCTGCGTCTTGGACGGTATCGTTCTTCGTGAAAAATCCGTGAAACCATTAGTCAATTTAGTTCCACAGTAGAAGTCACTTATAAGGAATTTTAGGGTGCCGGCCTTTTATTATGTTATTAACGGGATTTCGTCACATCCCAAACTTCAGCATCTCTTGTCGCACACATCAAAGGGTACCAGAGTACTCGTCTTTAACCCTCTGTATCAACGCAACAGATCCTTAATAATTGATCTCTGTCAATTAGCATAAACTTTGTCCATTTATTCTAATATTGCTTGCACTTGTTGAATTCCATTTATTGATGCCATTCCATGAATCATAAAACACCGCACTAATCACTTCCTGAGTTATGAATCTTCATGACTAACTTTAAAGTTAAAAATCATTAAATTAAATCATTAAAAAACTTGGTTTTGTTAAACGTATAATTGGAAGATACTCGGATGAAAAAGTCAAAGAGAGATGCTACTTCGCTCTGATTAGGCCACACCTCGAATACGCTACGAGCATTTGGGACCCTGGTCAAATATATTTGACCAAAAAATTGATAAAATACTAAGGAAAGCAGCGCACTTCGTTAAAAACTGCTACGAGCGTACGTATAGTATAGTGTTTCACAACTTTTAGAGGGATTAAGGTGGGAGCCCCAAGAGACTCGGAGGCTACAGTCTATGCTTAGGTTGCTTGAGAAATTCAGAACTGATATTTTTCAGAGCGAAACAGCGAATTTTATCATGACTCCTCACTACATCTCTAGGTATGACAGATGTGACTATTATTACAAAGGCTTCTGCGGGGTTAACTCAAAAGTTTTCAGGTTCTTCTCGCAATTCTGCATTTTGGTCGGTAACCATTACGCCGCCAATCCTGTCGGCATTTTCACACACCACTATATATCACTTTTATGTCACCAATTCCATTGTTGGAGAGTTGGCGGCCATAACGTTCTTTCTTTATTTCTCTAATCAGGTTTATCACCCAGTTTTTCCACATAGCCATCTTTTGAGAGACTTTTTAAAGGGTGGCTATTGTACGGAGGGTTTTGGCTTGCACGCAAATGTTGATCAAACAGTGTTTGTTTCTAACAGATTCTTCACATTGCAAAACTTCGCTAGTATTTCTCCTCCGGTGTTTCAGTTTTACAGTCCAACATTTCCTACGCTGCATCCCTAACTTCCCTCACCTATGACAGCGTCCTCATCTCCCATCATGATGAGATTGTCTTTCCCATTGAGCATCTCTTCCAGCTATTTAAAGGTTCCCCTGTCCGTCTGGACGTTGGCATATAAACCTACACTATCAGGTCGTCCATAAGCTCTCCTTCCAACTTCACCATCAGGGTTCTCTCACTGCACTGATGGACCGAATTTCCTCTTCTTCTCTACTTCATCTTCATTACCACATCAACACCTGCGGTCTATTGGTCGTCTCCCGAGTATATCCCTAGGCATTGGATGCCGACGCTTATCTTCAAACACCTTCACCGAATCACCGTTACTTCAGACCTCAGGTGAAGAAAGCACATTCAGCACATTAAGGTAGTTTGAGCGAAATATCATTGTGCCTAGAAATCAATGAATTTGGTCTCATTTTAAAGAAAAATATGTCACCCTTCCAAAAATTCAACTCCTTATCGCATTACTTTCCGAAATATTTTCCAGAAAATACCAGCCCTTTTACATGGGAAATGGTACGTGTATGCACTTCAGAGAGACCTTATATTAAAAATGAGGCATTTCCTACAATTAGATTTCGTCAAAAAGTTTGTGTGTTTTTCAACTATTTTTGAAATATAAGGAATTATCACAGCAGTAAATTCTTGGAGACCACAATAAACTTTCCGTTTTGATGGATTTTCAAACGTACCGCATGAAAAAAAATGATTCAACTTTAAGACCTATTTAGGTATTTTCAGTTGATTACTTACAATTTCTGCAATGTAAAACTATATTATTTCACCATAAATAATGCAATATTTCATTCGTGTGTTTCACAGCTGGTGAAATTAAAACATATAATTCGAATATGGTCTCTATTATGATTAGGGAACTATCTCGCTCACACTACCATAAGGACGCTGCATTTCACAGTTAGAGTTTATTAAGTGCGTCGTAGACAGGTTCTCGGATGAGAAAGTGAGCAAGTGATTTTTGCCTCGGTCAGGTAGGGAAAATCACGAATACGCCGCCAGCATTTGAGACCCAGCAGGGAATAGATTTAGTTCGTGCAATAAAAACAAAGCGAATGATAGCCGCACCATTTGTTCAAAACTTTAATGGGCTAGCAGTAACCATATCGTAGTTGATGAAAAGATTAGGGTTGGAGCCAATGCATGCTTGATTTAGATAACTTGAAATATTTATATCTTGTGAGTCTCAGTGCTCCACGGAGGTTGCTATTTTACTCCGCAGTAATATCTATTGAAATGAAAGAATTAAAAAAAAAACTCGAAAGATGATCCGCCCAATCGATGGGCACAAAAATCCATCTTCCTACTAACCATTTGCGACTGTAACGGAATCAAGCGTTACGCTGAGGCTTTTTCCGTGAACATACAATTCATTTTCGCCTTTTCACATTCAAATGCCTTTTTCATATGCTTTCCATTGCGTATGACTGGCGTTCTTAGACTCCCTACCGCAAGCCCGTGTCGGTCCGCTGAGTGAAACGTAGATGTAGATGACGAACGTTATTTTAGCGACGCAATCTTTAGCTTTGTGTATTAATTTCTCGCCTCTAACAAGACCATCTAGCAGGGGTGATCGAAAACAATCGATAAATGTATATCTTTGGCATTATATCAAGTATTGAAGGGCGTCTTCTGAGATATTTCGGCGAAGTGCAGTTGAGTTATAAGGCGCTTGAGGACGTGGGCGATGCAGTGTTCCATCCATGATTATATATTATGGATTGTTATCTCGTCGGCAATAACTGTTGTCTAGAATTCCGTAAACAAACAACTTTTTGGAAAGTGGTGCTGCCTAGTGATGAAAGACGGAAGTTCAAATGTAAATACATTTGATAGTTTGTAAATAAACATGTACTGGTTTTTACCATAAATATACATGGGTTTTACTTACAATTAATCATAATGCAGTGGATAAAAATGTAGTTCTACCAGCGGGACGTAACTATACACTAATTTAATATCATCCGGTCTTCAGATATATTTGATTCCTCTCCAAATTTAATTACACAAATGCACAATTAACTTCTTAGCACTTCGTGAATATCGCTATTAGGAAATTTAATAATAATGCGAGGTGACTTTATGAGTATTCCCAATTGCAATCATCGCAGTGTAGGTAGGTAAAAAGGAATGCACTTACCGCCGCCTTGAACAGATTCTTATTTTTCAACCCAAGTCTCCTATTTTGGGTCCTCGTAGACGCATACTCTCTTTTGCAGCCTGGTACGAAGCAAGTTCTGTTTAAACAAGGCATTCTAAATTATTTATTTAAATCGAACGGGTTTGATGCATTCAATTTAGAATCAGAGTCTGGCAAGCATCATCGCCGGCACACGATGGACGTTTCACTCCTCTTACACATTTTTTGTAAGAGATATTTCCTCTCTAGAATTTTCTAAGTAACTTTTAGATCACAAAAGTAGCAAGATATTATTCAAAGCATCAAGTAATTCATATCTCCTCGATCGTTATTTAATATTCACCACAGTCTCACGTTAGCAACAATTAACTATGTCTAATTACAATAACACCTGAAAAGTCTCTAATCGAAGTAGCGCCAAGGACTAGGTGAACTAAAAGTGGGAATTTAGGCAACAATTCCAAACATCTAAATTCATAATATATACTCATGGTTCCATCATATTCGAGGCTTTTGAGTTTAAAGCCCACTTAAATCTATGAGGCCATTTCCTCAAGATAGTTCGGGCGAGATATCAACTCACCTAGAAATCAATGAATTTGGTCTTATTTAAAGGAATGGTATCTCGCCCTTCCAAAAATACCGAATTCATAGCCCCTAGCACACCTTTGTAACATATAGATCTCGTCAGAAATGTAACAGTGTGTGGTTTGTATGTTTCCTCATGTATTATAAAAATTAAGTCATATCTCCTTCTTCCGTTTCAACCATTGAGTTGTTTGGCAGCAAACCTCCATTCATCTCTCTTCTCAGCTTTTCGTTTAAGTTCAAAGTTTGTTCTGCAATTCATATCCTTCATAATTTGGCTCACGAAGTCTAGTTGGGGCCTTCTTCTGCTGCTTTTTCCCTCAATTTTTCCTTCAATTATCCTTTTCACTTGATCATCGTGCCGTAGCAGATGTCCAATATGTTTAGCTCTCCTTTCTTTAATGGTTTTTACTATGCTTCTTTCTTCTTGAGCTTTTTCAAAGATAACTGTATTCGTTTTCCTTTCTGTTCAGCTTACTTTCAGCATTATTCTGTAACACTATGATTCAAAGGATAACAGTCTTTTCATTTCACTTTCCCCTACAGTCCACAATTCGCATCCATATAGCGCAACACTCCAAACGTATGTCTTCATTAAGTTTTTCCTTATCTCTAAACTAATGCTTTTTGACGTCAGTAGAGTTTTGTTTTTACTAAATGCTAGCTTTGCTTGGTTGATTCTGCATTTTATATCTCTTGCACTTCTTCCATCCCACGTTATTTTACTTCCCAAGTAGTTAAATTCTTTTACTTGTTGAAGGGTAACATTTTCCACTTTTACATTGGCTGTTATGCTTTTGTTTTTAACGCAGATTAGAAAATTTGTCTTAAGTTTGTTAATTTTCATATTGTAATCATTTTTCATTACCATGTTGATTACATTCAATATTTTTTGCAGACCTTCCTCACTTTCTGCTAACACAGCTATATCATCCGCGAATCTAAGCATATCCACTCTCTCCCCATTCACTTTAACTCCAACTTTTGTCTCTTCTAACTCTTCTCTTATTCTGTCTATAACGTCTTGTGCATACAAATTGAATAAACATGGTGATAAGAAACACCATTGTCTAACACGCTTACTAATTCTTGCTTCCTTTACCTTTGAGCCATATTTGACAACTCCTTTTTCATTTTTGTGGAAACTATACATAAGTCTTCTTTCTCTAAATTTAATTCCACTTTTCTTTAATATGTGACATAACGAGTTCCAATTAACATCAAAAGCTTTTTCCAGATCAATGAAAGAAATAAATGTTGCTTTGCCTTTTTGCATCTGTTTTTCTATTATTTATCTCAGTGCTAAGACTGCTTCTCTTGAACCGATTTCCTTCCGAAAGCCGTACTGATCTTCTGTTAGCTGCTGTGGTATGATTTTTTTCAATTCTACTATGAACAATTTTTGTGATTACTTTTTGACGCATGTCACACAAGACCAAGTGTTCTATAGTCCTCACATTTTTGTGAAGTGTTCTTTTTGGGTATCGGCACTATTATGCACTTGGTGAAATCTTCCGGCAAATTTCCAGTCTCATATATTTTACGAACCAATTGATATAGTTCCCTTTTCATCTTCTCTTCACAATATTTTTTGAGTTCACTAGGTATTTCATCCAGTCCCGGTGTTTTCTTATCTTTCAAATTTCCAACTGCTTTCTGGAACACTTCCATCATTATAGAATCTCCTTTATTTTCTTCTGCTACTTCATCTTCTGGCCCAATTGGACTCTCTTGATTTTCCTCTTCTCCTTATAAGGTTTTAAGGTACTCTTTCCACCTGCTTACTACTTCTTCTTCTTCATAGACAACTGTGCCATTCCTATCCATAATATTCATTACCTTGAGCTTTTTATCCCCAAAGAACTTTTTGATTTCACCGTATGCCCTATCTATTTCGCCTGTTTTTATTAGTGAGTCTATCTCTGCATATATCTTTTTTAGGAATGCGTCTTTGTCTCTTAGAGCTAGTTTATGAATTTTATTTCGTAGTCTTCTATATTTTATTTTACCCTCTTCATCCTTTGAGTTCTTGAACACACTTCTTTCTTTTATCGATTCCTTAACTTCTTTGCTTATTCATTCCTTCCTTGGTTCCAACTTGTCTCTACCCAATACAAGGCCCCCATTGTCATGCATTTTCTGTTTTATTGCTCTCCATTTTTTATCTAGATTAATCTTCTCTGTTATATGTTTAGATAGCTTGTTTGTTACTTCTTCAAATTGTTTTTTCTTGGATGTTTCATTCAATTTCACTACTTGCCAGTATCTTCTTTCCTTTATTTTCAATTTCTTGAACTTAAATTCACAGTTCATCAGAACAAGGTTATGGTCGCTCTCAATGTCTGCTCCTGGGTAGCTTTTACTATCTTTCACTTGATTTCTAAATCTCTCTCTTACTAGGATATAATCTATTTGTGCTCTCTTTATGTCACTCCATGAGTACCTTCTTCTGGGGTGATGCTGAAACATGGTGTTGGTTACCACCATTTTATGCTTAGAGCAGAACTCTACTATTCTCTCACCTATTTCGTTCCTTGTGCCAAGTCCAAAGTAGCCCACCACATTTCCTTCTTTCCCCTCACCAAAAGTTGCATTCCAGTCACCAAGAATTATAAGATTGTCTTCACACTTTATTTTGGTGACAATGTTGTCAAGTTCTTCATAGATCTTCTCTGTTTTGTCATCTTCCTCTTGCGTGGTAGGCATATATATTGGTATCATCACAGTGTCGTTTGGTTTCGTGCTAAGTCTGACTAAGATAATTCTCTCATTGTATCGTAAGTCATATACCTGTCGAAAATTTTTTTCTGAATACAAATTACCTTCCATTGTGAAGTATTAAACATACCACGTGACAAATATGAGTCAAGTTAAATACTTGTAAATATATTTGTTTAATTACTAAAAATTTCAGACATATTAAAGTAAAGGTATTGCACTATTAATATTACTAAATTTACCTTATGCTCTCTACAGCCGCTGAAATCAAAGTGCAAAATCTAAGATGGCCTCCATTATGACTATGGACCTATATTGCTTGGACTCATTGCCTCGCAGTTTCTTCCCACCAACTTTTTGTAAGTTTAATCCGCTGCTTCACTCCTCAGCTTGGATGATGGGCCTCAGCGTCGAGGGTGGCGCCTGCAGAAGCAGCGAGGAGAAATGGAAATTGGAGGAGGAAAGGAGAAGAGCGCGTCAAAAGGCGAAAGATTAAAAGTCCTGCTTCGCTGCGAAAATGGCTTGGGAGTTAAAATTTCGTCTCTCAGCAAACACCGTTTCCTTTTGAATTGCTCTTATGTTACATGTTTCTTTTTAGCGTGGCCAATTTTTTTATTTCCGAGACGTGAAATATTATGGGAACTTTGCGAAAACTGGCTCTCCCGCGAGGCGTGCTCTGCCTGTGGCAGCTGACTTAGCGAGCGTTTAATACGTTTCTGGTAATGTTTTTTACTAGTGATGCTGTAAATAATATGAAAAATAAAGAACCGATTACATTAATTGTGATTGGTGGTGAAACACCAGAGATTTCTCTCTTCATTGTCGTAAATTTTTCACTCTAAAAATTGAAAAATGGAGTTCAAAAATTCAAATTTTCGGGCTTTTTATGAACTTCTTTAGGAAGAAGCTGGTACATTAAGAATTAATAAATTGCCAGAAATTTTGACATATCAATGATAATGTGAATAACCATTTTATTACTTTACACATTATAATAAATTACTTAGATATTGCGGTGAGTGGAAGTATTAAAGGGAAGAGTGCTCTTTCAGAACAAATGAGAACTAATAAAAGCGAAGAGTAAAATCACTCAATCGAATATTACAAATACTGTGACTGAAAGAAGAGCTGAATGCCATATTTAGGAAACAGGTTTAATATAAATGGATCGATCCTTGGAAATTTTGAATAAAAGTCTCATTTGTAAGTTGAAATATGAAAGGGAATCATTTCATGACTTACACAGATATGCGATTACATCTATTTTATGCTTATTAAACAAGAATTACACGTAAAACATGCTGAAAAAGAGACCACAAAAATAAGCGCCAATTCTGAAATCAAGCTAATTAAATTCCAGGGATTACAGTTGAATGGACTGACGTGAAACCGTTTAGTTACGGTAAAAATACAAGAAAGGAACTCTTATAGTGGTTGTGGGAAAACTAAAGCTGCTGAAGTGCATTCGGTTTGTATACAGTTTGTGTAAGATTACCCCGTGTTTCTAAAGCGGTCGAAGTCACTCACGACGGCAAGTTGAAATTAATGGCGAGATTTTTTCTTTTATATAATGGGTCCAGAAAGTGCTCTTCTTTTCAGAGAAAAAGGAAGAAAAAAACTGCTGACTCGGCAAGAGGAGGGAAAAATGAAGGGAAGAGAAGGGGGGTCAGAATGCCGAGATTTAAAAAACAATGGATCATGAAAATGCTCCCCATTTCAAGGAAAACTACTCTCTCCGAAAAAGGAAGAAAATGAGGAGGAAATGGTTGAGAAGAGGAAAAGAGAGGAGGCAAGAGAAAATAAAACGTTAAGTAAGATGACTCTTGGGGAGAGAGATTAAATTGAAGCTAGCAGTCAGGAAATTCCTTTTTTTTGTTTGTCCTGTCGCGAGGGAAGTAGTGAGGAAGGGAAACGAAAAGAGAAGAATGAGAAAGTTAAGTAATGTCCCGCGATTAAAAATTTGCTCAGATTTATTTTGCAAAATTTGCAGATTTGTGAAATTATTATGAACACATGCACTAAGGTTGAAATATGCCGTGGAGTTGGCTCATAAAAGATTGAAGTAGTCAACAGGAAGAGGAGGAAAGGAAAAGAAAAAAATGATTGACCACATCTAAAGTCCGACAGTATAAATTTAGCCAAAATATTGCTGCAAAATTCCACAGAGAAAAAAATCATCCGCCTTGACTGGGGTGATTTTTTCCCTGTGGAATTTCGCAAAAATTGTGCATTGCGGGTGACTCCGCAATAGTGGAACTCCGTGGCTAGTCTCGGATACCTTAAAATCTGTCAAAATATTTCTGCCAAATCTGCATATTTGTAAAAGTGTCTTGGACACATAGAAGGAGAATGAAATATGCCGGAGAGATAGTAGGTACTGATAATTCCACATGCATGGGTGGTGGCGGAGGGGATTGTTTTGTGGAATAGAGGAAGGATGAACAGAATGCTCCTCTTCCACAGGTGAGACATAACTTGGAGGATCTCACGAAGGGAGGAATTTAGTGGTCATTGAGGGTAAACCACGCGTTGATGAGCTCGTCAAGTTTCATATACGAATATAAAAAAAAAATCCATAACCTAGGCAGGGAGTCATTTATGATTCGTGGAGCTTTACTCATACTATCCGACAGCGGCTTGATTTCCTCCGTTGGGTTCAGTTGGTTAATAATAATCAATCGCTGAGGAGAAACCGTGGCAACGCTTAGATATGGTGAGCCCACGGGCATTGGAGTTTTGTTGAGGTTCAGTAACCTCGAGATACAATTATAGTGATAAAGAAAGAAGATAATTTTATCAAGACGACATCTCTGAGGTACATCTCTTTCGATTGACGTTGCCTCGGTTCATTTCCGGGAATTTCCGTCGATCAGATCGCTCGCTAATCTCGGAATAAGTCAAAAACCTCTTCTCTTCAGTAATTGTGGGGCTGTAAATCAATTTTCTCCTCAATGGAAATTAGTGTACTTCTCCTTGACGAATGGGCTCTATTGACTGAGCGTCAGCTTAATATCTTCTATTTTTTCCAACCTTATAGGAAGTGATTCCTCCTCATAATAAGTGGTTGTAGTTGGTTAATTTGCAATAATTGTTTCGCAGGTGATTATTTGATTCGTTGCAAATAGATGGCAGATGCAAATTAAATGGCCTACGTACAACTAATGGTGAAAATAGCGTTTAAAACGCACAGAAGAAAAAGACTTACAATGATTCAATGTTACTACATTCGTTAATTTTTTCATTTTGTCACTCAACATAAATGCATTTGCTTCTCAGAGGTTATTTACTAGCTATGGGTAACTAACTAAAAAGTATCAATACAATACTGATAGGTGTTGAGTCTAATCTGCTGCGCATCATACCTTTCTTTTTCAGATTCTATTAACGGAGATATCTTTTCTATTTAGTATTTGTAAAGTCTTCCGTTCTATTCACCCGAAATATTAATTTTCCTATAGGTTCTTAGAAACGGATGTAATAGGTAATCAGTGGCTGTAATGAGTCACTGATTCCTCTTCAGGGATCACAAACATGATTCTGATTCATTGATTAATGGCAAAGAGTATGAATTTAGTCACAGTAAAAACGGGTCTCTAGCATCAATCAACTCAAATAGGTCAATAAGGTCAACGAAACGTACTGCTTCACAAATCGGATCGGTCGTAAGTGTTGCCTCCTTCCCCTCACCCCAGTCTATGGTAATAAAATTTAAAAAAAACGCTCGCTTAGAAAGATCCATTAGCAATACTTGAAAGGATCCAGAATAAGCTTTTACAGTAAACCAACCTAAGCATACTAATTATATATTACGGGTACGAAGTGCATCATAAAAGAATTATAAATATGAAATAGTTGGTTTTAAACCACAAAAGAAAGTATTATAAACATTTAAAATAAGCATTTTTTATTTAGACTTATATTTTATTGCTTACTAATATAATCCTAATATAAAACTTATAACATAACTATTGTCTTAACGAGCAAAACATAGAACGATGTTTATTGCTCGGTCAAAAATTTTTCAATAAAAAGCGAACTCCTTGAGCATTATACAATTGCTTTAGCATTCCTTGAGTATCATAAAATACCAAAAATTTGGCTTTTTATTAAAAGTAAATTTTAGGTATAATCAATTTACTGTCTCATATTAAAAAATTAGTACATCTGTCTTTGAGATATCCCCATTGGCTTTGGGGCATAAATACGGTGAACGCTACTTGAAAATAGGTCTTTGAAAAATCATACTGGTCAACCTTAGAGACAGAAATGCTTAATATGTGAGAAAGGCTGGGTTTAACTAAGCAAACTTGAAACTAAAGGAAGGGTAAGGTGAGCCAACATTAAAGGCGAACGACGGGGAAGCCGGAATCAGAATCTGAGAGCGGTTAATTCGGTAATTCGCTGGTGAAGGAAAAGGGACACAAGATCTGACTTTGATGCACCCAGATCGGGTTGTGCTCATTTGTTTGGCGAATGAGTCATAGTCATCGTGGAAATTGCTAATCATCCTACAATTTCAGTAATAATTATACTGAGAACTTTTGAGTGGCAGAAAGAATCAACTCGTCGTAAGTTATCAGATTTTTCAAAAGAATGCAAATTAGAAAAATCTTAAACAGTAACTTTATTTTGCCATTATCTCGACTTTTTCAATGATTGGGACCCATCGCAATAAGTAATTATCCCAATAACATGAAAATGTACTGAATTCAATTAACAAAAATGAAGGTAAAACTTCACCTGCAGATTATTAATTGCTGAGCTTACAGTAGTTAGACAAAATGTAGTACATCGACTAAAATCTCATCAGCAGACTGTATCTTGCTCCCCAAACAGGAATAAGGTAAAATATTGTATAGAAAATGTTCATGTTCATGAAAATCCTCTTCCTACGATTTTATTTACTTCAACAGAAGATACATGTACTGACGTACTAGTAAATTAATTTTCCAAAACAATCCGCAAAGTACTTCAAAAATGCGTCTTAAACTTCTCAGTTCCTTTCAAATGACGGTCATCCAGGCCTTTACACTCATAAAATGTTGTTCACGTGCGACTTAGCCGGCTTGAGTTTTCTTATAATCCCGGATCAATTCTATAAAAGTCTCTTTCATGCAATTCTTTTATGAATCGTCAAAAAGAATGTTTTGCATTATTTGGTTTTCAAATTTTCTCGCTGAATATTTAGCTTATTTGCCGAAATTTGTTGTACAATGTTCAGTTGATCCACTTTATGAGGAAATATTATTGTACAGTGTTCACTCTTTAATCATAATTGTGCTCTTCTTGGTTTTTAAGAGCCCAACTCATTATTTTCAACATTTTGTATCAAGGAATCCAGAAATCATTATATTTATGGAAAAGAGTTGAATAAAAAGCTGAGAAAATTTTCATAAAGTATTAAGATGATATCGTCCTGTCCTAAAACTCAGTGAAAATGTTATAATTCTACTCATTCATCATAAAAGTACCCTTAAAAATCATTATATAGCATTCAAGCAGATCGGGCTATATATTTTTTGGAGAATAGTCGTATAATATTTTTAGGAGCAATTCAAAGTCATGTTTCAAATATTAGAATGACAGATTTCCACCCTGCGACGAGTATGTAAATTATTTGACACGACCCATCTCCCTTACTATTCTACTAATAAGTTGAAATTTATTTTGTGAGTGAACGTATGATGATGTTGATAACCAGTGACAGACGTTCTGAGACAAATAAGTGGTAAGGAGGCACAACCGCTTGGTGACGTCGAGTAAGTTCGGGGAAGCGGGTAGGGCGAGAGATGGGCGGGGGGTGAGGGGCGGGGGGTGAGGGAAGGGACGGGGAAAGCATAAAAATGTGCGGGGAGAGGACGATGGAATTCCCAGTTCAATCTCCTGACATCCCATGGTGATCCTCTGGACTCTAATCCATCTACTATCACTATTCAAGAGGTGGGCCAATCTTTTCCTGGCTTCAACAATTTTTAAGTTCATTCTTACTTGAGTAAAAACTGAGTTACATAGAACAATCCACATATAGGTTTTTATGAAATTTATTGTAAGCTTTTATGTTGTACGTACAAGTCACAAGTTTCGTTTTCAGGAAAAACACACTCAAGGGAAAGTGAAAAATGTAGATATGCATTTATCCGGGAATAAGAAAATATCAGGGATATTGAACGGTGATGAAATAGTTGAAAAATGTATGTTTGTTGTCAAAATCAAAAAAAGTTTTTCAAACTCTGAACGTAGTTTGCTTGTGATATTCCCATTTTTTTAAACGGTTCCTTTAATGATGTCCTCAGGAGGTTGAAGATATTATTATCACTTATTTGTACTTCCCACATTAGTAGTTTATTTTTAAAGACACGAATATTTTTCATAGTTGGTTTATCATTTTTTTCAGAAATTTTGGGTTCAATTAGTTCAAATGAAGAATAATATCTACTAAAACTCACAAATCACGCATCCGCTTTTTATCATTTGGTTCCGGGAGAGATTTTCCTTCAAAATCCTCGTATAGCTTCATCTAGTCTTTCAATCTATAAAATATTTTTAACAAGGCCTCCTTTGACAGCCATTTACCTGCGCAATAAGTAATCCAATGTGAACAATCCAATTCGACGTCTTTGAGAAGTTCCCTAAAATGATGATGGCGAAGAGAGGATTAACATTTAAATATTTAATACATTTTACACCAAAATAGATCTTATTTTCATTATCATCAACCTTGTAACATACTTTCTTGATAAATTATTAAATGAAAACGAAAATTTCATCATAAACAAAACCTATTTTTTAAAAAATATTCATAAGATATTTTATTTTGCCAAATCCAAAGATTAGGCGTCATTTCTGACTATTTCGATAGAATGTTGCGTACAAGTTTGTATTCTAACTTAGTTCTTTTATCCACTAAAAAATATTTCCATTCGTTGGTTTTGTTTTAAGTTGTGTAAATGACAACAGTTCTTCTGCAACATGATATTCTCTGTATCAACTCCTCAGATGGAAATGGATGTTGAATGCTGAGCTGTATCTATCGAATGTTTACTTTCTTGAAAAGCCGACAAACAGTAAATTATTTCTTGATTCACAACTGTGTAAAAGTCTGCGAGATTTTTATTAATTTTCACAAAGGTCAACTTTAACGAGAAGAGGACCTCAGATAAAGAAAAATTGCTCTTTTGATACCCAGTTTACGGCAGAAAATGTTGTAACATTCAAACTTTCGTAGGCCAAGGTCTAGGTACTTTTGTCGAACCTTACGTTTAATTGTGTATATAATATCTTTCCAACCAAGCATTGCGTTATTTCCGGCAGAATCAGTTTTGGAGAATTTTTCCATTTATGGCATGCTGAGTTTTCGCGGAAAGTTTAGACTTGATTCAAAACATAATACAAGTTTCACCCCAATGGAATCATAACTTAGACCAGGACAGAATGCAGCCTCTTTAACCCATATTAACCTTCAAATATGTGAATGTGGCCGTGAATTTTGTTGGCAAACGCAGCGACAGGCATAGCCATGGCTGCACAGCTGCTATAATATGGATATAGAAGAGAGGGTTAAGATTAAAAAAAAATATATTGGTGGAAAAAACTAGTTGTTTTCATTTCAAAAATGACCTACTTCCAAAAAGTAGACTCGCCAACCATTGATTTTATGGGTTAAGATTGGTTGAGATATGCGGGGAAAATGACGGCGCGAAAAGGACGCAATGCTAGGGACGACCGAAAGAGAGAGACGCAGAGCAGCATATGGAATTTTTCTTTGGGATGAGGAAAGCAGAGGAATGGTTGTGGAAACAAACAAGGGTGGAGATAATCAGACAGATCAGGGGCGTCCCACCTCCGACAACCCTAGGTTCAAACGGGTCATTTGGTCCGCGGATGTTTTACAAATGCGTATAATTAGGTTTTTGAATGAAATAAAGCATGCAATATTCAATATGTATCGACTAATCCATCAAAAAAACACGCCGAAAAGATTTTGAGATTAGAAGAACAAAATTTTTTTCTAAACCTCAAAAAGAATATTTCAAGGCAAGTAACACATGATTGTTAGAGAATTCCTAGAGTTGGTGGAATTCGTAGTTACTCTTACTCGCTGCAATATGTTGCGTAGGTTTGTCTTTGGAAATATTCATACCCTATATCCGTTTCTGGCTCATTACATAAAAAAGTGGACGCAGAGGAAGTAGTTTACTGTCGCATTATTTGTGATGATTCATATTGACGAAAAAGGTGTTTTGTCAGATAACAAGCGCTCATTGGATCACCTACGCCACACCTTGCGCGTATAGTTACAGAGAGATTCGTTGTGAGGAGCTGATACAAGCTAATGATAACTCACCGTCCGACCTCATTGAACCATCGTGGCAAATTCACGAAGGAGAATTAAACTCTAAGTGCTTTGAAACATAGTGGCTAACGTTATTATGAGCTCTTTGTGACGAGATAGCTCTGAAGGCATTTCTAGGGGAAATCATCATTGGTCGTTCAATCCTAAGATTGGTTGGCTGCAGCCCTCCACCCTTCCCTATCTAACACTTAGTCCCTTACTTCCTGGTAGCTCTTCCTATTGAATTTCCTTTTTAATTGATCAATTATCTTAGCTTCGTTGGTTTGGCCATGTTGAGGCAATGGATGAGAGTCAAATAAACACGAAACAGATATACGAGAGCAGAATGAATAATGTGAGAGGTAGAGGTAGGCCGAGAAAGTTGTGGTTGAATGTGATTGAGAAAATTCTTAGAAGGAGGAATATTATGAGTCTTAAAAACAGGAGGGCGTGTATGAAGCAGTGTATGGGGGTAAATGAGGCAAAAGAGGTTTGCAAGGATAAGTCAGTATGGAGGAAATTATCGAAGCAGAGTTAGATGTGCAATTATGTAATATTGAGTGAAACATTTTTACTGTGCCTACCTCGGAAGGAAACGGTGTGATGGGTATGTACGTATGTATGTAATAATCTTATTCCTGGGTCTTCCTCTGGGGACGTTTACCTCTATTTACCTTTAATTATGTTCCTCACAATACCTCTGTCTCCAATGGGTATGTTCAATGCATCTGGTCCTTTTTTCTGTATGTTATTTTATTCGTCTATTTTATCTCCAGTATCCTTCTCCAGCACATGGTTTTGAAGGCTTCTATTCTTTTATGGCTAGCCTTTCCAATGGTCTATGCTTCCAATCCTAGAATGCAACGCTCCACACAAATGTTCTCATATATTGTTTCCTGGTTTGCAGTCCATTCTTTTTTGAGCAGAGCAGATGTCTTTTTCCCATGAACGCCTTCTTATTTCGGGCTATTCTCCTCTGGAAGTCAATTGTACATCTTCCGTCCTACATGATGGTACTTTCGACATAGGTGAAGGAATCCATTTGCCTAATTTCTCTCATCTCATGGTGACTTCTACACCAAGCTTCTTTCTTCCACTTACTAGAATTTCCGTCTCCTTCTTATTTATTTTCATGTTATATCCTTGGGAAAGTTAGTCCATAACGTTTAGTGACCTTTAAAAATCTTTGTAATATCCAGCTATGACTGTGATATCACCTACGAGGCGGAACATGAAGATAGAGGAAAGTTTTCCTCAAAATCTGGTCGAGAAATCCTATTTCTGATTTTTTACATAAGTAGCCAACTTCAGACATTATTTATCGACTTATGAACGAAGTTAGGGGTTTGAAATACTGAAATGAAAAAAGTAACGTGCAGGAAGTCCTCCGTTTGCTTCGTTTAGATTTTCGTCTGACTCGATGTTACGTCCATGCTGACAAGAATCGTCGGAAAATTTTTCTCTGTTTAATTACAATAAAATAGAACAAATGTGCATATGCATACGTTTTTTGACAACTGAGGCATAATCATTCTATCTAAAATAGGTACTTTTTTCAGAATAAAGGCAAAAAACGAGTTTTGTCATTTACGCCTTGATTTATCTTGGGATTAAAGTGGTTTCGAATATCTGCCGTTTTAAGTTGTTTCGACTTACGTCGATCTTCTTTAACACGCATCTCCGACGTAAATCGAGAACTTACGGTGTACTAAAAATTATGGCTGGAATTATTTCAGATTTAAGATTTTTTCACAAAATATTTTTACTTTCTTGTTGATAAAGTTGTAGCAACTAAAAGCTGAATGTTTGTCCAGAGAAATAATTTGTTTGGCCGATTTTGCTGCAACTCTGGTTGCAATAAGCAGATATAGTGTATATTTTTGATGAATGTAGAACAAAATAATTTACAAGATAGTTGAGTATCATTTGTTTTAAAATGAAATGTATGTTTATCTCCAGCTGCCAGGACTTCACGTCACCTTGCTCGTAGTTGAGACGGGGTTTAAAAACGGCAATATCAGTAGAACGTACTCCCCGGGAGGACCTTAACATTTTCTCAATTTAGTTTAATATATGTGCAAGTTAACTCTAAAATTTAATGAAAAAACCAGATGGTCGAGTGGGGAATCTCAAATCGATTGGCAAAAATAATTCACCAGTAAGGTATTAGAGGGCATATAATCTTTCTTTTCTATTTTATCGTCATATATTTTCTAATATGTTCTAATTTCGTTTTCGACCTTTTATTTACGGTTAAATTATTATATTTAAGCCTGCGCCAAACTTTGGACTGGCAAAGTCGTGGTCTAAAAATTTTCCGAACTATATTTTCTTGTATTTTTCTTTTGACTTAGCATTAATTTCAAAACCAATAAGAATATGTTCTTGATGCAATCCTTTACCAGCCCATTGTTGTTCCTGTAAGGACGATTGTTAAATGAATAAATGAACTAAGCTTCACCCTGTTCAATTAAGGAAATCTTGATCAAGGAAATCAAGGAAATCTTGATCTACAAAAATGTCATCTTCTTTTGTTACTCTAGATCTGTAGCTCAATAAAAGGTCATATTTAGCTAATAAGCGATCATTGCCACAACCGTCTCAAGTCCGATCAATGTGTGGATATAGATGTGCATTGAAAATTTTGCCATGTAAAGCGGAGAATCGCTAGAAATCATGCGAAAATGCATTACTACAGTCGAAAAATGCTATTATTTTGTGCCCAAATTTTCTCGATTTCCGTACATCAAACAGCGCAATTTAGTACCTTGGTATGGCAGCCTTGAGCATTATAAAATTAGAAACTTACTTACTGGCAAGAAATTGGAGTGGAGAACAAGAGCAAACCAATATTTGGATTGATGACTGCTGCTGGTATCGATGAATAAGGATGCGACACAGAGCCTAAAATCGCGTCTTTTAAAGTAATCATGCAACGGAGGCATCCTCATTAAAGGATTTTTTCACAGAGACTTTAACTGAAATATATATCCCATAAATACCAGAGGTTTTCTAAAAATAAAGTACTGTGATTTGTTGTGAAAGTTCTGATGAGTGAAAGTTCTAATGTGTAGGATACATGTATATTCGCAGAGACATGGATTCAACCCAGATTGACGCACTGAAGCGATTAAATCATATTTTTATATCACTCTGCACTTTATTTTAGCTTTCTCTTCTTTCTTTTAGCTCTTTATTTTATTTTAGCTTTCATACTTAGTAGGAATGACCATCAATACAAGGTGAAATGTCGTTCACAAAGGGTCATTGTAAAAAAGTTTTCAACCCTCAACAGGGCTATTGTAGATTGGAATAGTCTTCCTGCAGAACTCTTTAGCCCTTTCTGAATAGGTACAGAAAATTTATTTTGGACGATTAATTCATTAATAATTTAAATGTTTTTCTTTTGATGTCTAATTTTGTTTTATTTTTGATTATTGGTTATACGTCTGCTTTACATTATTTTACTGCTACCACCTGGAAAATAGCCAACTTGTAACTCTTTTGGTTAATAATAATAATGATTATTATCAATTCGATTATTATCGAGTTCGATGATTATGATTGCCTAATGTTGCCGGGGTTGCTGTGCTTGGCGATAACATAGACCCGCTGTATTATGATTTGATAATAATAATATTAATTATTTACACATCTGAAATCAACGATAAAATAGCAATTAAATTCAAATTTTATTAGTCATTATTTTAGTGCCTTTTTTTACAAGTACGTTACAAGGTTGTTCTATAACATATGATCACCCAATCGGAAAAATATTACGACAAGATTCCCCTGATTCGTAAGAGTTGACTACGAGATGAGTGTATTGCTCATCCGTGGATATGAACGACGAAGATGTGGGTAGGATGGTGAGTGAATTGAGAGGTGAAAGCAATGGAATGAAGGTGAGAGAAAGAGGAATGCGATCGAAGGACGGGGAGGTGCAATGGAAGAGGAGAGCTTATTCCGGCTCTCCTTTTGAGGAAATCATTCGATTTTTTATTGCACTTCCTTTCACTCGCAATTCCGACCGTAAATGAATAATCGAGTGAATGGATTCCCTCAATGCTCGCAACTTTTTATTTCACAATTTTCTGGTCTTCCAATGGAGTGATATTGCGGAACGCTCCTGGTGAACGGGCACGAGAATCAATATTTAACGACTGCATGAGGTTGAGCAAATAAGTATTTTACTGCGAATATGAACCATGGATGGGTTTTATGCTTTTGTATATCGAAAGTTTCCCTTACGAATGTACGCTTAATTAAATTTGTATCTGAGACACGATACAGTTCTATTCAAAGGAATCAAAAGAGTTTAAAAACATGTGTTCACTTCCGTTCGATTCACGTGGTAATTATATTTTTCTGCATTTAATTTTTTTGGCGTAGCAAATTTTGATCATTCGAAACAGAAAAAGAGAAATCAGGTATTTTTTAAATAAATCACCATACTTCACCCTCTCTCTCTCTCTACTGAAAGCTGAGTTAGAATGATTGTAGAAGAGTAATAAACGATACCTTTTAAGTTTTACTATATTTAGAATCATACCACCTATAAGGGAATAAAACCATTGAAATTATTTTATTCAGCTTTTAGTAAAAATCACGCCCTTTCCTCAATCAAAGGAGAACTTTCCGGCACATCCATTTCTGTCATAAATAAACGACTGAGTGTATCTATATTTTAAACAACAAACTTATTCCCCTTTTCCACATCTTCTTGCTCATTAATCGATTTGAACACTTTAGGAAATAAACAAAAGTGGTCCAAAAGTCTTAAATATTTACTCTTATTTAATTAATATTGCACTGAAAAAAATCTAATCAATTTTATCTCGCTTTTGAATTGCTCTGCATGTTTATTTCTCAGGAACCTTTTCCTGCTAAACCTTTAAATCATTTTCTGCAGGAAAAATATGAATGTAAAGCGTCTCTCTGGCATTTCTAAAGCGTCACAACCGTCTTATTAGATCAACTTGATTAAGTTCTTTTTGGACAGGTGACCTAAAATGGAGTTAATCATGCTGTAGAAGATTTGTAATCACTCTGGGTACATGCCAGGTAGACTTATATTGCAATGAATTCAAATATTTTCCGTGATAAATAATATGTAAGAATTTAACTAAAAGATTTTTCACTAGAAAACTACACAATTTATTAATGTATATATAGTTGCAGCATAATTTGAATTAACATTAATGGAATACAAATATTTGCATAGGTAACGAATTTAATTTTTCCATAGTAAATGTAACAAGTGATACAAATGCGTGGTTTAATATTTACGAGGAGAATTTAGCCAAACCAAATGATGAAAACCAAATAAATGATGCATTATGCATTCTTTAGTGCATAATTTTACAAAACAAGCGTTGCGAAAGATTTATAAAGTACTTGTTCACTTCAGATTTGAAAGCATAAAGTTGGACAAGTTTTTATAGATTAGGTGGCATATTGCCCCAAAAATGAGCTGCGTAACGCCACGAAATTAGCTATAAAATTATGAAAATAAAGAATTACTGTTTGTCGTACAATACGTTTCTGGCTCAGAATTTGGTGACGCAAATAATTTGATTCGTCGAGCACAAATAGCTGTTGCAAGAATACATATAATATATATAATCGGTAGCTGGAAGTATAGTGTATAATAAAAGATAAATTATTATACGTGGCTTGGTAATGGATAAATGATTTGGTTAGAGGATGGGGGAATGAAGGAACGGTGGAGAGAAATTCGGCGTCCGTATTACCCTATTACTCTTAACGAAAGGGGTTTAAGTAGAACATTGTTTAATGTCCCATCCCACTAACGAAGTGTTACACTTATGGTGGTTGGATCAATTTCCATTTATAAACAATTTTCAGTCAAAATTTGCCATCGTGAACTTATTAGTAATGTGTATATTAAAAAGTGAAAATGTGCATGTAAAGGACTTGTTTTTTTTGACAATTGAATGCTGTTTTAACGCGTATTCTTGCGAATTTTGACATGTATTTTAAAACGATGATTACAGACCTATATTCAGATTTTCTCATAAACGAGTAATCATCCGTTTTATGATATGATAATAGTGACCTAATCATATCTCAGTATTATGTAAAATAAATCTCGGTAAAATTCGAATTCTGTGCCATGAACCCATGTCATATCCGTGCATTAATTAAGGCCGTTACTTGGAAATACAATTCTTGCGTCATTTATGTAGGAACAAGCATGGTGATCTCCTCCAAATAAACAGATGTACTTAATTGAAGATTGTTCGAAGAATTTATTTTATTTACTTGATAAATCATAAAAAAGTGCAATTAACGACTCGTTCCAACCACCGTAAAGAGCGTTCCACATGTCTACGAAACAGGTGTCGTGTGTCCTCTGAAAATCTCTGCCCTATACTGAGGTGTGAATCCGGGCGCTAAAGATGGCATAAATGTTAATACGCCAACCTATTCCATGACAACACTAAAATGTCTCGTGACCCTACCAATTAAACACACGTACTTTTTATACAGTTTAAATAGTACGTCTAACACGGTTAGATTCGAATGATAAAATAATTAAAGCGAAGGGAGCTCTCAACTTCTTAATAAACCAGTATCAATTGAACTAAACTAAACATCCAATAGAGATGAACACTGAACGTTGCGTTTTCCCAGGTTTTCGTAAAATTATTCCGTGAAAAGTACGCACGAAAATTGGAAAAGGTGAGGAACAAAAAAGAAGATTCATTAAGCACGTAATCCGAGCTGAACTCTCATTACGACGATGAAAATTAGTTGGAGTCGGTGGAGGTGAAGAAAGGTTGTGGGACGTTCTGAGGAATTAAGGAATGAGTGAATGGAGGTAGGAGAGCGACGCGCGCGGCCAGAGAGGGAAAAGACTCGTCGGCCCTCATTGGCGACAGCGAAAGTGCGAACACTCTTGACAAGTCATGGCTGGAAAATATTGGATCGGATGAAATTTTGGGAAGAGGAAACAGAGAAGAGGAATGATAAGCAAAGAGGTGGAAACGTTGAAGATGGGAATCCTGTAAGCATCAGCATATTACTTGGCAAACAGCCGTGGGTAGAAATGCAGGGAATCTGGGACAAGAGCAATAGAAAAGGAAGAGAAAGATATTGAAAAAATAGAGAAGAAAATAAGACCATTATATTTACCTAATAGTCGTATCATTTTTATATATCCGGCCGATATATATGTAGAGATAGGATATGGATATTTTTGTCTCTATTAGTTAAAATAATATACGGAATTAATGTCATGTGATGATAGTGATATGGCCACTTTCATACCAACGTGGGGGTGTATTGCAGGGAATTTTGGGACAAAAGCATGAAAAAGAGAGGGAAGATATTGAAAAAATAATGGAAAAGAAAACTTACCGTCACATTGAGCATATACCCCAAAGATAAATTTATTCGATAATAAAGGGATAAGAATCGCATGCAAAAATTTTTACAGTTAACATAAAGATCTAATGAGCAGAAAAATCAAGCGTAGAATAAAATGAAGTATATTACTAATAGGACATCTTTACTGTGTGTACTGTGTGTGATACTGTGTGTGCCGCGGATTTGAAGATCTCTGATTAAACGAATTATGAATGAATTTGAAATAATTTGCATTACACCAGTTATAGTCATCCTCCGGGTCAACTTTACCGCATTGGTTTCCGATTCTTAGCCTAAATTGTCAGCAATAAGCTTACTTTATTGATTCTTTAGAGTCTTATGAGTGCATGGAGAGATAGCAAATTTATTTCACTCTATGTTTTTAATCGATTAATGTTGGTACAGGCTGATTCCATGAAATGCATACCGACCCTCGTGTGTTTTTATTTTTAGACAATATTTAGCCTAAATCTCGATCGGACATCGTACTTTTCCATTTTAACTGCACTCATAAATCTAAAACTTTCATTGAATATCTCACTCGTTATCTGTACTGAGATTAGTTTACCGCTGTTAAGGAAGGTTCTCTTTTTGAAGTTTACACTGGTTAGAAAATGAAGCCATATAAATGGGATCATTCATTAATTAAAACGTTTCTAATCATAATTACTTGTTTTTATGATCTTTTATCCAACTAAATTGCCTCCATCTAAGAGACTTCCCTTCTCGAAAATGCTTTCCCAGTGATAGGAGCAATTAATATTCCCAGTAGATCCGTTACGAGCTAATTTACTTTATGTATTCGTCTTTACCTCGGAAACAACAATATCGTTGTTCCTCAAGGAAACGTGACACCAAAAACGCGTGATATTGATATTTTAGGTAGTTTTCCAGAATTTTACGAATTTGTGAGGAAGTTTTATTTCGCATGAAAAATTAAAAATCTTTATCGTATTTACATAATTTGGCATATTTCTTGATTTTTAACGGATGAATTTTTTATTTAATCAGTCAAAAGAAAAAGGAGTGGAAGGTATCAAAATATCCTCGATGCGTGCATTTTCTTATGCGAATGGGATTTGCGAACAAACAAGACTTTTATACACTAGTTGACCGTCAAGCCGTATGGAATTTTAATAATGCATTTTGGTTTCTAAGTTTCAGAAGCTTAAAGAATGACAGAATTTATTTTATTTAGTAGATAAATTCAGTGAACATTCTTTGACAAGAATTAATTTATAATAATGCGTAAAAATCAATTTTCGTCAAGCGATTTTTGGGAAATAATACTTTAGCTTGGTAAAATATATTATAGATCCCTTGAGCAAGCAATCTTTTTTATTTTGTTTAACCCTCCTCTTTGAGCATATTCATTAAAATCGAATTCTTTACTTCCACACCTTGCTTGAGGTTAATATAAAATTAAATTAATCATATATTTGCTTCATAATAATTGTACGGTAATGTATGGCATACTTACTATTTCTTCCTTGACTTAAGTCACACACGAACTGAAGCGTTTCGTAAAGGCCACAGTATGTAGGGATCTTCCTTAAGCTGTTAACCAAAGAAGCAAAGAACGAGAATCCGTGTTGTGTACACGATATAATGCACGACAACAGATGGAATAGAAGCCTGGTGCTAAGCTGGAATCGCATTGTTTTTAGGAGAGCCCATGTATATGAAAATACAATACCATTTGCTATACACGAAAATTTAAACTCGAAAATTAGGGTCAGATTCACTAAAATAGTTATCTGTTGATGAATGTTCACTACATTGAATTTCCACCATAATTAACATATTTGTTTCTGTGTTCTCTCACTCTGTCTTTCACTTTCCATCCTGTGTGACCGATGCATGAGATTCCGCAGTCATCACATTTGAGTTAATACACTCCGTCCGAACGATTTGTCTGAACTTGTATATTTGTCTTTTGGGTTAAAAAGCCTTTTTCCAATATTTCGGGGTTTGCGGAATGACAGACCGCGTGTTTCTTATAATATTAGTGTATGCAATTTACAAGGAACACTCTAAATGAGAGGTAAATTATACCACTTCTTTTTACAATCAAATAGGGGGTGAACTGTTTTCAATCGCACTGCCGTATTTTTCTCTGATTATCAGAAAGACAAGACCATGACTTTCTGACTCACGCAGGGTATTGTTTTATATCTAATAAGAAGACTGCGAGAAAAACATTATAGTTTTGATAGAGAGATAATGAAACTTTTAAATTCATTGTTCGTCCATTGAATAGGAATGCGGCTGATGGGTATTTGCCCCATGAATATGGAAATAGGTGGAAAAAATGGCCTGAAGATGTTTTCGGGTTATTTCATTTTCAAAATTTTTATCCAAATTATCAATTGTTCATGGGTTGTGTTTCCATTATTGCATAGACATAGTCATAGTCAAGGATAGTCATGTTAATAGGAAGTCCATGGATATGTCATGTTAGGCATTTCTGAGGTTTATTTATTGTTATTGTGATGTAAAATCAAAATGTACGCTTGGAATTTCTCATATCTTGATGCTCTAAGAACAATGAATGTAATCCTTAGTAATCACTTTCGTTATACTTTTACTTTTTGCTGAATAATTACGTTATCATTTCCAAAATAATCTAGTTCTCTCCGATTTAAAGAAAGCGTATTTCCTTATCCACCAAAGTAATTTGTATGAATGGTAAATTTCGCCCTGGCTCTTATTGGCATTCATTAAAATAAATAATGACTATTAGCAAATTTTACACATATTTCAAATGGATTTTTTGTCAGAACGTTTCCATATGCGCATAAGTTCTTTTGCATAACTACATGTTGTACTTCACGTTGTTTCTTACAATTAGAGTTCATTTCATTTGGGTTGAATATCATTTATGTAGCATTTTCTACGTATCCTTTGTACTACGTTTATTCAACCTTTATAACCTTGAGGTCATGATGGATGACTGTGGATTCAATTGGTTCTATGCTCCAACGTTTCTGCCATCTATGTAGCCTCGGAAGAAATGAAGCGACGGACCGTTTAATTTAAAAGTTTTCAGGTATCTCTATGGTACTTTAAAGGAGGTTGAAAGCCTTCTGACGAAAGCCCTAGGATCTCAAGGACAGAAAATAGGGCCCTCCAAAAGTGTTGACAAAATACATGGTTGCATATTTTCACCCCAAGTTGCGTATTTTCACCCAAAAATGGCAGGAGGAGTTGACCCAGGTGTCCTCACCTGTACTTTTTATGACTGATGGAGACAGATTTTCCTCTTAAACAAAAGAAAATTTTGCTCTTACCTCTGAGCGCGCGTGCATGAGCAGTGCAGAGTGAAAATTTCTCTGTAATATGATAAAAGGGAAATGTCGTTATAAAGCACATAGATGCATGAACCTACAGCGCGCGTGTTGTTTGGCAAAAATTCAGGCAGAATCTCTCTTGTATTTTTTCTGCGTGTCAGTGGTTTTTGATATTTTTATAGGAAATTACCTTGCAACTAGCATAACAGTAACCTATGTTTTGATACTGCAATACACTTCAAGACAACTGGTGAAGAATGATTGGGCGTCACTAATATAAAGTAGGAGTCTCAAATTCATAACGACGGCGGTTGAGTCGTTACATCAGTTTCCACAAAAGCAAACTTACCGAGGATAACTTCACCGTTTTACAAAACCAAGGTTAGATATAGAGGGTATAGAAAGCAGAGATCAAGTATTTGGTATGCGTAACCTGTGTGGGACAGTGACTGAATATAAGCTGAAAATGTGTCTTTTACTTGAGGATATTAGTATATATTGTTCAGGGTCCTCAGATGGTGAAATGTTCAAGAAGGGGAATGCGGTTATATTTTGAGGGCCATTGATGATTGCTGGAAGTCAAAGTCAGGGCGAGGAGTGAATAAATATATTAGCTTTGGTTCTGCAAACCAAAGACATTGGTAAATTACTGCTTGATGCCTTCACTGGAGGGAAAGAAAAGGTGAATACTTTTCCTTCGAAAGATCTTGTTTTCACATGGAAAGCGGGTCACAGTCCGGGTAGTGCCTATATGTTCCGGCCGTTTAGTAGTTAGTAAATCGGTTACTTCAAATTATCTTCCTGTTAAATAAATATTGGAAATAAAAATCGAACTGGTGGTTATGTGATTCAATACATTTCACTTATAATGATGTTATATGAGGGAGATGGTTGTGTAGTTTTTGGGATATTTCTCAAAACCACTCCTAGAAATGGATTTTACATTCGCGATTTTCCAATCCGAATGTGCAAGAATTTCTGCAAGAAATTTTTCAAATCTATTTTCCTAATTTGATACATTTTCAAACGCAAATTTGTTATAAACACAGGCGGAAATTCTTACAGCACCAGTTGGTTTTTGGAGTTAGTGGGTTTCAGGTGAATTTCTATGACGCGGCAAGAAATATTTAAAGACTGCATTGGATTTTTACCGAGGCTAGGCAATGTGGCGATGTTTTTTTCAGTGGATTTAGTATAAACGCTTTTAATAAAGGTGTATAAGACATTTTATTTACATAATTTGTCGCTAGCTTATTTTCCTCTTACATGTTTTAAATGTTGTTACCGTAGATGTATTATTTGAATGTTCCTCGCGTAAGACAAAAATACATTATCTCTCTAAGGGTAATCTCACAAAGATTCGCCAAAATTATTATTTTGGAATTCCATTTTTTCTCTACTTAAGGCTGCTTTTTCTTCTGTATTAGATAACTTATATTTTTCAGTCATGTTCCAAGTCAGGGATATCCTGATGGGCCTTAATCATTTTTTCGCACAAGTTTTGTTGTCGCTTGAGAGATTATTGGACACTATATCACCCAGTTACCGTAATATATTTTTTGTGTTAGGTAGCATAGCAAACAATATTACGAAAACAGTATAATTTTCGTTATACAGGTAGCTACCTTAAAAATTCTTAATCTTAAATGGCGCCTCCGATTTTAACGAACACGCATGCATTCACCGCTAGCAGTATCCTCGGTAGTGAGTTTTGGAAAACCTTCTTTAGTAGACGTTACTATTTATTTGCTGCTCACGTAGTATTTACCCCCGGAATAATTGTATGAAGCTAAAACAGTCTTTAAATGGTTGCAGAATTTTGCCAATTATGACAAATTCACTTACGTAGTGATTTGAACAATTTTCTATGAAAGAGTCCATTATTTTTTGGATTACATATAAATAACCTGGTTCAATCTGGTTGTCAAATCTTACTGATGATAAAAAAATTCTTGTTTGACATATCAGCTCTTATAATTTAAAATCTCGAACCATCCTACGCAATACAATAAACGCTTTCTGAATTTTTCCAAATAATTGAAAATCCACAAAGTAAAAGGACACCAAATAAATGATACTAATTGATCCTAAAATATACTAACACCATAGGACTTGCGCAGATGAGAATGCTACTGGCCAATTACCAAATAGTTTTCGCTCTATATAAAGCTTTTTATACACACCAGTCGTTAGCTGTTAGCTCATCATGATTCAGAGAAGGAATGGAACAATTTCTAATGCTTCTACGCACTCACAGCACACTTCCTTCATTCCACACGCTAGAATTACCAGCATATACCTTTATATTGATACAAAGAAGTAAGAGTCGGTGCGGTTGGATCAATGATCAACTACTATTGATAATATGACAAAGAAACGGCAATATGTTGTATTCTGAGCCACACATCGCTTACAGAATGGAACAGCCGTAAGTCCGTATGTTATCTCTCCTAGCACGTAAAACCCGGCGATATTTGACGAGTATCTCTAGACGAGCATCCAAGTAACGTAGAAGGAGTGTTAGAGACAGAAATAATCTTTATTAAATATCAAGCGGGCAGGTAGGACTCACTGTAGGCACTGTGAGGTGTAAGTGACCGATGCCTTAGATGCAGAATTAAAGTGAAGGCAATAGATCGATAGAATATCAGGCTACTAGCATTTTCAAGAATCCGTCTTAAGAGACTGTCGCGGTGTGTATGTGTATTATAAGGAATGGAATTAGAAAATATGCACTATAAGATTCAGGGAAAACTAGAGAATGAATTTCTTATGAAAAAAATCGCATTTTATATCATGCAACATGTGTACAATCCAAAGCGCGTCATAGGATACAGAAAAAATTGCTTTGAGCATACACTTACATTTCGCTTGGGTATAGTTTGATAGCAACATCATTATTTAAAGAAAGATTGACAGGATCGAAGTGACGAGACGTCACTAAAAGTCACTTCAGCTAATGCAGCAACAGGCCCAGGAAATTCATCCGTTCGACTCCCCTTGAAATCTTCGCAATAGAACGATCCTATGGCGAGTAGTTCAGATGATGGCGTTTTGAAATGTAAGCATACATTTTATAAATTGATTCTTTACTTACGTTTGTCATCTACTGAGGACCCAAATCAATCCCAAAATATACGTTTGAAATATTATCCTTATTTTTTCTTCTCTGTGCAATACACGAATGATCTAACGTGGAGGCCGAGTATGCGAGATTATAAGACGTTTAATAATTTTCAAGGTTCAAGATGTAATATAATAATTGTAACTAGCTTACATTCCAATGTTCGGTGTTATGTTACCAGTATCCAAGCAAAGGTCTGAACACAGACACATTATCTTCACAGTTGTGTCATTATATGTGATTCATTCGTAATATTTACGTTAAAATGATACATTTTCGTTCATAAGTTTATTAACTTGGTACATTTACACGTTATCTTTTTCTAGCCTCTGTAAATTATAACAGTTTTTGTGGTTGATACATAATAAATTATGGCATTTTTGTTCAGTATTTCTTTATATGTTCTTGAAATCATTATACATGATGGAAATAGATTAATCGTTGATATTTAAGCGGGACAAAAATAATTTTAATTGAATATGCTGGAAATATTCATTATCCCACAACTTCTTTTATTTCCGCGAGCAAAAGCTGAAATTAATACCTATTTTCTGCCCTTCACAATTTTTGGAATAAACTCGTCTTTCGTTGAGCAAGAGCATACCGTAATTACTGCAGATGTAGGCGATGAAGAAACTTAATGAGTTTAACTCACCAAATAGCCGTAATTCTATTATTCTCCCCCACCAGAAGGTATGTTCGTAACATTGAACTCCACGCTTTAATTTGTACCGATGGCGAATGGATTATCTACGAATTTTATGTGGTACTAAAATTTCGTCGATGGTTTAAAAAATTCATTATAAATCATGTTATATGTACATTTAATTTACATTATTAATGTACAATACGATGTTCCATTTACTTGGTTTTTACATGTTGTATATTTACAAATATATATACATTTTTACAATGCATAATTGCGACTTTTCATGCATTCGTATATTATATATTGACATATGGTCATTTGGTCTATGTGTTAATGGAAAAGAAAACCCTCAATACAAGTTACCATGGGGAAGAAGAGAAAAGTTGTTGTTGTTTACTTTGACTGTTGAGGAAGAAATATAAAAGAGGTTGGCGAATATATTTGTAAATCTTCCGAAGGAAATAAAGAAAGACTAAAAAAATTGTAAGTAGTGGTCTGAAAATTAATTCAACCGCTGCTATACGACAAATTGGCGACCGTGACAGGATTTCGCGCAAGGAGTACGCGCTCGTAGGATTAAGAAGAACGATGAAAGTCGCGGACATGAAGATCGCCCAGCTGAGGACGGCGCTAACACAGCGGGGAATTCCGTCGACAGGAACCAAAGGAGATTTGGAAATGCGACTCCGGCAGGATCTCATTGAATGCGGAGAAGATTCTGAGAACTTCCAAATCAACGAAGTTGAGGTAGGACAAGAACTAAGTGCTATGATTACAAAATTAACGGAGCAAATTGAGGCCCAATTCGGAAAAATTATATTGCAAATCGAAGGAATGAGAACCTAATTAAAAGAAGACATAAAAGTTCAAGCTGAATTACAATCCGAAAAAATTAAATCCAAGGTTGATGAACTAAGTAATAAATTCGACGCTAGATTTTTAGGGTTGGATGCAAGAATTGCCGATATCAATGAAAGAGTAGCCAAGTTAGAAATTAATGAACGTGACCTTTACACCGACATTAATGAAAAAACGTCGCAATTGGATGGCCTAAAACAAGATATCTCTAAAAGATTGTCACAATTAGAGAATAAATTGTTAAATATGACGATATCCAATACGAATATTCAACCAGCTACTTCAATAGGGCTGCCTGTTGACCCCAAAGTAATTAGGGAAAGCCTACCAGAGTATCACGGTAGGTTAGAAGAAGACCCAAAAGGAATTTTGACAAACTCTGTTTCCTTACTTAGAAAGACGAATCTGCCTGAAAATATTTACGTACATTTGGTATCACAATAATTGAAGGGGCAGGCAGCTACATGGTGGAATAATATAAGGGGCCTGGGCTTAGATTGGGACGATTTTTGGAAGGAATTATGCCTTAGATTTGATTCGGATGGCGTAAAGGCTGCTGTAAATAGGAAGTTCTTAAACGAAACGCAGCCTACGGGCATGAGGGCTGGCGCGTTTGTGATCCAGAAATATTAACTTTTTAAAAGATTGAATCCTGAAGAGGACAGTAGACCTGCTGTACCCTATATGATTGAGTTACTCAATGATAAAATGAGACCCTTGGTAAGAGTGGCCAATCCGAAGACTTTTGACGAATTAAGGGAAGTCATCAGAAAACTAGAGGAGGAGTATAAGAAGATAACGACTCCATCAGACAATGGCCTTCAGAGGAAATGTTTTGGGTGTAGGAAAACTGGCCACGTACGAGATCGTTGCCCGGAAAACTAAAAAGGGGTCATTCTGTCCTGGAAGAGGATGTCCCTGGGTACAACATCACTAAGCCCCAGGTATCAAGCAAGACAACAAATAAACACTGGAATAATAAGAATATCATTGGACAGATTGGGGTTGACCAGGATGGTCCCCGCCCAGCCATAACAATTTGTGTCAAAGATAAAACTTATAAAGCCATTTTAGATTCCCAAGCTAGTAACACTTTTATCTCAGATAGAATAATGAACGATTTTGATAATATTAAAAGTTCTCCTAATAACAGTGTTATCGGTGCTGCAAATGATGTACTTTATATGGTACAAGGCCGAACATTCCTTAGAGCATAGTGTTCCGACATAGACATTGACAACCCTGCATTAATTATTAAGAATTTAATCAGCGATGTGATCCTTGGCCATGACTTCTTAACTAAATATGGAGCTGTTTTAGATTATAACACAAATTCGTAGGCAAAAGTACCAGGGCTAGACTAGCTTGGAGAAGCGGAAATTTTTCTAAAAGCACACACGATTGTGGAATCAATCTGGATGATTTGCATGTTGGCCTATTAGCACCCGAACAGAAACAAGCACTGATGAATATTTTCAATCAGTTTCCAGAAGTCATTACAGATACCATTGGTTACACTTCCACCGTTAAACATAAAATTATTTGCAAAAGTAATGAACCCATTAAACAGAGACCTTATCCTATGAATCCTGATAAAAGAGCATTTGTATGCAAGAAAATACAGGAAATGGAGAGCGAAGGGCTAATTGAGCCATCAACTTCAAATTGGGTTTCGCCGGTTGTGCTGCCAAAGAACAAAAATGGGGAGTACCGGCTTTGTGTTGACTTTAGAAAGCTCAATTTTTAGACTGAGTGATGCCTATCCCATGCCTGATTTGAAGGACTTGTTGAAGAAAGTTAGTGGTGCTAAGATCTTCAGTACCCTCGACTAAAATTCAGGTTTTTGGCAGGTGGAGATGGAAGAAGGCTCAAGAGAAATGACCGCCTTTGCTACTCCTCGTGGTCTCTACCAATTCCGGGTCATGCCATTCGGCCTGAAAAATGCCCCAGCCACTTTTATGAGGTTAATGGATGAAGTACTCTCTGGATATGTAGGTGGTTTTTGTCAAGTTTACCTAGATGATATTCTAGTCTATAGTAAAAACGGATTTAAAGAACATCTGATGCATCTATCCAAAATACTGGAAAGACTGAAGATTCATGGACTAACTTGCCAGTTGAAGAAATGCCACTTTGTTACCCCAAAGGTGGAATACCTCGGACATGTCTTAACTCCTGAAGGTCTAGAAAGACAACCAGAAAAGAATAAGGCTATTGAGGAATACAATCGACCAAAAACTAAGAAGCAATTTCGTCAGTTTTTGGGACTTTGTGGTTGGTACGGTAGTTTTGTACCTCATTTTGAAGTGAAAGCTGCCTCACCGACTGATTTACTCAATAAGACAGCTCCCTTCAAATGGACTGAACGCGAACAAAGAGCCTTTGAACTGATCAAGGAAAGTGTTTGTAATGCTCCAAGGTTGGCACACCCGGACCCTCGTAGGAAATTAAATCTACAGACCGATGCTAGCGATCTTGGACTTGGAGCTGTACTATTCCAAGAGACTGACCAAGGCGATAGGAGGATTATAGAGTACAGTAGCCGGAAGATGTCACCAACAGAGAGAAATTACTCTACAGCTGAGAAGGAGGCTTTAGCAGTAGTCTGGGCTGTTGGGAAATTTCGAGGCTACCTTGAAGGGAGGAAATTCCACCTCTACACTGACAACTCATCCCTTGAATGGCTAAATGAAGTGGCTGGAACAAAATCGAAATTGATGCGTTGGCCATTGATATTAGCGGACTGTGACTTTGACATTTGTCACGTACCTGGATCAAGTAATCAAGCAGCTGATAGCCTGTCAAGAAATCCTGTGGCTGAACCATATTCAGGCAGAGAACTAGTAGAGAGGGAAGTTCCGGATTTACGAAAAAGGAAAGAAGACTTACCTTTTCTTACGGCTGTTACTGGCGAAAGGAAACTTTTCGATATGGACATTATTAGGAGATGGCAGAATTATGATGGGGCCTGTAAAAAGATGAAATCTGGGATTGGCAAACGTAACACCGATAGCAGAGGTGTTCCTGCTGCTTTCAAGGTGTGTTACAAGAATCTCCGTCTCGCGAACGATGTTCTTTTATGTGTCTCCCACCACTCGGATCTGTCACCGGTGCCTATGGTGCCAAGATCTGTAGATAGGGCCATATTAGAGAAGTTCCACGATGGGCGCGAAGCTGGTCATCCCGGCCAGGAGGAAACATACTTATCGATTCGTCGGCGGTTTTTCTGGGTGTATACGCGCCAAGACATCAAAAGGTATGTACAAGAGTGTCCAGTATGTGCATGCATCAAGGCGAGCAACCAGAAGGCCAGTACCAGCTCAAGAGGAAGACGACCACATCGACCCTGGGAAGTTTTGTCTCTAGACCTGATGGGACCTTATCCTCGGACGGCAAGTGGGAAGACTGGTATCCTGGTTGTCACAGACTTGTTCACCAGGTGGGTGGAAGCCTTCGCTATTCCCGAGGCAACTTCAGGACGAGTACTCCAACTTCTGAAGACTGAGGTATTCAGTCGGTATGGTTATCCCAGATGTCTTCTCACCGACAACGGGTCTCAGTTCACTTCAAAGCGGTGGGTTCAAGCATTAGAGGAATGTGGAATTGAACACTGGACTACGCCTGTTTATCATCCTCAGGCGTATTATCCTTAATCATCAACCCCACGGAGAGAAGGAACCAGGAACTGAAGAAGATGTAGCGGATACACCTCTTGAACGAGAAGCATAACAAATAGGACCAGCACCTAGATGAGTCTCTTTTTACTATTAGACAGCGAGTCAACCGCGTCACTGGCTACACTCCGGCAGAACTATTCCTGGGAAGACCGATACGATGCACTGGCGACTGGGGAATCGAGGCTGTTGAAGAAGAGGAGGATATCCCCTATGTGGCCTGGGTTGAGAATCACCATAAAACAGGTTCACCGGATGCACAAAGAAGCAACCAAGCGCCCTAAAAAGGAAGCTGAAGCGGTAGACCAGATTGCTGAAGAAGATTTGCAACCTGGAGCGCTAGTACTGCGGAGGAACCACCAACTGAGCAACAAGCTTCAGGGATACCATGCTGGTCTTGCTCAGAAATGGATCGGACCCTTCGAGGTCGACAAGAAGCTGGGAAATGGAATCTACTTGCTGAGGACAGACCATCCCACCAAGATTCACCAATCGGAATTGAAGTTGCTACCTCGACCACTACGGGAGGAAACGAAGTTCCTGAAGAGGTTCGACAAGTGACACCTGCAGTTAGAAAGACTGTAGCACCTAGGTATAACTTGAGTCCTAGGACTAACCATTAGGTATTGAGGGTTTTGGGGGGATAGTTGACATATGGTCATATGGTCTATGTGGTAATGGAAAAGAAAACCCTCGAATAAAGTGACCATGGGGAAGAAGAGAAAAGTTGTTGTTATTTAATTTGACTGTTGAGGAAGAAATATAAAAGAAGTTGGCGAATATATTCTTAAATCTTCCGAAGGAAATAAAGAAAGACGAAAAAAATTGTAAGTAGAGGTATGAAAATTAATTCAACCGCTGATGTACGGCAATATAATGTGCATCGTTATTTACAAAGAAATATATTTACAAATATATACATATAAACAAATCTCATATTGAATTCACATACATATTATATACATATAACACATGGTATAATTTTTTTCCTGCAATTATTATATATTAAATACAAAAATACAAAATGTTTAAAGATACTCATTTATGATAAGGAATTCTCATTTAGCCCTATATAAATTTTTACAATATATACAATTTTTAAATAAACGATCAACATATAAAAAATATATAAACACTATGTACAAATATTTACAGATTCCTACTCAGATGTTTATCTGAAAGAAAAGGAAAATAAATTGTAGTGATTTACTTTTTCAATTTCTATGCTAAAGATAAAATATCTATTATGAAGTGTTATTAATTGATGTTACATTAAATATAAAATGAAGGGAGAAACTTTACGATTTAAAAAATGTAAAATGACCTAAAATCCCTGCAGCACCTGTATTCAAATTGTAGCATCAGTATTAAGTGTCGGCTTCTTAAAATGGAGGTAACTTAACTCGGTGTGTGGATGGCCTCTAATAAATTACCATTCTTCACCCTCTGGTTAGGGATGTTTAAAGTAAATTGTATAGGAGAATATCCGTTCCCTTCCCAACCCAAAGAAAAATGATACTTGGGTATATTCAGAGCTGGAGCATGCCTCAAGTTGATCAACGCTGTTTGGTGTTGCTTCAACATCTGGTATCGAGTTGTCCACTGGTGATTTACACATTCGTACGTAAACTAAAGGTAATGGATGCGGCAGTCTCTCTATTGTCGCCGTCTTGGGGCTCTGTGATCTTATTGAGAGCTCGGCTATTTGAGACCTAACTTTCGGGGCAGTGGTTATAGGGCCCGCATCGGAAGAGTTTAATGTCTTTTCATATGGGCAATCGTCCGCCTCCTTCTCTGCCCGACAGCCTTTTAAGAAAAAGTATGAGTTAGGTTGATTAGGAAAGCAGTTTATAATTCTGTGAAGGAAACATATGCCTTTATTAATAAAGCACACTCTTTGAAATGGGAACTACTCGTATGAAAAGACACGTAGCCATCTTCAGAGCTGGAGCATGCCTCAGGTTGATCAACGCTGTTTGATGTTGGTTCAACATCAGGTATCTGGTTGTCCACTGGTGATTTAGGCATTCGTACGTAAAGTAAAGGTAACGGATGCGGCAGTCTCTCTATTGTCTCCGTCTTGGGGCTCTGTGATCTTATTAAGAGCTCGACTAATTGAGAACTAACTTTCTGGGCAGTGGTTATAGGGCCCACATCGGAATAGCTTAATGTTTTTTCATATAGGCAATCGACCGATTCCTTCTCTGCCCGACAGCCTTTTAAGTTCCCTTCCTACCCCTGGTGGAAAAATGATACGTGGGCATCTTCAGAGCTGGAGCATGCCTCAGGTTGATCAACGCTGTTTATCTGAAAAAAAAGGAAAATAAATTGTAGTGATTTACTTTTTCAATTTCTATGCTAAAGCTAAAATATCTATTATGAAGTGGTATTAATTGCTGTTACATTTAATGAAAAATAAAGGGAGAAATTGTATGATTTACAACTTGTAAAATGACCTAAAATCACTGTACACCTGTATTCTAAATTGTAGCATCAGTATTAAGTGTCGGCTTCTTAAAATGGAGGTAACTTAACTCGGTGTGTGGATGTCCTCTAATAAATTACCATTCTTCACCCTCTGGTTAGGGGTGTTTAAAGCAAAAAATATAGGAGAACATCCGTTCACTTCCCAACCCCTGGTAGAAAAATGATACGTGGGCATCTTTAGAGCTGGAGCATACCTCAGGTTGATTAACGCTGTTTGGTGTTTCTCCAACATCTGGTATCGGGTTGTCCACTGGTGATTTAGGCATTCGTACGTGAACTTAAGGTAACGGATGCGGCAGACTCTCTATTTTCGCCGCCTTGGGGCTCTGTGATCTTATTGAGAGATCGACTATTTGAGACCTAACTTTCGGGGCAGTGATGATGGGGCCTTCATCGGAACAGCTTAATTTTTTTTCAAATGGGCAATCGTACGACTCCTTCTCTGCCCGACAGCCTTTTAAGAAAAAGTATGAGTTAGGTTGATTAGGAAAGCAGTTTATAATTCGTTGAAGGAAACATATGCCTTTATTACTAAAAGACACTCTTTGCAATGGGAACTATACGTATGAAAAGACACGTAGCCATCTTCAGAGTTGGAGCATCCCTTAGGTTGATTAACGCTGTAGGGTGTTGCTTCAACATCTGGTATCTGGTTGTCCACTGGTGATTTAGGCATTCGTACGTAAACTTAAGGTAACGGATGCGGCAGTCTCTCTATTTTCGCCGTCTTGGGGCTCTGTGATCTTATTGAGTGTTCGACTATTTGAGACCTAATTTTCGGGGCAGTGATGATGGGGCCCGCATCGGAACAGCTTAATGTTTTTTCATATGGGAATCATCCGACTCCTTCTCTGCCCGACAGCCTTTAATAAAAAGTATGAGTTAGTTTGATTAGGAAAGCAGTTTATAATTCTGTGAATGAAACATATGCCTTTATTACTTAAGCACACCCTTTGCAATGGGAACTATACGTATGAAAAGACACGTAGCCATCATCTGAGTTGGAGCATGCCTCAGGTTGATTAACGCTGTATGGTGTTGCTTCAACATCAGGTATCTGGTTGTCCACTGGTGATTTAGGCATTCGTACGTAAACTAAAGGTAACGGATGCGGCAGTCTCTCAATTTTCGCCGTCTTGGGGCTCTGTGATCTTATTGAGAGCCCGACTATTTGAGACCTAACTTTCGGGGCTGTGATGATGGGGCCCGCATCGGAACAGCTTAATGTTTTTTCATATGGGCAATCGTCCAACTCCTTCTCTGCCCCACAGCCCTTTATGAAAAAGTATGGGTTAGGTTGATTAGGAAAGCAGTTTCTAATTCTGTGAATGAAACATATACCTTTATTAATAAAGCACACTTTTTGCAATGGGAACTACACGTATTTAAAGACACGTAGCCATGTTCAGAGCTGGAGCATGCCTCAGGTTGATCAACGCTGTTTGGTGTTGCTTCAACATCTGGTATCGGGTTGTCCACTGGTAATTTAGGCATTCGTACGTAAGCTAAAGGTAATGGATGCGGCAGTCTCTCTATTGTCGCCGTCTTGGGGCTCAGTGATCCCTTTGAGAGCTCGACTATTTGAGACCTAACTTTCGGGGCAGTGATGATGGGGCCTTCATCGGAACAGCTTAATTTTTTTTCAAATGATCAATCGTCCGACTCCTTCTCTGCCCGACAGCCTTTTAAAAAAAGTATGAGTTAGGCTGATTAGGAAAGCAGTTTATAATTCTGTGAATGAAACATATGCCTTTATTACTTAAGCACACTCTTTGCAATGGGATATACACGTATGAAAAGACACGTAGCCATCTTCTGAGTTGGAGGTTCATGCCTTAGGTTGATTAACGCTGTATGTTGTTGCTACAACATCTGGTATCTGGTTGTCCACTGGTTATTTAGGCATTCGTACGTGAACTAAAGGTAACGGATGCGGCAGTCTCTCTATTTTCGCCGTCTTGGGGCTCTGTGATCTTATTGAGAGCTCGACTATTTGAGACCTAACTATCGGGGCAGTGATGATGGGGCCCGCATCGGAACAGCTTAATGTTTTTTCATATGGGCAATCGTCCGACTCCTTCTCTGCCCTACAGCCTTTTAAAAAAAGTATGAGTTAGGTTGATTAGGAAAGCAGTTTATAATTCTGTGAATGAAACATATGCCTTTATTACTTAAGCACACCCTTTGCAATGGGATATACACGTTTGAAAAGACACGTAGCCATCTTCTGAGTTGGAGCATGCCTTAGGTTGATTAACGCTGTATGGTGTTCTTTCAACATCTGGTATCTGGTTGTCCACTGGTAATTTAGGCATTCGTACGTAAACTAAAGGTATCGGATGTGGCAGTCTCTCTATTTTCGCCGTCTTGGGGCTCTGTGATCTTATTGAGAGCTCGACTATTTGAGACCTAACTTTCAAGGCAGTGATGATGGGGCCCGCATCGGAACAGCTTAATGTTTTTTCATATGGGCAATCGTCCGACTCCTTCTCTGAACGACAGACTTTTAATAAAAAGTATGAGGTAGGTTGATTGGGAAAGCAGCTTATAATTCTGTGAAGGAAACATATGCCTTTATAACTCAAGCACACTCTTTGCAATGGGAACTACACGTATGAAATGACCCAGACATCTTTCGAGCTAGAGCATGCTTCAAGTTGATTAACGCTTATGGTGTTGCTTCAACATCTGGTATCTGGTTGTCCACTGATGATTTAGGCATTCGTACGTGAACTAAAGTAACGGATGCGGCAGTATCTCTATTCTCGCCGTCTTGGGGCTCTGTGTTCTTATTGACAGCTCGACTATTTGCGACGTAACTTTTAAGGCAGTGATGATGGGGCCCGCATCGGAACAGCTTAATGTTTTTTCATATGGGCAATCGTCCGACTCCTTCTCTGCCCGACAGTCTTTTAAGAAAATGTATGAGTTTGGTTGATTAGAAAAGCAGTTTTTAATTCAGTGAAGGAAACATATGCCTTTATTACTTAGGCACACTCTTTGCAATGTTAACTACACGTATGAAAAGACACGTAGCCATTTTCATAGCTGGCGTATGTTTCAAGTTGATCAACGCTCTTTGGTGTTGCTTCAACATCTGGTATCGGGTTGTCCACTGGTGATTTAGGCATCCTTACGTAAACTAAAGTAACGGATGCGGCAGTCACTCTATTGTCGCCGTATTGGGGCTCTGAGATCTTATTGAGAGCTGACTAATTTCAGATGTTTATCTGAAAGAAAAGGATAATAAATTGTAGTGATTTACTTTTTCAATTTCTATGCTAAAGCTAAAACATCTATTATGAAGTGTTATTAATTGATGTGTCATTTAATGTAAAATGAAAGGAGAAACTTTATGATTTAAAAAATATAAAATGACCTAAAATCCCTGCAGCACCTGTATTCAAATTGTAGCATCAGTATTAAGTGTCGGCTTCTTAAAATGGAGGTAACTTAACTCGGTGTGTGGATGGCCTCTAATAAATTACCATTCTTCACCCTCTGGTTAGGGGTGTTTAAAGTAAATTGTATAGGAGAACATCCGTTCCCTTCCCAACCCCAGGTAGAAAAATGATACGTGGGCATCTTTAGAGCTGGAGCATGCCTCAGGTTGATCAACGCTTTTTGGTGTTGCTTCAACATCTGGTATCTGGTTGTCCACTGGTGATTTAGGCATTCGTACGTGAACTAAAGGTAACGGATGCGGCAGTCTCTCTATTTTCCCCGCCTTGGGGCTCTGTGATCTTATTAAGTGATCGACTATTTGAGACCTAACTTTCGGGGCAGTGATGATGGGGCCTTCATCGGAACAGCTTAATGTTTTTTTCATATGGGCCATCGTCCGACTCCTTCTCTGCCCGACAGCCTTTTAAGATCAAGTATGAGTTACGTTGATTGGAAAAGCAGTTTATAATTCTGTGAAGGAAACATATGCCTTTATTACTAAAGCACATTCTTTGCAATGGAATCTACACGTATGAAAAGACACGTAGCCATCTTCACAGTTGGAGCATGCCTCAGGTTGATTAACGGTGTATGGTGTTGCTTCAACATCTGGTATCTGGTTGTCCACTGGTGATTTAGGCATTCGTACCTAAACTAAAGGTATCGGATGCGGCAGTCTCTCTATTGTCGCCGTCTTGGGGCTCTGTGATGTTATTGAGAGCTCGACTTTTTGAGACCTAACTTTCGGGGCAGTGGCGATAGGGCCCGCATAGGAACAGCATAATGTTTTTTCATATGGGCAATTGTCCGACTCCTTCTCTGCCCGACAACTTTTTAAGATAAAGTATGAGTTAGGTTGATTGGGAAAGCAGCTTATAATTCTATGAAGGAAACATATGCATTTATTACTCAAGCACACTCTTTGCAATGGGAACTACACGTATGAAATAACACAGACATCTGCAGAGCTAGAGCATGCTTCAAGTTGATTAACTCTGTATGGTGTTGCTTCAACAACTGGTATCTGGTTGTCCACTGATGATTTAGGCATTCGTACTTAGACTAAAGTAACGGATGCGGCAGTCTCTCTTTTGTCGCCGTCTTGAGGCTCTGTGTTCTTTTTGACAGCTCGACTATTTGAGACCAAACTTTCGGGGCAGTGAAGATGGGGCCCGTATCGGAACAGCTTAATTTTTTTTCAAATTAGCAATCGTCCGACTCCTTCTCTGCCCGACAGCCTTTTAAGAAAATGTATGAGTTAGGTTGATTAGGTAAGCAGTTTACAATTCTGTGAAGGAAACATATGCCTTTATTACTAAACCACCCTCTTTGCAATGGGAGCTACAGGTATGAAAAGCCACGTAGCCATCTTCAGAGCTGGCGAATGCCTGAGGTTGATCAACGCTGTTTGGTGTTGCTTCAACATCTGGTATCGGGTTGTCTACCGGAGATTTAGGCATTCGTACGTAAACTAAAGGAACGGATACGGCATTCTCTCTATTTACGCCGTCTTGGGGCTCTGTGATCTTATTGAGAGCTCGACTATTTGAGACCTAATTTTCGGGGCAGTGGTAATAGGGCCCGTATCGGAACAGCTTAATGTTTTTTCTTGTGGGCTATCGTCCGACTCCTTCTCTGCCCGACAGCCTTTTAAGAAAATGTATGAAATAGGTTGATTAGGAAAGCAGTTTTTAATTCTGTGAAGGTAACATATGCCTTTATTACTAAAGCACACTCTTTGCAATGTGACTTACACGTATGAAAAGACACGTAGTCATCTTCAGAGTTGGAGCATGCCTCAGGTTGATCAACGCCTTATGGTGTTGCTTCAACATCTGGTATCGGGTTGTCCACTGGTGATTTAGGCATTCGTACGTAAGCTAAAGGTAATGGATGCGGCAGTCTCTCTATTGTCGCCGTCTTGGGGCTCAGTGATCCTATTGAGAGCTCGACTATTTGAGACCTAACTTTCGGGGCAGTGATGATGGGGCCTTCATCGGAACAGCTTAATTTTTTTTCAAATGATCAATCGTCCGACTCCTTCTCTGCCCGACAGCCTTTTAAAAAAAGTATGAGTTAGGTTGATTAGGAAAGCAGTTTATAATTCTGTGAATGAAACATATGCCTTTATTACTCAAGCACACCCTTTGCAATGGGAACTACACGTATGAAAAGACCCAGACATCTTTCGAGCTAGAGCATGCTTCAAGTTGATTGACGCTTATGGTGTTGCTTCAACATCTGGTATGTGGTTGTCCACTGATGATTTAGGCATTCGTACGTGAACTAAAGTAACGGATGCGGCAGTCTCTCTATTGTCGCCGTCTTGGGGCTCTGTGTTCTTATTGAATGCTCGACTATTTGAGACCTAACTTTCAAGGCAGTGATGATGGGGCCCGCATCAGAACAGCTTAATGTTTTTTCATATGGGCAATCGTCCGACTACTTCTCTGCCCGACAGCCTTTTAAGAAAATGTATGAGTTTGGTTGATTAGGAAAGCAGTTTTTAATTCAGTGAAGGAAACATATGCTTTTATTACTAAAGCACACTCTTTGCAATGGGAACTACACGTATGAAAAGACACGTAGCCATCTTCAGAGTTGGAGCATGCCTCAGGTTGATTAACGCCTTATGGTGTTGCTTCAACTCCTGGTATCTGGTTGTCCTCTGGTGATTTAGGCATTCGTACGTAAACTGAAGGTAACGGGTGCGGCAGTCTCTCTAACATCGCCGTCTTGGAGCTCTGTGTTCTTATTGAGAGCTCTACTATTTGAGACCTAACTTTCGGGGCAGTGATGATGGGGCCCGTATCGGAAGAGTTTAATGATTTTTCACATGGGCAATCGTCCGACTTCTTCTCTGCCCGAAGGCTTTATAAGTAAAAGTATGAGTTAGGTTGATTAGGAAAGCAGTTTGTAATTCTGTGAATGAAACAGATGCCTTTATTAATAAAGCACATTCTTTGCAATGGGAACTACACGTTTGAAAAGACACATAGACATTTTCATAGCTGGCGCATGTTTCAAGTTGATCAACGCTCTTTGGTGTTGCTTCAACATCTGGTATCGGGTTGTCCACTGGTGATTTAGGCATTCTTACGTAAACTTAATTAACGGATGCGGCAGTCTCTCTATTGTCGCCGTATTGGGGCTCTGTGATCTTATTGAGAGCTGACTAATTTCAGATGTTTATCTGAAAGAAAAGGAAAATAAATTGTAGTGATTTACTTTTTCTATTTCTATGCTAAAGCTAAAAAATCTATTATGAAGTGTTATTAATTGATGTGTCATTTAATGTAAAATGAAAGGAGAAACTTTATGATTTAAAAAATATAAAATGACCTAAAATCCCTGCAGCACCTGTATTCTAAATTGTATCATCAGTATTAAGTGTCGGATTCTTAAAATGGAGGTAACTTAACTCGGTATGTGGATGGCCTCTAATAAATTACCATTCTTCACCCTCTGGTTAGGGGTGTTTAAAGTAAAATAGATAGGAGAACATCCGTTCCCTTCCCAACACCAGGTAGAAAAATGATACGTGGGCATCTTTAGAGCTGGAGCATGCCTCAGGTTGATCAACGCTGTTTGGTGTTGCTTCAACATCTGGTATCGGGGTGTCCACTGGTGATTTAGGCATTCGTACGTGAACTAAAGGTAACGGATGCGGCAGTCTCTCTTTTGTCGCCGTCTTGAGGCTCTGTGTTCTTTTTGACAGCTCGACTATTTGAGACCAAACTTTCGGGGCAGTGAAGATGGGGCCCGTATCGGAACAGCTTAATTTTTTTTCAAATTAGCAATCGTCCGACTCCTTCTCTGCCCGACAGCCTTTTAAGAAAATGTATGAGTTATGTTGATTAGGAAAGCAGTTTATAATTCTGTGACAAAAAACTTATACCTTTATTACTAAACCACCCTCTTTGCAATGGGAACTACACGTATGAAAAGACACGTATCCATCTTCATAGCTGGCGCATGCTTCAAGTTGATCAACGCTCTATGGTGTTTCTTCAACATCTGGTATCGGGTTGTCCACTGGTAATTTAGGCATTCTTACGTAAACTAAATTAACGGATGCGGCAGTCTCTCTTTTGTCGCCGTATTGGGGCTCTGTGATCTTATTGAGAGCTGACTAATTTCAGATGTTTATCTGAAAGAAAAGGGTAATAAATTGTAGTGATTTACTTTTTCAATTTCTATGCTAAGGCTAAAATATCTATTATGAAGTGTTATTAATTGATGTTGCATTTAATGTAAAATGAAAGGAGAAACTTTATGATTTAAAAAATGTAAAATGACCTAAAATCCCTGCAGCACCTGTATTCTAAATTGTAGCATCAGTATTAAGTGTCGGCTACCTAAAATGGAGGTAACTCAACTCGGTGTGTGAATGGCCTCTATTAAATTACCATTATTCACCCTCTGGTTAGGGCTGTTTTAATTAAATTGTTTAGGAGAACATCCGTTTCCTTCCAACCCCTGGTAGAAAAATGATACGTGGGCATCTTTAGAGCTGGAGCATGCCTCAGGTTGATCAACGCTGTTTGGTGTTGCTTCAACATCTGGTATCGGGGTGTCCACTGGTAATTCAGGCATTCGTACGTAAACTAAAGTTAACGGATCCGGCAGTCTCTCTATTTTCGCCGTCTTGGGGCTCTGTGTTCTTATTGAGAGCACGACTATTTGGGACCTAACTTTTGGGGCAGTGATGATGGGGCCCGTATTGGAACAGCTTAATGTTTTTTCATATGGGCAATCGTCCGACTCCTTGTCTGCCCGACAGACTTTTAAGAAAATGTATGAGTTAGGTTGATTAGGAAAGCAGTTTATAATTCTGTGAAGGAAACATATGCCTTTATTACTAAACCACCCTCTTTGCAATGGGAACTACACGCATGAAAAGACATGTAGCCATCTTTAGAGCTGGCGAATGCCTGAGGTTGATCAACGCTGTTTGGTGTTTCTTCAACATCTGGTATCTGGTTGTCCACTGGTGATTTAGGCATTCGTACGTAAGCTGAAGGTAACGTGTGCGGCAGTCTCTCTAACTTCGCCGTCTTGGCGCTCTGTGTTCTTATTGAGAGCTCGACTATTTGAGACCTAACTTTCGGGGCAGTGATGATGAGGCCCGTATCGGAAGAGTTTAATGATTTTACATATGGGCAATCGTCCGACTCCTTCTCTGCCCGACAGCCTTTTAAGATCAAGTATGAGTTACGTTGATTTCAAAAGCAGTTTATAATTCTGTGAAGGAAACATATGCCTTTATTACTAAAGCACACTCTTTGCAATGGAATCTACACGTATGAAAAGACACGTAGCCATCATCAGAGCTGGAGCATGCCTCAGGTTGATTAACGCTGTATGGTGTTGCTTCAACATCTGGTATCTGGTTGTCCACTGGTGATTTAGGCATTCGTACGTAAACTAAAGGTATCGGATGCGGCAGTCTCTCTATTGTCGCCGTCTTGGGGCTCTGTGATGTTATTGAGAGCTAGACTTTTTGAGACCTAACTTTCGGGGCAGTGGCGATAGGGCCCGCATCGGAACAGCTTAATGTTTTTTCATATGGGCAATCGTCCGACTCCTGCTCTGCCCGACAGCCTCTTAATAAAAAGTATGAGTTAGGTTGATTAGGAAAGGTGTTTCTAATTCTTTGAATGAAACATATGCCTTTATTACTTAAGCACACCCTTTGCAATGGGAACTATACATATGAAAAGACACGTAGCCATCTTCTGAGTTGGAGCATGCCTCAGGTTGATTAACGCTGTATGGTGTTCTTTCAACATCTGGTATCTGGTTGTCCACTGGTGATTTAGGCATTCGTACGTAACCTAAAGGTAACGTATGCGGCAATCTGTCTATTGTCGCCGTCTTGGGGCTCTGTGATGTTATTGAGAGCTCGACTTTTTGAGACCTAACTTTCGGGGCAGTGTTGATGGGGCCCGTATCGGAACAGCTTAATTTTTTTTCAAATGAGCAATCGTCCGACTCCTTCTCTGCCCGACAGCCTTTTAAAGAAAGTATGAGTTAGGTTGATTAGGAAAGCAGTTTATAATTCTGTGAATGAAACATATGCCTTTATTAATAAAGCACACTCTTTCCAATGGGAACTATACATATGAAAAGACACGTAGCCATCTTCAGAGTTGGAGCATGCCTTAGGTTGATTAACGCTGTATATTTTTGCTTCAACATCTGGTATCTGGTTGTCCACTGGTGATTTAGGCATTCGTACGTAAACTAAAGGTAACGGATGCGGCAGTCTCTCTATTGTCGCCGTCTTGAGGCTATGTGATTTTATTGAGAGCTCGACTAATTTCAGATGTTTATCTGAAAGAAAAGGAAAATAAATTGTAGTGATTTACTTATTCAATTTCTATGCTAAAGCTAAAATATCTATTATGAAGTGTTATTAATAGATGTTACATTTAATGTGAAATGAAGGGTGAAATTTTATGATTTAAAAAATGTAAAATGACCTAAAATCCCTGCAGCACCTGTTTTCTAAATCGTAGCATCAGTATTAAGTGTCGGCTGTTAAAATGGAGGTAACTTAACTCGGTGTGTGGATGTCCTCTAATAAATTACCATTCTTCACCCTCTGGTTAGGGGTGTTTAAAGTAAAATGTATAGGAGAACATCCGTTCCCTTCCCAACCCCTGGTAGAAAAATGATACTTGGGCATCTTTAGAGCTGGAGCATACCTCAGGTTGATTAACGCTGTTTGGTGTTTCTTCAACATCTGGTATCTGGTTGTCCACTGGTGATTTAGGCATTCGTACGTGAACAAAAGGTAACGGATGCGGCAGTCTCTCTATTTTCGCAGCCTTGCGGCTCTGTGATCTTATTGAGTGATCGACTATTTGGGACCTAACTTTCGGGGCAGTGATGATGGGGCCTTCATCGGAACAGCTTAATTTTTTTTCAAATGAGCAATCGTCCGACTCCTTCTCTGCCCGACAGCCTTTTAACAAATAGTATGAGTTAGGTTGATTAGGAAAGCAGTTTATAATTCGGTGAAGGAAACATATGCTTTTATTACTTAAGCACACTCTTTGCAATGGGAACTACACGTATGAAAAGACACGTAGCCATCATCAGAGCTGGAGCATGCCTCAGGTTGATTAACGCTGTTTGATGTTGCTTCTACATCTGGTATTGGGTTGTCCACCAGTGATTTACACATTCGTACGTAAACTGAAGGTAACGGATGCGGCAATCTGCCTATTGTCGCCGTCTTGGGGCTCTGTGATGTTATTGAGAGCTCGACTTTTTAAGTCCTAACTTTCGGGGCAGTGGCGATAGGGCCCGCATCGGAACAGCTTAATTTTTTTTCATATGGGCAATCGTCCGACTCCTTCTCTGCCCGACAGCCTATTAATAAAAAGTATGAGTTAGGTTGATTAGGAAAGGTGTTTTTAATTCTTTGAATGAAACATATGCCTTTATTACTTAAGCACACCCTTTGCAATGGGAACTATACGTATGAAAAGACACGTAGCCATCTTCTGAGTTGGAGCATGCCTCAGGTTGATTAACGCTGTATGGTGTTCTTTCAACATCTGGTATCTGGTTGTCCACTGGTGATTTAGGCATTCGTACGTAACCTAAAGGTAACGTATGCGGCAATCTGTCTATTGTCGCCGTCTTGGGGCTCTGTGATGTTATTGAGAGCTCGACTTTTTGAGACCTAACTTTCGGGGCAGTGTTGATGGGGCCCGTATCGGAACAGCTTAATTTTTTTTCAAATGAGCAATCGTCCGACTCCTTCTCTGCCCGACAGCCTTTTAAAGAAAGTATGAGTTAGGTTGATTAGGAAAGCAGTTTATAATTCTGTGAATGAAACATATGCCTTTATTAATAAAGCACACTCTTTCCAATGGGAACTACACGTATGAAAACACACGTAGCCATCTTCAGAGGTGGCGTATGCCTCAGGTTGATCAACGCTGTTTGATGTTGCTTCAACATCAGGTATCTGGTTGTCCACTGGTGATTTTGGCCTTCGTACGTAAACTGAAGGTAACGTGTGCGGCAGTCTCTCTAACTTCGCCGTCTTGGCGCTCTGTGTTCTTATTGAGAGCTCGACTATTTGAGACCTAACTTTCGGGGCAGTGATGATGAGGCCCGTATCGGAAGAGTTTAATGATTTTACATATGGGCAATCGTCCGACTCCTTCTCTGCCCGACAGCCTTTTAAGATCAAGTATGAGTTACGTTGATTTCAAAAGCAGTTTATAATTCTGTGAAGGAAACATATGCCTTTATTACTAAAGCACACTCTTTGCAATGGAATCTACACGTATGAAAAGACACGTAGCCATCATCAGAGCTGGAGCATGCCTCAGGTTGATTAACGCTGTATGGTGTTGCTTCAACATCTGGTATCTGGTTGTCCACTGGTGATTTAGGCATTCGTACGTAAACTAAAGGTATCGGATGCGGCAGTCTCTCTATTGTCGCCGTCTTGGGGCTCTGTGATGTTATTGAGAGCTCGACTTTTTGAGACCTAACTTTCGGGGCAGTGGCGATAGGGCCCGCATCGGAACAGCTTAATGTTTTTTCATATGGGCAATCGTCCGACTCCTTCTCTGCCCGACAGCCTATTAATAAAAAGTATGAGTTAGGTTGATTAGGAAAGGTGTTTTTAATTCTTTGAATGAAACATATGCCTTTATTACTTAAGCACACCTTTTGCAATGGGAACTATACATATGAAAAGACACGTAGCCATCTTCTGAGTTGGAGCATGCCTCAGGTTGATTAACGCTGTATGGTGTTCTTTCAACATCTGGTATCTGGTTGTCCACTGGTGATTTAGGCATTCGTACGTAACCTAAAGGTAACGTATGCGGCAATCTGTCTATTGTCGCCGTCTTGGGGCTCTGTGATGTTATTGAGAGCTCGACTTTTTGAGACCTAACTTTCGGGGCAGTGTTGATGGGGCCCGTATCGGAACAGCTTAATTTTTTTTCAAATGAGCAATCGTCCGACTCCTTCTCTGCCCGACAGCTTTTTAAAGAAAGTATGAGTTAGGTTGATTAGGAAAGCAGTTTATAATTCTGTGAATGAAACATATGCCTTTATTAATAAAGCACACTTTTTCCAATGGGAACTACACGTATGAAAACACACGTAGCCATCTTCAGAGGTGGCGTATGCCTCAGGTTGATCAACGCTGTTTGATGTTGCTTCAACATCAGGTATCTGGTTGTCCACTGGTGATTTTGGCCTTCGTACGTAAACTGAAGGTAACGTGTGCGGCAGTCTCTCTAACTTCGCCGTCTTGGCGCTCTGTGTTCTTATTGAGAGCTCGACTATTTGAGACCTAACTTTCGGGGCAGTGATGATGAGGCCCGTATCGGAAGAGTTTAATGATTTTACATATGGGCAATCGTCCGACTCCTTCTCTGCCCGACAGCCTTTTAAGATCAAGTATGAGTTACGTTGATTTCAAAAGCAGTTTATAATTCTGTGAAGGAAACATATGCCTTTATTACTAAAGCACACTGTTTGCAATGGAATCTACACGTATGAAAAGACACGTAGCCATCATCAGAGCTGGAGCATGCCTCAGGTTGATTAACGCTGTATGGTGTTGCTTCAACATCTGGTATCTGGTTGTCCACTGGTGATTTAGGCATTCGTACGTAAACTAAAGGTATCGGATGAGGCAGTCTCTCTATTGTCGCCGTCTTGGGGCTCTGTGATGTTATTGAGAGCTCGACCTTTTGAGACCTAACTTTCGGGGCAGTGGCGATAGGGCCCGCATCGGAACAGCTTAATGTTTTTTCATATGGGCAATCGTCCGACTCCTTCTCTGCCCGACAGCCTATTAATAAAAAGTATGAGTTAGGTTGATTAGGAAAGGTGTTTTTAATTCTTTGAATGAAACATATGCCTTTATTACTTAAGCACACCTTTTGCAATGGGAACTATACGTATGAAAAGACACGTAGCCATCATCTGAGTTGGAGCATGCCTCAGGTTGATTAACGCTGTATGGTGTTCTTTCAACATCTGGTATCTGGTTGTCCACTGGTGATTTAGGCATTCGTGCGTAAACTAATGGTAACGTATGCGGCAATCTGTCTATTGTCGCCGTCTTGGGGCTCTGTGATGTTATTGAGAGCTCGACTTTTTGAGACCTAACTTTCGGGGCAGTGTTGATGGGGCCCGTATCGGAACAGCTTAATTTTTTTTCAAATGAGCAATCGTCCGACTCCTTCTCTTCCCGACAGCCTTTTAAAGAAAGTATGAGTTAGGTTGATTAGGAAAGCAGTTTATAATTCTGTGAATGAAACATATGCCTTTATTAATAAAGCACACTCTTTCCAATGGGAACTACACGTATGAAAAGACACGTAGCCATCTTCAGAGCTATCGTATGCCTCAGGTTGATCAACGCTGTTTGATGTTGCTTCAACATCAGGTATCGGGTTGTCCACTGGTGATTTTGGCATTCGTACGTAAACTGAAGGTAACGTGTGCGGCAGTCTCTCTAACTTCGCCGTCTTGGGGCTCTGTGTTCTTATTGAGAGCTCGACTATTTGAGACCTAACTTTCGGGGCAGTGATGATGGGGCCCGTATCGGAAGAGTTTAATGATTTTTCATATGGGCAATCGTCCGACTTCTTTTCTGCCCGACAGCTTTTTAAGAAAAAGTATGAGTTAGGTTGATTAGGAAAGCAGTTTGTAATTCTTTGAATGAAACAGATGCCTTTATTAATAAAGCACACTCTTTTCAATGGGAACTACACGTATGAAAAGACACGTAGCCATTTTCATAGCTGGCGCATGCTTCAAGTTGATCAACGCTCTTTGGTGTTGCTTCAACATCTGGTATCGGGTTGTCCACTGGTGATTTAGGCATTCTTACGTAAACTAAAGTAACAGATGCGGCAGTCTCTCTATTGTCGCCGTATTGGGGCTCTGTGATCTTATTGAGAGCTGACTAATTTCAGATGTTTATCTGAAAGAAAAGGAAAATAAATTTTAGTGATTTACTTTTTCAATTTCTATGCTAAAGCTAAAATATCTATTATGAAGTGTTATTAATTGATGTGTCATTTAATGTAAAATGAAAGGAGAAACTTTATGATTTAAAAAATATAAAATGACCTAAAATCACTGCAGCACCTGTATTCTAAATTGTAGCATCAGTATTAAGTGTCGGCTTCCTAAAATGGAGTTAACTTAACTCGGTGTGTGGATGGCCTCTAATAAATTACCATTCTTCACCCTCTGGTTAGGGAAGTTTTAAGTAAAATGTATAGGAAAACATCCGTTCCCTTCCAACCCCAGGTAGAAAAATGATACGTGGGCATCTTTAGAGCTGGAGCATGCCTCAGGTTGATCAACGCTGTTTGGTGTTGCTTCAACATCTGGTATCGAGTTGTCCACTGGTGATTTACACATTCGTACGTGAACTAAAGTAACGGATGCGGCAGTCTCTCTATTTTCGCCGTCTTGGGGCTCTGTGATCTTATTGAGAGCTCGACTATTTGAGACCTAACTATCGGGGCAGTGATGATGGGGCCCGCATCGGATCAGCTTAATGTTTTTTCATATGGGCAATCGTCCGCCTCCTTCTCTGCCCGACAGCCTTTTAAGAAAAAGTATGAGTTAGGTTGATTAGGAAAGCAGTTTATAATTCTGTGAAGGAAACATATGCCTTTATTAATAAAGCACACTCTTTGAAATGGGAACTACTCGTATGAAAAGACACGTAGCCATCTTCAGAGCTGGAGCATGCCTCAGGTTGATCAACGCTGTTTGATGTTGGTTCAACATCAGGTATCTGGTTGTCCACTGGTGATTTAGGCATTCGTACGTAAAGTAAAGGTAACGGATGCGGCAGTCTCTCTATTGTCTCCGTCCTAGGGCTCTGTGATCTTATTAAGAGCTCGACTAATTGAGAACTAACTTTCTGGGCAGTGGTTATAGGGCCCATATCGGAATAGCTTAATGTTTTTTCATATAGGCAATCGTCCGATTCCTTCTCTGCCCGACAGCCTTTTAAGTTCCCTTCCTACCCCTGGTGGAAAAATGATACGTGGGCATCTTCAGAGCTGGAGCATGCCTCAGGTTGATCAACGATGTTTATCTGAAAAAAAAAGGAAAATAAATTGTAGTGATTTACTTTTTCAATTTCTATGCTAAAGCTAAAATATCTATTATGAAGTGGTATTAATTGCTGTTACATTTAATGAAAAATGAAGGGAGAAATTGTATGATTTAAAAATGTAAAATGACCTAAAATCACTGTACACCTGTGTTCTAAATTGTAGCATCAGTATTAAGTGTCGGCTTCTTAAAATGGAGGTAACTTAACTCGGTGTGTGGATGTCCTCTAATAAATTACCATTCTTCACCCTCTGGTTAGGGGTGTTTAAAGCAAAATATATAGGAGAACATCCGTTCACTTCCCAACCCCTGGTAGAAAAATGATACGTGGGCATCTTTAGAGCTGGAGCATACCTCAGGTTGATTAACGCTGTTTGGTGTTTCTTCAACATCTGGTATCGGGTTGTCCACTGGTGATTTAGGCATTCGTACGTGAACTTAAGGTAACGGATGCGGCAGACTCTCTATTTTCGCCGCCTTGGGGCTCTGTGATCTTATTGAGAGATCGACTATTTGAGACCTAACTTTCGGGGCAGTGATGATGGGGCCTTCATCGGAACAGCTTAATTTTTTTTCAAATGAGCAATCGTACGACTCCTTCTCTGCCCGACAGCCTTTTAAGAAAAAGTATGAGTTAGGTTGATTAGGAAAGCAGTTTATAATTCGTTGAAGGAAACATATGCCTTTATTACTAAAAGACACTCTTTGCAATGGGAACTATACGTATGAAAAGACACGTAGGCATCTTCAGAGTTGGAGCATGCCTTAGGTCATTAACGCTGTTGGGTGTTGCTTCAACATCTGGTATCTCTTTGTCCACTGGTGATTTAGGCATTCGTACGTAAACTTAAGGTAACGGATGCGGCAGTCTCTCTATTTTCGCCGTCTTGGGGCTCTGTGATCTTATTGAGTGCTCGACTATTTGAGACCTAATTTTCGGGGCAGTGATGATGGGGCCCGCATCGGAACAGCTTAATGTTTTTTCATATGGGAATCATCCGACTCCTTCTCTGCCCGATAGCCTTTAATAAAAAGTATGGGTTAGGTTGATTAGGAAAGCAGTTTCTAATTCTGTGAATGAAACATATACCTTTATTAATAAAGCACACTTTTTGCAATGGGAACTACACGTATTTAAAGACACGTAGACATGTTCAGAGCTGGAGCATGCCTCAGGTTGATCAACGCTGTTTGGTGTTGCTTCAACATCTGGTATCGGGTTGTCCACTGGTAATTTAGGCATTCGTACGTAAGCTAAAGGTAATGGATGCGGCAGTCTCTCTATTGTCGCCGTCTTGGGGCTCAGTGATCTTATTGAGAGCTCGACTATTTGAGACCTAACTTTCAAGGCAGTGATGATGGGGCCCGCATCGGAACAGCTTAATGTTTTTTCATATGGGCAATCGTCCGACTCCTTCTCTGAACGACAGACTTTTAATAAAAAGTATGAGTTAGGTTGATTGGGAAAGCAGCTTATAATTCTGTGAAGGAAACATATGCCTTTATAACTCAAGCACACTCTTTGCAATGGGAACTACACGTATGAAATGACCCAGACATCTTTCGAGCTAGAGCATGCTTCAAGTTGATTAACGCTTATAGTGTTGCTTCAACATCTGGTATCTGGTTGTCCACTGATGATTTAGGCATTCGTACGTGAACTAAAGTAACGGATGCGGCAGTATCTCTATTCTCGCCGTCTTGGGGCTCTGTGTTCTTATTGACAGCTCGACTATTTGCGACGTAACTTTCAAGGCAGTGATGATGGGGCCCGCATCGGAACAGCTTAATGTTTTTTCATATGGGCAATCGTCCGACTCCTTCTCTGCCCGACAGCCTTTTAAGAAAATGTATGAGTTTGGTTGATTAGGAAAGCAGTTTTTAATTCAGTGAAGGAAACATATGCCTTTATTACTTAGGCACACTCTTTGCAATGTTAACTACACGTATGAAAAGACACGTAGCCATTTTCATAGCTGGCGTATGTTTCAAGTTGATCAACGCTCTTTGGTGTTGCTTCAGCATCTGGTATCGGGGGTTCCACTGGTGATTTAGGCATTCATACGTAAACTAAAGGTATCGGATGCGGCAGTCTCTCTATTGTCGCCGTCTTGGAGCTCTGTGATGTTATTGAGAGCTCGACTTTTTGAGACCTAACTTTCGGGGCAGTGGCGATAGGGCCCGCATCGGAACAGCTTAATGTTTTTTCATATGGGCAATCGTCCGACTCCTTCTCTGCCCGACAGCCTATTAATAAAAAGTATGAGTTAGGTTGATTAGGAAAGGTGTTTTTAATTCTTTGAATGAAACATATGCCTTTATTACTTAAGCACACCCTTTGCAATGGGAACTATACATATGAAAAGACACGTAGCCATCTTCTGAGTTGGAGCATGCCTCAGGTTGATTAACGCTGTATGGTGTTCTTTCAACATCTGGTATCTGGTTGTCCACTGGTGATTTAGGCATTCGTACGTAAACTAATGGTAACGTATGCGGCAATCTGTCTATTGTCGCCGTCTTGGGGCTCTGTGATGTTATTGAGAGCTCGACTTTTTGAGACCTAACTTTCGGGGCAGTGTTGATGGGGCCCGTATCGGAACAGCTTAATTTTTTTTCAAATGAGCAATCGTCCGACTCCTTCTCTTCCCGACAGCCTTTTAAAGAAAGTATGAGTTAGGTTGATTAGGAAAGCAGTTTATAATTCTGTGAATGAAACATATGCCTTTATTAATAAAGCACACTCTTTCCAATGGGAACTACACGTATGAAAAGACACGTAGCCATCTTCAGAGCTATCGTATGCCTCAGGTTGATCAACGCTGTTTGATGTTGCTTCAACATCAGGTATCGGGTTGTCCACTGGTGATTTAGGCATTCGTACGTAAACTGAAGGTAACGTGTGCGGCAGTCTCTCTAACTTCGCCGTCTTGGGGCTCTGTGTTCTTATTGAGAGCTCGACTATTTGAGACCTAACTTTCGGGGCAGTGATGATGGGGCCCGTATCGGAAGAGTTTAATGATTTTTCATATGGGCAATTGTCCGACTTCTTTTCTGCCCGACAGCTTTTTAAGAAAAAGTATGAGTTAGGTTGATTAGGAAAGCAGTTTGTAATTCTTTGAATGAAACAGATGCCTTTATTAATAAAGCACACTCTTTTCAATGGGAACTACACGTATGAAAAGACACGTAGCCATTTTCATAGCTGGCGCATGCTTCAAGTTGATCAACGCTCTTTGGTGTTGCTTCAACATCTGGTATCGGGTTGTCCACTGGTGATTTAGGCATTCTTACGTAAACTAAAGTAACAGATGCGGCAGTCTCTCTACTGTCGCCGTATTGGGGCTCTGTGATCTTATTGAGAGCTGACTAATTTCAGATGTTTATCTGAAAGAAAAGGAAAATAAATCGTAGTGATTTACTTTTTCAATTTCTATGCTAAAGCTAAAATATCTAATATGAAGTGTTATTAATTGATGTGTCATTTAATGTAAAATGAAAGGAGAAACTTTATGATTTAAAAAATATAAAATGACCTAAAATCACTGCAGCACCTGTATTCTAAATTGTAGCATCAGTATTAAGTGTCGGCTTCCTAAAATGGAGGTAACTTAACTCGGTGTGTGGATGGCCTCTAATAAATTACCATTCTTCACCCTCTGGTTAGGGAAGTTTTAAGTAAAATGTATAGGAAAACATCCGTTCCCTTCCAACCCCAGGTAGAAAAATGATACGTGGGCATCTTTAGAGCTGGAGCATACCTCAGGTTGATCAATGCTGTTTGGTGTTGCTTCAACATCTGGTATCGGGGTGTCCACTGGTAATTTAGGCATTCGTACGTAAACTAAAGTTAACGGATGCGGCAGTCTCTCTATTGTCGCCGTCTTGGGGCTCTGTGTTCTTATTGAGATCTCGACTATTGGGACCTAACTTTCGGGGCAGTGATGATGGGGGCCGTATCGGAACAGTTTAATGATTTTTCATATGGGCAATCGTCCGACTCCTTCTCTGCCCGACAGTCTTTTAAGAAAATGTATGAGTTAGGTTGATTAGTAAAGCAGTTTATAATTCTGTGGAGGAAACATATGCCTTTATTACTAAACCACCCTCTTTGCAATGGGAACTACACGTATGAAAAGACACGTAGCCATCTTCAGAGCTGGCGAATGCCTGAGGTTGATCAACGCTGTTTGGTGTTGCTTCAACATCTGGTATTGGGTTGTCTACTGGAGATTTAGGCATTCGTACGTAAACTAAAGGTAACGGTTGCTGCAGTCTCTCTATTGTCGCCGTCTTGAGGCTTTGTGATCTTATTGAGAGCTCGACTTATTTCAGATGTTTATCTGAAAGAAAAGGAAAATAAATCGTAGTGATTTACTTTTTCAATTTCTATGCTAAAGCTAAAATATCTATTATGAAGTGTTATTAATTGATGTTACATTTAATGAATAAATGAAGGGAGAAACTTTATGATTTAAAAAATGTAAAATTACCTAAAATCCCTGCAGCACCTGTATTCTAAATTGTAGCATCAATATTAAGTGTCGGCTTCTTAAAATGGAGGTAACTTAACTCGGTGTGTGGATGTCCTCTAATAAATTACCATACTTCACCCTCTGGTTAGGGGTGTTTAAAGTTAAATGTATAGGAGAACATCCGTTCCCTTCCCAACACCTGGTAGAAAAATGATACGTCGGCATCTTCACGGCTGGAGCATGCCTCAGGTTGATTAACGCTGTGTCGTGTTTCTTCAACATCTGGTATCGGGTTGTCCACTGGTGATTTAGGCATTCGTACGTGAACTAAAGGTAACGGATGCGGCAGTCTCTCTATTTTCGCCGCCTTGGGGCTCTGTAATCTTATTGAAAGATCGACTATTTGAGACCTAACTTTCGGGGCAGTGATGATGGGGCCGTCATCGGAACAGCTTAATTTTTTTTCAAATGAGCTATCGTCCGACTCCTTCTCTGCCCGACAGCCTTTTAAGAAAAAGTATGAGTTAGGTTGATTAGGAAAGCAGTTTATAATTCGTTGAAGGAAACATATGCCTTTATTACTTAAGCACACTCTTTGCAATGGGAACTACACGTATGAAATGACACGTAGCCATCTTCATAGATGGCGCTTGCCTCAGGTTGATCAACGCTGTTTGGTGTTGCTTCAACATCTGGTATCGGGTTGTCCACTGGTGATTTAGGCATTCTTACGTAAACTTAATTAACGGATGCGGCAGTCTCTCTATTGTCGCCGTATTGGGGCTCTGTGATCTTATTGAGAGCTGAATAATTTCAGATGTTTATCTGAAAGAAAAGGATAATAAATTGTAGTGATTTACTTTTTCAATTTCTATGCTAAAGCTAAAATATCTATTATGAAGTGTTATTAATTGATGTTACATTTAATGTGAAATGAAGGGTGAAACTTTATGATTTAAAAAATGTAAAATGACCTAAAATCACTGCAACACCTGTATTCTAAATTGTAGCATCAGTATTAAGTGTCGGCTTCTTAAAATGGAGGTAACTTAACTCGGTGTGTGGATGTCCTCTAATAAATTACCATTCTTCACCCTCTGGTTAGGGGTGTTTAAAGTAAAATGTATAGGAGAACATCCGTTCCCTTCCCAACCCCTGGTAGAAAAATGATACGTGGGCATCTTCAGAGCTGGAGCATGCCTCAGGTTGATCAACGCTGTTTGGTGTTGCTTCAACATCTGGTATCGAGTTGTCCACTGGTGATTTACACATTCGTACGTGAACTAAAGGTAATGGATGCGGCAGTCTCTCTATTGTCGCCGTCTTGGGGCTCTGTGATCTTATTGAGAGCTCGGCTATTTGAGACCTAACTTTCGGGGCAGTGGTTATAGGGCCCGCATCGGAAGAGTTTAATGTCTTTTCATATGGGCAATCGTCCGCCTCCTTCTCTGCCCGACAGCCTTTTAACAAATAGTATGAGTTAGGTTGATTAGGAAAGCAGTTTATAATTCGGTGAAGGAAACATATGCTTTTATTACTTAAGCACACTCTTTGCAATGGGAACTACACGTATGAAAAGACACGTAGCCATCATCAGAGCTGGAGCATGCCTCAGGTTGATTAACGCTGTTTGATGTTGCTTCTACATCTGGTATTGGGTTGTCCACCGGTGATTTACACATTCGTACGTAAACTGAAGGTAACGGATGCGGCAATCTGCCTATTGTCGCCGTCTTGGGGCTCTGTGATGTTATTGAGAGCTCGACTTTTTAAGACCTAACTTTCGGGGCAGTGATGATGGGGCCTTCATCGGAACAGCTTAATTTTTTTTCAAATGAGCAATCGTACGACTCCTTCTCTGCCCGACAGCCTTTTAAGAAAAAGTATGAGTTAGGTTGATTAGGAAAGCAGTTTATAATTCTGTGAAGGAAACATATGCCTTTATTAATAAAGCACACTCTTTGAAATGGGAACTACTCGTATGAAAAGACACGTAGCCATCTTCAGAGCTGGAGCATGCCTCAGGTTGATCAACGCTGTTTGATGTTGGTTCAACATCAGGTATCTGGTTGTCCACTGGTGATTTAGGCATTCGTACGTAAAGTAAAGGTAACGGATGCGGCAGTCTCTCTATTGTCTCCGTCTTGGGGCTCTGTGATCTTATTAAGAGCTCGACTAATTGAGAACTAACTTTCTGGGCAGTGGTTATAGGGCCCACATCGGAATAGCTTAATGTTTTTTCATATAGGCAATCGTCCGATTCCTTCTCTGCCCGACAGCCTTTTAAGTTCCCTTCCTACCCCTGGTGGAAAAATGATACGTGGGCATCTTCAGAGCTGGAGCATGCCTCAGGTTGATCAACGCTGTTTATCTGAAAAAAAAGGAAAATAAATTGTAGTGATTTACTTTTTCAATTTCTATGCTAAAGCTAAAATATCTATTATGAAGTGGTATTAATTGCTGTTACATTTAATGAAAAATGAAGGGAGAAATTGTATGATTTACAAAATGTAAAATGACCTAAAATCACTGTACACTTGTATTCTAAATTGTAGCATCAGTATTAAGTGTCGGCTTCATAAAATGGAGGTAACTTAACTCGGTGTGTGGATGTCCTCTAATAAATTACCATTCTTCACCCTCTGGTTAGGGGTGTTTAAAGCAAAATATATAGGAGAACATCCGTTCTCTTCCCAACCCCTGGTAGAAAAATGATACGTGGGCATCTTTAGAGCTGGAGCATACCTCAGGTTGATTAACGCTGTTTGGTGTTTCTTCAACATCTGGTATCGGGTTGTCCACTGGTGATTTAGGCATTCGTACGTGAACTTAAGGTAACGGATGCGGCAGACTCTCTATTTTCGCCGCCTTGGGGCTCTGTGATCTTATTGAGAGATCGACTATTTGAGACCTAACTTTCGGGGCAGTGATGATGGGGCCTTCATCGGAACAGCTTAATTTTTTTTCAAATGAGCAATCGTACGACTCCTTCTCTGCCCGACAGCCTTTTAAGAAAAAGTATGAGTTAGGTTGATTAGGAAAGCAGTTTATAATTCGTTGAAGGAAACATATGCCTTTATTACTAAAAGACACTCTTTGCAATGGGAACTATACGTATGAAAAGACACGTAGGCATCTTCAGAGTTGGAGCATGCCTTAGGTTGATTAACGCTGTAGGGTGTTGCTTCAACATCTGGTATCTGGTTGTCCACTGGTGATTTAGGCATTCGTACGTAAACTTAAGGTAACGGATGCGGCAATCTCTCTATTTTCGCCGTCTTGGGGCTCTGTGATCTTATTGAGTGCTTGACTATTTGAGACCTAATTTTCGGGGCAGTGATGATGGGGCCCGCATCGGAACAGCTTAATGTTTTTTCATATGGGAATCATCCGACTCCTTCTCTGCCCGATAGCTTTTAATAAAAAGTATGAGTTAGTTTGATTAGGAAAGCAGTTTATAATTCTGTGAATGAAACATATGCCTTTATTACTTAAGCACACCCTTTGCAATGGGAACTATACGTATGAAAAGACACGTAGCCATCATCTGAGTTGGAGCATGCCTCAGGGTTATTAACGCTGTATGGTGTTGCTTCAACATCAGGTATCTGGTTGTCCACTGATGATTTAGGCATTCGTACGTAAACTAAAGGTAACGGATGCGGCAGTCTCTCAATTTTCGCCGTCTTGGGGCTCTGTGATCTTATTGAGAGCCCGACTATTTGAGACCTAACTTTCGGGGCTGTGATGATGGGGCCCGCATCGGAACAGCTTAATGTTTTTTCATATGGGCAATCGTCCAACTCCTTCTCTGCCCCACAGCCCTTTATGAAAAAGTATGGGTTAGGTTGATTAGGAAAGCAGTTTCTAATTCTGTGAATGAAACATATACCTTTATTAATAAAGCACACTTTTTGCAATGGGAACTACACGTATTTAAAGACACGTAGCCATGTTCAGAGCTGGAGCATGCCTCAGGTTGATCAACGCTGTTTGGTGTTGCTTCAACATCTGGTATCGGGTTGTCCACTGGTAATTTAGGCATTCGTACGTAAGCTAAAGGTAATGGATTCGGCAGTCTCTCTATTGTCGCCGTCTTGGGGCTCAGTGATCTTATTGAGAGCTCGACTATTTGAGACCTAACTTTCGGGGCAGTGATGATGGGGCCTTCATCGGAACAGCTTAATTTTTTTTCAAATGATCAATTGTCCGACTCCTTCTCTGCCCGACAGCCTTTTAAAAAAAGTATGAGTTAGGTTGATTAGGAAAGCAGTTTATAATTCTGTGAATGAAACATATGCCTTTATTACTTAAGCACACCCTTTGCAATGGGATATACACGTATGAAAAGACACGTAGCCATCTTCTGAGTTGGAGGTTCATGCCTTAGGTTGATTAACGCTGTATGTTGTTGCTACAACATCTGGTATCTGGTTGTCCACTGGTGATTTAGGCATTCGTACGTGAACTAAAGGTAACGGATGCGGCAGTCTCTCTATTTTCGCCGTCTTGGGGCTCTGTGATCTTATTGAGAGCTCGACTATTTGAGACCTAACTATCGGGGCAGTGATGATGGGGCCCGCATCGGAACAGCTTAATGTTTTTTCATATGGGCAATCGTCCGACTCCTTCTCTGCCCGACAGCCTTTTAAAAAAAGTATGAGTTAGGTTGATTAGGAAAGCAGTTTATAATTCTGTGAATGAAACATATGCCTTTATTACTTAAGCACACCCTTTGCAATGGGATATACACGTTTGAAAAGACACGTAGCCATCTTCTGAGTTGGAGCATGCCTTAGGTTGATTAACGCTGTATGGTGTTCTTTCAACATCTGGTATCTGGTTGTCCACTGGTAATTTAGGCATTCGTACGTAAACTAAAGGTATCAGATGTTGCAGTCTCTCTATTTTCGCCGTCTTGGGGCTCTGTGATCTTATTGAGAGCTCGACTTTTTGAGACCTAACTTTCAAGGCAGTGATGATGGGGCCCGCATCGGAACAGCTTAATGTTTTTTCATATGGGCAATCGTCCGACTCCTTCTCTGAACGACAGACTTTTAATAAAAAGTATGAGTTAGGTTGATTGGGAAAGCATCTTATAATTCTGTGAAGGAAACATATGCCTTTATAACTCAAGCACACTCTTTGCAATGGGAACTACACGTATGAAATGACCCAGACATCTTTCGAGCTAGAGCATGCTTCAAGTTGATTAACGCTTATGGTGTTGCTTCAACATCTGGTATCTGGTTGTCCACTGATGATTTAGGCATTCGTACGTGAACTAAAGTAACGGATGCGGCAGTATCTCTATTCTCGCCGTCTTGGGGCTCTGTGTTCTTATTGACAGCTCGACTATTTGCGACGTAACTTTCAAGGCAGTGATGATGGGGCCCGCATCGGAACAGCTTAATGTTTTTTTTATATGGGCAATCGTCCGACTACTTCTCTGCCCGACAGCCTTTTAAGAAAATGTATGAGTTTGGTTGATTAGGAAAGCAGTTTTTAATTCAGTGAAGGAAACATATGCCTTTATTACTTAGGCACACTCTTTGCAATGTTAACTACACGTATGAAAAGACACGTAGCCATTTTCATAGCTGGCGTATGTTTCAAGTTGATCAACGCTCTTTGGTGTTGCTTCAGCATCTGGTATCGGGGGTTCCACTGGTGATTTAGGCATTCTTACGTAAACTAAAGTAACGGATGCGGCAGTTACTCTATTGTCGCCGTATTGGGGCTCTGTGATCTTATTGAGAGCTGACTAATTTCAGATGTTTATCTGAAAGAAAAGGATAATAAATTGTAGTGATTTACTTTTTCAATTTCTATGCTAAAGCTAAAACATCTATTATGAAGTGTTATTAATTGATGTGTCATTTAATGTAAAATGAAAGGAGAAACTTTATGATTTAAAAAATATAAAATGACCTAAAATCCCTGACACACCTGTATTCTAAATTGTATAATCAGTATTAAGTGTCGGCTTCTTAAAATGGAGGTAACTTAACTCGGTGTGTGGATGGCCTCTAATAAATTACCATTCTTCACCCTCTGGTTAGGGGTGTTTAAAGTAAATTGTATAGGAGAACATCCGTTCCCTTCCCAACCCCAGGTAGAAAAATGATACGTGGGCATCTTTAGAGCTGGAGCATGCCTCAGGTTGATCAACGCTGTTTGGTGTTGCTTCAACATCTGGTATCGGGGTGTCCACTGGTGATTTAGGCATTCGTACGTGAACTAAAGGTAACGGATGCGGATCTCTCTATTTTCCCCGCCTTGGGGCTCTGTGATCTTATTAAGTGATCGACTATTTGAGACCTAACTTTCGGGGCAGTGATGATGGGGCCTTCATCGTAACAGCTTAATGTTTTTTTCATATGGGCCATCGTCCGACTCCTTCTCTGCCCGACAGTCTTTTAAGATCAAGTATGAGTTACGTTGATTGGAAAAGCAGTTTATAATTCTGTGAAGGAAACATATGCCTTTATTACTAAAGCACATTCTTTGCAATGGAATCTACACGTATGAAAAGACACGTAGCCATCTTCACAGTTGGAGCATGCCTCAGGTTGATTAACGGTGTATGGTGTTGCTTCAACATCTGGTATCTGGTTGTCCACTGGTGATTTAGGCATTCGTACCTAAACTAAAGGTATCGGATGCGGCAGTCTCTCTATTGTCGCCGTCTT